>JARGCV010000020.1:1265000-2465000 GCA_034064705.1 Bothrops alternatus | reverse complement strand
CACATGATAACCACTTATAACATCAGTACCTACATTCTCACATTTGCCACAGTTCTAAATATGTTTCACATGGGTATCTTTATTGGTCAATAGCTCCAGGAGTGTTGAAACAAGGGCCATGAAACTGGTGGAATCATATCCCAGGGGTTGAGCACATGGCCCCCTTCCAGAATTAGTTGGTAGCATCTCCAGTTTAAAGAGTCAGCAGGACTGAGGAGAGCTCTTTCCTGAGCTGTAGAAGAACCTCTGCTAATACATTTCTGACTGGAAGGGCAAGAACAAGGCAGCCTCATATGAGTATTGCTTTCCAATCTCCCCAGGAAGTTCCTTAAGAATGGGAATTAAGAGCCTTGCTAAGTTTTAAAAGAAAACTGGATAAATATATTATAGATTTTATACAGTAATGCCATTTTTAATACTGCAATAAGAATGAATGAAGTAGGAATGGACCCCCACTTTCCTGCAGCTTACATTTACAGACATCCTACTAGCATCACCATTTGAATCATCAGAGACGGTTACATTTGAAATCTGTTATCCAATCAGGTGGACAGGTGCTAAAGAAACATCTGGAAAAGGAGGGATTCTGGCTTGCAAGAATTCCTCGCCTTCGGATTTAGTTCAAGGGCTGTTTTCCCACTCTGAGATTTTGCCTCTATTCTGGCTTGGTTCTGGAGGATGGTCTACAGTATGGATTTCCCAAGCAGAAAAGTCTACCTCTCCCATCTTCTCAACTTCATCAGTACCTCTGTGATTGGTGATTTTTTTAATTTTTTTTTGACAGATGGCTGGATAAGGATCCATCCAAACAACTGACATCCCTAAAAAAATAGCTGACAGACATAAAAGAGAGGGGTTACCAGAGCCAACTTTTTCTCGATGCCTTCATGACACTACTCTACCATTCCTGCCAGCATTGTTCCAGTTACTTTTAAACTTGGGCTTCTTTTGTGTTAAAAGCATCCTGAACAACAGCTGACAGGTGCTATGGGAGGAGTGCACCATTAAGGGCTTTTCAGGTTTCATCATGCAGCTCCCCACTGCCAGCGGCCAATTGCTGTTTAGGCTAAATTAGTTTTCAGAGTCAGGAAGCATCTTGGAGATCTAGCATATACAAGTAGTCCTCAATTTACAACAGTTTGTTTAGTGACTGTTCAAAGTTACAACAGCACTGAAAAAAGTGACTTATGAACATTTTCCACACCTACAACCGTTGTAGCATCCCCAGAGTCACATGAGCAAAATTCGGATGCTTGGAAGAGATTTCCCTCTGATCCAGAGATCCCTGGACTCTTCTCTTAGATAATCATGTGAAGATTCTAGTTGCTTTGATCTCCAGAGAGACTTCTGGAGCTTTATCAGCTCCCACTCTAACCTCCTCAGTCCAGAAAATGAACTTGGGGAAACTGTAGCTCTTGAACTGTCCTTCAAAACACGCAGGTGAGGTGTTGCTATGACTCGCCCTTGCGACTTTGGACTGGAAATGTGGTTGGAATTTTGTAACTGTTTGCCACCTTCTTAGAACCAATTGCCAGAAATCGCAGAGTTTTATTCTGATGTTGTAAAATAGTATGTGAGATAGGCTGGTTCAGAAGAATGAAATAATGATTTGGTTGAATCTACATCACTAGGTTCCATAGCACAGGAAGAATGTGGATCTCAATTTTTGTCTTCCAAGCTTTCCTTCAAAATACTGAACAAGAGAGGTTCTTTCAGATTTAGTTATCCTCAGGATGGAAGTATTAAAATAAATGGGATAATAGATATAAGAATATTTTGTTGACAGATTTAAGAATAGTTTTAATCCCACAGGTTTTAATGTGTATATTCGGGCTCAATCTAAATACAATTGTATGTATTTTCTTTTTAAGGTGTGGTTAAAGGGCCAAATAATTAACGCAAGTAGAATAACATGTCATGACTGTACATCTTCTTTGCTTTGGCTTATTCTGTGATTAATTAAATTTTATTCCACTAAACAAATTGGTTGATCAATAAGTAAAATGTGCATCCATGTGAATTTTTGAAACCATAAGTTCCTTTTCTAAAAAAAGAATATTATATTTATAATTACCAACTTTTTCTTCTTAGATGCATCCATCCTCCTTACAGAGGCTTGGCCCATTTGGAGTTTTATAAAAATACTTGCACTGTATCTTTTTTATTTTATTTTTTTAGTTATCAAATGGGTTTAATCAATTAAATTATTCAATTGCCTAAATGTAGCAATCTTTTTGTTACTATCTCTACTGCTTTCCAGCCCTGTTTTCTAGAGAAGAGGATTAATTCTCAGTCTATTTAAAAATCAGGAGTCTGGTAACCCTTTTCCAAGTAACAGATTTTATTAATTAATTCATTAATTTCATAAGCTGCAGTTCAGAAAGCTTTTTAATAAATCTAGTTGGACAAAAAAAATGTTACCAGACTCCTGACTTTTTGTCACCATGGACACTGTCCTTCTACAATGTTAATTTTTAAGAATATAAAGTTCAAGGGAAATGTCAGACAGATGCCTACTTTTTTTTCTTTTCCTTTCCTTTTCTTTTTTTTGGCATTTTTTCTGCCTTTCTTTGAGAACAACACATCAACCTTTAATGAAAGAATAACTGCATTTTGTCAGGATAATTAATTGTGTTAGCAAGTATGCAGTTTGTTAACTGCTAGTCAAAGATCAACTGGTCCAGTTGAGATCAGTTACTTCCACTGCAGCCCCAAGAAAACAAGTATCTCCCATCTGATGAGCTTCAGGTGTCCAAAACTATTTTAAAAATACAAGGCTCTCCCAAAATTGTGGCGCCAGCCCTCTGGAACCAACTGCCTCCTGAAGTCCGCGTTTCTCCCACTCTCCCGGCCTTCCGAAAGAATCTAAAAACCTATCTTTGCCGGCAGGCCTGGGGATGATTGTCGATTGTTGTGTGACTGATGAATATGTGTGGGGTTTTATTTTTAAATATTTTTTGCTTGGACTTAGATTGTAATTATTGTTTTATATATATGTTGTAAGCCTCTCCGAGTCTTCGGAGAGGAGCGGCATATAAGTCCAAACAAAATAAAATAAATAAATAAAATCATTTCACAAACCATGGCAGAAAGAGAGGTATTTCAGTGCTCATGGTGGAGAAGAAATATGACTTCTATTGGCATTCTACTGTTTGCTTCTCCACTATTTTGCTCATCAACCCTTGAACTTCTTTCTACCCAGCTCCACTTTCTCCTCCATTCCAATTCACTTGGTTTCCAGCATACTTTGACAAGTGGTGGTGGAATGGGAAAGGAAAGGAAAAGAAAAGAAAAGGTGATTTCATTATGTTTCAATTTACAGCAAACTTTCTCAGCATCTTGACTGGTCAGATCTTGACTTTGACTCCCACATTCTGCTCTCCTCTCCACTTCTGCAAGGTGCCTATCTGCAGTTCTCCGCGGAGCCCCATACTGGAGTTCAGCTTTCGGGGCAAAGCCCAGAATAGATCCAACGCTGTGTCGAAATGCCAGATCCTCCTACACCTCTGAGCGCCGCTTGATTCCTTCTGCGAGGAGGAACCGCTTGGCAAACAGAGCCCTCCCCCTCCGCCGCCGCCGTCGCCGCACTCTTTCCAGTGGCGCGCATGGGGGAGCCTGCCTGCCCCACTCCGCCTCCGCCTTCTAGGGCATTGCCCGACGGCGGGAGAGAGGGGAATCCCGGGGCTTCGTCTCCTGTGTGCAGTTCGCTAAAGGAGCCGGTCCTGAACAGCGGATCGCCCGCAACCCAGCTGCTTCTTCTGCACGGCCCAGGAACTTCTCCAAAGTGAGTGGGTTTCCGTTCTCACGCGAGACCCTTCCGCCTTTCCCTCCTGGAGGTCTCCCAACTTTTCTTGCTTCCTCCTCTTCTTCTGCTGCCGCTGCCGCTGCAGCCGCGCCAACTTTGCGGGGTTTGGGAGGGCCCGGTGCTGCCTGCCTGCCTGCCTGGTCCCTGGGCTGGGCCGGGGCTGGACGCGAGGATGGCGAGCGGGCGAGCGCGCGAGCGCCCAGATCTCCGTCCCGCTGCTTAACGCGTTCTGCTGAGAGCCATCAATTATGCAAGGGAACGGCGCGCTGCACTGGGGGAAAGGCAGGGGAGGCAGCGCACCAAGATGGCGACAACCGCAGTTTCTCCTGCAGCCTCCCCACCTCTGCAGTCCAGCAACGCCTTGTAGGAGTCGCGCTAGCGCCGCAACCTCAGTAAGTTGCACCACTGTCCCGCGGGGTCTTAACTGTACCTGTAGGAAGAGGGGGTGCACGGGGAGCCCTCGGATGTCAGGTCCCTTGTTTGGATTTCTTTTTACAACCCCCCCTTTTTTCTCTTCCACTTTTAGGTGGGTTTTGTCGCAGAGCGATTTTTTTTCCAGCCCCAAAAGCTGGACTGCTTTCTTTCTTGGGAGTGAGAAATACCCTTTTCTCCACTTCGAGTGCTTTTTTGGGTGGGAGGGGGGAGGGGGAGGCACGGGCCGTGTCTTAATAATCCCCCAAAATAACTTCCACTCTTGCACTCAGGTCTTCGAAACCATTTACCAGACTGGGGGGTGGGGGCGGAGGGGCCTACTAAGGCTAGCTAATGTTTAACTTCCCATATAAGGTTGATTATTTGTTGGCTTCCCTCCCCCCCACACCCACACTTTAAAAAAATACAGAGAGGAACTAATCTTTTTCTACTTCGGAGAGCCCTCAGTGCATGGGGCACTTGGGTCCTTTGAAGACCTTTGGTTCAGTTCTCTAAGCAACTCCCTCCTTTTCCTAGCTGGGGAAACCGATCCTTTTTCGCCCACCCCCGCCGCTCCAGCAGAGAGAGTCTTCTCTGCATTGAGGGAAAAAGAGCGCCTGCTCTCCGCTCTTGTGGGCAGACTAGAAGCCACATTGCTGGAGGGTGGGGGGGGAGTTAAAAGTGGATCGGGTGGGGATCAGGACAGGCGTAGTAGCAAGTACATCATTTTTTTTTTCGTCTCACCCCCATTATTAACAGGCCACCTTTTCGGCTAGGGCGCCCATCCTTGAATCCAAGCCCTCTGTCTGCATTGGTAGTTTCAGCATTAGGGGCTCACTTTGCGCCACGTCACAACCCAGCCCGTCCCTCTCTCCAAGATCCGCCGCAACGTCCTGATCTGGAGCTTTTGCCAAAACCCTGCCACCTTCCTGTCTTGGTTCTCCCTATTCCTTCTTGGAGGGGGATGAGGAGAGAATGAAGAGTGGGGGAAGATGCTCTCTCAGATCGGAGAATTGACGAATTCTCCTTTATACCTCCGCGTACATGCGGACTGCAAGTTTGAGTCAAGGAGAAGGAACAAGGCTGGGCTGTTGCAAAGATCCTTGGTGGGTGCCGATTGAAGCTGCTCCCCTCCTAAGTCTGCTCAGCTCAAGTGGGGAGGACATGGGAGCGTGAAGGACGGGAGGAAGTTGGAGGAACCAGCCCAGAAAGACCCAGCAAAAGAGGGGCTGAGAATCCGCGGCTGAGAAGTCCAAAGGTACATTAATCAAAACATATGAATGAAAGATCGATCGGGGGAGGGGGAGTCTCGTCCGCTATTAAGTCTTCTGGAGTTAGGGGAGAGGGACAGGCAGGCAGGCTAAGACTGCGGGCTTAATAGATTTGCGCCTAGCCCCATCTCCATATTTGCTGAGCGTTTTGCAAAGGTCTGGCCTGGCCTGTGCCGAGCAGACTTTCTCAGGTGCGTGGATGTGGAAGGCGGACTAAGAATGTTTCCCTTTTTCCTCCTGGCAAAGTGGTTTTTGTGGTGAGCCAGGTTCTGTGAATACTGCAGCGTTCTTTTCCGGGGAAACGCGTGACCCCTATGTCCTGGACTTTGTTCTGAAAAAGGAGACGCCGTATGGATGTGGGGAGGGGAGACGAGACAAGGGGAGGAGTTACAGCGGCTTCCCCAAGGCCTCTCCTTTTGAGGGTAGAGGGGAATCATTCACTTTTGCTTTCTCTCACCGCCGTCTTCCGTTCTCCTCACACGATTGCGGAAGCAGCCACTGGGTATCATACGAACTGTATGAGAAAAAGCTAGGGAGAAAAGTAATTTAAAAGAAGTAATGCTATTCAATGAGTCTCTTGCCGTTTCTCAGCAGTTTTGCACTTCCAGTCCTATATTGAGAGAAAGGTTGATTATAACAGCTTTATTTCCGGTTCTGCTTTGCTTGTAACTTGCTCGGCTGTAATTTTCTTGGCGCCTGGTGCCCGTGGTCTCTGGAGCGCTTTTCAGACATGTGGTGCTGAAATGGACAGCTCCTTGACCTCGAAATAACTGCAAATGCCTAAGTAGGCTTGCGATTTTCCGCTGTAGTATTGCTTTGATGTTTCCATTAGTATCGAACGCACAATTGTATAAGCTTTCAGTTTTGCTGTGGAGAATATCAGAAGTAACTCCCAGATGTTTTTATGTGGCCAAATGTGTTAAGCAGCTCTGAAATTATTCTAGTATCATTATCAAATAGAAGAATTTGCGCTGCTGTTTAATTCTATGGTGGAGATTTCTAAAGAAAATAACAATGGGACTTTCTAGAACAGGGGTTCTCAACCTTGGCAACTTTAAGACTTGTGGACTTCAACTCCCAGAATTCCTCAGCCAGCTTTGCCCTGAGTTCCTGGAATAGGGCGGCATAGAAATCCAATAAAATAAATAATTAAATAAATAAACAAATAAATAAATAAATATAGTTTAACTGATACTTATGTTACCTAAGCTAGATTTCTGCTTGATTCAGCACATTCCATCTAACTAACACTAAAACTATTAATTCTTCATATTATTTGAAAATGAAGTTTTCAGCTCATAAGTAAGCTTAATGGGCATTGAGGTGAAATGTAGCTCAAAACAGACTATAATGACTAGATATTAATTTTATCTTTTGGGCTGCTTCTGAAAGTTTTGAGATATTTCAAAATATTTGCAAGGTTTTCATATTTTCAAGACTATTAAATGGGTTAACATAGTGAGAAACTATTAGTAATGTTAACAGATGTTGTGGATGAAGTTAATAGTCTCTAGACAGATATGTGTATGCGTACAATATAACAGATTAAGCCAAACTTCATACTGACCAAAGTATACCATACTGACACCCTTGTTTTGTTGTACATTACATTCAAAATTATTTTGCCAAGCCAATACTTTATCAGAGACTGAATGAACATAGGCAGTAATTGTTGTGGGGTCTTGGGGTGGGTGGGAAGTGTCATGGCAGCTAGCAAAGTCACTGATAACTCCAATGATGTATTTCTATAATTATATAAAATCCACTGCCTTGGATTAAGATCCATTAACATGACCGTTTCAGAAACAATTTAATTATAAGTAGAAATTATAATGAATTGTTTCCCCTTTAGGATAGGAGTTGCCAGTAGTTATTAATCACTGAAATTAAAACTGAGTCTCAAATGCTTAGAAATAGGTTGCATGATGTGGAGTGGCTGAGAATTTGGCTTTCAAACTGTCTCTCTTTCATTCCTATTTAAAAGCAAGATGTTCTCTTAGTGTGACTTAATGCTAACACTGTATCATGCAGAAGTATCTCTTGAAACTATTTTGTAAAAGAGGCCAACCTTTAGGGAATATAGGAGCCCCTTCTTCCTTCTTAAGTCCCTATGGTTTGATTTATATTCATAGGATTCTTTCTATAATATTCTCACTGATGTTTATTGCTTTTTCTCTGTTATGTTAAAGATGTAAAATCTCCATCTTCATTTTAATTGTACATAATGTATGCAAATCCGATGATTCCCATTCATTCTTGATAACCTTCCTTTTACATCAAAATCATTTAAACAACCTGAATTAAAACCATTCAATGCTTTGCAAACAATATTTATTTATTTACAAATTTATATATCCATCCAACTTATACCTAGGTAATTCTGGCTTAGAAATTTTTTAAAAATCCGTCCTATAATAAAACCCATTAAAAATACCCAACCCCCATAGCAGCATTTATATGATAAATGGCTATTCATAAGTAGTTCACTGATCATACAAGGTTCAAAATATTTTATCCAACTTCCAGAGCAGAATCCCAAAGCACTATAAATTGGATAGTCCAAATTACTTTAACATTACACAACTAGAAAAATGTGCAACAATAGTTTTCAAGCCCCCCCAAACTCGTATCAAACCTTTCAAATACTTCATTTAGTGTTTACTAGTACTAAGGTTAGAAATCCCACACAGTACTTATACAATTAAGAAGAATGCAGATTTATATTCATATAATTCACAATAACCAACATTTCACACAATCTAATTAAGAATACTCACAATTTGGAGCAGTATTAAGAATAACCCAACCTCAAAGTGACCATATAATTCTAAGCTTTGCCCTACTAGGGCTCAGTAAAACAGTTGAAGTAGTGCTTTGCCAAGTAAGTGGAGCTCTTTCAAGTACCATGGGTGCCATTTGAAAAAGCATGAACTCTTCGGCTGGAATGGGGATTAGAAATTGCTCACCAGTAATCCTACTGACAATGTAGTATCTTCTAGGCCAGTGTTTCTCAACCTTGACAATTTTAAGGCATGTGGACTTCAACTCCCAGAATTCCACAGCCAGCATTGCTGGCTGTGGAATTCTGGGAGTTGAAGTCCACATGCCTTAAAATTGTCAAGGTTGAGAAAGACTGTTCTAGGCATACTCACTCATGTTCTAATGTCATGGGAAGATGCCCAAAACAGCTATAGCATATCCTTGAGAGGTGTAATGACCAACATTTTGAGTGGGTAAGTTGGAGCAGCACTTTAGCAGCTGTTGGTTTGCAAAGCCTTCCAGATGGTTTGCATAGCCATACTATGTAGCTTCATATCTCAGTAATTAAAGATTCATTTCAGAAAGGATTTAATAGGTTACAGTGGGTGAGGATCAGTACACTTTTGCCACTTTTCTTTCACTGCAGTATATTTTTGTGATTTTTCTCCTTTAAGGGAGATACCAAAGAGATGAGAAAAGGCAGCCTAAGCAGTGTTTAAGCAGGTTGTGCTGAACTAATATGCAGAAACTGCCTTACTTCAATTTAGAAATAGCTTTCAAGTTTTTTAAAATAAGCTGCTCTCTACTTGCTTTTCTGAAGTCCCAGACTTGGCAAGGCCTTGAAGAATGCCCTATCAATTTATCCCTGGGGGTGGTAAGCCTTGCTGCTCTGATCACCTGGTTTTGTGGGTTGCCAGGAGATTTAACATTGGTTGCTGATCCCTAAGATAAACTTCTCATCTTTAACAGGACTTAGTGGTGTGGAAACTGGGGCTTTCTAGCAATGCTTTATTTAGTTAATTTTTAGATGTAACAGAAGTGAACGTACCCAGTGAAATACAATGCGACAGAGATGGAACAGGTCACAGAGAAAGAGACTGCTATAGAATAAGTGTCAGTTGCCATTTTGCCTATCCTTATTTTTAAGAGTAGTAAACATGTAGGCCAGCATTTGTGTTAACTTGACCGCCTTTCACTTTTCACCAAAAAATAATAACCTGCCCATTCATACAAACTTTAAAAGTAGTGATGGGCTGCAGATATTTAAGAACCTACCATGGAATATCAAATCAAATATCTTTATTATGGTCTTTGAGCAGCCTTTACAGTAAAAAAGGAAAATTTGATGTAACAATCCATTTACCGAGAAAGGGAAAAATAGAACAAAACAATGAAACAACATATCAAAGCTTTGGGCAGTTGTATAACTTGGTGAAGATGCTTGGCCATCTGATATATGAGCATAGGGTTAGCATCTCTTTAAAATAATAAACATAAGACTTATTATTTTTGCCCTCATATTTGGAAATGATTAGGAAGATCAGAGCACATCTTGGGAATGAATAAGACACCATATTTGGACTTGAATAAGAGTTTCTATTCTCTGGATCCAGGAGGGCAAAGTCTAAACAAATAAGGAGTCCCTTGAAATCTTTCTGGAAGTAAAGCTAAATGGGAGGACATCAGATCGGGCTTTAGAAAAAGCCCATCTATATTTGCTGAAGGTGAGATTGTATGGATACCCTGCAGTAGAGGGCTTGCAGCTATCTAATATTTGGCGATAGAATTCAGGGGCACTGGAGATGTCATATTAATTCTTTCTATTGCTATTGGTTTGGTCTTCTCCAGGGTTAATTAGCCTAAACATCATCAATACAGGAATTTTGGAGAAAGGTTTATTGGCTGGCAGGGGTTATATATCTTTTTGGTGTGTTTCCTTTGTGCTTGTTTGGATGGTCCTGTGGAGGGATGTTGTTTTGCAAGTATTTGATGCTTGGTTTTGGGTAGATTATTTATTTGGCTGAGAAGATGGCTGTTCTGTCTTGCCAGTGTGTCAGTTGCTTCCTGTGCAAACATTGGCGGCAGGAGCTGTGTGATGGGATGGCTTGTTGCGAGAATAGTGTTCTTTTTCTATGATTACAGTATTATGGTTGGTGTTTGATTGTTAAAGAAATAGTATTGCTTGCTTTGTATTGGGACGAAGAGAGTTGTTTTTAAGTTTCAGCACACAACCTTCCCCACCCTTGTGGTAGTCAAGTTCAATGAGATGTTAAAACTGACATCTGCTGACTATTCATTTTAGTGTCAGGGATCCCTCTCTCTATTCAACTCTCCTCCACTATCCCCCTATATGGGAATGAAAGATCACATGTGAAAGATCACATTGCCTTTCACAAAACCAGAAGCTGCAGAAAAGTCACAAATAAGCATGAGGCACTTCAAAGATACCTGATTCACTTTCCCTCTTTGATGCAGGACTGCGCTTCAGTTCACAGTTTGCTTTAGAGGGGCTGATTTGACTAAAAATGTATTCATTTGGACTCTCCTTCCGTGCTTTGCACAGCCCTAGTACTTTTTTTGTGTTGTTTTTTTTAAAAAACCAATGTCTAAAGAAAATGGCAAGCAAAAGCATATTGCATATCAATTTACAAAAAGTAAAAATCAATAGCTGAAATTTCACTTCCCAATAAGCCCCACCCAAACAAGCTGTGCCATTTCCTGAGCTCCTGGATAGGACAAGGGTCCTGAAATCCCAGTCCGTAGACCAGCAACTGTCTGCAGCATGTCAGAAACTGTTCCACACAAACAAGAAAAGCCCCATCCGCGGGATGCAGGCAGCACACAAAATCACACACCCTCAAGTCCGTGGGATGCAGGCAACACATGAAACTATGCCCCCTCCAGTCCGTGGAAGAACCTCTCTACATGGAACTAGTCTCTGGTGCCGAAAAGGCTTGAGGGGGAGAGCGTTGCCCTAGGATATCACAGTTCACTTAGTTCAAAGTTACAAAGGCACTGAAAAAAATGACTTATGGCCATTTTTCAGACTTATGACCATTGCAGCATCCCCATGGTCACGTGATTCACATTTGGATGCTTGACAGATAACTCACATTTATGACAGTTGCAGTGTCTCTGGCTCATGGGATCACCTTTTGCAAACTTCAGACAAGCTAAGTCAATGGGAAAACCAGATTCCCATAACAACTGGGCTACTAATTTAACAACTGGGTGTGCAGTTAACAAGTAGGCTGGCTTGATCGCTCAACAGCGAGACACTGGTGAAGTGGGCACAGCAGCGCCTGCATTTTCTGTGTTGCATGAGAAAAGCACATCTTCCTTCTCCTTGCCACTTTCTACAGGGGGACAATCGAGAGCATCCTGTCATACAGCATCACAGTCTGGTTTGGAAGCATGACTGCTTCAGACAGGAAGGCGGTGCAGAGAGTGGTGAGGATGGCTGAAAAGATCATTGGCAGTTCCCTTCCTCCCATCCAGGACATAGCACAGAAACATTGCTTGAGCAGGGTCCATACGATTATCTGGGACACTACAGATCCTCTTCACAACCTGTTTTCCCTGTTACCTTCTGGGAGGAGGCTTTGTGGTATCCGCAGCAGAACATCCAGATTCAGCCATAGTTTCATCCCATACAGCATTAACCTTGTGAACTCTCAAGCTTCCTCCTTCCTCCTTATATTAAAGGTGGACAGTGTTTAATATTTATTTGTTATGTATATGTAGGAGTGTGGGTCTATACATGTGTTGTATATAGGATGTTTAGGTGTGTGTCATGTATGTGTTCACTTTGAGAGCGGGCAACTAAATTTCATTTTTGATGTGTGCCGTTGTGTCCACAGTAAAAAAAAATGACAATAAAGGTTATCTTATCCAACTGCAGTGATTCAATTAAGAAATATGGTCAGAAAAGTCGTAAAATGGGGCAGAACTCACTTTAACAAATTTCTCACTTAGCAACATAAATTTTGGGCTCAATTGTGGTCATAAGTTGAGGACTACCTGTATTACTGTGTTCATGGAGTTGAGGAGGGCTATTTAGGCCATCCAATTGCAGGGATTCAGTTGAAGCATCTCTTATAGAAGATTATCTCCATCTCCAGGGAAGGAGAATCTGCACCTCTCTGGGTAAATGGGTCTGCTATGCATCTGTTTTGGCTAGGTATATTTTTCCCTAACATTCTATTGGAATTTGCTTTCTGGCAAATCAGTTCACTTTGTTACATTCTGGGGAAACAGAGAACAGTTTTGACCTTTTGTGTGACGCTCTTTAGTTCATATATCTATTATTTTTTACCCAGAGGTAAAATGCTCACCTTTTCAATCTCTCTTCATAGCATTTTGTTTCCAGTACATTAATCATCCTCACAGCTAACTTCTCTGACTTTATCCTAAATTGTGATGCCCCTGAACTAGACCTAAAACTTAAGATGGGTTCTGACTGCAGCAGAATCAAATGAAGCACTTACTTTTTATCATTTGAAAATGGACTACATTTGCCTTTATTGCAGCTGTACCACCCTGCTGACTCAAATTCAGTCCACTAGTATTCAAAAAATGTTTTCACGTATATTACCAAGCCAGGTATGCAAGCTACGCAACTTTTCTTTCTGTTGTTTTCCTAGCTTTTGAATATATTCAACAGCTGTATTCTAATTAAAAGCTTCTCACATTATGCATATGCAATCATATATGGCCTCTTGTGCTAAGGGTCCAGGTTTATTTTGTTCATTTCCCATATTCTAAGTATTAGAATATGGGCAAAAGAGTGATGAATTTTAGGAGCCAATGTTCTTTTTCAATTATTTTTAAAAGGCTTAAAAGTCATCATTATAGCAAAACTCCCTCTTCTTATATTTTTGCTCAAGGTTTTTAACTTCAGAATTTTCATCTTTAACGCCTACAAAATTCAAGTTTAAATCACATTAGTCAAAATCATCATGCTTCAGATATATACATTTTCAACAATCCTATGCGGTGCAACTCATCTCACCCAAAAGTCCTAGCTAGATCACTCAGATTGTTACTGTCAATAAGTAAATCTCTTAACAAGATTTGCATAGTCATTTACTTGCAATATTCTTTTTCAACCCTCTCTAGTCCTTTTCCACAGAAAGATCACCTGATTTTGAATTTCCTTCCTAGAACTTCAAAAATCTATAGTGATATAGCTGTAGCCATTCTTTTTTTAATCCCAACACAAAACAGCAGAAAAGGAGATTTTATCCGTGGATTTGGTAATTCTTAGAAATTATTTAATCATATTCCTAATCCTTCCTTCTGAGAAATAGCACATTCCTTCATCCAATGGGTCTTGTCAACATATATTTGATTCATTTCTTTTATTAGCGAGTCACTACTATAATCCTTCTCTTTCCCCCCAGGATCTTACTGTCCTATCTCCTATTTCACAGTATTTTCTTCATTCTGAACTCTTAAAAACTGTTTCTTCTATGGAGGCATTGAAGCTACTTCTGAGCTCCAGTGGTGAAGAGTTTTCTTCTGCTTTCTTGTTTCATGAATACCAGACTTGCTCCTTTGCTCTTCTTTATGGAGAGTTGCTTCCAGTGTCAATTTTTATTTTCTTTATGGTATTCTTGTTCCAGATTAACAAATTTTGTTTGATATTGGAAGATCAAAGCTATAGAGCAGTCTGATTCTTAATTTTTATTTCATTGTTGAACTAAAAATATAGGTAGCTGTACTTTCGAGTCAATGTTGATACCTAATAACTGCCTGGACAAGTCCCTGCAGTTTTCTTAGCAAGATTTCAGAAGTGTTTGTCACTGCCCTACTTCCTAGGGCTGAAAGAGAGGGATCACCTAGCTGGCTTTGTGTCTAAGGGTAGGACTAGAACTCAGGATCTTCAAGTTTCAAGCCTGATGCTTCAACCACTACACCAAATTGGTTTTTCATAATATTATGAGATTATTATGAGTAGACATCATAATACCTATCTGCTATACAAACTATTGTTAAACAGTTCCCTAAGAACTTGCTATGATTTTCAATAGAATTTTTCCAACCCAAGAGCACTTTTTTTTTCAATATTCCCTCTGAAAATGAGAACAAACTGATTCTTTTATTTCTGTGTTGAGGCTGATTTTAGTTTAATATATTTAAGATATGCTGGGTTGAGATTATGGCAATTTGTGAGCAAAGTCATTTGTAATGAACCCATTCTTAATCATATTTGTGGTGAGCATGTTCTGCAAATTTGATTGTATTTCCCACAAAATTATTAAGAATTTAAAACAATTGGAAACAATTGGAAGGGACCTTGGAGGTCATCGAGTCCAACCCCTGCTCAGGCAGGAAACCCTACATCATTTTGGACAAATGGCTGTCCAATCTCTTCTTAAAAACTTCCAGTGTTGGAGATTTCACCACTTCTGGAGGCAGGTTGTTCCACCATTGAGCATATCCACACTTACTGTTTAAACTGTTTTTGTCCTGTGCTCATACCAGCTCCACTCTATGCCATTTTAAGACAATCCTGCCTAGATGTAAACACTTTGGCAACAGCTTGTAAGCTACCACATCTTCCAATTGGATAATTCCCCCTGCTGCTTTGTCCTCTCACCCTTCTCATCCAGGAAAGCCATGGCCAATCACTTCCTTTCTTTTGAATGGGTCTTACAAGACATATATTCTACTATGTATATGTGGATACACACAAGTACCATATAATGCTTGTTTTGTTTTTGTTTTTTAAAAAGTTCATTATTTTTATCCCACCTTTATTATTTTTATAAATAACTCAAAGTGGCAAACGTACACAATACTTCTTCCTCCTTCTATTTTCTTCCCAACAACAACCTTGCAAATTGTATAGCTTGAGAGGGTGACTGGCTCAAAGTCAGCCAGTTGTTTTCATACCTAAATTGGGACTAGAACTTGCCATCTCCTGATTTCTAGCCTGGTCTCTTTCCTTATAAGTCAGAGGAAGTTGCTTCAAACCCAGCAGAAATTGTCAAGCTCTTTACATAGTTTAGTTAATAAGTGCAACTGCATAATTCATTATTTTTCTAGTCACTTGAGAGAAAAAAGGGGGCTTCATTCAGAGATGAATGAATAATAATCCAAATAATCCATAAGCTAACTAGCTATTCAGGAGCTACCTTGAAAAAGCCCTTTAATTGGAGACATAAGATCCTGAAGATAGGACCATATGCATATGAATCAGCTGTTGTCTTACTGAGAGATAGACACTGTCTAAGATCTGACCTCTCTTCCCCAGGGAAGTCTAGAAACCGAAAGCTTTCACACCCAAAGTGCAAAATCAGTCTCTCAGACCACACTTGTCTTATGTAAATAAAGAACTGCTGCAAACGGAGACTTTGCTTTTAGAAGACTTCCACCCTTAAAGTCATGAAGCATCTCCTATTCAGGTTTAGATACTTTTGCGCCTATTATGTTGAGAACGCTGAGAACCAAATCAGAGAACCATCTGTTTTAACATTCCATACACATCATTCTTGTCGCCTTGCTAGCTAGCCCAAAGAGTGCCAGTAGTCATATCTGGGCAAGTTGCTTTTGGATAAGAATGGAGCAAAAATGAAAAGTAGCCACCTCTCCGGTGTGCAAAGGAAAAATAAGTGACCATTTTGTTCCTTTTGACTTTTATTTTATAACTTCAACATCGGGAGGACATTCTGATGGCTCCTTTTCCTCCTTCTCTTAAACTCTACAATATGAGCTCCTTCGTCCTTTCTATTATTTCCCACTTTTCTCCAGCTTGTATTACCTAATTTTCCTCAGCTGAGTCTCTGAGTATATGGAAGTAAGGCAAATCATAGAATCAGTTACTATGATTAAGGACGTCGCCAGGAGAGAACAGAAGCTGGTCTTATTTGAGAGAGACTGCAGAAAACAATGCAGTTGTAGACAGAAGGAATATATTGGGAGTGCCATAGCAAATGTTTTTAAGAGGGGAAAGAATAGAATGTAAGAGAATGTCAGAGATAATAGGACGAAGAGGCATCAGACACACAATTCTAATGAGGAGAAAATAATATGAATACATTCTAGTACAGGTAGTCCTCAACCTATGACCACAATTGAGCCCAAAATTTCTGTTGCTAAGCGAGACATTGGTTAAGTGAATTTTGTCCTATTTTATTGCCCCATTTGTTAAATGAATCACCGCAGTCTGAATTCTGAACACCACAACAGTCGTAACTGTGAAAAACAGTCATAGATCACTTTTTTCAGTGCCTTTGTAACTTTGAACGATCACTAAATGTACTGCGGTAAGTCGAGGACTACCTGTATATGATTTTTTTCATCTTTACCATACATAAATATGCTGAAATTGAGCAGGCTAGTTAATAAAGATGAACATGATATAATAAAATAATAGGTGTTTGATCTACTCAAAAGTGACATAATATTATTGCTTTTATTCAATTAATATGGTATAGGCTTAAAGCAGCAAACTTTTAAGATTTTTTTAATGATAAAATCACATTAATTACCAATATATGAAGTTTTCCCAAAGGAGAAATGTAAAGCAAAGTACAAACATATCTGATTAGAGCTAAACGTGGCATATCAAGGAAAATTGCACGTGCTGTTGAGGAAGAAGGAATCTGTTGGAATATTCATGAGCAGGAAGAGTCATGTGGTAACTCAGTCAGCCAATGTGAAGAAAATGCTACTGAGTCTGTGCAAAAAGGTATTTAGTTAGAAGCTGAATTTTCAGTCTCAGGTTTGTCTCTGTATCTCTCTGTAAGAAGTCTTCATTAAGCTATGTTGCTGTAAAGAAGAATGTATAGTATTGTAAATATTTTGATATAAATATAAAGAAGTTATTTTGAATCAGCTAAATGCAGTCAACTGTGAGAGCTTCTGATTTATTTTTTCACCAACAGAAAAATTAAAATTCTCTAACAGGTTATGGGCCCAGAGCTTACTAAGGACTGCATTGTAATTTAAAGCTGGAAGAAATTGCCTGTGTTTAGAAAGTATAAGAACAAGGCAGAATTAGCAGAATGGCTGCAATGGAATTTAAGGAAAGCTCTGTGCCTCGTTTGGGCCAGAAGAATTACATTATATGGGCTGCTAAAATGGAATGTTTGCTCAAGGCTAAAGAGCTGTGGTATATCGTAGAAAATCCACCACAAGTGTTTGCAGCTGCTGATCAGAAAAGTCATGATCAAGCAATGGCTTATCTCATCTTGAATTTAGATGATGAACAATTTCTAAATGTTGCAAATTTAAAGACTGCAAAGGAGATTTGGTTGAAGTTGAGAGCTGTGCACGTGAATGTTTCTGCATGCAATATAGTGCAATTGTCAAGAAAACTTTACAGGGCCTGTTCAACCAGGTGAATCTGTGGAACAGCATTTAAATAAAATGCAAAGTTTATTTTTGGATTTAGAACAACATGGGATTAAATTCCCTGAGTCCCAGAAGGTTTTATTGGTGTTGAACAGTTTAGATAAAACCTGGGACACAGTTTCTGCATTATTTGAGTGTAAAGAAGAGCAAGACTTAAATTTTGAGGCTTTAAAGGCATGTTTGCTTAATGAAGAAGAAAAGCACCATTTTAGCCACGAGGAGGTGAAATTCCTGAGGAGGAGGTCCAGACTGCAAGTCTCCGGAGAAGAAACAAGCAGATGGGACCAAGTTGCATCAAAAGAGAGATTTTGCAAGTAGAGAGCTCAGCAAGAAAAGAATTGCTACATTTGTGGAGCAAACACACATCTGAAAAGGAACTGTTTGCAGAGGAACAAATAGCAGCGAAGGACATTTGTGCAAGCAAAAAAGACTGATTTGCAAAAGGAACATTTTGGTGTTGCAAAAGTTTGTTATAGCAACAACAGAGACAAGTGGCTAATAAATAGTGGGGCAAGTCAAACAATTGTTAATGACTCTGAATTATTTTGCAGGTTTGTTCCAGTAGCACAAGAAGCTATGGCTTTGGCAAATGGCCAGAAAGCAAAAGTCATCGGAAAAGGCGATGTAAAAATTCCATATTTGGAATCAAAGTTTACCAATGTGCTTTGTGTACCTGAGATGGAACATAATTTGTTAAGTGTGTCTAATTTAGACAAACAAGGTTTTGAGATCATTTTTGTAAATGGGAAGTGTCTCATCAAAAGGAATGGGAATATTTGTGCAGAAGGCATAAAAGGAAGATAATCTATATGCATTGCAGGGACAAAAGGTTCAATGTTCCCATATATTTAAGAATGTTGCAGAGCATGATTCGTGCATTCATCTTCTACACAGAAGACTTGGCCATGCACGCTTTAAAGTTTTGCAGCAAATGCAAGAGTTTGCAGAAGGGCTAAATTTGAAGGGATGCAAAACATATTTGGACTGTGCAGTATGCAAAGCATCGAAGTCAAAGGCATTCCCAGTTAGTAAATATAGCACAAGACAAACAAAAAGAGCTAGAGCTGGTCCATGCAGATCTGGTGGAACCTATGCAAGCCAGTTTGGGAGGAGCAAAATATGCACTGGTAATTGTTGATGATTATAGCAGGTATTCATTTTGCTACTTGCTTAGAGGAAAGACAGAGGCGCTACAACAATTCAAACAGTGGGTAAGTTGTGTAGAGAGAAGGTACAGACAACAAGTATGTCAGTTGCAAACTGACAGAGGTACTGAATTTATGTCAACTAAATTCCAACAATGGTTAGGGCAGCTGGGGATAAGACACAGACATACAAATCTTTACACAGCAGCAGAGAACGGTGTAGCTGAAAGAAGGAATGGTGTTTTGCAAACAATGAAAGATTCATTATTAGAGGATTCTGGTATGAGCAGGTCATATTGGGGAGAAGCCATATTGACTGCCAATTATATAGTTAACAGGCTGTGGAGTTCCTCCATTAATAATACTCCATATGCCATTCTATATGGGAGAAAGCAATCACTGGCACATTTGAGAATTTTTGGAAGTACTGCATGGGTACATATTCCGAAAGCAATCAGAAGAAAGGGACAACAAAAGGCAAGAAAGCTCAGGTTTGTGGGCTATGAGCCAGGGTCAAAAGGATATCGCTTTAGCGATGGAAGTAAAAGAATTGTAATTTCAAGTTCCGCTAATTTTGAAGAACAAAATTGGGACAGAATTAATGTAAATTCTGGGTATGTCTCACTTAATGACAGTGATCTATTTAACGACAATAACTCATCTAATGATGGAAAAATGATTATTGTAGATGTCAATGTTCAGGGAGGAGAGGCTGAACAAGACATGAAGCCAGATACACTTGAGACACAGGAGCAGTTAATACCATGTAGGTCAGAGCGATGTAATAAAGGAATTCCACCTGACAGGTATTCTGCCAGCAAGGTAAAGGTTAGCAATGTGTGGTATGAGCCAAGAAGTTATAAAGAAGTGTTGGCATTACCAAAAGCTGAACAAGAAAGATGGAAGGAGGCCATGAATAAAGAGATGAAATCCATGGGAGACCATGAAGTATTTAAATCAGTGACTTTGCCAACAGGGAACCAAAGCTGTGGGTTGTAAGTGGGTATATAAGAAAAAGGTATTGCCAAATAATGATGTACAGTATAAGGCCAGGTTAGTGGCACAAGGTTTTTCACAATTAAAGAATGTGCACTATGATGAAGTATTTGCACCAACTGTGAAAAATGAGAGTATAAGATTAACACTGGCATTGGAGTGGCATATAAGCATAAAATCTGGCACTTTGATATCACAAGTGCATTCCTCAATGCTGAGTTATAGGAAGAAATTTAAATGATCCAAGCACCAGGATATGAAATTGCAAAACCTAACATGGTGTATAAATTAAACAAGGCTATTTATGGGCTGAAGCAGTCAGAAACTGGAATATCTGTTTAGATACTGCTTTAAAGGGTCTTGCATTTAAGAGTTGCAAAGCTGATAATTGTATGTATACTGGACAGTTACAAGGAGGGAATTGTTTACTGTTATCATTTGTGGATGATCTTTGCTTCATCGCAAAGGATACATCACAAGTCAGGGAATTTGCTGATAAATTAGAAAAGAAATTCAAATTAAAGAATTTGGAAAAAATAAAAAAATATCTTGGTGTAGAGATACGGAAAAATGAAAAAGGTGGTTATATTCTCAGTCAAAGAAAAATTGAGCAGTTATTGGAGAAATATAATATGAAAGGTAGCAATACTGTTCCCACACCCATGAGTGCAGATTTTTATAATAGTTTAAGTGTGGACAAAAGTGAAACCTGTGATCAAGAGATATATCACTCAGCAATAGGGAGTTTGTTATATCTATCACAGTGGTCCAGATCAGACATAGCTTGCGCAGTAAGCATTTTGACTCGTTTTACTGCTGCACCTACAAAATTACATTGGATGGGTGTAAAAAGAGTTCTCAGATATTTAAATGGAACCATAAATTTGGGTCTTCAAATACAGATTTGAAATTTGAGGAATTGAAATTAAAGTGTTATGTTGATAGTAACTGTGCAAATGACATAAACACAAGGAAATCAAATTCTGGGATTATAATATTGTTTGGAGGGACTCTGATTGGATGGAAGTCCAGAAAACAAACAACTGTTGCTATTTCAACAGCGGAAGCAGAATTTATTGCTTTATCTGAATTGTGTTGTGAAGTAACATGGTATGTACAGTTATTGCAAGATTTAAAAATTAATGTAAAAGAATCTGTAAAGGTATTTGAAGACAATGTTGCCTGTATAAAAATGGCAACTGGTGACAGGGTGAAGAACAGAGTAAACATGTAGACATTAAGTATTGTAATGTCCCGGAAGCTGTAAAAGGAAAATTGATTAGTTTACATCAGTGTTCTTCTGAGGATAATAGGTCTAATGTCTCTTCCTGTTGGAAGGAGTGTTGGAATATTCATGAGCAGGAAGAGTCATGTGGTAACTCAGTCAGCCAATGTGAAGAAAGTGCTACTGAGTCTATGCAAAAAGATATTGAGTTAGAAGCTGAATTTTCAGTCTCAGGTTTGTCTCTGTATCTCTCTGTAAGAAGTCTTCATTAAGCTATGTTGCTGTAAAGAAGAATGTATGGTATTGTAAATATTTTGATATAAATATAAAGAAGTTATTTTGAATCAGCTAAATGCAGTCAACTGTGAGAGCTTCTGCTTTATTTTTTCACCAACAGAGAAATTAAAATTCTCTAACAGAATCTGACCTCAAAAATGTCACTGTTCATTTATTTTGAACAATAGCTTTTAATTATTGATAGTCATAACTTCCTAATGCTCAAATAAATGGACTATAGGGAACACTTGATAAAAGAATGTCATGTTAGTAATGGAAGGCTTGGCGATACTGTTTTGCTCACAGTCGCACATTTGAAGTTTACATACAACTTCATCTGTTCACATGTGGCACCATTGTGAGTGAATGAAGGTCAGCCAAGAGGCTGTTTGGTGCTGTGGCAATGCTACTCAGCCTCTAAAGAAAAGCTCCCTGGCAGGATAAAATATCTAAGTTGGAAGCCCCCAATAACTCCACTAGAAGCTTCTGGACCTACAGATAGTTCTCGACTTATGATCACAATAGAGCCCAAAATTTCTGTAGCTAAGCAAGACAGTTGTTGAGTTTTGCCCCATTTTACACCCTTTCTTGTCTCAGTTGTTAAGTGAATCACCGTAGTTGTTAAGCTAGTAACACAGTTGTTAAGTGACTCTGGTTTCCCCCTTGACTTTGATTGTCAGAAGGTCACAAAAAGTAATAATATAATACTGGGACACTGCGACCATCGTAAATATGAACCAGTTGCCAAGCATCCAAATTTTGATCATGTGACCATGGGGATGCAGCAAGGATCGTAAGTGGGAAAACCAGCACAAGTCAACTTTTCAGTGCCATTGTAATTTCAAACAGTCACAAATGAATGGTTGTAAGTCAAGGACTACCTGTAGTAATGGTCAAAACAGGATGACACCGTGGTTAGAATGCAGTATTGCAGGCTAACTGCCTACAGCCAGGAGTTTGATCCTGATCCAGCTTAAAGTTGACTCCATCCTTCCGAGGTCAGTAAAATAAGGACCAAGATTGTTGGAGGCAATAGGCTGACTCTGTAAACCACTTAGAGAGGGCTGAAAAGCCCTGTGAAGCGGTATATAAGTGCTATTGCTATTGCACAGGCAAAACTGAGGGAAGTTATTCCCATCTTCATCTTGATTGTAGAAGCTGAACACCCACTCCTCTTCTCCACCCTGCTCTTCATCTATAATCCATGTGCAAATTGATGAAGAGGTCATTGCTGATTATATTGCTATCCAATGTACTAAGACTGCAACTCTCACTTTTCTCATGGCGGGGCACACTGGCTGAGAATTCTGGGAGTTGTTATTTCAACCTATGTAGAGGTTATCTGACTGGGGAAGGAAACATCTTACTGTACAAAGGAAATTTAATAGCTCACAGTTTAAAACCTGATGAAATTGTGGTTCTCAACATTTGAATGGACTATAGCTTGGAAAAATTGCCATGAGGTGAACATTGTCACCTTTATCTGGGTTTAAGAAAAGCCCATCTCATGAGAATACTTAACCCCATTCTGCATGCAGGTAGAAATGATGAGTCATTGACTTTGTCTTTCTGCTACATCCATTCCAATTGGCTCCGTCAAGGCAAATGAAGCCATAATAGTACACAATAAGAAATCTAAATCAATAACCTTTCCAATATAGACAAAGTGTCTTTTTAGTCTTTAAAATAAAGTCTCCTAAAATCTAAACAGAATAAAATATCAACCTTTCAACTCCTTACATCTTGATGAGAAAAAAGTAAATGTAAAGGGGCACTTTCACCTTTTGGGGGATAGTGATGCTTGGCAGAAATATTTCTTAGTTGCAATGTAGTCATTTTTATTCACAGAGATGGTTCCTATTATGATTATTATATTGTACAAAAATAAAGTTTTATTAGGACTGATATCCCAAATATTGAGACTGAATTAATATGGAGTAATGATTACAGAATCTTGAAATAATGAAGTATGGCAATGATGAATTATTATGATTTTCATTGTTTAATTTTCTTCCAATACAGTTTTAGACCGTGTACTGTAGTCAAGAAATATAGTATAAATACATTGATTATTGTTCTTTAACATGGGGGAATGTATTGTGTTATTTATTTTAAGTGTCCTTAGAAATCCTTCCTGAGTCATAAAATAATGTTATAAATAATAGAATATATAAATAATAGAATAGCAGAATGCCTCTCTACTGTATTCCTTTGAAAAGATAGGAACTGGTACCCTTGGCTGCAATTTCAACTGACTTTCTACCTTCAAGGGAATAAATAAACGGAGAAATCCTGAACCAAAGGTGACAATGGCAAATTGTTATTTTCAGGAAAGATTGCAGCAAGCACATCCCATGGCTATCGTTCATATTTCATTGATTTCAATTGCACCTGGACTTGCTTAATGGTTTAAGGCATCTGTCTATTGTTTAGCTGAAAACCAATTTTCAGTAAATACATACTGGACATACTTACAGCACTTAAGAGTTATGCCCAGTCTTAACCAATACATTGGCCATATATATGGGTAGGCATTTGTTGTGGTTGAGAAGCATATGTACAGTTTTTATTTTTATTTTTTTTAAATGTTCCTGAAGGTGTCCATCCAGTGGTTGTGTCCTCAGGGTAAGTTGGTCTGTCCACGTAAGCAGATTGTAAGGGGAGAAATAAGTCATAAAGCCTTTTAAAAGATAATGTGTTTACTCTATTTTTTTTTATTTCTAAAAATAAGAAAAGGAAAAAAAGAAACTAGTTATCTAGAAATGACTATTTCTAGTCATTGTAACTTTTGTCAATCTCTTTGTTTTCTGTGATGAATAGATACAGACTATATTACCAGGGGAAAGTGTTGAATACTTGTACTTTGCATAATGTATCATAATCATAATCATATTGTAATCAAAACCCAACAGGAAAAGCCAAATAGCAGGAAAGTCCTTCCATCCTCCAATGATGCAAGAGATCTGATTGATACACATCCTGTAGTACCACATCACTGCACTATACACCCGGCTAGAAACAGGGTAGTAGAAGTAGAAACAAAAGCGTAGGATGATGCTTCTAAAGAAGATATGGTATGGCATGAAACTGGATAACAAATAACATTAGAAGACTGCCTCTCTAACAGTAAAAGTTCTTGATGCAGTCAGTGTTGAAAGCATTACAAAGACAAAAAGGGACAGTAATATTTGCATTCTACTTACAAATATGCAAACTTGGGAAAATTATCTACAATCAACAATAGATAGGAGGCTCCAAATATAGATTTTAGGTTGCACCATTATTCCTCCCCCACCTTTTGTTGTGTGTGTATTCAAGCCAGTTTTTTATTCCTGGCTATTGCCTGAACTAATCCCTATAGTTTTCTGGCAAGGCTTGCCTCTTTCCCAGAGCGGAGAAAGAGGGACTGGTCCAAGGTCACCCAGTTGTCTTCATGCCTCACGTGGGACTAGAACTCACAGTCTCTTAATTTCTAGCTTGGTGCCTTAACCACTAGATTTATTTGTAAACTCTCAGTGGAAAGCGCACCAGGTAGCCCTGGCAAATTTTGGTTTTGTGGCATTTTTCTTATTGCTTGAATAATGTACATCTCTTCGGGAAACTTTATAATGTATATTTATGCAGACATATTTGACAAATGTATATATATGGCCAAAGATAGTCTCTACACTCTGTATAGCTTTCCTATCCATTCTGGGGGCTGTACTCATGGCAGAGCTCAAAGTCACTAGAAAAAAAGTTTGTCAAGCTCAAAGTCACTAGAAAAAAAGTTTGTCACTAAAATTTGTGACCTTCAGCTCAGATGAACTGCCCTTGTGAAATTCCACATGTTCTTACACTTTAGCTGAACAGTGAGCAATTTTATTTCCTTTTCCTTTTGGCATTGTTTGAAATATGCACAAATTATCAGCACACCCTTTCCACTATATTTAGCACCAGTGTAGTGGTTAAGATAATGGACTTAACTATTATCATGGGAGAAATCCTCAATTATGGAAATGTGCTAGATGACTTTGCGCCAGTTGCTCCCTCTCGGCCTGACTTATCAGGTTGTTGTGGGGAGAAAATGAAAGAAATGAATGAATGAATGTAAGTCACTTTGAGCTCTTGGAGAAAAGGAGGTTATAAATCTCACAAACTGCATGCTGTTTGTTTGTTTAAAATATTTTTTTATTTAAAATTCCTTTAGGCATTCCATCACATGACCTGAATTCTAGACCTTATCTCATGATTTCTTTCTTTGTACAACTATTTCCCCATACTTTTTTTTCATGAATGGCCAGGGTATAGATGAATTTTGCAATTTGATCATAGTTTCCTTCCTTCTGTCTGTTTGCTTTTTAACTACTTTGTAGTGAAGGCATAGATTCCTCACTCCTTTGCACGTTATTTTCATGTTATTAATTACCACCAAATTAGTTACTAATTCCTGTTCCTCACTCCTGTTTTACTTGCAAAGTATTAGTTACCATCTAATTAGTTATCTCTCAATTAGGCTGTGATTCGCTAGTGATAAGAGCTCGTTTAAGGCATACTGTGGTGTCTGTTTCTTTCTCACATCAAATGGGTGATTTCTTTCATTTAAGCCAAAGTTCATTGGATTTGACCCTAGAAATCTTCACTGTGCATTGAACTGCAGTGCAAAAGAACAAATTCACTTTATGACTAACCAATCAGATGGTCCATTTGTGGGAATCAGCTACCACATTCAGGCTGCATGAAGTGGGTTCCCATCAGCACTAGCTTAGCTTCCATTCTGTTTCCTCTTCACTGCACGAAAGAGGACAATTTGAAAGAGATTTTTTTCCCTGACACTTCACAGCTCCCAAGAGAAACATGTAGTTCAAGCCCAGGAGATGCCATCAGTAAGGACTTATTAAGAAATGTCATTAGCAAACAGCTGGTCTTCATACATGTGAAGCTGCTGTTACACAGTGGATTCCACCCCTGAGAAGTTTCTAGCATGAATGTTGATCTATTTAAGATTGTTAAGAGGTCCTTAAGCACCTCTCTATTGGGGCAAACCATGTATAAGTCTGGGAAGCTGGAATTTTGACATTTTTCACTAAGGTTTATCTGAAATGGTATAGGGTTTCCCCCGAGCAGGTGGTTGAAGACCTCCAAAGTCCCTTCGAACTTTGTTATTCTGTTTTTCCGTTTAGCTTGCCTCTTTATTTTCTTTATTTTCTATTTTCTCTGAAAAATCCTAAATAGTTCAAGATATAGGAGTAGAGAGAAAATTCATGCTGCTACATAATTGATAAGGTGGTTCTGGGAGATACCAAAATATACTGTCATGGCTGCCATGGCTGCCATCCCCCCAAGCCAAGCTTTGCAAAGCCGGACAGCCTGACATTAGCAATGAGGGAGGGAAGAGGATTGGCATGCAGGGAGGAGATGGAGGGGAAGGGAAACCTAAGCATGCCAGCTGAGGAATGAGGAGCACCTGTTAGCCAAGATCACCCATCGGAGTGCAAAGCAGAAAAGCCCGCAAAACTGAAGGCCTGTTACCCAAACAATATACCAGCACTTAATTGGACATCTGCTGATAACAGGAGGTGGATGGCCAGGGAAAAGGGAAAGTTAATTGCATTGTCTATGCTCAAAAATGCTCAAAACAAAGTATTGTAGAATTATTTGATGTAATATATCAGATAATTACATCAGTTATATGGAGTGGGGAGAAGAGGACTCAATAATTTCTGACTCATTATTAGGTAAATGAGAACTTATTAATTAAAATATGATTAGTATCATTCTGCCAAATGCTGTTATTAGAGGATCAGAAATTATTTTTTGTTTTCTCTCAAAGAATTTTGGATTCCAGGGCCTTGTAATTCCTTTGGTATTTCAGGCTGCACATATCCAAATATGGCTTTAATAAAGTAGACCACAACCTACTACTTGATAAGATAGAAAAATATGGGTTAGACAGCATCACCACCAGATGGACTCGTAGCTGGCCATACTCAGCGTGTGGTCCTCAGTGGAACTGCATCTACATGGAGGGAAGTGTGCAGCGGGGTGCCCCAGGGCTCTGTTCTGGGCCCTGTGCTCTTCAACATCTTCATCAATGATTTGGATGAGGGGATAGATGGGGAACTCATTAAATTTGCAGACAACAACAAGCTGGCAGGAATAGCTAACACTCTAGAAGATAGGTTTAAGATACAGGAGGATCTTGACAGACTTGAACATTGGGCGCTATCTAACAAAATGAAATTCAATGGTGAAAAAAGTAAGGTTCTACATTTAGGCAAGAAAAACCAAATGCACAGGTATAGTATAGGGCAGCGGTTCTCAACCTGTGGGTCGCGACCCCATTTGGGGTCGAACGACCGTTTCACGGGGGTCGCCAAACACCGCAGTCTGCCATTTTTTCCCCATTTCCCCATGGCCATCGCACACGCGCCGTGCATGCGCGATTCGGGCATCGCGCCCTGCATGCGCAGTTCGGGCCGTCGCGTGCGCACCGTGCATGTGCGGTTCGGGCCGTCGTGCTGCACATGCGCGGTGCAGGTCAGGGTCACGCCACGCATGGGCGGCGCAGGTCAGGGTCTTGGCCTGAAAAAGGTTGAGAACCACTGGTATAGGGGGTACCTTGCTGAATCGTAGTAACTGTGAGAGGGACCTTGGAGTCCTAGTGGACAATCACTTAAATATGAGCCAGCAGTGTGCTGCAGCTGCCAAAAAAGACAGCACAGTGCTAGGCTGCATTAACAGAGTGATAGAATCAAAATCATGAAGTGTTAATACCACTTTACAATGTCTTGGTAATACTTGGAATACTACATCCGGTTTTGGTCACCACAATGAAAGAGTACAAAGAAGAGCAACAAAGATGATCAGGCTAAAACATATAAGGAATGTTTGCTGGAATTGGGTATGTCTAGTTTGACGAAGAGAAGGATGAGGGGTGACATAATAGCAGTGTTCCAATATCTGAGGGGCTGCCACAAAGAAGAGGGAGTCAAGCTATTCTCCAAAGCACCTGAAGGCAGGACAAGAAGCAATGGATGGAAATTTATCAAAGAGAGAAGCAACTTAGAACTAAGGAGAAATTTCCTGACAGTTAGAACAATTAATCAGTGGAACAACCTGCCTCCAGAAGTTGTGAATGCTCCAACACTGGAAAGAATATAGGGTTTCCTGCCTGACCTCCAAGGTACCTTCCAACTTTTTGTTGTTGTTATTGTTGTACACCTTGTTGGTTTTTTCCCCCAGCCATCTTGCAACTTTCCCTCCATCTACATGTTAGAATCCTAATCCTAATTTCTCTGAAAAATTGAAAGCTAGAAAACTGTGGTTCTGAAGATCATCTCAGAAAGCCAGCTCCTGAAAGAAAATAGGAACATCACGTCCTAAGTTGGGAAGGAGTCTAAAGTAAATTTGATGGCTAGAGACTGTAAGCTCTATAGTTATATAGATGTGTTTTATCTTGTCCCTATTGATTTCTGTATCTTATGGGTTTGTGAACGGATTATAAGGCTAAAACAATAATAGCCAGATGCATCCTTGGTAGTAGAACAGTCTAACAGAACTTGGTTAATTTTATTAAACTTTTGCTGTCTTCCTTCTCTAGGAATGAGGACTGCTTACTCTGCTGGTTTTATAAGACTGAAGGTGAGATGCTATCAAAACCATTATAGCAGGAGCTATAGATGCTTTTCTCCATTATTTAATTGGATAAACTCCAAATCATTTACAGAATACATATTTCATGCTTAGTAGGGTTGATTAAATTTTCTTGGGGTTGATTAAGCATCTGTTTAAATTTAACTTCAAAAATTAAATACATTACTAATTAATCAGATTTAAGACTGACCAATATCTCCATACAGAAAGCTCCTCTGTATGCCAGAGCATTTGGAAGTAACTTAAATGTGAACAATGCAAACTAACATTCATTGGTTAAGGGGTTTAGCAATTTTTGTCTGTTAACTACAGCAGACATGTATCAAAGTCAAAATCGCTTCAGAAATGACCAAATTGGCCTTTTTGCAGCAATAGCAAACATTCAATGAAGTAAAGCTTTGGTTACACTCATACTTGAATGTCCAAGTACATTTGGGGAAATCATAGAGCTCCCTATCAGCAGAATAAACTTTCTCTCAGACATTGGAATGCTTAAATGTTTTTAACTGTCTGTATCTTTGAGTCGGTGTTGACATCTGGTGATTTCCTGGACAAGTCCTTGCAGTTTTCTTGGCAAGGTTTTCAGAAGTGGTTTGCCATTGCCTGCTACCTTGGGCTTTAAGAAAGGGATTGGCCCAAGGCCATCCAGATAGAATAGAATAGAATAGAATAGAATAGAATAGAATAGAATAGAATAGAATAGAATAGAATAGAATAGAATAGAATAGAATAGAATAGAATAGAATAGAAACTTTATTGTCACTTTCCATGTACATTAATCGGCGTACATTAAAATGAAATTTCATTGCATACAGATAGCTCTGTGCCTAAAGTGGAACTAGTCTTCCAGCTTTCAGCCTGGTGCCTTACCTAGTACACCAAATTGGCTCTCTCATTTTTATGTATACTGTATGGTTGCATTTTTAACTGCACAGTATTTTCTCCAAGGAGATCAAGATAGCATACATTATCTCCTCTTCTGATTTTAATTTGACAATATTGTGAAATAGGTTAAGCCAGTGATGGGCGAACCTTTTAGAGACTGAGTGCCCAAAAACCGCCCCCCTGCCTGCCACTGCTCTGTCCCCTGTTCCGCCCCCACCCTGCCTGCCCACAGGGCCATCCACCGCCTCCATGGCCCATCTCCACAGATCGCCCAGGTGGCCATGAAGCGCCATGGTGGCCACACCCTCTGCCTGCACCCCACAGCATCGTCTCCACGTGACGAGGCGTGAGAGCGGAGTCTTGTCCTTGCTGCCTGGCTGCCATGTCCTTGGCTGTGCTGCTCTGCATGGGCTGCACCCAGGGGCGAATCTCCTCTGGGGAGGGGGCTGCTGGTGAGGAGGGGGATGTAGGGGGAGATGGGAGGTGATGGTGCGCATGCCCACAGAGAGGGCTCTGAGTGCCACCTCTGGCACATGTGCACAGGTTCGCCACCACTGGGTTAAGCCAAATGCCAGGTCCAAGATCTCTTCAGCTGTTTCATGGTTGAGAGTGATCTCTCTGATCCAATCAACATAGCAAAACACTCAGCTCCTTTTAAATGTTTTTTTTTCTCTTAGGTGATTTTAATGAAGAATGATTCTGGATAGTGACCATAATAAAAAAAATATGTATGTCTGGTAAAGAATAGATAAGAGAGGCAAGGAAGCAAGTTGGATTTCTCAGTGGGAATGATGACTGACTTCTTGCTGGAATAGCCACATCACAATGATTTGGCCTTGTAGGGGTTCATTGACTTCAAACAATGTATTGAGTCATCCTTCTTTATTCAAGAAGTCCTTGCGAATCATTCATTTATGGGAAGATGCCTGCGTGTTTGGACTGAAAGACAGGATGGATAAAATATCCCACGCCTCTGCATTTCTTTTTAGAAATCACCCTGTCTGTGTAAGGTGTGTAGCAAGATCACGATTTCTGTACTTCAGACCTTCTGCCCACTCAACAGCTGGATTCCTCCCTTCAGTGCCAGAGCCAATGTGCTCTGTTGTATTTCAGTCTGCAGTGCTGCAGTGCCGTTGCATCAGTGCTCCGCTTCTAGAACTCCACTCCCCTTCTTCCTTCAGTGTAAAATGCTCGGCCTGCTGGCTGTCGTGAAGGGAGCCACAGAGCAGAGCCCAAGGCTTCCCGCTTCCCCTGCAAAGAGGTCAATCTGCAAAGAAAGGGTGCTGGTGTAGCTTGGTGTCTCTGCATGCATGCTTGACAGAGGCATTTGATGCAGATAAACTTTGGGGGGGGTTGTTTCTGACTCATGCATTTATTTTGTCTGAGAACACGTCATACCTGGACGGTGCCCTCTTTGTTGGGACACAGTGCAGTCCCTGCTGCATGCAAACTTACTTCTCCAGACATAGTCTTTCAACCATATGTGTTTCTTTGCTTTCCTTTCAAGTTTCTTTCCTTGGATTTAATCAGCATCTTTTATAATCACATTTTATATATCACGGTGGTCATGAATACATCTGACTACAAAACCAAATTAACCAACCTACTCCAAGACTCCACATACAAACCCCTAAACACAGATCCCACCACCTACCTGGAAAAAACTACTAGATCCAAAATAAAAGCCTCCCCCATTAGCGAAGAGATCCAGCAAAGAATCATTCCCAGAGAGAAATCATCCAGATGCCCTAAGCTCTATGGTCTCCCCAAGATACACAAAGAAGGAACCCCACTTAGACCCATAGTCAGCTCCATAGGCTCACCTCTACAAAATTTCTCGCCAAACAACTACAGCCCTATGCAGAATCCATCACCTCACACGTAACAAACTCATTCCAGTTCATAGAGATCATAAAGAAACAAAACTTACAGCCCAGCGACCTACTCGTTAGCTTCGATGTCATATCCCTCTTCACCCAAGTGCCAATCAAAGAAGCCTTAACAGCTATCCAAAACAAATATAACCCCCCAAACACATCCTAGATCTGACCAACCACTGTCTATCCAACACATACTTCATCTATAACGGACAAAAATACAAACAAATAGAAGGAGCACCCATGGGATCACCTCTCTCACCTGTCATTGCAAACCTCTACATGGAACACTTTGAAACCCAAGCTCTAGAAAAATCTGATCACAAACCCAAACTCTGGCTCAGATACGTAGATGACACCTTCGTAATCTGGCCACATGGGAAAGAAAAACTGGACAACTTCCTTACATACCTCAACAGCCTACACCCCAAAATACAGTTCACCATGGAAACAGAAGCTAATAACCAACTTCCCTTCCTGGATGTCTTAGTCTACAAGAAATCCAATGGCTCCCTAGGACACACCATCTACCAGAAGAAAACACACACAAACCGCTATCTGCACGCACCCTCACACCACCACCCAGTACAGATCAACTCTGTAGCCAAGACACTCATCTCCAGAACCAAATGCCTAGCTGACGAACAACACCTAAAAACCGAACTACACACTCTCACTAATGTACTAACATCCAACGGATTCCCAAGAAATAAGATTTCCAACTTAATCCAAAAAGAAACTCCCACTAAAATACAAGACAGAGAACAAGAAAATGGCAAAGCCCTCCTCCCATACATAAAAGGCACCACAGACAGGATCAGCAAAATCTTGCACAAACATAACGTTAAGACAGCATTCTGCACAAACAGAAAAATATCCACCATCCTAAGAAACCCTAAAGACAAAATTGAGTTAGAAAATCAAGGAGTATATGAAATCCCATGTACTGCTTGCCCCACTACATATATTGGACAAACCAACAGAAGAATAAGTGCACGCATTGAAGAACACAAAAACTCATTCAAAAAAGAGGAACCAACTTCTTCCTTGGTCCAACACCTTAAAGCCACAGGACATGAAATTGATTTCAAAAAGACCAGAATTATTGCCAAAACTGAACACTTTAATAACAGAATAATCAGAGAAGCCATCGAGATAGAAAAACGCCCTCACAGCATGAACAAATGAGATGATACCTCCCGCCTACCAGCCATTTGGAAACCCGCCCTTATTGACAGGCGAATGCCTAACACAAAGAATGACACCAGAACCACACAGGATGCCACCACCACACATCCACGCAAAAAGCAAACCCAAATCCACACCGATGATGAGGCACGACCACAGACCAGGAGCCAGACCACAGCTGCATCATTGGCGACTTTGAACCCCTCCAGCACAACAAAGCCCCCACCCAAACAGAACACTCCCCCAGCCAATCAGAACACAGCCAACCCCCCAGCCAATCAGAGCACAGCCAAGCCCCTAACCAATCAGAACACACCTCCACCCAATCAGAACATAGCCAAGCTCCCAGCCAATCAGTTCAAACCCCCACTGGCAGTTAAAAGGAAGAAACAGCTACGACCACACATTGCTCCTAGAAGCAGAAGCCAAAAGCACCAGCCTGAAGATGACGAATGAGACTTCGTCGAAACGTCGCCAAGACACTTCAAATTCTACGTGGGAGAAAACCCGAAGAACCAAAGACCTACATACAAACACCCACGAAAACCTCAGAAAACAAATATACATATATACATATACATATACATATATACATATACATTTTTCCCGATCAAAGTGTCAAATATACTTTTACCAAGAGCAGCAACCTACTATTCAGAAAGACTCAAATGAAGGTTTTGCTATATTTTTGAAAGGGCAGTCCTACTGTGAATCTTCCCTTATGTAGTTAATATAACCAGATATTCATACTGAAAAAGTCAGCTAGCCATTCATATTTCTCAAGCATGTCAACAGATTCTGGATTCTGGAAAATGGGTTCCTTTTATCAATCATTTTTATTTACTGAAAGGGAGAACAAAGATCTTTCATCTTTTTGCTTGGAAATAGAAATCTAGATCTCTTTCAACTAAACCCTAGATTTGCGCACTGCAACAAGTTACTGCATGAAAGTAGAAAACCACAATTTGTTGAACAAATGGCCATCTTCACTCATAATGCCAAGCCACTGTGGCTGAACTGGCAGGCTGTGCTATGCTGCAAACAATCATGGTAAGGTCCTCCTCAAAGAAACCAAAAGGGTAAACCTGTTGTGCAAACACTTTAATGGTTAACCTACACTAACTAAACTACACCCATCTACCTACTTTATGTGAATTACTTTCTAGGTGATTAGTTGATGTTTTTCACTCATGAGACTGAGACAATAGCCTGGAGAGAAGTGTTTGAAATGGGTGGGGGGTGGGGGGGTGGCACTTTTGCCACTATCTTTTTCCTTTCCTTTTCACACCAGCCCAGGCAATGAAAAGGTATTTGGTCTCCTGCTCAAGCAGGAGGTTGGACTAGAACAGCGGTTCTCAACCTGTAGGTTGCGACCCCATTTGGGGTCGAACGACCATTTCACGGGGGTCGCCAAACACCGCAGTCCGCCATTTTTTTTTGGTCGGCCATTTTTTTCCCCTTTGCGATGCGGGCCGTCGCGCCGCGCATGCGCAATGCGGGCCCGCCATTTTTTTTTGGTTGGCCATTTTTTTTGGGGTCAGCCATTTTTCCCCCTTTGCGATGCAGGCCATTGCGCCACGCATGCGCAATGCAGGCCCGCCTTTTTTTTTTTGGTCGGCCATTTTTTTTGGTCGGTCATTTTTCCCCCCTTTGCGATGCGGGCCATTGCGCCACGCATGCGCAATGCGGGCCCGCCATTTTTTTTTTGGTTGGCCATTTTTTGGGGGGTCAGCCATTTTTTCCCCCTTTGCGATGCGGGCCATTGCGCCGCGCATGCGCGATGCGGGCCCGCCTTTTTTTTTTTGGTCGGCCATTTTTTTTTGGTCGGCCATTTTTTCCCCTTTGCGATGCAGGCCGTCACGCCACGCATGCGCGATGCGCCCCATCGTGCCATGCATGCATGATGCGCCCCATCGTGCCGCGCATGCGCGATGCGGGCCAGGGTTGAGCCCCAGAAAAGGTTGAGAACCGCTGGACTAGAAGAACTTCAAGGTCCCTTCCAACCCTTTTATTCTGCTCTCTGTTACGTAGCAGAGGGTAAGTTCTCTCTCAGTCCATCTGCTATGTAACTTGATCCAGTTGCATAACTGCAGAGTCCTTGTACACCAACATACACAATCATACAGGGAAAAAAAGACAAGAGTTGAGAAACGATAGTCTTTTTCACAGAAGCTGAGAGGACTAAAAACATAGTAACCACATGACAAACCCTGCCATCTTTGGCATTTGCTACCCGTAGAGGAGAAATTAATTCTTCCTTGAATGGAGAAGAGTTATTCCTGTCATGCTAGGACAGCCTATGGCTTTGCAAATTATATGAATGAAGTCCCAGAATGATATGTGCCCCAACCTAGGTCACACATGGATATCTAATGTTTTAAAATAAAAAAACTCTGTGCTTTCAGCCTAAACATACTCACAATTCATGATTCTTTCATACCTGCAAAGTGTTCACAGGCAAGTACAGAGCAGGTGTATGCTAGAGTTGTATGAGTCAGAGTCAGTGTGATCTGTCAGTTCAAATGCCAAGTGAGAATGAGGGCAAATAAGATTCGTGCCTTGCTTAATGCCATATGTGATCTCAGACAGACAGTTCAACGGGGAGAGAAGGTTTTCAACTCCTAGCGACATTTTAGATACAACGGGATTATAACTTGACAGGTAGTCCTCAACTTATGATGACAATTGAGTCCAAAATGTCTGTTGCTAAATGAAACATTTGTTAAGTGAGTTTTGGCCCATTTTATGACCTTTCTTGCACTTAACTGTTGTTAAGTGAATCACTTCAGATGTAAATTTAGTGACAAAATTGTTAAGTGAACCTGGCTTCCCCATTGACATTGCTTGTCAGAAGGTCTCAAAAGGGGATCATGTGACCCTAGGATACTGCGACCGTCATGAATATGAGTCAGTTGCCAAGCGTCTGAATTTGGATCACATGACCATGGGAATGCTGCAACGGCCATAAGTGCAAAAAATGGTCATAAGTCACCTTTTCCAATGCTGTTGTAACTTTGAACGGTCAGTAAATGAACTGTTGTAAGTCAAGGACAACCTGTATTTTAAACAGCTCCCAGGTGTTTTATTCGAACTTGCTTTTTTAAAAATATTAATAATAATCAGGTTCTTTTTTTGTTTGCTTTGATTTCATTTTGTGGCATAGAAAAAATAATGTTTTTTTATTTAAATAAAACCCTCAGAACTTGCTAATCTTTGTGCACTTAGGGACAAATACCTCTTGGATCATCTTTGCATTTAGAGCTACGTTTCAGAGGGTTGATTCCCAGAGTAGCTTGAGGAAAAATGCTGCTTTGATATAGCTTTTTGGAAAATTCTTCACTTTTGTTGCTGGTTGGGCTCTTCCATACAAAGCCAAAGGGGCCTGTCTTAGCAGACTTGGAGAAGAACCACATTCTTATTAAGAGCTCTGGTTTTCAGGTGGCGCAATGGGATTCCATCTTTTTTTTTTCCCCTTCAGGGAATCCTTTGAAATGGGACCACTGAGCATCTGGCATGAAAGTCTTTATGGAGATTCTCAGCCATCCAGGTCATGGTTGTCCCAAAGATGCTTTTCCAAAAGGCAACTGGACTTCCTTGGATTTTTTCCTTGAAATCCAAGAAGCTTCTTCAGTTCTGACTCACCAGTGGGGAATAGAAGCATTTCCTGCCTCATGAATCCCAGCGATCAGTTAGGGTGCACATGGTTGGCCTCCTACGAGTCCCGTCCGTTAAGCAATGCCATCTGGTGGGACCTAGGGCAAGGGCCTTCTCCGTTACTGCCCCAGCCCTCTGGAACCAGCTTCCCTCGGAGGTTCGTACTGCTTCCTCCCTCCTAGCCTTCCGGAAAGGATTGAAGACACATCTATGCCGACAGGCTTGGGGCATGTGAGCTGCACTCTGCCCCTCGGCCCTAAGAGTGTCCCGCCATCAGTGCATGTGAATTGATTGTGTTTGTGTGTGGTATGAATGTGTTAATTTTAAAATTATTGTAGTATTTTTTGTTGTGAGCCGCCCCGGGTCTTCGGAGAGCGGCGGCATATAAATGCGATTTAAATAAATAAAAATAAATAAAATAAATAAATTTAAATTATTTTGGGGAAAGCATCTTGGGACATCTGGCATGAAAATTCTGGGGCACACTTGATGGGTCATGCTCAATTCAGGCTGCATCTGGTCAAACTACAGAAAGGGAAGCTATAAAAACTTGGGAATCTGTAGCTCAGCCAGTCTGAGGTGGATGCCAGAAGGCCATTGGTCAGCTTCAGCATTTAAACAAAAATCAACTTTATTAAAGGTGCCGAAAAAGATAAAAGATCCACACAGAATTATAAACAGATAAAATAACATACGCACACTCACACACACAAACCATCACAGAATTCTACTCTAGAACAAAATAATTCCTCAGTGTTCAGCATTGCCTCAGGTAACCCCCTCACCATCAGTCCAGGACTAAAACCAACTCTAAAAAGTGTTTCTTGCCCAAAACCTGAGAGAATGCCTTCTTTTCCTCTCAGGGATTAGGTAACTACTTCTGAACACATCAGGCTGGTTTATTATGTAAAGGGACAGCAGTTCCCTACTATACTGTAACAAAAAAAAAATAGAAACAATGTTATAACATAAGCCAAAGCAAATACAGGAAATCTTCGATTTACAATCACGGTTGGGACCAGAATTTCCATTGTTAAGCAAAGTGGTTAAGTGAGTTGTATCCAACTTATGACCTTTTTTGCCATGGTTGTTAAGTGAACCACTCAGTTAAGTGAATCATGCGGTCCTTAATCAAATCCAGCTTCCCCCATTAACTTTGCTTGTGGAAAGCTGGCAGGGTAAATCATAAATGGTGATCACATGACCCTGGGATGCAGCAACCATTGTAAATACATGCCAATTGCTAAGCACCTGAACTTGATCACTTGATAGTGCAGATGCTGCGATGGTTCTAAGTGCAAGTACCGATTGCATGTTACTTTTTTCCATGCCACTGTAACTTCAAACAGTCACTAAACAATTGGTTGTAAGTTGAGGACTACCTGTAATAATAATATTCCCATTCAAAATCATGCCAAGAAATGGCAGTCTGAGTAACAATCAGCACAGAAATGCACCATTCTATTTACACCCCAAGTCCTTCTGGAAATGCTACGTTTTAGGGATTTTCTTAAATGCCAACAGAGTTAGTAATGATGTGACCTCAGGTGGAGCATTATTTCAAAGGGGAAGGGCAGCAATGGAAAAGGCATACCATCATAGTCCCTATAGTCCATAGGGGGTTCAAAGGGGATTCAGAGGCTGTTCCCATTGAGAGAAAGTGGTTTCATGGGTAGCAAAATTCTGAGCCACAAAGGGCCTTAAAGAGGACCTTGAATTGCACCTAGAAGCAACCTGGCAACTAATACTCCCCTCCCAGTAGTGGTGTCACTTGAGCAAATCAGGGATGCACTGAATTGGTTCATTGCATTCTCAACCAGCTTTAACTGATGCTCTTCAAAGACATCGCTGTATTATAGTGTGTTGCAATAGTCCAGCCAAGAGATGACGAAATGTTGTTTTGAAATCATTGATTTAGCATCTCAAATCTTGTAAAATTTTCTGTTTCTTAGTACAAGCATCTGAAATTGAAAGAAAAATGTTGGAACGTATAATACAAACTGAGATGAAATTGCCCAGAATGGAAACAGGATAAAAAGAGAAATATCAGATTAATATGTAGTTGAGGAGCTGAATCTTCAGGAGAGGCAGAGCCATCAGAGCATTACAAAACTCAGTAAATTCTGGCAATAAAAGCTGCTGTTTCTTACTGTTTTGATCATGGGCTATTAAACGGAGTAATCCCAATAATTTATTCTTTGTCTGAAGAACTCGGAACTTGTGGTAAGGTCAATGTCTCAAATGTCCCCAGAAGAACCCAAAGTTAAGTGAGGCAAATGACATAGGAAAGCATGATCCTTGAAAGTTGATGCTAATTTTTGCCATGCCTTAATGCTTTTTTTATTGTTTATGCTACAATAGACAAAACTGATTACTCCACTGGGCAATGTAGGAAGTGATGTTTGTTTGTTTGTAACCTCAAGGGACTCTCAGTCTACTACTTCAGTGGGGAAAAGGCTCAACCGGATTAATTAGTTCCTAGGGAAGTTCCCAACTATCCAGCCAACCCTGATGTTGATAACTGATTTATGTTTTTTTTTCTTTTTCTTTTGTGCTCTCCCATTCAGAGTTGACCTACCCCTGGGTGCAACATAACTGAACAAGCTTCTGCAGGATGAAAAGATGGCAGGGCGGTTGCTTGCACCACCAGGCCCTGACAGTTTTAGGCCTTTCACTGCGGAATCTCTGGCTAACATTGAGAAGCGTGTTGAAGAAGACAAGAAAAAGAAGCGTCCTAAGCAAGACAGCAGTCACAGAGATGACGATGAAGAGAACAAACCAAAACCAAACAGTGACCTGGAGGCTGGGAAGAGTTTGCCTTTCATCTACGGGGACATCCCCAAAGGCTTGGTTGCTGTGCCATTGGAGGACTTTGACCCTTACTATATGACGCAGAAAGTGAGTCAGCAAACCACCAGCTATGTTAAAGTCAGCCTTCAAATGGTCAAAGGAGTTACAGGTTTGGGTGGACGGAGTCTTCACAGGAAAGGTGGGGGGAGGGGCAGAAAAACAACATCTGTATGGCCTTTGCAAAGATGTACTTTGTCTTTGGGTTGTTGGGGGATCGGAGGAAAAAGGAAGAGGGGGAAAGTTAAAGGAGCAATTGCTGGGCAACTGAGTTTTTCAAAACTACCACATAGTTTATGTCATTGTGTGAGTCGGGAGATTTAGTGGGGAGGCAGTAAAACATCCAAGAAAGATGGCAAATGAGAGTGAGAAGAAGATTGACCTTTATTAGCAAATGATCCATCCAAATCAAGATAACCACTTCATACCAGTGCTTATATTCCCAGAGGAAAATAGGATGTAGCTAGTGGTTCAGTTATATTTGCAAATGGGTACAGAAGTACCAGGAGACACCCCAAATTTTTCTGGGAAAAACAATGATATTGACTCCCTCTTTTTTTGGAAATAGGAATTGCTGCTGTTAAATATTACAGTCTAGCTTCTTTCCTTTCTTAGGAAAATATGCGGAACAGAGGTGAATCGGATACCAATATGGAAACAAAGATTCAGCCTCTCACCTATATGGAAGTAAATAATCCATATAATGTCAGACTAGGGTATAAATTGGCTAAAAAGAATGACATGAGTGGAATTTCCTTTCTTTTTTTCCCAGTGGGTGCATACAAATGAAACCAGGTTCCAGCATTAGGGATTCTAAGCGGAAAACCAGATTTTTGCCAGCATATAAATGATATCGTTATATGAATAATGACAGACAGGGCTTATTTGTCTGGTGGCAACTGCAGATGCTCCAGCCTTTCTAGAGAATGCTAAGCAGACCGAGGAAATTACTACTAGGATTGGGATTAATACCACTGTCCATGCACTGCTCAGATTTCTACATGAGTCAGTCCTGTTTCTTATTTCAAAGGTCATTTAAATCTTAGGTAACATCTATGATTATCAGGGGGCAATACAAATAATCAGTTTAAGATGTAGGAATCTTGAGTGCTTATCTCTCTTCACATGGTTTCCAAGCTCTTGATTCCAGCATCTTACACTTCTACTAGACAATGCCCATCTCATTCCTTTATTTTCTGTTTGTTCCAGATACTTGGCTATGTTTACCTCTCATGCCTAACTTGGAGACTGAATAACACATTTTCTGGTTTTGTACATTGAATTACAAGCTGTCCCTACCGGTTGGATTTACACAGTGTGCACAGAAAAAAAAAACCTAGCCAAGATTAACCCTAAGTCAGGTTCAGCCTGAGTAAAATATCTTCTAACCTTTTATCTGACCTGTCTATTTGTGTTTTGTGATCATTTGCAGTGCATCTACGTGAGAATTAAGAATTGCATCGTAAAGGATGCTTTCTTACATATATTTGCCAACTTCTCACAAGTTTGTATCTTACAATATCATGAATGGGAGCCTCTTTCACTCTTCTCCCACCTTCTTCAGTTGATACCCTTGGGCGTATTTTGGATTTTTATTATTGGAGATCTGAAGGCTGAGTTCCAGAGTATATATGGTTAGTGAGGGGTCCTTGGTGCTCTCTGAGCTTGCTTGTTTTCTTGCAGATATTTCATTACCCAAACTAGATAACATCATCAGTGCTAGTAAAGAGTGTGGTTTGCTGTTGGTTTATATTCTGGTGTCTTGTCCTGTCAATGTTGGTGGAGGTGGTCTTGGTAATTCTTTGGTTGTGCTGTTTGCTGCTGGCTTCTTTGGCAGTTTCTTGACTGGGGTTTGGTTTACTTGATTCTTGGTCTGATATTAACCTTGGTGTTAATCTAAGCCGATCTGGGTGCTGATTGCTGGTGGAGAGGTGATTGGGTGTTTTTGTCCTTTTTGGGCTGGTAATAATCTCTTCTGCATAGTCTATAGATGTTGTTAATGTTCATGTGTCTATTGAGGGCTGATTTGTCAGAGTGCCAGGCTTCTAGAAATTCCCTGGCCTTTGGGGGTTTGGCTTGGTCTAGGAAGGTCACATTTTCCCAGTTGAAACTAGGGTTGAGTCTGTCCATATGTTGTGAAATTAAGGAGTTTTCATCATGTCTTCTGACTGCTAGTTGATGTTTGTGGATGCGTTCTGTCAGTCTTCTGCCTGTTTGTCCTACATAGTGGTTGTTGCAGTCCCTACATTGTATATTGTAAATGACTCCTATTTTTTCTTCTGGGGTTGTTGGGTCATTTGGTCTGCTTAGGACTTTTCTTTTTAAAGAAACACCCAACCTCCCACAAGAAAAGCAGTGTAAGGACTTTATTTAGACAAGCCCAAACACACTGCAGCCACCTGGAACAGCAGAAAAAGAAAATAGAGCATCTATACAACATATTCCAACAAAATGGATATGCACAGAACTTTATCAAAAAGTCCCTGACCATTCATACAGCACAAACAACACAAGCCCTAAAAAGAATTACACTGCCATTCATCAAGAATATCTCAGAAACCACCAACTCACCACGACAACCACATGGAATCGGCATAACACACAAGCCAACTAAAGCTCTTCAAAACATCCTAGGACCTAAGCAGGCCAAAAGGGAGCTGACAGTGAAAAGATCTTGAGAAGGCTTTGCCTCAAAATCTTCCTATAAAATATATACATAATGCACATTCTGTGCTGAGTATGGAGTGTCTTGGCTTAGAAGTGAGCTAAGGGGCCACTGGCAGTTATTTACAGCGTGCTGAAAGCTGCACTCTAGAATTGGTGAACCAAAAGGAAGGAGAGAGACTAGACCAATAAATAAATATGGTAAGTATTGAATAAATAGAAGATATCAGTGAATAGACTTTGGGCAAATGCTTCCAAAAGGTTCAAAGCAAGGCCATAAAAGCCTTGAGCCAATTAATAGTGCCCAATGGCTTTTATGAAAACTGAAGGCAAATTGTGATAAACTAAGCAATGTGAATGCACACCCACACACACATTAAATAAAAAAAAATCATTGTATACATTACATGCCACTGTTCCATCACTTTTGAGATTTTGATAGTCATGCCATTTGTTTATTCTCTGCAGAGGGTTTTGACGGATATGAACAATATTTTCTTTTTGTTTCTATATTAGGCCTTTCTTAGAAAAATAACTTCAAATTTTAGCTGAACCATAATCTCTATTTCATATTTTTTTTTGTACCAGATTAATGCAGAAACATTATGGAATGGGCAGAGCATGGCTGAAATGATATCATTAATTACTTTTCTTCTATGTTTTTAATCATGATTTTGAAGACCATACAATCTTTGCTACTATAATTATTTGTGTTTTTTTAATCCATCCATTCTCTAAACAGGAAGATATTTGCAAATTCAAGTAAAAAGCATATAAAATTCATCAGGGAAATCCAATGTTTCACTTTCCTGAAACAAAGCAAGATTTCTTTGGCCCTTTGATCCCCATAAACAAAAAAGAAATTCTTTTTCTTTCTTCCTAAAATAATCCATGTCCAGTGTAAGGTAAAATAAGAAGAAATGACTGACAATTGGAAGATTCTTGAAATATGATGCAAAAATTATATAAAAGGAGCAGTAAGAAAAAGAAAAGAGTGCCATGTATATTTGTGGCAACTGGCATTTATGGGATTATAAATTTCCATGGCAACTGATGCTTTCATTTTACATTTGCTCATTTCAGAAACAACACAGACACTGATGATAAAACTTAATCATACTTTTGCATGAGCAATGAAGGAAGTAAAAGTTTGGCTGAACCTACTGGGCTCTCTCTGGTTCTCTAGCACAGTCAACAATAACTTGCAACAGATCCAAATATTAACAAAATCTGCTCTGCAATTTAGACTTGGGATCACCAGGAAGAACCTGAATGCTTTTATATGCCTGAATAGCCACTCTACATTTATGGAAAGTGAATTGACAGAAATTATATTTACCTGCCAGCCCATAATATTAATAGTACATTTGAAACTTATTGTGTATAGATCTTCAGGGTTGTCTGCAATAAACACATTCTGTAAGGAAGAGCAACTTGCTCATTGTAACATGAGAGCTTCTATTCATATAGAACATGGGTGTCAAACTCGCCACGTCACGTGACATGTCATGACATGTCGCGACTTTTTTGCATTGCTGGAGCTGGGGTGGGTGTGGCCTCTGTATGATGGAATTGGCCCGCGGGCCAGCAATTTAACACCCTTGATATAGAACAATCAACTGCAGCCAATTCAAATATGTGTATAAATATTAAAATAGCAGTATGTTTTTAAGCGACAGATGATTGGCAGCCATATTGTTCTTCTCACACTTATCGTAGGAAAAAACTACGAGGGGGAAACCAAATTTCTCAGCAGAAGCTTTGCAGACGGAGGCATATTGTTTTTCTATTGGCCCAGAAAAACTGCTCAGTTTGACTCCTGGCTGGTGACCCCCCCTCTCCCTTCATACTGCATTCAGCTGCTCCAGAGTTGTAAGTCTTGGGAGACTCTGTCAGGAAAGTAGCTAGGCCCTGATTGGATCTCCATTATATTTATATTGCATTTATACTTATTCAAACTCCATTCCAACTGCCGCCAGAGCTGCTGGGATATGCTATACTGCATTCAGCTGCTCCAGAGTTGTAAGTCTTGGGAGAGTCCATCAGGAAAGTAGTAGCCCGCGCGCCTAATAGTGCACAAATTATATAATTCTATAACTAAAAATCAAAACCAGCAGCAGTACATTCAGGGCAATTGCATCTTAGATTCCCTGTATCTAAGAATGTCTGGCTTAGTTCAGTGCAACACTTGCTTTGCAGCTGTCTTTTGCAGTACCCTTTTCAAACTTGGAAACTGTCCTATCTGTAAACAAATCACTAGTCTACAAGGACAGATTATTTATCTAGGATCTGTAATCTCTGCTCTTCAGGCAGAAATTAGGTGTCCAGTTCAGCCCCTCTACTTTAGTAAGCCTCCAAGCTATCAGCCCCCCTCTATCACAAAGATCCTGCAGAAGAAGGGCAGTGTGGACAACCATGGGATCTGGCAGGGTGAGAGCTGTGAACCATAAACACAAAGCTTTCACAGTGTCCCTGCACAACACTTACAGTGCCCTTGCTGATCATAATAGGGACATTAAGGAGACAGGTAAAGGTATTTGTGAAGATAACTCAAATAAGCAGGGGATTGTGGTCCAAGACGAAGAACTAGATTTTGACAGGGAGAAGTGTGAATCAGGTATTACACATCAGTCATGGAAGAACAGAAAGGCATCCAAAAAGAGAAGCTACCTTCTGGTAGGTGATTCAATTATAATGGATATAAATTTAGGAAAGGACACAGAGACTTCAAAAGAGGTCAGGTGTCTTCCAGGTGCTACTGCCAGTAGGGACAAGAAGCGTATTTCTAAAATAATCAAGAATGGCAGCAAGGACTGTGATGTGGAGACTATCGTACATCTTGGCACTAACGATCTGTCCCAAAAAGATGTACTCTCTGTGCAGAACGATTTCTAAAGCTTGGGGAAGGAACTTAGCAGAATAGGCTGTAGGCTTACTTTCTCAGAGGTTTTACCAGTGTATAAGGAGCAAAATGGAAAAGGTCCGCGCATAACACAACTCAATATGTGGCTAAAGGAGTGGTGTAAAGGGGAAGGCTTTGGATATATTAGTCACGATGTCTGTAGCTGGTCCAATGAAAAGATGTACAAAAGAGATGGTTTGCATCCATCAAAGAAAGGGACTGAGTTACTTAGCTATAAATTTACAGATTTTCTGGAGGAAAATTTAAAGTAAACAGTGGGGACAGTGAGTTAATCGATACAGAACAACCCTGTCCCTGGCAATCTAAAAATTATAGGGCTATCAGTGCATGTAACATAGAGGTGTGTATGGACAAAAATACCAACCTTGCTGTCAAGCAAACACAAGCCTCTAACAGCGAGTGCCACACAAAGTGCACTAAACAAATAGGTGGTAAGACAATAGGGGAACTCAGACACCACACAGGTTATGTAGAAAGTAAACACAGCTCCAGTCATAAAGGACTCAAATGATTATACACCAATGCACAGAGTATGAACAGCAAACAGTGTGAACTAGAAATTCAGGTTAATGAGGGCAGATATGATATTGTTGCCATTTCGGAAACATGTTGGGATTAAACCCACACATGGAACACACAGCTAGAGGGATTTAAATTATTTAAAAGAAACAGACCAAATAAAAGAGGAGGTGGAGTTGCTCTCTATATAAGAAATAACTACATCTCTACAGAAATAGAGCACAACGATGATAAAAACTGTCTTGAATGCATTTGGGTCAATATAAAAGGGGGGGAAATGACATTGCCATAGGTGTATACTACAGGCCACCCAACCAAACAGAGGAAATAGATGAACTTTTTGCTAGTCAGCTAACTAAGGTATGTAGGAAGCACATCACAATAGTAATGGGGAACTTTAACTACCCTGACATCAACTGGGAGACAAACTCTGCACCAAGTGGAAGATCAAACAGGTTCCTGGCAAACCTAGCAGACAACTTTGTCTCCCAAAAAGTAGAGAAGGGAACTAGGGAATTAGCCATTTTGGATCTAATTCTCACTAACAGAGATGAAATGATAGAAGGTTTGAAGCCATAGGAACCCTGGGAGGAAGTGATCATGCAATATGGAATTCAACATTATGGAAGCACAAGCAATAGAACACAGTGAAACTAGAGTCTTGGACTTCAAGAGAGCTAATTTCAATAAACTTAGAGAGGACTTAGGAAGGATTCCATGGATGAGAATCCTCCAGGGGAAAACAACTCAAGAAGCTTGGGAAATTTTGAAAAATGAGATAATAAAAGCCCAGTCTAGCACAATACCAACAAAGAGGAGAAATAACAGCTCACAAAAGAAACCAGCATGGCTGCATAAAAAACTCTCTGACAAATTGAAAGATAAAAAGGACAAGTATAGAAAGTGGAAAGAGGGGCACATAACTAAGGCAGAATATCAGCAAATAGCCCGACCCTGCAAAGATAAAGTGAGGAAAGCCAAGGCTCAAAATGAACTAAGGCTTGCGACCAAAGCCAAAGATAACAAAAAAAAGCTTCTTTCAACATGTAAAAAACAAGAAAAAAGTGAAGGAAATGATTGGTCCATTAGTGGGTGAAAGTGGCAAGAAGGTGACAAGCAACGGGAGAAAGCAGAACTATTTAACTCATTTTTTGCATCTGTCTTTACACAAATGGAAAAAACAGACCAACCTATCAAAAATAGTGCCATAAAAACAGAATAGAAACACAAGTTAAGATAGGCAAGAAAATGGTAAATGAGCACCTGTCCAGCCTAGATGAGTTAAAATCACCAGGATGCATTACACCATAGGGTTCTCAAGGAACTGGCAGATGTGATCTCAGAACCACTAAACTATATTTTTCAAAGATCCTGGAGCACAGGGGAACTACCAGAGGACTGGAAAAGAGCTGATGTAGTTCCCATCTACAAAAAAGGAAAGAAAATGGACCCAGGAAATTACAATCCTATCAGCCTGACCTCAATACCTGGGAAGATCCTGGAAAAGATAATCAAACAACGAATCACCAAACACTTAGAGGCAAACAAAGTCATTACTAAAAGCCAACATTGGTTTGTCAAAAATAGATCATGCCAGACAAATCTTCTTGCATTCTTTGACCAAGTGACAAAATTAGTGGATCAGAGGAATGCTGTGGACATAATTTACTTGGACTTCAGTAAGGCATTTGATAAAGTAATCACAACCTACTACTTGACAAGATAGAAAAATGTGGGGTAGACAGCATCACCACCAGATGGATCTGTAGCTGGCTGACTGGCCGTACTCAGCATGTGGTCCTCAATGGAACTGCATCTACATGGAGGGAAGTATGTAGTGGGGTGCCCCAGGGCTCTGTTCTGGGCCCAATGCTCTTCAACATCTATATCAATGATTTGGACAAGGAGATAGATGGGGAACTCATCAAATTTGCAAACGACACCAAGCTGACAGGAATAGCCAACACTCCAGAAGACAGGCTTAAGATACAGAAGGAACTGGACAGACTTGAACACTGGGCACTATCTAACAAAATGAAATTCAATGGTGAAAAAAGCAAAGTTCTACATTTAGGCAAGAAAAGCCAAATGCACAGATATAGTATAGGGGGTACCTATACCTATAGCAGTAACTGAGAGGGACCTTGGAGTCCTAGTGGACAATCACTTAAATATGAGCCAGCAGTGTGCTGCAGCTGCCAAAAAGACTAACACAGTCCTGGGTTGCATTAACAGAGGGATAGAATCAAGATCACGTGAAGTGTTAATACCACTTTACAATGCCTTGGTAAGGCCACACTTGGAATACTGCATCCAGTTTTCGTCACCGCGATGCAAAAAAAAATGCTGAGACTCTAGAAAGAGTACAGAGAAGAGCAGCAAAGATGATTAGGGGACTGGAGGCTAAAGCCTATAAGAAACGGCTGCTGGAATTGCGTATGTCTAGTTTAACGAAGACAAGGACGAGGGGGGACATGATAGCAGCGTTCCAATATCTCAGGGGCTGCCACAAAGAAGAGGGAGTCAAGCTATTCTCCAAGGCGCCTGAAGGCAGGACAAGAAGCAACGGATGGAAACTAAGCAAGGAGAGAAGCAACCTAGAACTAAGGAGAAACTTCCTGACAGTTAGAACAATTAACCAGTGGAACAACCTGCCTCCAGAAGCAGTGAATGCTCCAACACTGGAAGTTTTCAAGAAGAGACTGGACAGCCATTTGTCTGAAATGGTATAGGGTTACCTTCCTGAGTAGGGGGTTGGACTCGATGACCTCCAAGGTACCTTCCAACTTTATTATTATTATTATTATTATTATTATTATTATTATTATTATTATTATTATTATTATTATTATTATTATTATTATTATTATTATTATTATTATTTCTTGCGGAAGCAAATCTATAGTAGCTTTCTGTTAGCCATACCATGATTTTTCATTGATCAAAGAAATAGGACTCTGATAGCTTACAGCTCTCCCTTGTTGATGCTCAGACTTGTCTCCATAGTACAGTGATGACAAACCCCATGACACGTGTGTCAAAGGTGACACATCATGACATTTTGGTTGATATGCCAGCATTCACTAACATATAACAGCAACTATTCTCAATAGCATACTCCATTCTTGCACAATTTTTGGAGACTGCAGAGGCTGTGCAAGAACAGGACATGCTCGTCCATGGCCTCCAGACCCTCTGAAAATCACGTGAGATAGCCATGTCTTTGGAGCCTCCCAAAATTGCATTAGAACAGGACATGCTTTTATGTGTTTTTTGGAGGCTGCAGAGACTGTGGAAGAGCATTCTCCAAAGTTGCTTCATGATCGAAGGCCTTGTGCGTCCCAGAGCAACCTGGGATAGGCCTATCAACAGAAAGAAAACATGGCCTAAGGGTAGGTGGTGCGTGGCAGACTCTAGGGAGTAGCAGGCCATGGATGCAATCACACCATTCCCAAGGTTGTGCTTCTTGGGGAACGACGTGAGGCAGCCTTTTAAGTAGTGCTAGAGCTGAACCCAAGACCCAGCTTTTTTTCAGGTCTTGATGCTACTTTCGATTGCAACTGTTCAGGGTGGCCTAGATAGTGCTGGGGAGATAAATTGTTTTTTTTTATGTTGGGTGGAGGGACTCCAGCGGAATCAAGTTAGGCATTTTCTGAAATAATAATAATAATAATAATAATAATAATAATAATAATAATAATAATAACAATAACAATAACAATAACAATAACAATAATAATAACAATAATAATAATAATAATAATAATAATAGTAGTAGTAGTAGTAGTAATAAAGTTGGAAGCACCTTGGAGGTCATCGAGTCCAACCCCCTGCTCAGGCAGGAAACCCTACACCAAGCTGAAAAGATTCACCATCACTGCCATAATAAAAATGCATAAGGGTGTGGTTGAGTTTCACTTTTTGCACTCAGCTGAAATGCAAAGTGGTTGATGTGGTTTTCTTAGCATTTTGAAAATGGTGGTGAAGATGACCACAGGTCAATTTGAAATAATTTCTAAGACTCTGGAGAGTGAAAATATACCCTATCTTCATTCAACTCAAATTTATCATACCTGTTGCACCATTAATAAATGGGATAAACTGGAGTATTTTTTAAATATTTAGTTAGTTAGTTGCCTGCTTATACATTACACATTAGATAAGTATTTTCTAATTCATTGGTTGCAATGTTCTTCCAGAACTTCACAAAAGCAGTGGTTGTTCCACTTCTTTAAGTTGTCTTTTCTTCTCCATATAGAGATAAACCTTGTAGATGCACTTGAAGCATCCGTTACTAACTTCAGACCAAGTGGTACATTTATTGCTCACGTTAGTCCTGTTTGGGATCAAAACTGAGCAGTTCTTTGGTCTACAGTCAGGGATACACCAAAGGAAGATCTCAAGTGTGCAACCTTACATACTAGGCTTTGGTTGTGCAATAGCCCTGAGTAACTTGCAGAATTGTATGTAGTGATCCTAAATGCAGTGGGGGTTTTTTTTTCCATTTGTAACCTTCCAGTGTTTTTCCTATTGCTTCCTTCTTCTTTTTTCCTTCTTTTTCATTTTCTTTACTACTGTACAGTAAGGAAAGGAGATTGGTAATAAGGGAAGTCATCCATAATGTAGTAGTATGGGGTATGTGGGTATGTATGGGTGAAGGAGTGTTTAGGGATGGGAAGTATAGACTATTCATGTGTCTGGGCTCCAGGAGTAGAAGTTTTGTATTTGCATTGTTTTCCAAAGCAAAGCAGAAAGGGCTTTGCAGAGAACCAAGGTTGCTTCTTTTCTGTGATTGGGCAGGTACAGTACATTCTTTATTATAATTTATAAAATGGCATCTAATACAAGTCCATATGCTACAGAAATGCTAGAGGAGGAGTACGAACTCAGTAAAAATGCATTCAAAGCAATATGACTCACTGGCTGGAGAAGAAACTAAAATGTTCTCGTTATATTTATTAAGAAAAACCATGTTACTTGACTGATTGTCTTTCTAGGGCTTTGCTGTTGTTGCTGTCATATCTCTTTCACTGAGCTACATACTGAAATGTTTTAAATAGTTAAATAACAAATGTGATCCTGCTTTTGAAAGCCATTCTATACACAGTATAGAAAGAAACAGGAGCAGTATTTGCAGAATTCTAGTCTGTTCCAATTAAACCCCAAGGAAAGCGTTTGGACCAATCATGGAATCTCCCCTACAGATAGAAGAAAAATGTTTCATAGTGTACAACATGTAAGTTTTATGTGCAGAGAGTAACTCTCAAAACAAGATGGCGGCTTGTCTTGCAGTCTGAAGTGCTATAATGTCAGCCCTCAGAGACAGATCAGGCTTTAACACCAAAGTCATGAATGGTAAAACTACTTTTATTACAGAGTTGTAGTAATATAACTTTGCAACCCTGAATGTGTCTCTTCCCTCCCTCCCTTTATCCTTAAGAGAAGTGGGATGGGGTCCAATCTGAGAGGTTTTGTCTAACTCCATTCCTGCTTTGGACTGAGATTTCTCTTATCTGACTGTTGCCTTGGCTGTGTCTCTTCTTCCTCAAAGTTATTCCCACAGCCCATTACATCTACTCTACTCTTTCACTCTCCATGTGCTACTTCATCCCTCCTTTTGTGGAGTAAAGGCTGTGAAATATCTTGTAATAACAGTTATACACATAACAGTGGGACCTATTCTCAGGCAAATGAAGCCTTAATGTATACATTTGCTTTAAGGATGTAAGCTACTGTTGGGGATAATATTATTGTTGCTGTTGCTGCTGTTTTTGTGTGCTGTCTATACATTTTAACAAAGCTGTCAGATCAATTAAAGTAAAAGTATATTGTGGAATATACAGAGAATCACCCAGTTAACAAGATTCTTTATAAAAAATGTATATTCATGGTCTTTGGATTGAATATGTATGCTTTCTGCCTAGGTGTATGAATGTGTAACTTTTTCTTCTTTTTCTCTTTCTCTGCAGACCTTTGTAGTACTAAACAGAGGCAAAACACTCTTCCGATTTAGTGCCACGCCTGCCTTGTACATTTTAAGTCCTTTGAACCTTCTTAGGAGAATAGCTATTAAAATTTTGATACATTCATATCCTTTTCATTGTAATGCATACCACTTATTCTGAAGTCATTATTTCCTGTTTCGCAGGATAGATTTGAATACAGGCAGTCTTTGACTTATGACCATTCATTCAACAACTGTTTGGAGTACTGAAAAAAGTGACTTACCACCGGTCCTTATACTTACAACTGTCACAACGTCATCATGGTCACGTGATAAAAATTTGTACATTTGGCAATCAACATGGTTTATGATAGTTGCAGCATCCCTGGGTCACATGATTGCCATTTGCCACCTTCCCAGAGAATTTCTGACAAGCAATGGGAGGACCCAGGTTTACTTAATTATGTTTGTGATTCACTTAATGACTGGAACCAAAAAGTCATAAAATCAAGTGGAATTCATTTAACAGCCACATCCCTAGTCATAAGTTGAAAACTACCTGTGACTGGTATTCTGCAAGAAGTGCTTGCTATCAAGCAGAACTCACACTAGAGAAAACATAAAAATGCTACTGTTTTCTCCTGTTCTCTATGTCAGCCAGTGCATCTGCTCAGCCCATGGATTAAATACATCCCAGTGCATTCTATATATCTCCATATTCAGATGCCACAGAAACTAGAGAGGGAGGCTGGGAGAGAGGGAGGGAGGGAGGGAGGGAGGGAGAGAGAGAGAGAGAGAGAGAGAGAGAGAGAGAGAGAGAGAGAGAGAGAGAGAGAGAGAGAGAGAGAGAGAGAGAGAGATGGGGAACATGGAATCTAAATATAAAATGAATCAAATTATTAATTTCAAAAGAGAGATGCATGGTGAGTGGAATTGCCTTTCTGTGTGAGTCCATAAACAGTCCATACAACAATCTTGCAATTAAGGTATATTTCTCAAATCTAAAAGCTGACTAGTCAGAGTTCATCTTTTCCAACTGTACTGTTTCTATGTATGTAGAGAAATAAGATTTGGGATGTTGTCTGATTATGTATATGATGTCATTTATTTAAAGTCATTCATTTTGCCTGTTTTACTGACTGGGCCTTGATTGTGATAGTTTTTCTGGGTCTAATTCAGTTTTTATCACTTCCTCTTTTTCTTCCCAGTGAACTGGCAGGCCTCTTTTTAGATCTTCTCATCTGCCTGCAGCAACTGCCTGAGAAATTAATAGGAGCATACAATTGCCCTAAATAAGGGGGGTCAAACTCGCAACGTCATGTGACGTGTTGCGACGTATCGTGACTTTTTTTCCATTGCCGGCAATGGGGTGGGCACAGTTTCTCCATGACATATCCGGCTCACAGGCCGGCAGTTTGACACCCCTGCCCTAAATAGGCCTGGATGCTCAATTGTCCTTTTTTCACTTTTGCAACCATATAAGAAACTCCCCAAACCAATTCAATTTAAAGCACATGGAATAAGTTTCATCCTTTATACTAAATCACAATGTGATTGATTTGTTTCTAGCTTAGCATGAGGCATGAATGAGGCTAGTAAATAAAATGTGGTTCTATAATCACATGATTTGGAGTTTCCTGATTTGTTTTGGGTTCCAGCCAAGCCTCTGTCCAACCCAAAAAGGTGCAAAGCAAAAGCACTTTAAAAAAGCATGAGGGAAAACAAAACAGGAATTGGTCAAATAAAACCAGGATTATTTTGGTTGTTTGCAAAATTATTAGTGATTTGTTTGGAACCATTTTTACTTATAGATCCAGATCTTTATATGTTATAGTTTGAGCATTTTAACATTAAATGCTAAATAATGTGTTGAAAATGGTGCTGGGGGTTTTTCAGGACATTTTCTATCCCCTTTATCTGTTTGAAGCTTTCTTACCTCCACTTCTTGTTAAGCTTTTTGCCAAAAGTTTTTTAAATGGTTGAAACTCTTTTTTTCCCTTTTTAATCCAGAAAAAAAAGGTTGACTCACTAAGTAGAATTTTCTTATCCTTCTACTCAGAAAGCCTTTGTTTAGCTATAAATGATTACATCTAAAAGTGTTGAAGAAATGAGGCTTGTCAAACCTTGTGTCTATACAGGCTGCATTACAGTTGTGAGTTAGGTTGCAACTCCTTGACTTCCAGCAGCTCAATTTACAAGCCAACTATAAAAACCTCAGTTCCTGCAGTTTTCTCATGAGGAGTAGCTGTCCAAAATGCAAGTGGGTGATCTCACAATCTCTCCTTCATCCAGAAAGACTGCACCAACTAGAATTCAGCAACCTGTCACCAATCACCACTGCAATGCTATCCCTGTTCCTTCAGGGTCATCTAGTCTACAATAAATCCACAACAGAAGACCAGAACATTTTCTCATTTGAGGTGGTATCAGTTTGAAATATGAATATGAAACCATCACTGGGTAGCATATGCAGTAGTCCAAATCAGATAGGCTTCTTTTTTAACATTCATATTTGAAAGGGATTCTTTTTTATTTATTCCTTAAGCAAGGAAATGTCCTAAATGTGTATGTATATTCTCCAGCATGAGGATGGATAATCCACGGATTGGGTTTCCTGAGTCCTTTCTACCCAATTAGACTAAAACTGAGAGATAGCCACGCCTCTTGCTGGGTCACGTTTACCCAGTTCCGTCTTAGTCTTTACCCAGACAAGACGCATTGGTGCTTCTCTCTAGACTCAGGTTTATTTTTTAAAAATTGTTTTCCCTTATTCCTATCCGTGCATTATCCTTCCTTTTCTCATCAAAACACTGTATTTTTCCTGTGCTTTCCTCCCTCGGGTCCTCCCCTCCCCTCTGAGTCCTTTTTGTTTACATTCCCTGGCTGTTACAGCCTCAGCACGAGGCTTGTGTTTCTTCCAGTTGAGTGCTTAGGGCTTTGGGAAGCCTGTAGCCTCAGCACGAGGTTTCTTTGTTTACCTTTTGCTTTTCGGGGCTTTGGGGAGTTGCGGAGCTTTCCATTCAATCCAGCTGGTCGGCGGATCTCTGCGGAGGCCCAGGGTGATGGCAGTTTGTCCTGGACTGCTGAGGCCTCAGCAGGGGGCCTGTTTCACTTTATTTGCAAGGCTTGCAGTACTGCGGAGCCTTCCGATTGGCTTGGTCAATTGAGGGACTGCCGCGGAAGCCCAGAACGACAGCTGATCGTTCGAGCTTTGTCCAGACAATCGCGGCTACTGGTGAGTCGCCACGTGGCTGGCAGCTGCCATTTTGTTTTTTGGGCGAGGCCTATACTGTAGGGCTGGCGTTAGGGCCATAGGTTGATCGCCATGTTGCTGGTGGTCGCCATTTTGGAATTAAAAAAATAAAAATAAAAAAATAAATACTTATTGTGCAGTTTAATTTCTCAACTTCTTTTGTAAGGAACAAAAGAGAGATTTAAGGCTAAATTAACCTTTCTGGTCTTGCTGAGTGGCTGGAACAGTTCCTCCCCCCCATTTCTGGGGAGGACTAAGAACCTATTTGTCATATACTGTGTTTCACAGTTGTTTTTGGCAAGGAGCTCACATACTGGTCTCTCCAGTCTCTGCAGTCCCACACTGGGCCTTATCTCCTAGCCTGTTCTAGACCATTCTCAGACTTGTTCTGAAGGGTCTCATGCCTAGCTCTCTTGCAAGGAGTCCATACGGGTTTTCCAGTCTTTACTACCTGGTACAACCCATTCTCAGACTTGTGCTGAAGGGTTTTTCAGGTCTTACCTGCTCTGCCAAGAGCCATACTGGTTTTACCAGTTTTCTACTGTTTTTCACCTTAAGACCTTACTTCTTGCTTTTCATAGACCCATTCTCAGACTTGTGCTGAAGGATACACAAGCGATGGCTGAAGACAAGCAGCCTCAACTAGTTCTGGCACCCACCAGTCCTCCAAGTAAAAGGAGACGCGAATCTCCAAAAGTGGAGGCAGCTGGCAAAGCAAAAGCAAAGGCCTTATCTGGCAAAGCGCCATCTAAGACAGCGGAAAAGGAGGCCGCTAGGAGACATCAGGCCCTAGAGAGGCAGATATCCAGGGCTCAAAAGACAGTTCCATCACAACATGTGCAAGCTGCATCTGAGATTTCTGAGACTTCTCCTTTCAGCCCTCAGGTAACCACAATTGCACAGGTTCATAGGCCATTGTCTCTGGAGGGTGGGTCTCAATCTCGACCTATTAGTCCCATGACATCTAATTCTAGTCCAAGCTGGGGGGCTCCCTCGCTTAATCTTCAACTTACTCCATCGGCCACGTTCACACCCACGGCTGCTGGTCTCCTTCCTGAGTCGTCACAGACAATTGCGCCGGAGCAACTCCAATCCATGCTCACGCAGGTATTAGAGAGTCTCTCATCCCTACAGAAATCCAAAACCCTGACACCCTCCCAGTGTCGGTCTACCACCCCTGATTACGCTTATTCCATTACTTCTGATCAATCCTCACAGAGTGTGGATTCTTATTCGGAAATTGATGAATCACAGGGGACAGCTCTATCAGACGATGAGGATGCTCCTCAGGAGCCCTCTCCTTTTGTAGGCCTCTTTGATCCCACTCTATTCAAGACCATTCTAGCCAAGGCCACGGCCACATCCCAGATCGCCCCAGAGCCAGACCACAACCCATCCCTTCCACCAGTCAGTCTTCACATCCTCTGTTTGCTGAGCCCACGGTGACTCAAAGACATATTCCTTGTCCTCCATTCTTTGCCAACACAGTAAGAAAACAGTGGACCAATCTTGGGGTTTCTCCTGTCCCAGGGTCCTCTGACAAAAAGCTGTTTAGCATGGCACCATCCTTAACCAACCTTCTGGAGGTCCCGACTGTGGACATATCCCTTACTCCCATTTTTTCAAACTCCACTATTGCTGGAGATATGGCGGAGGCGTTAAGACAGGAGGAGAGGAAATCTGAGTATGCACTAAGAAGGGCACATCAAGCATCAGGGTGGGCGGTAAAGGCTTCCATGTCAGCCTCTTTCTTCTCATGATCTTCTATCACCTGGCTCCGGGAGCTTCAGGGCATGATCCCGCAGGATCAGGTACGTGCCCATCAGATGTTGGGTAAGTTATTAGCGGTGGTGGAATACACGGCCGATGCCACGTTGCATGCCGCCCGATTTTCAGCCAGAGCTATAGCAGCCAATGTTTCTACCAGGCGACTGCTTTGGCTGAAGCAATGGTGGGCGGATCTAAAATCCAAAGGGCATTTGGTGTTTGGCTTACTCGGGCGGAAAATTATTTGGGGAAGCCCTGGAGCCATACTTGATAGAAAACAAGGATAAGAAAAAGGTACTTGCTCACCAGGCCAGGTGATCGGACAGGAAGTCTGCTCCCTTTTATCGCCGTCAGGGATTCCGGGGGCAATACCCAGGGTTCTAACTGGTCACAACCCACACGTTCATTTCCTCCAAGATCGGACCATCAAACAGAATGTTTTGGACCCAAGCCCAGGCAACAACAGCAGTCTAAATGGCCCTTTTGAGATGTGGGGGGCCATCCCTATTGGACATAGGCAGTCAGCTCTCCCTGTTCTCTCAGAACTGGGGGAACATTACCACTGACGCCTGGGTTTTGTCCACCGTCACCAACGGCCTGACCTTGGAGTTTTTCTCAAAACCAGCAAACCAATTCATTTCTTGTCCAACACCTTCAAACCCGTCAAAATGGGCTCTCATGAAGGAGGCCATTTCCCATCTTATTGAAATAAAAGCAGTAGAACTGGTCCCTCCCAATCAGAGGGGGTGAGGTTTTTATTCAATCCTCTTTATAGTTCCAAAGACCTCAGGAGGATGGAGGGCCATTCTGGACCTAAAAAGGTTAAATTCTTACCTGGCATACAAAAAAAAAAAAATCAAAATGCAGACCCTGCAATCCATCTTGGCCAGCATAAGAAGGAACGACCTCCTGACATCCATCGACCTCACAGAGGCGTACCTACATATCCCAATATTTCCATCACATCGCAGCTTTCTCAGATTCTGCTACAGATCTTACCACTATCAATACAGAGCACTTCCATTTGGCCTTTCATCTGCCCCAAGGGTATTCACGAAGATCTTGTCGGTTCTGGCAGCTCACCTCAGACTGGAGTCCAATCGGATCCAGTGTTACCTGGACGACATCCTCATCCAATCAGTGTCGGTTCAGGCTGCGCGGTCAGAGGTAGCCCATACAATAGAGGTGCTCCAGAACCACAGATTCTTGGTGAATTTTCTCAAAAGCCAACTGATTCCATTCACGTGGCTACTTCATCTGGGAGCAGTGATAGATACAACACGTTGCATGGTCTACCTGTCGCCGGACCGCATAGCCAGTCTCAGGGCCCTTGTCCACCAGGTGCAACGCACCAGGACAGTTCCGCTTCTCACTCTCTCCCAGCTCTTAGGCAAAATGATCTCTTGCATCGCCATCGTACCTTGGACCAGACTACATTCAAGAGCCCTTCAGTGGTTTCTCATCCCCTTTCAGAGGCAAAAATTAACATCCTCCAACAAGCAGGTGAGGTTGACCTCTCTGGTATCGAGTTCACTCTGATGGTGGAGTTCTCGGGCCATCAACAAGAGTTCGAAGTTCAGGGAGCCATCACGGATCATACTCACCATGGATCCCAGTCTCTTTGGCTGGGGGGCTCACCTCCAGTCTCAGATAGCCCAGGGGAGATGGTCCAAGGAGGATTTGAAACACAATATAAATTGGCTGGAACTCAGGGCAATTCACCTGGCGTTGTGTCACTTCAGTCACAAGGTGAGAGGCCAGCACGTTCTTGTCCTCATGGACAACATAGCGGCCAAAGCCCATGTGAACTGTCAAGGGGGCACCAGGTCGAGTTCTCTGATGACAGAAGCCAGACTGCTCTGCTCTTGGGCAGTGGCCAATCCGTCCTCGATAAAGGCGGATCACATCTCAGGGGCAATCAACCAGCAGGCAGACGCTTTCAGCAGGGCAATGGTGGATCATTCGGAGTGGTGACTGGATCCAGCACTGTTCCTAGCAATATCTCACAGGGTAGGCCACCCGGTTCTAGACTTATTCGCCTCGGCAGCGAACTCCCAACTTTCAAGGTTTTTCTCCCATTTTCCATCCCCGGGGTCAGAGGGGGTAGATGCCCTGCGCATTCCGTGGCCCTGGGGACTTCTTTACGCCTTTCCTCCACTCCATCTACTTCCGGCCGTCATCTGCAAGATTCTGTGAGAGAAGGCAAAGATTGACCTTATAGCTCCTCATTGGTCGAGGCGCCTGTGGTTCGCCGATCTCATGAGCCTGTCAGTATTGGTTCTGTGGAAGATACCCCCGGATCGAATAGCACTCAGTCAAGGGGCGCTTTGACATCCTGACCCTCTATGACTAGTTAACCGTATGGCGATTGAGCAGAGACGTCTGATTGAGGAAGCTTATCCTCCAAAGGGTCATTGATATGATCCAAGCATCTAGACACTCATCAACTAACAGAGTTTATGACTCTACTTGGAAGAATGTTATATCTTGGATGTCCAAGCATCATGTCCAGTTGTCATCTCTCATGGTGCCTCAGGTGCTACAGTTTTTACTGGATGGGATGGATAAGGGTCTGTCTCCTAGTACTATCAGGAGACAGGTTGCAGCTTTGGCCATGGTTCTTTCTTGTGACGACTCTTCCTCACTTGCACACCATCCGGTAATCCGTTCCTTCATAAAGGAGGCAATTAATACTAGACCTGCAACGGTTCATCAATACCCCTCTTGGGATCTTTCGAGAGTTTTGCAGGCCCTTACCGGGTCACCTTTTGAACCACTTCGTTCCTGTGATCTCAATCTCTTATCTATGAAGGTGGCCTTTTTAGTGGCAGTGACCTCGGCCAGGCGCATATCTGAATTGGCTGCCCTCTCGGTCAGGGAGGATCTCTGCCTGTTTTGCCCCGATTGTGTGATCCTACATTTGGATCCCGCCTTCATTCCTAAGGTGAACTCTTTGTTTCACCGGTCACAGGAGGTGGTGTTGCCAAGTTTCTGCCCTAGTCCATCTTGTGACTTGGAACACAGATGGCACACCTTGGATGTAGGGCGCTACGCATTTACATTAAAAGGACTGCTTCTTTCCGTAGGTCAGAGGCACTTTTCCTCTCTTTCAATCCTTCCTCTATGGGGCTCAAGGTTTCTTCTTCCACTATTGCCAGGTGGATTAAGGCTTGTATTGCCAGGGCATACCAATCGCAGTCTTTAGCCATTCCTTCATGTATCATGGCTCACTCTACTCGTAGTGCTGCCACCTCTGCGGCCTGGGCCACACAGGTGCCCATTGACGACATCTGTAGGGCAGCGACCAGGTCATCGTCTTCCCCATTTATCCGTCACTATAAAATTGATAGCTTTGCCTCTGCTGGCACTGCCTTTGGCCATAGAGTATTACAGAGGGTGGTGTCATCTCTTGCATCACATGCCCCGTCTGTTACCCCTCCCCCAGGGACAGGCAGGCTTTGGTATGTCCCAATCCGTGGATTATCCATCCTCATGCTGGAGAAGGCGCGTTGTCTTACCTGAAAGCCTTCTCTCAGCATGATGATGGATAATCCACTCCCACCCTTTACTGATTATTGGGCACTGTGGCAGGACCCAGCAAGAGGCGTGGCTATCTCTCAATCTTAGTCTAATTGGGTAGAAGGGACTTCAGGAAACCCAATCCGTGGATTATCCATCATCATGCTGAGAAAAGGCGTTCAGGTAAGACAACGCCCCTTTTGCAACCAGGGTAGGCAACAGTTGCACTCCTGATGTTGCTAAAATATTGGACCCATTGGCAGAGGTTTCTAGGGATAGTTGGAGTTATAGCTAAGCAGTTTCAGGAATGACAAGTTTTTTCTAAAGACTTACACTGGATCATTTTCAAAAAAGTTGGAGGTTTTTGATAAATGAACGAATTAATGAATTGATAAATGAACTGATAAATGAATTAATGGAATTTAATGGAGCCTAAATAATTAATGAATTAATGTTATGGCCCTCCATGGACTGAAAACCATTATGATTGGTCATTTCTGGATGTCCATATTCTGCATCTATTTATGAGAAACCTATGTGTCCTCAATAAACTGAGCATAATTCAATGCAATTGCAGTACAAGTGAATTGAATTCCAATGAAGGTTCCCAAAGCACTCCTCTGTTCTCCTGTGGATGGGTCCAGTATAATCTAAACTGCAAAAAGGTGTAAATCCTTCTCAAGCCAAAGTCAAAACTAGGCCTATTGCCATATTTGTTATCAGGAAAATTTCAAATCTACACTTTATTATTGCTAACTATTACTTGGAAAAAATGTTTGATTTTTCTACCTAGATTTAAACAAGTGAGATGTACCATCAGCTTGATGTTCGTTTGTTAATGTCAATAAGAAATTTCTTATCTTTTCTGCTTCCTTGACTTTGTTTTACAGTATTTAGCATGATCATTATGTGCACTATTTTGACGAACTGTGTGTTCATGACTTTTAGTAACCCACCAGAATGGTCGAAACAGGTGGAGTAAGTAATAATATTTTTGTTTGTTTCACTTTGATTGTTTACAATGTCTAACAATTCTTTAAAGTAATAGTTGCCAATTTTTGAAGGAAAAATGTGCCATATATAAACTCTTGGCCCAATATGGTTTATAATATCAAGCTGGGAGTTAATTGAACATGTTCTCACTCTTGTCATAAATGTCTCTCAAAAAAAAGACAGGATGTCTTCTGTTTAAAATAGATAATTATTAGATTTATTTTTTTTGGTCTGTATTGAATCTCTCCAGGATGGATAATTTTAGAAAGTCTTTAATGTTGCTTGGTTAGGCAACATAATTGAGAAGGTTTTGACTTCTCAGCTTCAGGTACTTCTTGTACAAATATATTAACTAGATCTCCTTTCAAACAGGATTAATAGTTTGAGATGACATGAATAGGCTTGATGGCTTTTTGTCTAGATTAGATGATAATGGGGCTGTTTATTTGGGGGGGGGGGGGTCAGAAATGGCTTTCAGTAACAACAATGGTGCCAAGCAGATCATAATAGGTATTGTTATTTGAATCTTAGATTATGGTGCTGGAGTTTGCTGGGGATATGGAGTTCTTACAATGCATCCACTCTCCAAAGATTTTCCACTTTATATAAAACCACTGGAGAAGATCACCAGGAAAGCTGATCCATGATGGTGTTGATGTGCATATTTTTTTTTTAACCACCTGATTGGGAAATGACAAAACCTCTCCAAATGCCTACCTTCAGGCATTCATTGACTGAAGGAGAGATAATAAATTAAAACTGAGACCTTATCTCATATGTCTTAGGCCTGGATTACCTAAGGGAACGCTAACTTCTAGATCAACCTTGGCAGCTTTAAGATGTGTAGACTCCAACTCTCAGAATTCTCCAGCTGGTATGCTGGATGAAGAATTCTGGCAGTTGAAGTTCATTCATCTTAAAGTTGCCAAATTTGAGAAACACTATAATAGATTGTGTCCACCTAGCAATGCCTTCTTCACTGATTTTCTGAGGTCTGGAATGCACTGGAATGCGCTCACTTTTGAAATCTGTAAAGGATTGTTTTTAATCCTTTAAAAATTCAAAGGCATGTTTTCAAGGATTTTTAAATAGGGATTAAGATAAGTTGAATAGTATTATTTGCATGCTTTATCCTTGTTAATTGGTAGCCTATATATGTTTTAACAAAATAATTAATGACTTATGTTTGCATGCATCAACAAGGAAAACATTCTTTAAATTTCTATTTATTATGAATGAGCAACCATGGTCATTATGCAGTGTGATCACTCTATCTTAATTCTTCCTGACAGTGGGAACAGCTAAAAAAAACCAACCTGAGTGGTTCCATCTGTGATTTGTTTAGCTTATGTATGAACAGGTTATATCATGTATTTCTGTCTTAAGCCTCAATCTTAAGGCAAAAATATATTTTATTGTATTTATTGATCTATATACCTGCCCATCTCTGGGTGGATTGCCAGTGTTGTAAATCTTGATTTATAACTTTTTGGAGGTGGTGGAGAGAGGAACCAGAATCCTGAGTTGTACTGTAATGCTAAAGAAGATACTGAGGAAGCAATACAGGATTTATTTATTTTTTACCCCTTTCTGTTGCCAGAAAGCACAAACAAATATTTTCAACAAGATGCCTAAAGTCAGAATTCTAAAAAAAATGTAGTTTATTGTTGGTACTAATGCCATTCCAATGCATGAGATTTATGTGCATATATTTACACACAACTATTTACATACATACATACACACACACACACACACCTATATGCATACAGTTTTGCATGACTTCTTGCACATTTTAATTAGATTTTAAATAGCATCACTTCCTGAATGTGGCAAACAAGATTGCAGTCCTAATATTATACCAGCCCAGATCTATATACTTTTATTAAGTCAACAGAACATTCTCTCCTCCCCTTCACTGCTTGTGCAACACATGACAGCTGTGTAGCAGTCTAGTGCAAGCCTATTCTGTTAAAATGTTCCTTAACATATCCACTTCGATCAACAACATTTTGCAGTGCCATCCAGAAATCTGAAAAAGGATTATGAAATCATTACAGTCAATAAGTATTCAGAATCTTGCCTTTTAAGATGTAAAATATATTTCACCTTCCTTCATTATAAATACTATTCATCATTATTCTTTACTTTCAACAGGTACACATTCACTGGTATATACACATTTGAATCCCTTGTGAAAATTATTGCAAGAGGCTTCTGCATAGATAGTTTCACTTTTCTTCGTGACGCATGGAATTGGCTAGACTTCAGTGTCATCATGATGGCGTAAGTGCCACAATTAGTGTTATTCTTGTCAGAAATCATATATAACTATAAGTGAATATATATATTCAAAAACCTGAAGACATATATATATATATATATATATATATATATATATATATATATATATATATATATATATATATATATATATATATATATATATATATATATATATATATATATATATATATATATATAATTTTGTAGTATATAAGAAGTAAGCAAAAAGGAAAGAATTCTGTTATAGCTAAAATGTTATATAATGTATAAATATAATTTAGTTGATTCATTTTGATCAACTTACTGTATATGGGTATCTCTTAATTAAATGAAGAATCAAAATCTATGTTGTCCAGATATTCTGGTCAGCAACTCCAATAATGTTCGATACTTAAGCAGGTTTGTGTGGGAGTTGTAGTCCAAAATATATGCAGACCATGAGATTGCTAACTTTTAGTTAGGTGAACTAACTCTAACTGAAGTATATGCAGCATTCACAAAGAGAAAATTCAAACTTTCAGGATTTTTTTAAAGTAAAAGTCTTTTTTAATGTTAGCTAACCCCAGCATTTAGCCAGTAGTGGAAATGGTTTTTTTTTAAAATCTACTGATTTGTGGTTTTTCTGAAATTAATACTTTACATCATGTTTAAGAATAGATGCCTTAATTTTACCTTCTACAGTAAAATAGGGTTGATCAGAAATAAGTCTCCTTGGTTCAGTGGCACTCCCCCACTCCCCACAGTACAGGAATTTGTGATGTCCCTTTAAAGTCCAATATTTTCTCAGATGTATACAGATACACCTAGTTTAGCAACCACAATTGGGACTGGCAACTCAGTAGTGAAGTGAAATGGTTGCTAAATGAAATCACAACAGTGCTTATCTGGTTTTGGCTTTCCTTTGTGTTACAGATCTGGGTAGGTTGTAAATGGGAGGATAGGACACAAAGTTACTTTTTCCACCACTGCTGTAACTGTGAACTAAATGAGACAGTCACTAAGCAAGGACTCCTGTATAGTCAACTGTTCTAATGCTCAGATTCAGGCACCTCTTAAATTTTCTATCGATTCTTGGGCCAGGGGAGGAGGAGTCTGAGATAGCAAATGTCAGCCTAGCCCTCGCAGCTGTATACTGTGACTTTGACTTTAAAACATGAGACAGTCTTGTTACTTTTTTCCTGTGGAGCTGAGGTGATGCTCGTAGGTGAGGAAAGAGCATGGAGAAAAGCAGTCAGAGAAGGTAAATCATAACTCCTATGGAATGCCACAGTGGCACTTTTCCCACTTTAGGGAGATGACCTAAAAAAAAAAACCTGAATCAGAGAAATGTCATGTCTGCAGCTGACATCCCTTAGCCACGTAAGGTATTCCAGAATTTGCCTGTAACCCCCACCCTCTATAACGAGAGGGCCAGCACAACCAAACAAGAACTTTGCAGACTATTACACTGTACTTCAGTTTCTGTATGGCACATATTGCTGGTGTGCTGAGCAAGTGTTCTTACAGGAACAGGCTGTTAGTAAAGCTGATCTATTGCATTACAGTTCTCTTCCAAGAAATAAAGGACAACCATATGATTTCAAATAAAAAAATAATAATAACCTCGTATCATCTGAAAGACTAACACATTTTTATGCCATTTCTTTTATCCCACAAAAAGAAATAGTTAGATACTTCGTCATTTTTTTAATACAACAGATGACTATGGCTGCTTTTGGGGTCCACGTGTCCTGGATAATGGTCCTTACCTCACCTCAATTTTCTCTAAAGTTGGAAGCAATGTTTGTTACATTATGCTCACCCTAATCTGTTTGGAACATTGTTTTTTCCACACCGCCCATTAAAAATTGTTGGTTTTTTTAAAAAAAGAAAATTCATGTTCTAATTGCTATTATCCTGGTTAGTTTCCCTCATTATTTTTGTGATGCTAAATCACCTCTTTTTTCTATCTTCTACTTCTCCCCACAGCCAGATTCTTACAGCTGATGAAGATAGTCAGCTGTTCATATTTGAGCCCATATTAGAGATGTCCTTGTCAAATTATCTTTATTAAATTAGCTGACCTGTGATAACTGAAACACTGAAAATTGTCTTATTTACATCTTTGTTTCTTCTCTCTTTTTTTAAACACTTCAAAGCATTTTACATTTGAAAGTTGTTTCTCTGCAAGTGAAGATTACGCTCTTCTTTTCAAGGCAGGTGACCCCAATGGTGCCATTAACTCTGGTTTAATTCTGCAGGTATATAACAGAGTTTGTAAACCTAGGCAATGTTTCAGCTCTGCGCACCTTCAGGGTACTGAGAGCTTTGAAAACTATTTCTGTAATTCCAGGTAAGGCAGTTTGGTGTTAGGTGTTGGGTTGCAGCTCCCTGTGAGTGATGTACTGCTGTTTGTAGTTGTTGTTTTATTCCTCGTTCCCCTTTTGGTGTGTGTTATTGTCACTGTGTCTTTTTTTGTGTGTGACCTCCCTCATTGCAGATATGTCACAGAGTTTGTGGACCTTGGGAATGTGTCAGCCTTGAGAACTTTCAGAGTTCTCCGAGCTTTGAAAACTATCTCTGTCATTCCAGGTGAGAAATGCTCTAAGAATGACCGTGTCTTACATTTGCCTTCGCTTCCCTTTACCTTCCTTGTCACATTTCAAAAATGGCTGTGGCACATTTCTGATAGGCCTTGTGGTTTGCATGAGCATAAAATATAGTATGATTGATCCTCAACCAATCCACTCAAAGCACTGCTGCAAAACAAGGGATTATAATTCCACTAATAGAATAACTTTATAGTTTCAAGGGTTTGGACGCATTCATCTTAACAGTTATGCTTTCCAATTATCCTTTTATTACAATTAGGTAAGGTAACATAAGGTAACGTAAGATAACATAAAAGATAACATAAGATAACCTTTATTGTCATTTTTTTACTGTGGGCACAACGGCACACATCAAAAATGAAATTTAGTTGCCCGCTCTCAAAGTGAAACACATACATGATACACACCTAAACATACTATATACAACATATGTATAGACCCACACCCCTACATATACATAACAAATAAATATTAAATACTGTCCATCTTGAATATATAATGGAAGGAGGAAGCTTGAGAGTTCACAAGGTTAATTCAAAGATAAGACAAATAAAATGCAATGACAATGTAGTAGGGGGTTAGAAGCAAATAATATAAATGAGCAAATAAATGACCACACACATACACACACATGAGATGTGTTTGAATATTAGTAGTTCGGGTTGGTAGCTAGGCTGTTTGTTTGATCTCTGGGCTGGGTAATTAGGCTGCAAATGGTTTGTCTCAGTTCGGGGGTACATCTTCAGTACGGTTTGAATTGTGTTTGGTTTGTTTCGAATGTTGCTTCTGGTATTTCGCACTGAAGATGTCCCCCCAAACGGAGATGAAATGTTTGCAGCCTAATTACCAAGCCCGGACATCAGACCAACAGCCCATACATATACATATATAAATATACAGTTATGACCCAGATAGGCAAGACTAGGCAGGCCTCCAGAGAGTTCTTTATTGCTCCTGGAAAGAGTTAACAAATGAACCTCCACTGACCAGTCAGGCTCCACCCTCAGTCCCCCAAACAACAGCCCTTAATTACTTGGCAAGTCCACAAGACAAAATTCCGGACAGAAAGCCAGGGCAATTCTCAGAGCGAGGCAAAGGTCCAAGACAAGGAGCTGTTTTCCAAAAGGGGCCCAGTGAAGCAAAAGACAAACGCAGTTCACAAACAAGGGCACAGTTCAAACCAAAAGGCAAAGAGCACTTCTCAAAACAAGAGGGGGTCCAAGTCGAGGCAGGTCTGAAGGGGGAATCTTCAGGGCTAAAGCAAGCCACGAGGAGTCCTCACAGCAAGGCAAAAGCAGTCTTTGACACACAGGGCAAAAGCAGTTCTTAAAGCAAGGCAAAAGCAGGCAAAGCCGAGGGAGTGTAATTTATTTATTTTTATTTTATTTTATTCGGATTTGTATGCTGCTCCTCTCCGAAGACTCTGTAATCCTAAAACAAACATGGCGTCTCCTTAAATATTATTCCCCAGGTGAACTCGTGGGGAGGGGAGAGGCGCCTTCCTCCCAAGTAGTCACGTCACCCTGCGCTGACTCTGCCTTCTTTCCAATCTTCACACTCAGGGATCGGACAGGGGAGGCATTTGCTCGTCTCCAGAGTTCCTGAGTTCCTCTGCTCTGCTGCCTGCCTTTTCTGTCTCCTCCCCCTTCCTTGCTCAGCCTGAGCCCTCTCTTCCTCCCTGCCTACTCTTCCGAAGCCCAATGGACCAAGGACTGCTTCATCCTCATTCTCAGGTCGTTCCTCCTGAGCCATAGATACTGCTCCATCCCCCTGCACCAGCCCCTGCTCCATCTCCTCCTTCTCAGACTTGGGCTCCAACGGGGCCATGACATATACATATACATATACATATACATATACATATACATATACATATACATATACATATACATATACATATACATATACATATACATATGCATATGCATATGCATATGCATATGCATATACATATACATATACATATACATATACATATACATATACATATACATATACATATACATATACATATACATATACATATACATATACATATACATATACATATACATATACATATACATATACATATACATATACATATACATATACATATACATATACATATACATATACATATACATATACATATACATATACATATACTGGAGGCTAAAACATATAAGGAACGGTTGCTGGAATTGGGTATGTCTAGTTTAATGAAGAGAAGGACTAGGGGTGAAATGATAGCAGTGTTCCAATATCTCAGGGGCTGCCACAAAGAAGAGGGAGTCAAGCTATTCTCCAAGGTGCCTGAAGGCAGGACAAGAAGCAACGGATGGAAACTGATCAAGGAGAGAAGCAACCTAGAACTAAGGAGAAACTTCCTGACAGTTAGAACAATTAACCAGTTGAACAACCTGCCTCCAGAAGCGGTGAATGCTCCAACACTGGAAGTTTTTGAGAAGAGACTGGACAGCCATTTGTCCGAAATGGTATAGGGTTTCCTGCCTGAGCAGGGGGTTGGACTCGATGACCTCCAAGGTCCCTTCCAACTTTATTATTATTATTATTACATATACATATACAGTGAAACTTTGGCGTGAGTATGTATTACTCCATAAATACATAAATTGGCTTTTCAATTAAAATTTCCATTAGGTATTAAAACCTATCACATCACAACTTTATTCATGATAAACAAGACATTTTCTTAGGATGCATTCACCTCTAACGGGTGAAGCAATCCTCAAGGGAGGCAGTGATACAATACATAGGCTGTCAATTTGAATGAGCTTATAATTTCAGATTTTAGATCTAATGGGGAGACTGTGTATTGCTATTCAAAATCGTAAATGATTGAAAATGAAATGTGAGCCCAAATAAGTAAATATCCCTTATGCTTGTCACTTAAAATTGAGCCACATATTCTATTTTGCCTGCCCATCTTTTTAAATGATCTGACGGGTAACAGAATAATTGAAACATTGCCTAGCTCAGTGATGACGAACGTTTTAGAGACCGAGGGCCCAAAAATCACCCTGTGCCTCTGCCCGCTCCTCTCCTGCCCCGTTCCATCCCCCTGCCCTGCCCCGCTATGCCCCCACCCCACCTGCCCGCAGGACCACCCATCTCCACGGCCCACTGTAGCAGATCGCCCAGGTGGCCCAGCAGCGTCATGGCAGCCATGGCCTCCGCCCACACCTTACAGCATCATCTACGCGCGACGGGGCATGAGGGTGGAGTCTTGTCTCTGCTGCCATGTGCTTGGCTGCGCTGCTCCATGCAGGCCATGCCTGGGGGCGACTCTCCTCTGGGGGGATGCTTGTGAGGAGGGGGCCATGGTAGAGGGGGCTGGGGCGACAATGCGTATGCCCACAGAGAGAGCTCCGAGTGCCACCTCTGGCATGTGTGCCATAGGTTCACCACCACTGGCCTAGCTCATTGATGGCAAACCTATGACTTATGTGTCAAAAGTGACACACTATGATGTTTTGGGTGATACATTAGCATTCATCAACACCTGATCACAATTCTCAGCAGTATGGACTTTTTTCATGCAATTTTTGGAGGCTACGGAGACTGCATGAGAGTGAGGCGTGCTCTTGTGCGGTCTCTGGACCCACCAGAAGTTCCATGCAAGAGCCATGCTCTCATGGGACATCCAGAACCTGAACATGACAATGGAGTGTACTTTTGTGCAGTTTTCAAAAGCTGTAGAGGTTGTGAAAGAACTTTCTCTAAAGCCACATCAAAAATGAAGGCCTCGTGTGACCCACAGCATCCCTGGGTAGAGGTCTGTCGAGAGAACACCTCCTGAAGATAAGTGGTGTTTGGCCTTTTTGATGATGGTGGTAGTGCTAGGCCTGATGCTGAAGTCTCTACTTCAGGCCCAAACTTTGTGTGGCCACAGCCGCTGTTTAGGGGGGAGGGCTAGATAAGGGGGAGAATTGCATCTCTTTTGTTCAGTGGAAGTGGTGATACACCAGTAAAGACCAGATAGGTATTTTCTGAAGTTTTGACACAACAAGCCCAAGGTTTAAAATCAGTGGCCAATGTACTAAGCTTACTTCACTCCACCCATTTTTACCCACTATGCAGTTGATTAACTTCAAGCAAATAGCAGGAAATACGGTATCTGGAGAAACATCTCTGAGAAAGGAAGCACAAGGGAGAGTTCTCCCCTGCAAGACTTGTGATTTGAAGGCACATTTTTTTAAAATTGTGCCTTCAAGTGACAAGTCAGCTTTTGACTCCTGGTGACTGCCTGGACAAGTCCCTGCAGTTTTCTTGGCAAGATTTTGGAAGTGGTTTCCCTTGCCTGCTTTCTGGGGGCTGAAATGGGCCAACTCGCCATGGCCATGGGACAATTCAACACAGAATAACTCAGGAGAGGGATAAGTGAATTGCTTATCCCTGTCTTGGTTGCACAAGTGACAGGCCTGAAGTCACCCAGCTGCAGTGGTGGGATTCAAATATGTGAACAACCGGTTCTCTATGTGGATGCTGCTTCCAGAAGTCCATTCTGGGCCTGGGCAACAAAAAATTAGCTACCGGTTCTGCTGAAGTGGTGCAAACCGGCTGAATCCCACCACTGCCCAGCTGGCTTTGTGATGAAGGAGGTGCTAAAACTCACAGTTTCTGGGTTTCTAGTCTGATACTACAACATTTAAATGCTCCACTGCATCTTATCTCACATATATATTCATAATAGTAAAGCCATTTTTGCAATTAAGTTCTTAGATCCATTTCACGAATGATGGTGCAGTCACATATGGCTATTCGTTATTCATTTTGTTAAAATTATCTACTCCAATTTTCCTAGTGAAAATAAAGTTCCCAAAGCAGGTAACGGTGTAAATATGTGTAAAAGACATATTTTAATTAAATTATAAAGGTGCATAGTAAAAGCACAATAATTAAAATTGCATCAGTAAATCAGGACAAGAACATCTACTGGAACAAAACCAACTTAAGAAAAGCAAAACGATGAGTACAAATGATTGCCTTCCCAACAAATGTAAAAGAAGTGGCAGCAGTCCATATGCTTGCAGCTGCAGTTTCAAAGGCATCCCTTACATTTACTTTGGGTTTGTCACAGTACCCCAAACAAGATATAATAAGGAATATGTGATTTTTAAAATTCCAACAACAGGCATAGTGGGGATACTGTTGGTCTCAACAGTTATGAAAGGAATGCATGCAGAATGCAGCTCCCTATGTCAAAGCAGCATTGGGCTCTGGAAGGGTTGTTTGTTGTTACTTATCAAAGGAACACTTGCAAAAAAAAGTAATTACAAGCTTAAAACAGAATACATCAGAATGAGCAGCACCCTCCCAAATCCTTCTAAAGTGGAGAGCTTTGGGAATTCTTGAAAGCAACAGTCTGGAAATATTAATATCAATTACAGCTGAGGGAAATTGTGAAAATAGACTTTGAATCGGGAAATGAATGAAATGAAGAACTGGGAATAATAAACATGTCCAAAAATGCTTGAAATAAAGTGATAAATTAATAAATTAGGCTCATTACTGTGCATAATTCATGCATAGTAAATTATAAGTTAGAATAAATGTTAATGTCCATAAATTAAAATAAATGTGTATATGAATTAAATGTGCAAATAAATTAAAACAAATACATTAAAAGACATGGCTTATAGCAGAGGTCTCCAACCTTTCCAGGCTCATGGACCAGAAGGAAGGAGAACAGCTTCAAAATTGGTGTGCGTGCATGTGTGCGCGCACAGGGCCATGCACACTGGCGCAGCACTAGCAGCTCCGTTCGTGCATGCTGCATGTGCTGGTCCCATGCGCATACGCAAACAGGCCACACAAACCACCTGGGCTAGCGGAGCATGGGCAAACAGCTGCAGACACCAGCCCCGTGCTAGCCTCCCTGTTTGTGCCTGCATAGATACATGTACAAGGATGTGCGTGAACACTCAAACACACACACACACACACACAGAGAGAGAGAGAGACAGAGACACAGAGAGAATCTGAATTCATCCTGGAACACTTGGAATTGTCAAAGAACCTTAACAAACCCTCAAGATGGGTGATTTGCTTTTAAATCCTATGCTCACCAAATATAAAAACATAAAAATACAACTAAAAATGCAAAAAAAGTGCATTTTGGACAATAAATTTAGTAGTAACATGCCTGATTTACTCAGTCAAGTAAATTATCCATTATTAAATATGGAAATGCAAAAATCAGTGCAGCCAAATAATCCAGAAAGTACATAGCAGTGTGCTGGTCCACATATGCAGTTCTGGAGTACCCCCAGCAGTGCTTGAGTATATGGTTGTTACTGTGAGATCATCATTTCTCCTGAATGTGTTTACAGGTAGAGATCTTGATAGTCATGTCTTATATTGTAATCATGTTAAAGGGCACAGTAAGCTTCAAAGCCAGGCACAACCCCTTCATCTTTGCAATATGCACTTGTGGAAGACACATGGCTATAATCACAATAATCTATATGGTAGGTTATCTGTTATAACTCAACAGATTTGGAGGGCAGAAGATTGCAATACAGTAATTGATACAGTGCAATAGGAGTGCTGATAAAGCATATAACCTACTCCCAGTTTTTAACAGATTACAGTTGTTAATTGATTAGGTTCTTGTAATCTATCTCACACCTATCTAACTGCCCTGGTTTTCCCTTCTTTTTCCCCCCTCCGCCTCTTCCCTATTTAAATTATATATCACCTTAGCTATTCCATGCATGTGAAATTTATTTGTTCTGACATTTTTAATATATTTTCCTGTATCTTGCAAATCTTGCTTAAACTTTCAGAAAGAGGAGCAGTAGCTGGGAGGATTTGAAAAAAAATCTGTATAAGCTCTCAATTAATTTTGTCATTCTGCAAGATGATGCTGTTCATTCAGTTAAAATCAGATGTTTCATCCCATTGGGCATGCCAAAAGTGTAGCATAGCATCATTTTTTTTTATGTACATTCTTAAGGCAACCCTAGAACCAAAACACTGGGCCTATTCTTAGATTATTTTTGTGCAGTGGGGTTAAGTGGGTAAGGAGCATGTGTGCCTGAAGCCTTGTACTGTAAATGCTTAAAACTCTAAAAACCCTTTTCCAACACCTACCCCCCACCCCCACCCCCCACCCGCCTCAACTTAAGATCTGGTTTCCAAAAGAGCATCAGCTGAATAAAAAGTCTTTTTCATTCATTGATTTGCTGTGATTAGAAGATAACAAAGGCTTTTTTAAAAAAAAATTTCTTTCTTCATAGTGGTTCTAATAAAAACTCCTCCAAGAGCTTTTAAGCTAAATTCTCCTAAATAACATAACTAGCTTCTGTTTATATGCAGAGACTTTAACTTCTGCATATAGTTTAAGAAAGATAAATGTGAAAGGATGGCTTCTTACGCAGGGTATTTTCAGTTCTTATCTAACTGTCCAAGATTTGCTCTCTGAGCCATTACACAGTGTCTCAGTTCAAAATGAGATGAAATTTGTCTCATTTGGAATCCTGAATACATGCTTACCTGTAAAAGACTATGACATCTGAAAATTGATTGGGGGGGGGCAGGTAAGCTCTGAATGCTTTGTTAACTTCTTTCACCCTTCATTTTTCATTGTTTAAGCAAATTAACACTATGCTTGGCATTCATGACACTGATTTCTTGGAAAAAAAGAAAGTGAAGGTGATATTCATATAATTTTCTGTGAATGACTGGGGAAGTACATACCAGCACAATTGAATACTGTACTGTGTAAGAAAGTTCTCACTCCTGGCAATGCTGCTTTATTATCCAGAGAAATCCTCCTTGGTGGGGGAAACTTCCTTTCCTAGCTTCCTTTTTAACCATTGATCTGACCAACTTATTAAGATGGGAATCTTTTATCTGGTAGCAGCTTCTAATAAATCCATCCATCTTCCTTGTTTGACCTCCTGCTCCCTATTAATATAGATTTCTTTGGACAATAAAACAACTTTCCAAAGAGTCAGGAAATTTTGGTGTATTATTCCATTGTGCTGATATATCCATCACCACTTATTGAAAGTTAGGCGAACTTACGTTTTCTTTTCCATGCCATTCATTTATTTTTATTGATTGCTTTTTATCTTGCCAATCCTTGCAGATCATTCTGTTTGTCTTTACTTATAACCTGAGCATCCTATAAGGTTGTTTTGTGCTTAGGTCTATGTTTCCACATAAATATCATTACTGGTTTGTTTCCTATTTCCAGGTCTGAAGACTATTGTGGGAGCCCTGGTCCAGTCTGTGAAGAAACTCTCTGATGTGATGATTTTGACTGTGTTTTGCCTCAGTGTATTTGCTTTAATTGGGCTACAACTGTTCATGGGGAATCTAAGAAACAAATGTGTCATCTGGCCCATCGATCTCAATGAGACCTACCTAGAAAATGGCACCAAGGGATTTAATTGGGAAGAATACAGCAACAATATGTGTAGGTGCTACCTTTTGCTGCCATCATTTTCTCTGTCTATATTAACTGTAATATTTACTGGACTACCCCATGAATACTTTGATTAAGGCCAACAATTACTGTACTTTGAATGGCAAGTACACATCTTGACCTCTACTTGCATATCTTTTCCTTAACAAACTATATTTGCATATTGTCTTCTTACCATTGTTAAAATTCCTTTGATGTTCCATTAGTCTTAATCCCTTTAAACATACTGACTATGGGTATTACTTTTATAAACATTGTTCACTTGGTTTGGCAAAGTGTATGTGTTTATTAAAAATGATTTAAACCAAATAATGCCTTTATAAATGATTTTGGGGATGGCTTTATACTTGGGATTTCTAGACCGGTTTAAAAAATGGCAGAACACATTTTAACTGGCATTAGAAAATGAAATTACAAATCTCCTGTCAGAATAGTGCTTGGTATTTACAGGCTGGTAACGGGATAATTCAGCCAGCCATAGATGATCGTGGACATGTGCTCTTCCTAATCACACTTGCTTTATGAAATGGCAAAGACTCCAAATAATTCTTGACACTATGGTGTCTGAAAAGCTAGCACTTTTTTAATTTATTTGGTGTGATTTAAATCCTTTTAATAGCAAATGATTCCCAGGCAAATTATGTGAAAATAAAATGCTAAGAAAAATCAAGGATAAAATATACAGCCAACTGCAAGCAATGCTCGGAGGATACCGTTCCTCCATTCTCCAGTTCCATCCAATTAAATTTGCAGATTGTATCTGATCTCTAGGGTTTAATTCCTAAAATGTACAAGGTGCTAAAAGGTAACAGTACAGGCATCAGGTAGCATCCTTTCTAATATTCCAGTTAAAGAAGCTTTAGATCAAAAGTATACTTGGTCTAAATGTCTGTGTTCTTCCTCAATATGCTTATTCTTACATGCTTTTCTTTATCTCCTCCAGCAAATTTTTACACAATACCTGGGTTTCTTGATCCATTGTTATGTGGTAATAGTTCTGATGCAGGGTAAGTTTTCAGCTCAATTGAGCTTTCTTCGCTCTTCCCCACAGCCAGTCTTTCTTCACTAATGGGAAAATAAAAGTCAGCATACATAGATTAATCCATATATAGACTTACATGGATTTATTTATAAAACAATCTGTCTATCCAGTGCTAAGAGACCTTAGGCTGTTTAAAAAAATAACCTCTTTTTTTAATAGGAAGCTTATTAATAATAAACTATCTGAGACCCGTGGTGGCACAGTGGTTAGAATGCAGTCTTACTGAGTCAAGGTTGACTCAGCCTTCTATCCTTCCCAGGTCGGTAAAATGAGGACCCAGATTGTTGGGGATGATATGCTGACTCTGTAAACTGCTTAGAGAGGGCTGTAAAGCACTGTGAAGTGGTATATAAGTCTATGTCAGCGGTTCTCAACCTATGGGTCGCGACCCCATTTGGGGTCGAACGACCGTTTTGCGGGGGTCGCCGGACACCGCGGCCCGCCATTTTGTTTTTGTTTTTTTATTTTTTTAAAAAAAATTTCATCGCGCGCGCGCCGCACATGTTCAGTTCGGTCCGTCGCGTGCGCGCTGCGCATGCGCGGTTCGGCCCGTCGCGGTCTGCCATTTTGTTTTTGTTTTTATTATTATTATTTTTCGTCGCGGGCGCACCGCGCATGCGCGGTTTGGGCCGTCGCATGCGCACCGCGCATGCGCGGATCGGCCCATCGCGGTCCGCCTTTTTGTTTGTTTTTTGTTTTGTTTTGTTTTGTTTTTTTCATCACGCGCGCACCGCGCATGCGTGGTTTGGCCCGTCGCGCGTGTGCCGCGCACGCGCGGATCGGCCCGTCACGGTCCGCCATTTTGTTTTTTGTTTTTTTATTATTATTTTTTGTCGCGCGCATGCCACGCATGCGCGGTTCGGGCCGTCGCGCACGCACCGTGCATGCGCGGACCGGCCCATCGCGGTCCGCCATTTTGGGTTTTTTTAGTTTTTTTATTTTATTTTATTTTATTTGTTCGTCGCGCACGTGCCGCGCATGCGCGGATCAGCCCGTTGCACGCGCATGGGCGGCGCAAGTGGGGTCTCAACCTGAAAAAGGTTGAGAACATGTGCTATGGCTATTGCTATCTGTCACCATTAGCTTTGTAAGGCATGAACTCCACCTTGCTAAACTACAGGATTAGGATTGGAATTGCACTTGTTCTCTTCACCTACATTTATTTGTGACCTCATGTGTGAATAGGAAGCTCACTCAATCTTAATTACTCATTGCCTCAAGTCAAAAGAAATGGAGTACTATAACTGTTGGTAATTACACTGTCATCTTATGTTGCAATCTTCTCAATTGCCAGACTTTGCTTAAATGGGGTGCTTTGCAAATTAGCTCTTTCTTGAATATTTGTGAAATATTGATGCAGAGACGAGCACAGTCCAATTGTATTTTATTTTGGTTTTTGTTCTAAAGTTACATTTACTTGTTTCTCTGAGGTGGCATATTGGCTTGGTACAGAAGGAATTAAGATTACCATGACCAATGAGTATATACTGTACGTGTCAGCCTTTTGACGTTGACCAGATCAGAATTCCTAAGATGATTAAAGCTATAGTTTTTTGTGTTAGGCTAAAATAACAGAATTTATTGTAGATTTTTTTAATCCCACCTTTATTATTTTCATACAAAACTCAAGGCAGCAAGTATACTTAATATTCCTTCCTCCTCCTATTTTCCCCGCAACAACAATCCTGTGAGGTGAGAGAGTGTGAGTGGTCCAAGTCACCCAGATTATTTCCATCCCTAAGGTAGGACTAGAATTCACAGTCTCCTGGTTTCTAACCTGGTGTCTTAACCATTAGGCCAAAGTGGCTCCCTGTTGTAAGTCTGGTTGCATTTTCCCTTCATTTGCTCTTATACTTCAGGGCAGGCATGTCAAACTGCCGCCCTGTGGGTCAGATACATCACGCCGAAACCGCACCCATCCCATTGCCAGCAATGGGGGAAATGTCACGATATGTCACATGACATCGCAAGTCTGACATGCCTGCTCCAGGGAGTCAGGAGAAATGAGTCTCTTAATATTTTCCCTGTTTCCATTTTGGACATGCCACTATAATCTTCTATAAATAATTTCCCCAAGGTCATCTCTGTGGTTCCCTACAATATGACTTTTGCATATTCGCCTATAGAATATACAATCTTTTCTTATTTGATTAATTGCAGTTGGGTTGAACACCAACATCTGGGACTTATCAAAAACAACCCAAGTGGGAGAGGTTGTCCTAGATGAAAAAATCATTCTAGTAATGTTGAGTCAGTAAAAATAATGTTGATATTACCAATGGTATTTGGTAATATCAATCAGTTTAGCACAAAACCGATCGTCAAAAGAGAAACTGTGAAAATGACTATGGTTACTCTTTGCCTTTGGAGTTGGATATTTTCTACTCTCCCAAATCTGAAACATCTCCTTCCATCTTGTCTGCAGCCAATGCCCAGAGGGATACACGTGTATGAAAGCAGGGAGGAATCCAAACTATGGCTATACCAGTTTTGATACTTTTAGTTGGGCCTTCCTGGCCTTATTTCGCCTCATGACTCAGGACTTTTGGGAAAACTTGTATCAGTTAGTAAGTATGTCTATCCATGATTTCTTGCCTTAAAACAGGGGATGGGCAATGATTTAATGGCTGGAACTGAGTGTCCAGAGTCTGCAAAGGTTAGATTTACAATGTAAAGAAAGTGGGAGCCAGAATTGTTTTTTCTCTATTGCAGGAGGGAAGTTTCAGAATTTTTCTTGGCTCTGTTTTGAGATTTGGCTGGATATAAATCCAAGGCTTGCAGTCTAAGTTCAGAGATTCTTCTCTCAAAATGGCAAGAAACTGGCCATTTTTCCAGCAAGAAAAGCTCCTTGGTTCACAATCAGGATTTTAAGTTTTATACACCTCTGCCCTGCTTTGCCCTGCCCTGCCCTGCCCTATGTATCACTTACAATTTGAAAAATGTAAAGCAATTGTATGTAATGCTTATGGATGCTTGACAAAAGGAACTTCTAATGTTGGAAACATTAACATTAAATGGTATTAGCCAGGTGTTAGTGAAGAGGACACTTGCTGTTATTGGCAACAAAATAATGTTCGTATTAGATCGATGTGATGATGGTGACTTGAATTAGCTGCTGCAAAACTTCAGCTCTGGTAGAGAGAGGTATAGAGACATATACAGTATGACTGCTTCATTCTTGAAAAGATTATCAGTTCTGGTGGGTAGAGATCATGAATGGTTTTTCCAACAGAAAGGTCGGTGAGAAATAAAACTTATGGAGGCAGGGCAGCAGAATGCATTAGAGAAGGAGCAGGATATATGTAAAACTGAAATGCAACATCTTATAAGTCACTTGTAGACAAAGCAAAACATTAATTCCATGTACCAGGAATATTAGGGATATCTATGCAATGAGGAAGAAGCAGTGTACTATAAATTCTTTTTTACTTGGTGGTGGGGTCAGGAAATCTTACAATTGCCCTCCGTTCTTTACAGACATTGCGAGCAGCAGGAAAAACCTACATGATCTTTTTTGTCCTCGTTATTTTTGTTGGGTCATTCTACCTGGTGAATTTGATTTTGGCTGTAGTAGCTATGGCCTATGAAGAACAAAACCAGGCTACATTGGAAGAGGCAGAGCAGAAGGAAGCAGAATTCAAGGCCATGTTGGAACAACTGAAAAAGCAACAGGAGGAAGCCCAGGTTTGTTTCTTTCTTTCTTCTACCCCATTATTTAAAAAATGGTGTTAACTATGAATACCAAAATTTTGCTTCCATCTAAAACCTATGCAAATATTCTGAACCATTTAATTCCACCCATTATTTCATAATGGTGTTGCTTGTTATTTCTTGCCCCTAATCCCAATAATACAGAAAGTTTCCTCAACAGGTAGTCCTCAACTTATGATCACGACTGAGCCCAAAATTTCTGTTGCTAATTGAGACATTTGTTAAGTGAGTTTTGCTCCATTTTACAATCTTTCTTGCCACAGTTGTTAAGTGAATCACTGCAGTTGTTAAGTTAGTAACACAGTTGTTAAGTGAATCTGGCTTCCCCATTGACTTTGCTTGTCAGAAAGTCACAAAAGGTGATCACATGACTCTGGGACACTACGACCGTCATAAATACGAGTCAGTTGCCAAGCATCTGAATGTTTATCATGTGACCATATGGTTGCTGCAACAGTCATAAGTGTGAAAAATTGTCATAAATCACTTTTTTTCAGTGCTGTTGTTACTTTGAACGGTCACTAAACAAACTGTTGTAAGTTGAGGACTACCTGTAATCCTAATTATATAGAAAAGTGATGCTGAAGCATTATCCTTACCAATGCAGAATTGAAAGTTGAAGAGTATTCAGTTCATAGTCGGATTCTGATAAAACACAGTGATGTTCACATGACATGCTGTGCAAAATTTGGTTAGGAATATGGCCTGAACCTAGACTGTGTCTGTAACTGAAATTAAGGCAAAAAGTCTTAACTGCTATTTGAATTATGGCCTGCAAAAGTAGACTATTTCTGTAGTAGCATAGCTATTGCTCTGCTTTTCACAAGCTCCATCCTACTGATGGCACCACACTAAAGAACTGCTGGAAATTCCTAGGGAAAAAGTTAGAATAGTTACTAGGCACCTCCATGAGGATTTTAGGAAATCTGCCCAGAGACACAGAAGAGCCCACCAAAAGTCAAGATACATTATGAGGTAAATGTCTTCAACCAATCAAAACCACTGATGTAATCTGTAAGGCATATACACCTGTTGTGAGGGTATGTAGGGGTCATTTGCTTTGTCACTCTAGTCCAACGATGGCGAACCTATGACACATGTGTCAAAGTGACATACCTTAACATTTTGAGTGACATAGCAGTGTTCGTCAACACCCGATAACAACTATTCTTAAAAAGAATAAGGTGTACTTTTGTGCAGCCTCCAGACTCTTTAGAAAGGAATTTGTTTTACTCGTGTTTTATTTTTGTAATTGTTTGACATTTCTTTATACATTAGCACGCATAACTGGACTCTATGGTTTAAAATAAATGAATATATATATTCCCCTTGTGTTTGTGTGCGGCAGGCCAGCGGAATCAAGTTAGGGGTTTTCTAAATTTTTGATACACAGAACCCAAAGTTTGCCATTACTGCTCTGGTCCCAGGTGTGAGCTCCACAGAATAGAAATAAAGTTTGAATATGTTCCCACTCACATTTGTGTGATTATTAGCTAACTCACACCAATAAAACAAACCATCCAACTTTGGGCTGGGCCAATACTACAGTGCTTGTAGAAGATCTAGACTTTATCTGAAAAGCCTCTGACTCTGATCAAGCCACCATACTCCTGTATTCTTGTTGTGAAGGAATGGTTATCCACAGATCACATGGTTGGCTGGCATATTAGTTAGAAGGGGAGGTGATGTAAAATTGCCGTCAACTAAATAATCTGTGATGTGTCCTATATAGAAGTTAATATTATGTGTGGACACACTCAAGGTTTGAAGACTGGAAAGTGTTTTCTCCCAAATTCAGATAGGCCTATTTACATTAGGTAAATCACTGTGAACTTCATCAGCTGTGAGATTATCTCAAATGGCCTCCTTGTGGCTAGACTGGGTAGGCCTATCCCTGAGAAAAAATATGGAGGGTGGCTTCTACCTTGCAGGGGGGGGGATTCTCTTTTTTTCCCCTCTTTTTCACACATAATCCATGCCTGTTGACCTCATTGTTTTAATGTCAGCATTATAATGTATGGTGATAGGAGCATTATTTGGGTGTTGTATTACTATGGTTAAAAAACTGGAAAGAGACATGATTTTTGTTGATCTGCTGAATATACCATGTATCTATCAACATATTCACTCTCCTGAATGCTACTCCTTGCTTGATCCTGTGTTAGTTGATCACTTTCCTGACCTTTAGAAAGTCATATATAAGGTAAGATAAGATAAGATAAGATAAGATAAGATAAGATAAGATAAGATAAGATAAGATAAGATAAGATAAGATAAGATAAGATAAGATAAGATAAGATAAGATAACCTTTATTATCATTTTTTTTACTGTGGGCACAACAGCACACATCAAAAATGAAATTTAGTTGCCTGCTCTCAAAGTGAAACACATACATATTTTAAAATCTTCACATTTCTCTTTTTCCGAAGGCTGCAGCCATGGCTACCTCAGCAGGGACCGTGTCTGAAGATGGTGGGGGAAGGATGTCCCACACCTCTTCCGAGTTCTCCAAGCTCAGCTCTAAGAGTGCCAAGGAGAGACGAAACAGAAGGAAAAAGCGGAAGCAAAAGGAGCTCTCGGAAGGAGAGGAGAAGGGAGATTTTGAGAAAGTATTTAAGTCAGAATCAGAAGATGGAATGAGGAGGAAGGTCTTCCGCTTGCCGGACAACAGGCTTGGCCGAAAACTCTCCATTATGAACCAGGTAAAATCTGAGTTCCATAAACAAAATTTCCAAATCTAAATTTTATATTGTGCCAAAGCTGTGTGAGATGTTATTTAAACACCTTTTCAGATAGCTGTGCAACATGTTCCCCTTTTATAATCAGTGTTTTAATTTGATTCTGTGCATGCAGCAGTCTTTGATACAAAGAAGGCCTTGCTTCTGTTCCTTCACCACCTTGCTTAAGCTTCGTAGCTACTACAGGTAGTCCTCAACTTACATTTAGTGACTGTTCAAAGTTACAATGGCTCTGAACAAAAGACTATTTTTCACACTTATGACCATTGCAGCATCCCCATGGTCATGTGATCAAAATTCAGACAACTGCTTGCCAACTGACTCATATTTATGACAGTTGCAGTGTCCTGGGGTCATATGATTACCTTTTGTGACCTTCTGACAAGCAAAGTCAATGGGGAAGCCAGATTCACTTAACAATCGCTTTACCAACTTAACAACTGCAGTGATTCACTTAACAACTGTGGCAAGAAATTGGGCAAAATTCACTTGACAACTCTCACTTAACAACAAGAAATTTGGGCTCAGTTGTGGTCATAAATCGAGAACTACCTGTAATCTGCCAAGTCCAAGGAGTAAATGGGACCACCAAGCTACAATAAGAGAAGTGAAATGTAAATTATGTATTTGATTTGAAATAATTGCCCAATTGCTTGATGACAGACCTCTAGTATATTTGTGAAGTATTTTCATGAAGAATTTATTTCCTTTCCGGTTTTTTTTTTTTAATCCAGGATATCATTTCCTTCAGTAGTGGTACTCTATGGATTCTTGCCTCTGTTGCCCAATTCCAATTTTGTCTTCTTCTTTGTTTTCCCTTTCAGTCACTGCTTAGCATTCCAGGATCCCCATATCTGTCTCGACACAACAGCAAAAGCAGCCTTTTCAGCTTCAAGAGAGGGTTCCGGGATCCTGGGTCAGAGAATGAATTTGCCGATGATGAGCACAGCACAGTGGAAGAGAGCGAGGGCAGGAGGGATTCACTCTTCATCCCAATCCGAGGCTATGACAGGAAAAGCAGCTACAGTGGTTACAGTGGTTATAGCCAAGGAAGCTGGTCATCACGTATTTTTCCCAGCATTCGTCGGAACGTGAAGCGGAATAGCACTGTGGACTGTAATGGTGTGGTCTCCCTGATTGGTGGCCCAACTTCCAACATCCCCAGCGGGCGTCTTCTGCCTGAGGTGAAAATAGATAAGGCAGCTACTGATGACAATGTAAGGAAGTCAGTGAGTAGACAGTCTAGGCATGGCGGTCTGCCCTTCTTTCTGCATTCCTGTATGCCGCCAAATGGATCCCTGATGGAATGACTAGAAATTGGTTTGACATATGATCGTCTGAAACCTCTTTCCAAATTATTCTGCTTTTAATTCTTATTTTTCCTTCTACCTATTCCCATTTTCTTCTTCCTCTTCCTTTGGACCACTAAGAAAATAATGGCTTGGAAGATTATTTTTTTTTTAAAAAAAAAGAATATAATACTGATAAATGTGCTATTTGTTACATCAAAATGTGAAATTATCTGAAAATTACCTAGAAAAACATCTGGGTATGAATGAGGTAGAGGAGATATTTTTAAATCCCACATGTATAAATAGAATTAATTCTGTGTAATATTTTCCTCACAAATTATTTCTTTCCTTTTTCAAGAAACTTTAGTTTATAGTTTAAAAAGCAAGATGGTTGAAATAAAATGTAATAAAACTTCCCTTCACTGCTCTGTAATCCATCAATAATGGCATTATTTCAGAATTTTCAGGTTATCGAGAAAAAAAGATGATTTTCTCATACCTTTTCATCTTAGGCCTCCGCTGCCGTGTGAAAAAAAAAAGATTCAATTAATCAGTCAATTTCAACTTCTCACTGGGGAAAAAAAGATCTTGCAAAATTGGAATTGATTGACTGAACTTTTTAGTCCCACCCAGTCTGCCATTACCACCACAGCCACGCCTACCCAATGGGCCATGCCCACCCAATGGGCCACACCCACCAGGCATCTGACGATGCATAAGTGGGTTTTGGGTTGCAGTTTTGGCACTCGGTCTCTAAAAGGTTTGCCATCACTGACTTAGTGGACAGAATCTTGCCAAGCTAAAGTTATAACCTTCTCTCCTACTAGCTATAACTTGAGAGGTTCTAGGGTGGGGTTACCCTGAACCTCTTCCCACTTCCAGCTCGGAACTATGCAGTCTCTTAATCTGGGCCACTTTCTGGGCAGCTCTCTGAGTTTGCAAAATATTCCTCCTCTGCTGCTGCTCAGGTACACATTCCACCACATAATAGTAGCTCTTGTAATTTGGAACACTGTAGAATTTCCTCTAAAAGATGATCAATATAGTTTTTTCTAGGGCACAAAATTATGTTGGCTGTTAAAAAGAAAGAAAGCTTTGCCTAAGATAGCTGGTTTAAAGAGGAAAAAATGACAGAATTCTCCTTTTTTAAAAAAAAACCCTCTTATTTATTATTTATTCATTCTTAATTTAAAAAACACACATTCCTTCGTGAATAGAAAGAATAAGAATTAAGAACATATTAATATTAACAACAGTGTAATAGGGAAAATATTAGGAGATTTATTTAATGTATGTTTCTGCTACAGTCATGAAATTATAACCCATTGATATATATGTTTAAAAATAAAAAAGAGTAAAGGAGAGGTAAAAGATCAGATATACTGTATCCATCACCATCACAAAGTAAACCTTAATGGTATCAACTTTTAATACAAACTTATAGGGTTATTATCCCTGTATCAATGGTATAAATACCCATTATTAATATCCAGATGCAATTTAGGCTGACAAAAGGCACATGAGTCAGGAATCCCAACTTGGACTAGAAAAGTGAAAGAAGGGGATTTATTTTGAAACATTAAGAAAACTTTCTTTTGTCTTTGGATGAGGTACATAACATCGGTCTTGCTTCTCGTCTGTGAACTCCAAGCTCTTTTTTTCCAAAACACAAAATTGAAATCCCAAACATCTTTAATTCCTGCAAACAAAATTAAATCATTTCTCCCTGAGAATGTTTGAAGCCTTTCCTAATTAATTTCAGTTTAGTCCCCACCCTTTCCCCTAGTTAGCATGTTACTATACTGTGTTGTTCTAGAATTTATTTCTCTAACAGCATGCAAAAATTACAAGTTGCTAACAACAGCATGATGCATGGAAAAACATTATGAGATATATTGCTATGTTACATACCAGTTTCCTGTTATTTTCCTTGCACGGGGATTTCCCAAGCAGTGCTTTGTTCAACTAATCACTACATATGCGAAACCATTTAGGGAATATTGACTATTCACCAGATAAATAGTGGCTTCCCAATAGCAACATATGTAGATCATAAGCAACAGATAATGAATTTGTTTGTCCTAAAGCTATAGCGAATCAAATTATTTGTAATACAATATAGTTGTGTTTGTCTCTAATTACAGAGAAACATGGAAGGAACCAGCCAAAATTAAGTTGCTACTGGAATCAACCATAGACAAACACAAACAATACAATCACTCTATATTTCTATTTATGCCCACTTAATTTTCTTTAATTTCATAGATACAAAACTGCACTCTAAATGATGATCTAGTCATGTTTAGGATTAAACTAGGTATGTACAATTTGAAAAATTCTTCTAATTTGTTTTTGTTACTGCTGAGTCTGAATTTGACTAAAACTAAAGAGGAAGATTTTTTAACCTTTCCTCATGGATAATTTTTATGAACCAAGTTTTCCCATTAATTGCTTTTATTCTTGCAGGGGAAAAGATTTCCCTGCAGCAAGAAAAGAAGCAGGAGGATAATTTTGACAGTGGAAATCACATCTGCTATATAATCCAGATCTGATAGAGGAGTAGAAAACAAATTCTCTCTTTTCAGTCAAAAGCCTATTTAAAGAAAAACATTTTAAAGAACATTAATGGATTTTGCAGGCAACCACAGAAGTAGAGATTAAGAAGAAAGCCACTGGGTCACTTCTGGTGTCAATGGACCAACTGAATGCTTCATATGGAAGAAAGGATAGAACCAATAGTATAATGACAGTCATAACAAATACTCTTGTAGAAGGTATGTGTAATAGGAATGTATCCATTTCAACAAGTTCATAAGGTCACTACATTTCCAAAGTTTATTTTCTTTTCTGTTACTTAAGTTTATTTTATTTTCTGTTACTTCTGTTACTTAACAGAGCAAAACATCATGATAAATACATGAACGTTAAAAATATGCAGGCCTCACGAAGTTACGAAGTTTAAATAACATCCAAGTCTCAGTTCATATACATTTTTTTATTTATCAGGCATATGTATTTTGTGCCCCATTTTTAACATGATGTTTTGGCTTTTTTTAATATCCAAAAGGAATAAATCTATAGATCTGAATTAGGGGTAGCAAAGCCAGCAAATTAAGAATGACTCAGTTCTGGCATTAAGTTTCTTTGAGTAGTTTGAATTTTTGAATAAACTATGTGTTCATTCATGTTAACTTCTTCCTCATTTTGTTGTAATGATACAGAACTGGAAGAATCCCAAAGAAAATGTCCCCCTTGCTGGTACAGATTTGCTAACACCTTCCTCATTTGGGAGTGCCACCCACACTGGGTGAAGTTAAAAGAGATTGTCAACCTGATTGTCATGGATCCTTTTGTGGATTTAGCCATTACTATCTGTATTGTTCTAAATACTCTTTTCATGGCAATGGAACATCATCCCATGACCCCACAATTTGAGCATGTCTTGGCTGTAGGAAATCTGGTAAGCAGTTTTTGCATTAAATGTTTCCCAGTGGCAGGTGGAATTATTAAAGAACAGTATTTATTTACTAGATTTTATTACGTTTATTACTTTATAAGTAATTAAAGGCGGCAAATATACTAATACTCCTTCCAACCCCTATTTTCCCCACAACAACAACCATGTGAGATGGGTTGTGGACTGAGAGAGAGTAACTGGTCCAATCTGGCTTTCATGCCTAAGGTAGGATTGGTCTTCTAGTTTCTAGGCCAATGCCTTCACCACTACCACCACAAATCCAGGATATCTGATTAGTATTTTGTAATTGTAGAAGAGTGATTGAATTATTCACCTCTTCATCAGACTGAAGAGAGCTGTTGAATTTTGTTAGACAAATTCAGAAAATTAAGATTTTTGGTTCCACAAAAATCATTTCATACTGTTGCCCACAGGGCTATTTTGGGACCATCACAGCTTTAAAATGAGATCATTGTGTGATTTTTAAATACTCATCAAATCAGATAGAGATAGGCCAGGATTGTACTTATTTTATTTTTTTAATATACGAGATGACCAAGGGATTCCTTCCAGTTTGTTTTGCCGTTAAAAAGCACATTTATAGCAAAATCATTTACAGCTTTTTTGGTGGAGAGGGTCCATCCTACTTCTGGAATAACCTTACATGATTTTTTAAATATATATATATATATATATATATATATATATATATATATATATATATATATATATATATATATATATATATATATATATATATATATATATATATATATATATATATATATATATATATATATATATATATATATATATATATATATATATATATATATATATATATATCAATGTCCCCATTATTGTTGTTTATTTTACTTTTATTATTTTATTTTACTTTTGAGAGATGGTTGAATATCAGCTGTGCTTCTCTTCTTCATCCCTAAAACCTCAAGTCAGCTCCCAGGAGAAAAGTTGGAAGATTTCTTCTACATTTCTTGCGGTGAAACAAGCATTCAAGTTCTAGGGAAAAAAATTGTTGTGTTATCAAACTGCAGCTAGAATTTTTTTTTCCTCTTCCCTTCGCAGCTCACAAACCTACATTAATTTAGTTTAAATGTTATCTTTTTTTCAGATTTTTACTGGAATTTTTACAGCTGAAATGTTCCTGAAGCTCATAGCGATGGATCCCTACTACTATTTTCAAGAAGGGTGGAACATTTTTGATGGATTTATTGTCTCACTCAGTTTACTAGAACTGATGTTAGCAGATGTGGAGGGGCTTTCAGTGCTGCGATCTTTCCGATTGGTATTCCTTATTTATTTTACACATTGAACCTTGGCTATAAATGTATGTTTATCTGGATATAAATATAAGAAAATGCTTTTGGGTTCCATGCAAACAAATTACCATGTGCTAATGATGCTTGAGAGTTTGAAATTTGTGAAATGCTTTAATCCAGCAACAAGAAAAAGTTCCTTGGGGTCTCTTTGATTTCTGTCTGTGGTTTATGTAACTATATTGCTCCATTTCAAATCTTCTATAGTTGAATGAAATAAACATGATCGCTTTCAGCGGTGTCCTCTTTCCAACTGATGAAAGTCTTTTTCATCCAGTGCAGTGGTTCTCAACCTTCCTAATGCTGCGACCCTTTAATTCAGTTCCTCATGTTGTGGTGGCCCCCAACCCCCCCATCCAGCTGGCCGGGGGGTATCAAAAACTTGACCCCAAAAAAAAGAGGAAAAAATGGGAAAGTATAGGTAGTCCTCGACTTACAACAATTCACTTAGTGACTGTTTGAAGTTACAACAGCACTGAAAAAGTGAATTATGATCATTTTTCACACTTATGATTGTTGCAGCATCCCCAGGATCATGTGATTTACATTCAGATGCTTGACAACTGATTCATACTTATGACATTCACAGTGTCCCAGGGTCACGTGATCAATGGCCAGGGGGCATGGCCAGCTGATCACTCAGGTTGTAGAGTGCCTGTGGGGGGGAATCTGTGGGTCTCTGGGATGGGACTGGGGTGGGTGCCTGCCTTCGTTCCCTCCCCTTGTCCCTTCCTTCCTTCTTTTCTTCCTTTCCTTCACCTCCCTTAGTCTCTTCCTCCTTCCCTCCCTCTCTCCCATTATCCCTTCCTTCCTTCTTTCCTTCCTTTCCTTCACCTCCTTCTTAGTCTTTTCCTCCTTCCCTCCCTCTCTCCTTGTCCCTTCCTTCCTTCCTTCCTTCTTTCCTTCCTTTCCTTCCCCTCTCTTAGTCTCTTCCTCCCTCCCTCCCCTTGTCCCTTCCTTCCTTCTTTCCTTCCTTTCCTCTTTGTCCCTTCCTTCCTTCCCTCCCTTCCATTGTTCCTTCCTTCCTTCCCTCTCTCATTGTTCCTTACTTACTTCCCTTCCTCTTCGTCCCTTCCTTCCTCACCCCTCCGTGCCCAGGAAGGGACAAGGGGAGGGGGATAGGCTGCCAGCGTGGCTGGGGGGTTTGCTGCCGGCAAACCTGCCTGTGCAGAGACAGAAGAAAGCTCCTCCCAGCTCACTTAGTTTCGCCGAAAGACTTGCCGCTTGCTAAGTTAGCAAGCGCCGGGCTACAGCTGATTCGCGCTTCTGCTAAATTAGCAAAACTCGAGCAAATTTGCTGGGCAGGAGCCAAGGAGAGCAGCTATAGCTGCAAAAGCGCAGATCAGCTGTAGAGGCTTGCCCCGATCCTGGACAAGAGGGAAGAAAGGAAGGACGGAAGGGACAAGGGGAAAGAGGGAGGGAAGGAGGGACGAAGAGGGAGGCAGAAGGAAGGAAGGAAGGAGGGAGGGAGAGAAGGCGGTTGACAAGCCCTGCCTAAGACCGTCGGAAATATGTGTTTTCCGATGGTCTTAGGCGACCCCTGTGAAAGGCTCGTGCGACCCCCAAAAGGGTCACAACCCACAGGTTGAGAACCGCTGATCCAGTGGAATAATGAAGAAATACATAATTATCATGATTCTCCCTAACCAGTTCAGGCCTTTAGGTAGTACAGCTATGATACTGAAGATTCCCCAAACTATGTGTCTTCATCATTTACATCAGTGTATCTGATCTTTCTCAAGTAGCACCTATGAGGATGAACTGAGGGCCACTATAAATATTCATGCAATTGAAACTAATAGAAAAGGAGTGTCCATCGGAGAAAATTCTATCTATTATGCAGAGAATAGGAGCAGAAAAGTAAAAGTGAAGTGGAAAGAAACAATGTGGTAAAAAAACAGATTGCCTCTTGAGTGTTATTGTTATATTTATTAGCATTATGTACATTTCAGAAGGATAATTAAAAAGAACCATATTGTTTATCAAAATGAGATTAATTAATTGACAGAACAAATAATTTTATAGCCTGTTAAAATTGCTTTTATAGTATTATACGGTAATATGTAATATATAGAAGTATATTCCCGGAAGAGTAAAAATATTCCCAGGCCTTAAAGTCAAATGGATCTCAAGACTGGATTAAATATTCCCAACCTGCAAAAGTATGTTTTCAAGTTTGGCACGATGTACAGTGATAATGACTGATTGAAAGGCTTCATGATGAGCCTTTCCAGCTGAAAATTCATAGTTATAATTCTTCATCTCTAGAGATGTCCTGTCCAGTGTTTAATTAATGGCAATCAGTTAACTTCTCTTGAAACTGATCCTCTGTTTCTATAAGTATTGTTTTATCGTGTTGTTTCCCCGCCCCCCCGCCACACGATTTCATTAAGTATGTATGTTTTCTCTTTCATCTTGCAGCTGAGAGTCTTCAAGCTGGCAAAATCCTGGCCAACTCTGAACATGCTGATAAAAATCATTGGTAATTCAGTGGGTGCCTTGGGGAACCTGACCTTGGTGCTGGCCATCATTGTTTTCATATTTGCTGTAGTGGGGATGCAGCTTTTTGGCAAGAACTACAAGGAATGTGTCTGCAAAATCAACCCTGAGTGTGTTCTTCCACGATGGCATATGCATGACTTCTTCCACTCTTTTCTTATCGTCTTCCGTGTACTATGTGGAGAATGGATTGAAACTATGTGGGACTGTATGGAAGTGGCAGGACAGGCAATGTGCCTTATTGTCTTCATGATGGTGATGGTCATTGGAAATCTGGTGGTCAGTAAATATCTATGGTTCTTTTTAAGTGGGAAGTGAATGGCTTTCTTGTAATAATCCAATTTGTCGTTAAAGATAGACGTCTGGGGGTCTATATAATGGTACTAAGCTACTCATGTAGGTATTCATTTCTCAAAAATAGCATTATTCTGGGATATTGTGAGAAATTTAAATTACAGCTCCCAGATTAAACCACTTTAAAAAAAGCTTCTAAAGAAGGCATCAGAAGAGAAAAAAACTATTATGATACTGGAGTCCTTACTGCACATGAATGCTAAATCCAATGCTGAATCTGAACTAGCAAGATGTTTTGGGTAATAATGGACTTAGCAATGTTGCCCAAATATGTGTGTGTGTGTGTGTGTGTGTGTGTGTGTGTGTGTGATATTACTTAATAAAATGGTATGGAACGCAGGACATAAGGGCAGGAAAAAAACTTGTATTATTTATGTCAAGCAGAATGCTTCTGCCATAACATTGGTCCCACAGTGTGATTCATATTTTAAAAATATGAATGTTGAAAAGAGTTCCATCTTTTCAAACTGCATACAACTTTTAAAATGTTCATGTCTTTTTTTAAAAAATGAGCATTTTACTATTCTATCTGTTTTGTTCTTCCCCTCCAAGTTGTACAAATTTGTTCCTATATTAAATATTTTAATTAAGTTGGCCCATTCACAAACAATGTGCAAACTTTCACATTCTCCAGAACTATTTTTCAGGAAAGATGACAAATAAGGTATTGGGTGCTTGAAATCTAACTTTCACATAAAAATTCATTTTATCTGACTGTCTTTCAATTACTTGTTTTATCTTGTCTCTTGAATTTGTTTTTGCCTTTTTTATTTTTTTACAAAAGCCTCTTCAAGATGAGCCATACCTAAAACGACAGAAATGGGTACCATTGGGAATGAACTAATAAGTTTAAATTGACTGACTGATTAACTGATTATGTTCTATCAAGTAGGTGTTGATTCTTAGCAACCGTATAAATAGATTTTCTGCAGGACAATCTGTCCCCAATCTGGTTCTTCAAATCTTCTTATGCTGCATCCATTGCCACTGTAATCTACTACTTTTACCTTGCTGCTGGTTGTTCTCTTTTTCTTTTCCCTTCCACCTTTCTCGGCATTTTAGATTTCACAAGACAGCTAGGTCTTTATATAATGTATCCAAAATATAATTCAAGTCTAGTCATTTGTACCGCAGAGAGAATTCTGGATTTATTTGTTCTATGATTCATTTGTGTATTTTATTAGCTATCCATGCTGTTATCATGAGTCTTTTCCAACAGTAAAGTTTCATAATGTTAAAATTATTTCTGCACAGCTTCTAATTTCAAATTTTCTAAAAAATATTTCCAGCACAATTCTGATTTTTGTGGCTAAAGACATCATAGCACCTAACTATCTTTTTTCAAGGCCTTCCTTGTTATTCCACCCATGTGGCATATTTCTTGACTGATTCCTTGACTGTGGTAAATGATCTTAAACAGCAGAAGATATTTACCACCTTAGTATCTTTATTATTAAATATAAGGCTGGATGCTGTGCCTCTTGACTTCTTTTCTTCTTTATATTTAGTCTTAATCCTATTTTTGCACACTCTATTAAGACTCCTTTCTTGGGTACAGGTTATCTAGACCAGGGCTTTTCAGCTGGTGGTATGGGTACCACCTGTGGTACATTAGCACCTAGCAGGTGGTACACGACCATCCTCGAAAAGTGGTAGCGGGGGAGGGGAATGAGCTGAACTGGCGCAGCACCTCACAAGTCTGAGCGAGAGATGGCTGGAGCTGCAGGGCTGTCAGGGCTCAGCGGAAGCGCCAGGATCAGCGCTGCTTTCCAGCTGATTGGTGCTTCTTCGGGGCTGTCAGGGCTTAGTGGAAGCACCAGGATCAGTGCCAGGCTTCAGCTGGAGCTCGGTGCTGATCCCGGCGCATCAGCTGAGCCCAGAAGAAGTGCCGATCACCTGGAAAGCAGCACTGATCCTGGCATGCACACTCGCACACACAGAAACCTGCACAGGTCTGGGAGAGGTGAGCTGAGCCAAGCCATGCAGAGGCAATGACAGGGGAGGGGAAGCCTTTGCCCACCACTGCCTGCCTGTTGCCACCTCTTCGCGGAGCCTCTGACAGTTTTAAAAAAAGCAGGGGAGGGAGGGAGGGAGGGAGGGAAGGAGGAAGGAAGGAAGGAGAATGGGAGAGAGAGAGGGAGGAAGGAAGGAAAGAAGGAAGGAAGGAAGGAAGGAAGGAAGGAAGGAAGGAAGGAAGGAAGGAAAGAGGGAGGGAGGGAGGGAACTTGGATATAAAAGGGGGGAGAGAAATTTGTTAAATGAGCTTTGCCCCATTTTATGACTTTTCTTGCCATAGTTGTTAAGTGAATCCCTGCAGTTGTTAAATTAGTAACATGGTTGTTAAGTGAATCTGGTTTCCCCCCTAACTTTGCTTGTCAGAAGGTTGCAAAAGGCAATCACATGACCCTGGAACAATGTGACCATCATAAATATGAATCGGTTGCCAAGCATCCGAATGTAAATCACCTGACCCTGGAGAATGCTGCAACAGACATAAGTGTGAAAAATGGTCACAAGTCACTTTTTTCAGTGCCGTTGTAACTTTGAACAGTCGCTAAGCAAACTGTTGTAAGTCAAGGACTACCTGTACTTTATCAGTTTTTTTCCGTTCGGGGTTTGTTTTTTTTTGGTCATCAAGTTTTTGACACCTTGCTAGGTGACTGGTGGTACTGAAATGTTGCCATCTTCTAAAAGTGGTACAATCGGTGAAAAGGTTGAAAAGCCCTGAGAATGACCTCTTCCAGTCTTTTGGTCAATATGTCATTCTCCAGATTTGTTGGTATAGTGTGGTTAAAATCTTTATTAATTGTTCATCTGTTGCTTGCCATATTTTTGTGGATACAATATCAACCCAGTATGATTGAAGTACTGGTCTAACTTTATCTACTATTAGAGGTTTTTGTAAATAGAGAATATCTTGGAAGGTATCTTTGAAGTTGACTATTTATCCACTAGCATCCCATAGCATACTACCTCAAAGTTGGGACCTCCTTCTAAATTTGGATATCATTTGGAAGACTTTCCTTATTTTTCTATGTGGGTTAAAGTCTTCCTTTGAGATCTTGTATTTGTTTACTTTGGCTTCTCTTCTTGATATTTTCCATTGTTTGTTCTGATATCCAGTTTCCTTTCTTCTGTTTCATCTTTGGCAATCTGTGTTCACAGTCATCCTTTCATTCATAGTTCTCCTTATTCTGTATTAATGAGGTTCAAGATTCTGATGTGATTGCTGACAATTCTCCTTGAAAATTGTGAATAGATGTTCAAGATTATTTTGTGGATACTGGCTGACTTTCTTCTCCCACTGTAGCTTGACTTTGAACTTGCACGTGATAACTTGTTCCACAATCAGATCCTAGCCATGTTTTTATTGTTACAGCTGAGCTTTTCCATCTCCTTGTACCAATAATATAAATTTGTGTTTATGTGATATCTGGTGATGAACATGTTCATAAGCATTATTTTGGTTGTTTGAATGTTGTCATTCTCCTGCTTCATTTCTGTTTCCTAAGTCTTACAGTCCAATTATATTTTCTTTCTTAATATTTCCAACTTTGGTAGTCTAGTCTCTTGTTTGCCTGATCTGTTGATTTCAGATTAAATTTGATCATAAAACACATTAACCATCTTATGCATAAGTGGTTGGAGCATGAACTTGGATAATCATCATATTAATGGGTTGTCTACAAAGTCTATGTGGTATTATTCAGCTATTGACTGCATAGCCAAGTACTACCCATCCTGGGTATGAAATCAAAGCTGTTCCTTTTAAATTTTTTGTGTCCTTAATAATAAACCATATTATTTTCTGACTGAAAAGAGTCCAATTCTAGTCCACTTCAATTGGCTGATGCCTACATTTCAATGTGTAGTCCATTGATTTTATCGTTCATTATGTTGAGTTTACATGTTCAAGCTTACATTCTGTGGTCCCATTATAAACATAATTAATCTCTGAAAGATCCTCAATTTTTTCCTCAGTAGCAGATTGACTGCCATCTGAACTGAAGAGCCCATGCCCCAACACTATATTTTCAATAATTTTATATTGTCTGTCCATGTCTATGGAGATTCTCAGTCATCCAAGTCATGATTGTTCCAAAGGTGCTTGAAAAAGGTGCACCTTTGGGATATTGTCTATCCATATGTTTTCTTGGTAAAAATAGAGGAGTGGTTTACCATTGCCTTCTTTTATGCAGTATGAATTTATGTCTTTGCTGTTGTCACAAAACTGATCATCTGCCTCACATCCCCCTACCTCACTGCTATTCAATATAGAGTCATGTTTGCTTTAGCTAGCAGCTACGATGATGTTCAGCCTTAGGTTACCCTGCTGGATTATATACTTTTGGAGTACACACCCAATGTTTCTTACTCAACCTTTCTAGGAACACACACACAACTGTGATGAGGCAGATCTCTTCACTTGAGGAGATATGATTATGTACTACAGTTTAAAATGGGAAATGAAATAGCCTGCTTAATTCCATATTAAATATATTACATTTAAGAATGGTTCCAATGCTAATTTTTCAGTATTGTTAGGAGAAACAAGCTGGATCGCCCAACAGCTCAAATGTTGAATAGAATACATTTGGAGATCCTTCTGCAAACTGCATTGAATATCTGTGATAATCACCCTCTCTTCAATCATCCCAAAATTTGCTTTCTTTCTGCATGGCTTCTTGAGATGCTTTTACTAGCATCATTATCTTCCAGAATTGAAAATAGAAAAAAGCAATATGTATGAATTATAGCTGTGCCATGCTTCAGATTCAAAGGGAAGACTTTCCTATTCTAGGAAAGAGTCAGTTGTTTCAAGGAGTTGCAGATAGATGCCATGTTTGTATCCTGCACAATCAGAAGCATCTTTTTGCCCTTGAATTCAAAATGTTTCACAATCTTCTACACGTGCATGCAAAAGTGTGGTGGTGGGGAGAGCAAATTAATTTAAAAAATTTAGTCACATTCATCCTGTAACCAAAATGGAAATTCAGTATGGCAGTCTTGCAAGGGAGGCAGAAAAAAACAGAGAAAATATATACTTCCAAATGTTGGGGTTTATGATGCAGTTGCTGTGTGTAATTCATAAGATTGTATGTGGCACCCATACAGCTTCTATTAACCTGACAGGGGTATTTTTTACTACTGCTTTCTAATTATAAGAATGAATGAATATATAAATGAACGAGTGAGTGAATGAATGAAATACACAGAGAGATACATTATGTATATAATGTGTGTGTGTGTGTGTGAATATGTAATTTACAATGTATTGTACTATAGGAGTGCTTATATACACACATACACATGTTCACACATACCATACGTATGTGTGGCACAGAATTACAAAAAGAAAACAGGAGAGAAGAATCAATAAGCAAATTCATTCTTACTTAGTTGTTATCAGAGAATGACTGTTGTTATTGGAGGACCCTACTGGCAATTTGGTCCCAGCTAAGCTGTCTTACGTCTCCTACTACTGCCAGGTGAAATAGTGCCTTTGTGGGGAAAATGCACCAATTGCTGGTTAAGAAGCATCGCCCTGATCTGCCTTTTCTGCTCATTCAGGTGCTGAATCTGTTCTTGGCCTTGTTGCTGAGCTCCTTTAGTGCAGACAACCTTGCAGCCAGTGATGATGATGGTGAGATGAACAACTTGCAGATCTCTGTCATCCGAATGAAGAAGGGCATTGCTTGGACAAAGATTAAAGTGCATGAATTTGTGCAGACGCACTTCAAGCAGAGAGAGGCAGATGAAGTTAAGCCACTGGATGAGCTGTACGATAAGAAGATGAACTGCATTGCTAACCATACAGGGGCAGATATCAATCGGGAGATTGATTGTCAGAAGAATGGGAATGGCACCACCAGTGGCATTGGCAGCAGCGTAGAGAAGTACATCATTGATGAAGACCACATGTCATTCATCAACAACCCTCACCTCACTGTTCGTGTTCCCATTGCTGTGGGTGAGTCCGACTTTGAGAACCTCAACACAGAAGATTTCAGCAGTGACACTGACCCTGGTGGCAGCAAAGAGGTATGACCCCATGCTCACTCAAACCATGTTGTCATGCCATCGTTTTGGATAGCCATTTGTATTACAGGGATAACAAAGGAGGACTTGTGACTAAAGAACAAAGCTTCACAATGAAGCAGAGTGATGTTTTTTATCAGAGCGGTAGGTTGCTGTGAAGCATATGGGGGTTGATAGCTATAGCATAGATGCCCATAAATTGGGTGCTGTTAGCCATATTTGGAAAAATGCATCTTAAAATAATGAAGTGTTTTGTATAGTATTGATATGTCACTCATAAGAACAAAAGGAAAGGCCAGCTGGGGCAAATCAAAGATACATTTGGGAAATGCAGAAACTCGTAGATAATTAAGTTCCTATTTGCATCTTTTCCTGCCTATGCTGTTCACGTCAGAATCAGTTTCCTCAATCTGAAAACCAGTTGTTTTGTAGGACAAGAAAATATTGTCGATCAACTGCAGTTAATATTAAGTGGCATACTGCTCCAGAAAAATGAATGTTTTATTAATTTGTTTAATACAGGTTCAGCTAGGGCTTATTTTACCATCTCTCTCTTGGCTTTTCCTCTCAATTTTCTGAAGGCTAATCATTCTTGTTCCCTCAGTTCTTTTTTAGAATTTCGTTTCGAGTTGCCAGAACATCCTTGTTTTGTTTTGTTTCTATAAAGAATCTCACTATCATTTTTATTCCAGAAGGTGGATGATACAAGCTCATCAGAGGGGAGCACCATAGATATAAAACCAGAGGTAGAAGAAGTACCTGTGGAAGCACCAGAAGAATACTTGGATCCTGACGCATGTTTCACTGAAGGTGATACTAAATACGGGATATATGTAAAAATCCTCAAGACAATGGGAAGAATTCATCCATCATTTTTCATTTCCTACAAAGCCTACAACATAATATCATAATACAGTTTGGGGTTGTTGATGGACATTTACATGACAGCTCATACAACAATTCTCTTGTGCACGTGCTCTTAGGTGCAGTTTCTGCTTTTTGCTCTAATTTTCTCAAGGCAGTATAGGAATTTCAGGACAAACTTACCAAGACAAACAACTAAAAAGGGGAAGGTGGAAATGTACAAAAAACTGTTCAAAGAGTAACAGTTATGGGCAAGGAACTTTTTCTTCATTATGGCTTCTATATATGGAACATAGAGCTAGGTGGCAAGTTTATCACATGGTGGGGGGAAGGTACACCTTCTATGACAGACTTGGTGAAGAATGGCTTTCCAAAATGCCTAACTGAAAGATTTATTTGCTCAAGACTGAATATTATATCATGACAGTTCTGGTGAGTAAGGTCAAAGGCTGGGGTCACGTAGCATGCTTAGAGAACCTCAAAAATTGGAGTTTATGGTAATTGTTGGAGCAGAGGAACTGCACAAAATGACTGAGCTGTGAGTCCTTCTGGAATAAAGATCATGCACATTTGACAGTGTGTTTCTCACAATGTACTTCAGCTCTGAAAGAACAGGACAAGGGTTTTGCATAGATGCATCACTCGTATGGGTGATGCACGGAAACCACAACAGAGAATCAAATTTACATTTCTGTTCTTGGCCTTTCAATTTGGCTTATGTATTCCTTCTACCTTCAGTTGTTCAATGGCTGGGGGCCTGATTAATCCCATTTGGAGGGAAGAGTGAATGTAATAAATCCAACCCTTATGCTTGCCTAGGCTGCATTCCGTGAAGAAGAATTTCCTTGGGCCTCATATAAAACATATACTTTTATAATATAAAGTCACATAATAAGGCCACCTTACTAGCTGTCCAGGGCCATAAGTGGCCCATGGGCTGCAAATTGGAGACTCTTGTAATAAATGGAATGGAATCTGAAATTATACTAATGTAAATTTTCACCAATCTCTAAAATGCCATTATGAAGAAGATGCAACGATGCCTTTTAGCCAAGTGATCTGAAACTCATGATGCCTCTTATGTTTATAGCAATATTTTACCATATTATTTTATTGAATCACTAACTTGTTTCCTTTTGATGGCATAGCATTAGAGGCGTGAGATTTAGCTATAAGATTTGTACTCCGTGTTCATTTTAATTGACAACAATTTGGAATGAATGGATAATGGGAAAACACCTTACAGCTGGATAACATATGACTCTTGGAGTTGTTTTCTGTAACAAAATTAATTACAAAGTTAATTCTACCTTTGCAGGCTGTGTTCAACGGTTCAAATGCTGTCAAGTTAGCATAGAAGAAGGACTGGGCAAGTCTTGGTGGAACTTAAGAAAGACATGTTTTCTCATTGTGGAACATAACTGGTTTGAAACCTTCATTATCTTCATGATCTTGCTCAGCAGTGGAGCTTTGGTGAGCAACATTTTATTTTGCTAGTCAAACTGAACAATATGTGAAATTCATGAATCAGGTGCAAATGCCTTCTCTTTTTTGGGAAAAAAATATTATGTAGCAGCAGCCAGAGGTGCCATAGATGTACGATTGGAAATTATTCCTCCTTGGCATATTCACAATGAAACACCATCCCTTACTAAGGCTACTGTAGAAGGATTTTGTACTAGTACATTTGACAGATTTTTAGGATATCCCAGATATTTCAGCAGGACCTTACACTGACGTTGAGGGGGCCTTTAGTGAAGGATAGACTTGTTCTCCCCTTGCAGCAGTATTTCATATTCACGACAAGGTTTGAGGTGCTTCATTTTGTCTCAGATGCATTGTGTAAGTGTAATAAATAGTAAATGGCCATTTGTGCATAGCCAGCAAAGCGTGAGAATTACACACTCTAAATCCCTATCTGAAAACAACACAGTGTTCTTTCCTCTGCTAGTGCTGGTCTCTCCTTAAGTCTAGGCAGTGTGAAAACAAAGAAAAGAGCTGCTCACACAGGTCAAACAGAACAATATGGTAACGTTTGATTTTAGGAAGGGAAAAAGGGTTGGTAATTGGGCTGCAAAGATGCGAACTTAGCTCCTTTGCCTCTTTATGCAGCCTTTAAGTTAATACAGTAGTCCTCAACTTGTGACAATTGGGGCCAGATTTATGGCCATAAGTCAAGTCAACCACATAAGTGACCCAATTTTACAACATTTTTTTGCAACAGTCATTTTCTGAATGGGAGGGTGTTGCCTTAAACCAGCAAAAAAATGTCACAAATTGCTGTCATGTGACCATAGGACACCACAACCAGTCATAAAGGCCAATTTGTTGCCAAGCACCCAAAGTGCAGTCACGGGGAGGGGTGACACAAGGTCAGAAATGTTTTATGGGTGATAAGGCATCTTATTCAGGCTCATCATGATTTTAAATGGTCATTAAGCAACTAGTTGTAAGTTAAGGACACCTGCAGTTAAATGCTGAGAGATCACAAATAAATAGCAATAGCAATAACACTTAGACTTATATACTGCTTCACAGTGCTTTATAGCCCTCTCTAAGCAGTTTACAGAGTCAACTTATTGCCCCCCACAACAATCTGGGTCCTCATTTTACCAACCTCAGAAGGGTGGAAAGCTGGGTCAACCTTGAGCCTGTCAGGATCGAACTCCTGGCAATGAGCAGTGAGTTAGTCTGTAATACTGCATTCTAACCACTGCGCCACCACGGTTCAATATACATGTGTAAACTGAGTTCAGCCACTACAGCTTCCTTCAGAAGTACCTACCTCAAAACAAAATACCTTTGTAGCTCAGTAATGCCAAGATTAAGATATGACAAAAATTACTGTTCTGTTGCTTAGGCCTTTGAGGATATTTATATAGAACAGAGAAAGACAATACGCACCGTCTTGGAGTATGCTGACAAAGTCTTCACCTACATCTTTATCCTTGAAATGTTGTTGAAGTGGTGTGCCTATGGATTTGTGAAATTCTTCACGAATGCCTGGTGTTGGTTGGATTTCCTCATTGTAGCAGTAGGTATCTTTTTGCTTTTTTCAGTGCACTGTTTTCCTGAAAATCTGAGATTGTATCTTTATCTAAATAAATAAGACCTAGCATTGTTACTCTTGTTTCTTTCTAAATTTTTTCTAAGGCAAAACATTCTGTTGTTTTCATTCTTGTTTGCCACAACCCGAAATGTTAATTGGTTGAGGAGGTTTCCCGTTTCCCATATTTCACTTTCAGGTCCACTTTTTCACTGAGATTTGAATGGTGAATGAACTTCAGAAAATGCCACAGAGATAGTACAAAACACATAGAAACAAATAGAAGTGCAAAGCAAACTTATTTCTATTACTCTATTAAGATGCACAAATTCTCCTTCTGTTAAAAATCTCAAACAAAAAAACGAATCAGTGAGTTGTACAAATGGACTGAAATAATGAGAATGCAATAGGGCTATCTTACTCCTAAAATAAAATACAAGAAAATGAATTGGGAAAATTGAAAAATTCAAAATTAATCTTGATCAGTCTTGGTCAAGAGTGAAAGACAGGCTTGCACCACTGCAAGAGTATAATGTTTGCTTCTCCTTAAGAGATAAGATGTTTGGTGAAAAATGCAAGTCTCTTTCAATTCCACTAGAGAAGGTTTAAGTGATTGCCTGTTCAGTTCTTCTCCCCCCCCCCATGTTTCTTTCAGCTTCTCTTGAACAATATGGCCTTTCCTTCAAAATCTTCACCAGTCATAAAGCACAAGATACGAGGGGGGCAAATTTTGAATAGTTATAAACATTAGATAAATAATATTCCAAAAGGCACTTTAGAGAACTGTTGTCTTTTTTTGTCACAATTTACTCTTCAAAAGACCGAGATCCAAAAACCAAACCGAACACATACTTGCACTCATGCATGTATCTTAACATTTATATACCTAATTTTTACATGCTAATTTGATATATTTTGGGTCTCAAAGTACTTGTTTTCTTGAAGCAATGGGACTTTCCACTGACTGCCTGTGTTATTAGCATGCTATTTTTATGGAATAGAAGACCTGAAAGTGATGTAATATTTTTGATAGCGCCTTTATTTTCTGGGCCTTCTTGATATATAGCATTATTGTTATTGCTGCTGTTTAAATGAAATTTACAAAAGAGTGCATTAAATGTTTTTAAATTTTGAACAGAAGCAAAATGAAGTTGACCTGGATCTTTTAAAACAAAAGTCCACCCTACTCTTAGATAAAAAAGGCATTAGAGGTCTGCATGATTTGACACTGCATTATTAATGGGAAATACTGTGATCAATGATATTTCTGAGATTTGGGGACAATTTTCTGTTCTTGTTCTCTTCAGATTTCGAAAGACATTAAGTATCTTTATGTGTTTGTTTCCCCACATACATCTTCAATATAGTTTGTTACTACTGTACTGCCCTGTACTGTTTTACTTTTTGTTTCATTCTTTGGAAAAATGTGATTACTGTTAGTCCAGTATCAAAATATCAAATATATATTTGAATTTTTCATCTGAAAACTAACATTTTATCCCTGTATAAATAATCAATGTTTCTAATTAGTCTAGAGTTGCATTTCAAGGTTCAGAGAAATATATTCTAGATCTTTTTTTTAAAATTAATGTTCAATGTCTGTTTGTGTTGAGAAAGAATCATCTCCTTAACTGTCATTCCCCTAGTGTATTTTTTTCTCTAAGGGGACCTTTAAGCTTTAAGCTCCAAAATTTAGATTTTTATAAAAAATTTCCTTTTCATTCCTATATTACTTATCTATAAATGCAAACCATAAATGCAATGAAAAATCATGCTAATTCCTGTCAATCAGTATTGTTCTAAAATAGTGATTCTCAGCACTTTTGCTAGAGAATCAGGCACATTGGACACAGTGGGACTTTCTGTTGAGTAAATATACTTGGGTTTGTTCTTTTAGACAAGATGTTGATGTTTACCCCTAATTTTGAATGAATAATATTTTCAAAGTACAATCTATCTACATTCATCCCAATACTTGTTCTTCGTTAACAGTTATTTACCAATAACTGCTAATATTCAGAGCAATTTCTGTAGAGGAAGCAAAGAAGTCGAGATATGGTCATGACCACATGATTGAAACCTCACCCTCTTGCACATGTGTCAGTGTCTCTCACACACAAAGCACTGGGGCTTTGAGCATGCAATCAGGGCCATCATCCTGGGGAAAAAAAGGCATTACCTCACTTATTTAAGTTCCTGTAACTCATAAAATATCCACATCATTTTGTTTCAGTGTGTTGGAGATGTGTGAAAAACATCCAGTCACTTTAATGAATTTCAGAGAGCAACTGAGATGGAAAGAGCTTCTTCTAAAACAGCATTGCCCAGTTAGCCTCCTTCAAAAAATAGGAGAAGCTTCTTCCTGCTGAGATCTATAATTGCTGAGACAGGAAACATTGTCACTTATAGGACCCTATAGAAGAGACTATCCTGGAAAATAATATTTTTTCATCAATTTTTCCTTGCTTAAGAGAGCAGTTCTGTTCCAAATCCCTAGCATTGATGCAAGATTGGCTAAAAGACAAGTTTTCAAAGTCTGAAAGTCAGTTCCATCTGACAAATTCCAGTGGAAGTGATTAGGCACATCTATTATTCTTTCACTGAAATCAGTGAAATTTAAAATACAATCATATTCATGTCTGCTAAGAAGTAAGCTTCATTGTGTTTACTGGCTCATATTTGGGGGGTAATTGTATCATATTAAAGGAATATTTCCATACTTACAATTGTCTATTAATTGTCTACAATTGTATCGGTGGTTATTAAAACAGATGTCCATGTGCCGCCTCTATGTTGGTTGAGGCAGGCAGGATTCCCTTGAGTACCATTTGTTGGGGGTCAAGGGAAAGGGAGGGTTTTGCCTTCTCTTTCTGCTCAAGATCCCCATGTACAACTGGTGGGCCACTGTGTGACACAGAATGCTGGACTCGATGGGCTTTGGCCTGATTCAGCATGGCTCTTCTTATGTTCTTATGTTCTAAGATATTTTATCTTTCAGTGCTTTTGCATGATGGACAAAATACTGTTGAAGTACAATTGTGAATTGTCTGGCATTTTAAAAATAGAATTACATTTTTAAAATTAGATATTTTACAATTTTTATCCCAACACTGATACATTTTCCAATACATTTCTGGTTTCATTGATTGTAAGCTTATGTCTTTGTAAGTTTACAATCTTGTTTTTTATTTATTGACTTATTTCCACTTTTCAGTTACTAGATCCTCAAACTTTCTTTTATCCACCTTCCCTTTAGTCCAGGTATTCTAGTGCTCCTTGATCAACTTACAGAGTCCATCTATCATGTTTTAACCAACACAGAACAGATAACCTATTGGGTCAGGGAAACATTTGGCATTTTGAAAACATGCAATGGCAATAATGACAAAATAATTGTCATAGGAGTTTTGCTTATTCAAAAATAGTTTCATGTTGGACACGGCAATTGGAAATCCACTTGGAGAAGATTAAGGTGAACAACAATGAAATGATCTGAAGACAGATCCATGCTGCCCACCTCCTATTTATTTATTTTTTCACATTTATGCTCTGCCACTATCCTACACAGACTCTCTGAGGCTCATAGAATAAAAGAAAAATAGCAATAACATTGAAAATGTCATAACATAAAACCAGAAGTCAAAACAGACAAACCTAAACTCTGAAGAACATTTGGTGTCAGTCCCCCAATGCACTCTGGAACTGAAATGCTTCTGGAAGGGGACCAAGATTGGGGCCAAACACACCTTGTGGAAGCCATTCCAGAAGGCCAACCCTACAATGGACAAACTGTCTCTGGAGCTGATCTCCCCAAATGAGATACAATCAGTTGTCTATGGAGATTCTCAATAATCCAGATCATCATTGTCCCAAAAGTTCTTTTCAAAAGGCAACTGGACTTTTTTGGTTGACCAACCAAGAAAGTTCAGTTGTCTTTTGAAGAGCACCTTTGAGACAATCAGTTGCTTCTCCCAGCCAGATCAAATATATATTACTATATTTCAAAACTTCAGCATATTATTCTCCAATCTGGTTGTCATCCCTGAAAAAAACAGTGTCCTTAACTTTAGTTCTTTGGCAGTTGCTTAAAAGTATTGCCCTCTTCTTTGGAGCATTCCAGGCAGTACTACTGTATTTCATTTAATTAACATAAGTGTTAACTAAAATTAATACTTTAAAACACTCTCTAATAACACTCTTACTTATAGAAGTAATGATAGACAAGATGTTTTAAGGAGACATAAATATAGTACCTTCATATGTACATATCTACAGTACATCCCATAACATATATCAAAAGAGAGAATGAGAGAGAGAGAGAGAGTTCTAGTTTCTCCATACTTCCTCTTTATATTACTGTAAATCTTTTTTTTTGCAAAAATTTTATTGTTTTTTTTAATTTTAATAACAAAATGCTCAAAGCACACTTTGGTGTTAGGGTAAACAATCATCCAAAAGCAAAACATTTATACATACTTCAATCAATACCTCTAATATTCCCTCTCTTTCCCCTTAACTAACATAGTTTATTTAAAATAGTTCAATCTGATTTAAATTTAGTCAACCTATACCTGTTTCTAACACTTTAACAAATTTATACAACCATAATCAAATTAATTTTAAATACAAACTCTATCAGTTCGGGTATTCCTTCCAAATATATTCTAGTACCTTAGTTTTTATTGTAAGTTTTATTTAACTCTTCTTCCAATAATATTCCTTAATTAAACTAAAACATTAATCTATCCTATATATATCTAATCTATCAACTAATCAATCTCTTATAGCTAACAGATAAAATCAAATCTTAAATTTTTCAATCCATTAAACATAATTCAGCTCGTATCCAATTAAATTGTCATAACCAATGAGATCAATCTTATCAAACAAAAATCATCTTAAGTTAGTTCAAGATTACATAATAATTTTCTTACAAATAACCCTATTATCCTAAACAAACAAAAAAGGAAAAAAAAGAAAAGAAAAAAGAACAAATACATTCTTAAAGAATTTAATATGTATTTCATTAGTCACTTCTTTTTTCTCTTATATCTCTTTTTTAAACTAAAGTATTAATCTGTCCTAACGCTATATAAACCATCAATCAACTTTAAACTAACAAGATAACACCAAACTAAGATATTTCAATTCATTAATCATCAAACAAGTAAATCATCAGTAATTTCCATGTAGCTAGATTTTATATCTTCCATTAATCCCGTTTTTCTTACATCTACGGTAATTTATAATCTTGGTCCTTAAGTCAGTCCATAGTTCTAGATTGCCTTTAGTCCATTACTCAAAATTTTAACTTTCATTTTTTTTAAAAATCTTATTCTGGGTTTTTTCAAATGCCAAGTAGGTTTCCATAACAAAGCTTCCTTTCCAGCAGATAAGTCTCTCTTTATTGCTTGTAATATCTTTAGAATCAGTGAGAACCATCTTGACCTCTGAATTGGCCTTCTGATTTTTTTTTGCATAAAGTCTTGTTGCTTTAGAGCAGTGGTTCTCAACCTTGGGGTCGCGACCCCATTTGGGGTCGCGAGACCATTTCGCGGGGGTCGCCGGGCACCGCCGGCCGCCATTTTGTTTTTTTTATTTTTATTTTTTTTATTTTTTTTATTTATTTTTTTTTATTATTATTTTTATTTTTTTTTGGCGCGCGCGTGCCGCGCACGCTCAGATCCGCCCGTCGCGCTGGAAAAATTTTTTTAAAAAAATAAAAAGAAAATAAAAAAAATAAAATAAAATAAAATAAAATAAAAACAAAATGGCGGACCGCAATGAGTGGATCCGTGCATGCGCGGTGTGTGCGACGGGCCGATCCGCGCAGGCACAGATCCGCCCGTTGTGGCCGCCATTTTGTTTTTTTTATTATTTTTTTAAATTTTTTTAAATAAAAAATAAAAAAAACAAAATGGCGGCCTGCAACGGGCAGATGTGCGCATGCGTGGCACGTGCGACAGGCCGATCCGCGCATGCATAGATCCGCCCGTCGTGGCCGCCATTTTGTTTTTTTGTTTTTTTGATTTTTTGATTTTTTTTAAATTTTTAAAAAAAAAAAATAAAAAAAAACAAAATGGCGGCCCGCGACGGGCAGATGCGCACATGCGTGGCGCGTGCGACGGGCCGATCCGCGCATGCGCAGATCCGCCCGTCCCGGCCGCCATTTTGCTTTTGTTGTTTTTTTTGATTTTTTTAAAAAAAATTAAAACATTTTTTTGCGCGCGCGCGCACACGCGTGTTCCCCCGGGTCGGGGTCGCGGCACGCATGGGCGGGGCAAGTGGGGTCTCAACCTCAGAAAGGTTGAGAACCACTGCTTTAGAGTTCCAAGTCCCAATCTTTGCTTTTCCTGATTCTCAACGCCATAACTGAGTTGCATATAAGACAGAGTCAATTTCTCTTTGTTTTCAGTTAGGTCCTCTTTTTGTAGAGTCTGTTTAATAGAAGAATCAGGTGCAGTCTGAAAGTCAGTTTTAAAGTTTGAGGAAGAGATTCTGGCTCTTAATTCTGTAGTAAGCTCTTTCATTGTAGCACATATTTCCTCTTTAGTCTCATAGATTTTCTCCAGAATAAGTTTGCAATTTAAATGTGAGTACAGCTCCATTTTAGAAAAAAAAATGCAAACATCCAGTTAACTTTCATATAAAAATCTCCTCTCCAATTGCAATATTACTTTTTAACCAGTAGATGTCCTCAGAGAGCTAAAAAAGTAAATAAATCCATTTCCCTCCCCAAAGTCATTTCACTTTTCATTCTTCTTTCTTTACTCAAAAAAAACAAAAAAAAAACAAAAAAAACAACATAGGCTAATAATAAAGTTCATTAAAAAAGTTTTTCTGATACCCCAGAGTACTTATATAAAAAAAGCAACGTAATTTCTAAAACTTTACTTTGTTCCTTTGTTCGCCTTTCTTCCCCAACGAGTGAAAGCTGCCTTTCCGAGCTAGGAAAATCTTTCCAACACAGCTCTTACAGGCAACAAACAAACAAACAAACAAAAAACAAAGAGGGGGGGAAAAAGGAAAGGTCTCACCCGGATTCACCATGGTGGGTCTGGAGCTTAGATGTTCTTTGGACTTGCAGTTTCTTGCGGCAAAGCGATCGGCCATTTTATTGGCTGATCTTCTTCTCCGGCGGCCCTCGGAGTTCCGTCCGGACAGCTGGAGGAGCCGCCGCTCCTCCGCTGCCGGAACGCTGCCTCCTTGTAGGAAAGTCGCATCCTCCAGGGCGACTTTGGACCCGCATAAGTGTTCTGTCTGGCCCCTCTCAGCTCATTAAAATCCACATAAATATGTCTTTAAGAGGTTTATTTAACACATTTCAAAAGGATTCACTTCAAAGCACGCTGCTGGCATTTTGCTGGCAGGAACGGCCAAGTCTCATTTATTTACATTTAGATTAAAACATGCTCTTCCCACACCTTCCAATTAACTCACTCTTTCTTTATCACATTGTCCAAGACCTCATTATTCTTCCGTAGATTTCCAAAACATCAGAAGACTGAATTCAAACGCACTGCTCCAGATATCAGGCTACTCCTTGATTAACGTTGCTCGTGACAAAGGCGTAGTCTCTCGTTCCCCTTCTAATATAGTTTCCGATACGTCACTTCCCCCCATTACTTCCTTTTTCCACTTAACTGACACCTTCGCTTATCAAACCTTCGGAATCTCGGATCAAGCCATCTATCTTCTTGATCCAAATCTGACCCCTCACTTTGCGAATCTGACCCAGACTGCCTGTAAATCTCCTCCCTGTCTGGCTCAGCTGCCGGGAGGGGAAAATACCCAGAGGGGCCTGGCTGCTCTTCCTCGGCTGCCGGGAGGGGAAAACACCCAGAGGGGCCTGGCTGCTCATCCTCATCCTCTGACACTTCCCAAGCTGGTCTAGGGACACTCACAACAATAAGGGTCCGCCGACGGAGGGAAAACTAACCAGCGGGGAGAGCAATCTGCCTGCTCGACTAGCGATGCCGTGACTGGAACTGGAAGTCACTGTAAATCTTAAATGCTATCAGGACACCACATTATTATTATTACAGTTAGCCAGATGTTTAGACTGGATTTGGCATTTTGATCCACATACTGAGTTTCTCCCAAGGACTTTGGATAGGCAGATGTTATTTTCATTATTTTCCCAAATCCAGAGCAGACTGAATGGCTCTACACTGAAGGTTATGGACCTGTAATTCTGTTGCTCCAGTGCAAGTCAGTGGATAGAATATACAGGGTAGTCCTCGACCTATGACCACAATTAAGCCCAAAATTTATGTTGCAAAGCGAGACATTTGTTAAGTGAATTTTGCTCCGTTTTACAACCTTTCTTGCCACGTTTGTTAAATTTATTTTATTTTATTTGTTTTTCGGATTTGTATGCCACTCCTCTCCGCAGACTCGGAGCGGCTCACAACATACAAATAAACAATTCAATATAAATCCGAAAAAAACATTAAAAATAAACCCCACACATACTCCTCAGTCACACCTCAATCAACAATCATCCCCAGGCCTGCCGGCAGAGGTAGGTTTTTAAATTCTTTCGGAAGGCCGGGAGAGTCGGAGAAACGCGGACTTCAGGAGGTAGTTGGTTCCAGAGGGTGGGCGCCTCAACAGAGAAGGCCCTCCCCCTAGGGCCCGCCAGACGACATTGTTTCGCTGACGGGACCCAGAGGAGGCCGACCCTGTGCGCTCTCACCGGTCAAAGGGAAGTATATGGCAGAAGACGGTCATATACTTCAGATGTAAATTTAATGACAGGGTTGTTAAGTAAACCTGGCTTCCCCGTGGACTTTGCTTGTCAGAAGGTTGCAAAAGGAATCACATGATCCTCGGACACTGCAACCGTCATAAATACGAGTCAGTTGCCAAACATCTGGATTGTGATCACGCGACCATGCGGATGCTGCAACGTTCATAAGTGTGAAAAATGGCAATAAGTCACTTTTTTCAGTACTGTTGTAACTTTGAATGATCACTAAATGAACTGTTGTAAGTCAAGAACTACCTGTATAGTCTAAAATCAGAAGCATACATATGTTGAGCCTGGTTACATCATTTGTCTTTATTCCAGAGCTACCAGTGCAAAATGGGAGCTAATCCTGGAAGCAGCAGCGATACTGCAAATGGTAATTTGTGAACTGGCTCCCAGAATGCATTCTGACATTAGAACAGGAATGGGCTTCATATCCTGAACTCCAACTTCAAATGTTGTAGAACCCCAATTCTCATTAGTCCTATCATGTATGAACACTGACAGGAAGCTAACATATTGCATTCCAACATGATGCACACTTTGCAATAAAGAATATCTGTGGAGATTCTCAGTCATCCAGGTTATAGTTGTCTCAAAGGTGCTGTTTTTTCCGAGTCCAGTTGCTTTTTGAAAAACACTCCATTTGCCTATTGAAAGAGCACCTTTACTCAATAAAGAGTACAGCATCCTACATCTGGGCCCAACTATCTATTATTCTGGCCAGGGGTAATAGGCTTGTAGCTGAGCACATATAGATGGTACCAGAATTTGGAAGCCTGAGATAAAGAATTCATATGTGATGCATCCGCTATATCTTATTAACATCCTAATGTGAGGAAAGGATCTTAGTCCTCACCAGTAGTACAATACAGTCCTGTTATTACTTAGAATAAGAGAAAACAATAACCTTCTCCACTAAATGGCTTCCAGATTCTTTGGATTGCAACAGCTATTCCATGCCACCCATTCCCTACACCAGGAAACAGAAAGCTGGTGATACAAAACCTTTAGAAAGGCTTTGCTCTGACACAAAGGTTGCAAACTCTTAAGAGATGAACTGCTTTTTCAGAAGAGAAACACGGAAAGCTAGATATCGACCATGGTATCCTTCTGCGCCGGCTGGAGGGATTGGGAGTGGGGGGGCACCGTGTTACGGTGGTTCTCCTCCTATCTCTCTGGTCGGCCGCAGTCGGTGTTAGTGGGGGGGTCAGAGGTCCACCTCTAGGTTACTCCCATGTGGGGTGCCTCAGGGGTCGGTTCTCTCCCCCCCTACTTTTTAACATGTACATGAAGCCATTGAGAGAGATCATCCATCGGCATGGAGTGAGATACCACCAGTACACTGATGATACTCAGCTGTACATTTCCACTCCTGGCCAAATCAGTGAAGCGGTTGAGGTGATGTGCCAGTGTCTGGAGGCTGTGAGGGTCTGGATGGGCGTTAACAGATTGAGGCTCAACCCTGACAAGACAGAGTGGCTGTGGGTGATGCCTCCCAAGGACATTTCAATCTGTCCTTCCATTACCCTGGGGGGTAAATTCATAAACCCCTCAGAGAAGGTGCGCAACTTGGGTGTCCCCCTTGACCCACAGCTGACATTGGAACATCATTTATCGGCTGTGGCGAGGGGGGCATTTGCCCAGGTTCTCCTGGTGCATCAGTTGCGCCCTTATTTGGATCGGGAGTCTCTCCTCACAGTCACACATGCCTTTGTCACCTCGAGGATCGACTACTGCAATGCTTTCTACATGGGGCTACCCTTGAAGAGTGTTCGGAGACTACAATTAGTGCAAAATGCAGCTGTGCGAGCAATTGTGGGCCTTCCACGTTGTGCCCACATTTCGTCAACTCTCCGCATGCTGCATTGGTTGCCTATCGGTCTCCGAGCGCAATTCAAAGTGTTGGTCATTACCTATAAAGCTCTTCATGGCATTAGACCAGGATACTTACGGGACCGTCTTCTGCCACATATTTCCCTTTGACCGGTGAGAGCGCACAGGGTCGGCCTCCTCCGGGTCCTGTCAGCGAAACAATGTCTGGCGGGTCCTAGGGGGAGGGCCTTCTCTGTTGTGGCACCCACCCTCTGGAACCAACTGCCCCCTGAAGTCCGCGCTTCTCCCACCCTCCCGGCCTTCTAAAAGAATCTTAAAACCTATCTTTGCCGGCAGGCCTGGGGATGATTGTGGATTGTTGTTTGAATGATGAACGTGTGATGGGTTTTTATTTTTAATGCTTTTCTGATTTGGACTTAGACTGTGAATATTGTTTTATATATGTTGTAAGCCGCTCCGAGTCTTCAGAGAGGAGCGGCATATAAGTCCAAATAATAAATAAATAAATAAATATTTGTTTTTCTCTTAATTTTGTGATGCTATGTCGGTGGGTCATCCCCATTTCCCAATCCCCACCCAAATGAGAGAATTACGGAGCTTTGTGCAGTGTGTGTATTTATCTGTATTCTTTTTCATAGGTCCTTTAAAAATTTGTCTGGCTTAATTTAATGGGAGCTGCTGGGATCCTGCAGACTGTTAAGAGGGCGAGGGTAAGGTTCTTGTCATCCGTTTGGGCTCCTAATCTCCAACAGACCCTGTTTCCGTCTCTGTGTGTCTGTGCCTCTCTTTCTCTCTCTCACTTATTTTTCCCCTTTTGTTTTATATTTATGCCTCTCTCAACTGCATTATTTCCTTCCAGGTCCTTTCAATGAAGTGCTGTAGGCAGCAGCTGATGGCCATGCCTTCTTCGGTGTCACTGTAAACAGGGGTGGCTTGGGCCTGCAGTCCAATTTGGGGAATGAATATACTGCCAGTGCTAGGGGATTTATGCTAACAGTCTGGAACCTCTTCTTTTTTCTTTTTCTTTTTCCTTTCTTTTCCTGTTTTCTGTGTAGGTCTCTTTAGTCAGCCTTATAGCTAATGCCCTGGGCTACTCGGAACTAGGTGCCATTAAATCCCTTAGGACACTCAGAGCCTTGAGGCCTTTAAGAGCGTTGTCCCGATTTGAGGGGATGAGGGTAAGATGCCATTAGTGAGCTGATCCTTCTGCATGCCTGTGGATTATGGTGTTTTTTTTTAAAGCATGCTAGAACCGATCAAACTGGTAGAAAGACGTAACAAACAGAATCATGATGCAGCTGCTGACGTGATCACTTCCCTATGTTTATGATTCTCCATCACCCTGCTGCACAGTTCTCCCTTTTTTTATTTGGTGATTGCCATAATAATAATAACAATAACATACTAATAGAAAAAAGGGAGATATATTAAGCTGCCTTATTATTGGCCCAAACTACATGTCATTTGTAGATTCTCTGTTGGCACTTGGCTGCTCTTTTTTGGCCTGGCTTTTAATACCTGTAGTATTCAAGGGGGCATTTCTGGCTGTAAATCTGGGATAGGGAGAATCACCAGGTGCAAAGAATCAGAATTTGAACCACCCCAAGTTTTTCTTCTCCCCCTCCCCCAAAGTTATGACCAAAGATGGATCAAAAATGAGATCAAAATACAATGGTTGGTTTTCAAGTTGTTCCTGTCTTGTTTGGGGAAATATTCAGGATTGCAGAAAAGGGTTGAATATTGGGGGGAATCTAGTGCTCCCCTCAAGAAAAGATTTCTGGTTTAATTCCTCTCATTTGCACCTCGTTGTTCTCAGTCCAGTCCACTCGTGACTGGCAGCCTTGACTGATAGCTTTTCTCCCTCTTTTCCGTTTCCTGTTCCATCAGTTTGGTTTTACATGGAGATTGGATGTTATCTCTTATATTAATATCTTCCTGTGCTGTGTAACAGTAAAAAGATAATCCTTATTTAACTTTCTCCACATATTAAGGACAAATGTGCAGGGACAGGGGAATTATTCACATGGAGAAACAATATGCAACATTTTGAGCCCTGGGTATATAATTGTATAATAAATTGTGGCCAATTCTAAGAAAATGATGGTTGTAGAACAACCATTCTTTTCAATGGGATTTCAAAATGATCGTGTTCAGTTATCATTTCAGATTTGAGTTCATTAGTTCTAGACACCAAGTAGAACTAAATTAACAGGACAGTTTTATTCATGTTTATACTGAAATCAGCACCACTGGTTTTGGTGAGCTTACTCTGGTTAATAGTAAATATGTTTAGGACTGCAGTATAGTGTTAGACCTTGACCCAAATTCAATGGAATGTACTTTAGATATGAATGTGGATTGACATTTGTTCTGCCCTGTACAAATGTTACTTTTACAAAAAAAAAAAATCTCGACAGCTGCTTTTATTATAGTTACTTTCAAAAGAAACTAGAGTTTCTAATGAAAGCAATGTAACATAAATTATCAGGCATTTTAGTTAACTTAACTTGAAAAATTGTTTTCCAGCATCTTTCTAATAGAGAATGGCTCTTTCTGGTAGGAATTTTAAAGCCAGTTAGAAGTTATTTAAATCCATATATAATTCAAGCCTTATCTTTTTGCCATCAGTATAAACTGACTTCATGAGAATGAAAAAAAACCAAAGTATTTTTCTAAAGACCATTAAATATTGTTCTTTGTTTTTCCTCTATGGCCCAACAACTTAATATTTAAAAAATATCTTCCACTCTTTATATTTGGGGAAAGGGAATTAAAATATTGTTATGAAATATGCATGACCTTTACTATTTCTAATATATAGTTGTCACACAAAAGCCATATTCCCTTTCTCATGCAATGCAATGGGTTTGATAATTTGTTTAATCTATGTGCATAATGATTACTTTATAAGTGAAAGAATAGAAAAGTAAAAGATATATTTGGTCCTGTTATGCAAGACAAATAAAGAGCAAATAAAAATGAATTGCAATGATTTTTCTGCTTCATATAGTGCCTAACTTTTGCAGATTATGCATCTAAACACAAATTATGCTATGTCACCATTGTGAAACTTAATGTAAAATAATAGTGCCATCTGTTGACACTTTAAAAAATACAGTAATCAGCAGAAAGTAGATGAGGGTTTTTGACTGGAGGAACTTCATGTGATATTTGCTTCCACCCCAGGAGGTAGAGCTGACAGAAGTCAGGGAGATTACAGTGCTATGAGAGCTAATTCCTACTGGCTAGTCTAAAGACAAGAAGAAATAGGGGTGACATGATGGCAGTATTCCAGTATATGAGGGGCTGCCACACAGAAGAGGGGGTCAAACTATTCTCCAAAGCACTAGAGGGCAGGACAAGAAACAATGGTTGGAAACTGATCAAAGAGAGAAGCAACCTGGAATTAAGGAGACACTTCCCAATAGTGAGGACAATTAACCAATGGAACAGCTTGCCTCCAGAAATCGTGGGTACTCCATCACTGGAGGTTTTTAAGAAGAGACTGTACAGTCACATGTCTGAGATGATATAGGACAGTGGTGGCGAACTTATGGCACGGGTGCCAGAGGTGGCACTCAAAGTCCTCTCTGTGGGCACGCACACTGATGCCCCAGTCCTAGGCCTTCAGCTGGGTTTTATAAAACCTTTTCACTTTAGGCCTCCACCGCCATGTGCAAAAAAAAAAAAAAAAGGTTCAATCAGTCAATTTCAACTTCTCACGGGGAAAAAAAGATCTTGCAAAATTGGAATTGATTGATTGAACTTTTTAGTCCCACCCAGTCTGCTGTTACCACTGCAGCCACACCTACCCAATGGGCCATGCCCACCCAATGGGCCACACCCACCTGGCACCCGACGATGCATAAATGGGTTTTGGGTTGCAGTTTGGGCACTCGGTCTCTAAAAGGTTCGCAATCACTGATATAGGATCTCCTGCTTGAGCAGGGGACTGAATTAGAAGACCTCCAAGGTCCCTTCCTATTCTATTCTATTCTATTCTATTCTATTCTATTCTATTCTATTCTATTCTATTCTATTCTATTCTATTCTATTCTATTCTATTCTATTCCATTCCATTCCATTCCATTCTATTCTATTCTATTCTATTCTATTCTAGACATGCATTTTGACCTTGCACTAGAAATACTTTCCTGATGTCAAGTCAATGGGAAAGGCTCTAAGAGGAAGGAAGGAAGGAAGGAAGGAAGGAAGGAAGGAAGGAAGGAAGGAAGGAAGGAAGGAAGGAAGGAAGGAAGGAAACTATAAAACATGAGTTTCATTTGTTGTGAAGCAGAGCAGGGAATATGGCTTTTGTTTTTGAGCTTGCAAATATGCATGCTCAGCTCTTAGGACATTTCTGGCCTTGCTTACTAAAAAATATATAGTCCTGATTAATTTTATACTAAGCTACCACTAAGTCTTAGAACAAGTTTGGCGTCCTTTCCTACTCCCATTTGAAATATGTGGCTTCATGGGAGTAGGAGTAACAGGGCCCACAGGTTTATGAATCTGGTTTTAAAATGGGGAAAGATTGTTGGCTAAGTTAATTTACATGTGTCTGAATTCCAAAAATATGATTAAGACTTAGATATTAGACTCCCCTGGACTCATAACATTATCAAGGCAAGGTACCCCCTCCTATCCACAATCTTAATTTTTCTTTTTCTTTTTTTAATCAACCACCTATTGAATGGCAAAAGAAATAAAACAAATTCCTAATATTTGTTTGGATGAGTTATTTAATAAAAGGATTTTGAAAAACAAAACACTTGGAGACACATGATTATTTTTGAATTAAGATGAGTATTGTGGGACTAGCCTTGCTTCTGTTCCCCTTGCTAAAACTAGACAGATGGACGTTTTGCTTGTAAAAAAAACAACTCAAGCCATCCTATTTTCTGTACTGAAGCTCTCTCTCCCTTCCCTCTCCCTCCCAACACAGGTGGTTGTGAATGCCTTGGTGGGTGCCATACCCTCCATTATGAATGTGCTGTTGGTCTGCCTTATCTTCTGGCTGATTTTCAGCATTATGGGGGTAAATCTCTTTGCTGGGAAGTATCATTACTGCTTTAATGAGACGGCTGAGTATCTATTTGACATAGAAGAAGTCAACAACAAGACAGAGTGTGAGAAGCTGATGTATCCCAATGAAACCGATATCCGGTGGAAGAATGTAAAGATTAATTTTGACAATGTCGGTGCAGGGTACCTGGCCCTTCTACAAATCGTAAGTTTTATTTTATTTTATTTTTTGTTCCTTGACGGCTAGCGTGTAACTGCCAAAATACTGAGATCTTAAAAATGTTTTCCTTTTGTGTAATCCCATGTATATTTTCCCGTATTCAGATGGATCAGCCAAACATTTTTGGCTTTTTTTTAAATTGTGTTTTGCAGCGATTATCAGGGGCCAATCAAGAAGTTATTTCCATTTTTGAAATAATGAACATGGGAAAGAATCTTAATTATTTTCACTTGCATCCCCTTTATTAGTGAGGATTTAAGAGCAGTGTATTTTTTTTTAAGCACTGAAGATGGAAATAGAACAGAACAGAACAGAAGCTAGAAGAGGAGTGGTATATAGCTTCCTGAAGAATTCTGAAGAATTCTTAATTCCATGTTGCTGCTGGAAAATGTGTGTGGGGGGGTGTTTCTAGTTTGAATATATTCTAAGCAATACAGTCTCTTTTCACTTTTGTTTTTGGATTTTACCAACTGACGTTTAATAGTGGTCATCTTGAAAATAGGCTGTGATCCAAACGATCTTATTTCATAAGTCCATCTGTTCTTCCAAAAGCAATTAGACTTTGTATATTCATGAGAAGCAGAGGTAGGGTAGTAGAATAAATCACTTGGAAATGAATTATAGAGCAACTTCATTGAGGATTTTTTTTTTTGAGATTCAAAAAGGTATGGAATGTCTATCATTTTATAGTTTCAAGTTTTCTTGCAAATGTATTTGAGGATTTCAGAAATTGTGGTGCTATAAAAAAAAAGACTGATTGTATCCTAAAAAAATCCATTAATCTGAAAGTTTAAAAAAACTAGATGAAGATTCTTTTCATTATTTTATTTAAAAAGTGATGTAATTTTAATGTTATTTTATTTATTTGATTTCTGTAGCTGCCCAGCTCAACAAATGACTCTGGGCAGCCTACATCATTATACATACAAACAAATTAAAAACAATAAATATTTGTAATGTTTTATATTTCTATGTTGTAAATTACATTTTATTACATTGGATGTTATAATGTATTATTTTGTGAAATATTTTTAACTAAACAGGAATATTAGGATTAAATTATTTCACAATTTGCCCCAAATCATAATAACAACATGCAAATGTTTTGTTAAGGATTTACAGACTATCCTAGTGCACATTCCATATACAAGCCAGAGAACAAATGGATGTACCATTTACCAAAATAAATGCACTTACAGTATACCCCTTGTATGTTTAGGATGGGTGAGAAATTCCACCAAAGTTATTTTTCTTGAAAATAATATAATAAAAGCAGTTAATAACATGTAATCAGCACAGCCATCCCTTTAACAAAATCAGTACACACAATATAAATGTTTTAAACTATTCCCTAAATAAAAATAAATGTTTTCGGAGTGGCTGAAGAAAAAATTGTTTATTGGTTTCTTTACTTCTGCAAAACCTTAGGTTTGCTCAAGGCAGCTGACATCTCCTTCTTACAGAGGGATTGTATCATTTTGACTACATAAGGACCAATATTTGCAGAAGTTAGTATGCTAATGGTGTATATATAATATTACGCATTCTATTATGTATGCAAAGTAATTGGACTTTGCTTTAAAACCCTTTCAAGCAGCTTACAAAAGTTGGAAACTATAACATTTCATGTTTATATTCTAAAAGATGTGGCAACAAGGAAAAAAGTTGGGGGGGGAATGAAACTCAGGCATCCTATATTAAATCACAAAGTGGAAAGGTATTTAGGGTATTTAGAATGAGATAAAAATGTTAACAAATAAAAATTCCTAGGCCTAATTCAAAGCGAATACAGTATTTCAGATCTTGTTTGTAAGTAAGCAAAAAAATAAATGTTGGTTATTCATGTTGCTCCATGCTACGGTTACCTTGCTTTGTTTTTTCCTCCTCTTTAAAAGAAGTGTGTTTTTTTTCCCATAGGCTACCTTCAAAGGCTGGATGGATATAATGTATGCAGCAGTAGATTCTAGAAAGGTAATATTGCTATGATCCTAGCACTGCTTTTAAAACAAAGAGTAGATTGTCCTTGATTTTTGCACAGACAGAACCATTTACTTTGCTTGACAACAATACAGAAGTGATTTGCTATTGCCCTAGTCTAGGATGTTTCTCAGCTTCTTGGTCAAATCCATAGCTCTGATTTCTCTGATAATTTTCTCAGCCATGTGCTAACCAGGTTTGATTCAGCTTCTGAGCCCAAACAAGGCAAGTCAGCTGCTACTACTTGCTGGGATTTAGAAACAAGAGTGACTTTATTATTTTATATAAGAAAGAATGCTAATCATCATCTCAAGGAAAAATAAAAAAAATATCCAATTGTCAGATGCCAGTTACACCTTCTGTGTACAGGTCCTGATCTCTTTTGTCCACAGAATATTCAGCAATGGCCCCAGAATTAATTTCAGAGTGAAATTAAAAGGGATTTATGTACCCAATGGATCCCTATGAGCCTCTGAATCAAAGGGCAACTTTTCTAATCATTAGATTTTGCATAATGCATAAATTACAATGATTTCCCAGAAGAGGACATCATTTAATCATTTCATTCTTTATTAAATGTGTAAATTTAACCAGAAGCAAAATATTTAAACTGCCCTGTTTATTAGATGCATGTGAGTTTGAGATAAAATAGGAACAATTTAAAAATAATTTGAATGCAGTGAGAATGGCTATGCAAAAAATATGTAGGACATAACACAAGATATAATCAAGATTAAATGTCAAAGGAATCTAAATGCAGTACAAAAGTGAATAGTACAAAATAAATACATGAGAGCTACATGGATTATATAGAGAGAATGAATAAAGATCAAAACTCAGAACAGAGGGAAAAAATATTAAAGGGCAAAGATAAGGGTATGAGAAAATTTGTAGGTGGGTGGATATAAGGAGTTCCTCAAAAGTAATAAAGAATAAAAAAGTCAGTGTATAAAGTGAAGAAAGGATGAGGATGATGAAACCAATGAAGGTGGTTTGCAACAATAGGAAGGTTTGCAGTAGTATAATAGATGCTGTTGATATAAATAAGTTTTAATTAGATTTCCTTTTTCTTTTACCTTTACCTATACCTTTTGACCAGTATTTTATTATTTTTCTGCACAATGTTGCATTATTTAAAACAGAATACACTGTGATTTGTTAGATTAATCGATTAAATATAGATTGGGGTTTCTCTCTTCACTCTCTTGCTTCTCTCTCCTTCCCTCTCCCCAATGTATAATTATTTTTTCTCTGCTTATAGCAAGAAGAGCAGCCCAAGTATGAGGACAACATCTACATGTATATCTACTTCGTCATCTTCATCATCTTTGGATCCTTCTTCACTTTGAATCTCTTCATTGGTGTTATTATTGACAACTTCAATCAGCAAAAGAAAAAGATAGGTCAACTTTTCATATTTTCTAGCACACAAGTGGAAGGAAGAGAAGAGAGAAAGATTCACCCTAGAATGCCTGTTTAATTATCAACTAATAAACTTTGGACTCTCCCAAATCTTGCTGCTGTTGATCCAAAATATAAATAATTAAAAGCCGAGCTATTGCAAGTCAGCTATTGCAACTGTAGTTATCATAAAATGAGATTAAGTGAGTGAAAGGGGCATTACAGGTGGTCTTTGACTTACAACCTTTCATTTAGCGACTGTTTGCTCTGAAAAAGATGATTTACGATGCTTCTCACACTTATGACCATCGCAGTATCCCCACCATCACGTGATCAAAATTTGGCAAATGGCATGTATTTATGAGGGTTGCAGCATCCCAGGTTCCTGGGATTGTCATCTGCAATCTTTCTAGGGAGCTCCTGGCTAGCAAAGTCAATGGGGGAAAGTCAGATTCGCTTATTGACCACATGATTTACTTAACTGCAGTGATTTGTTTAAGAACCGTGGCAAAAAGGTCGTAAAATGGGACATGACTCACTTAACAACTGCCTTGCTTATCAATGGAAATTTTGGGCTCAACTGTAGTTGTAAGTTGAGGACTACCTGTATGGAGCAAATATAAAGGAAAAGCTTAGTATTCTTTTATATAATTGGTTCCATTTTGACTTCTTCAACTATGACCCAAAGAAAGTTAGCTAGTAAATGCAGAACAGCTATATTTCAGATAAATAATTAATTCTTTTACGAGTTTCTTGTGTCTTTCCATTTCAAACAAAGCATTATAATTTTTAATACTAAATTGAACCTTTGCTCTACATCAGGTTTCCATAAACCGACGCAATGGATTACACACTCCCAGGCTTCATAGCCATTAGGCCTGTGGCTGATGGGCATTGTAGTCTGAGATCGGGTGGACACTACATTGACTTAAATGTTCCCACAACAGAACTAAGTAGAACCCAACTCTGTGAGATAATTACTTCTAGAGATGGTACAATTTCTTTGCCACATAAAATAATAAGAAAAGCCTGCTCACTGAATATGCACCATAATCCTCAAGCATGGTTGAATGGATTGTAACCAACTTCCTTTTCTTCCCCTCTTCCCCTTTACTTTGGAGGTCAGGATATCTTTATGACAGAAGAACAGAAGAAATACTACAATGCCATGAAAAAATTAGGCTCCAAAAAACCTCAAAAGCCAATTCCCAGGCCTCTGGTAAGTTTTTCAATTTTTTTCTAGCATGCCATTCCTTATATGGAACTGCATCTGCATGGAGGGAAGTGTGTAGTGGGGTGCCCCAGGGCTCTGTTCTGGGCCCAGTACTCTTCAACATCTTCACCAATGATTTGGATGAGGGGATAGATGGGGAACTCATCAAATTTGCAGACAACACCAAGCTGGCAAGAATAGCCAACACCCCAGAAGATAGGCTTAAGATACAGAAGGATCTTAACAGACTTGAACATTGGGCGCTATCTAACAAAATGAAATTCATTGGTGAAAAAAGTAAGGTTCTACATTTAGGCAAGAAAAACCAAATGCACAGGTATAGTATAGGTGGTATCTTGCTAAATAGTAGCAACTGTGAGAGGGATCTCAGAGTCCTAGTGGACAATCACTTAAATATGAGCCAGCAGTGTGCTGCAGCTGCCAAAAAGCCAACACAGTGCTAGGCTGCATTAACAGAGGGATAGAATTAAGATCACGTGAAGTTTTAATACCACTTTACAATGCCTTGGTAAGGCCACACTTGGAACACTTTGGTATATAGTTTTGGTCACCACAATGTAAAAAAGATGTTGACACTCTTGAAAGAGTACAGAGAAGAGCAACAAAGATGATTAGGGGACTGGAGGCTAAAACATATAAGGAACGGTTGCTCGAATTGGTATGTCTAGTTTAACAAAGAGAAGGACTAGGGGTGACATGATAGCAGTGTTCCAATATCTCAAGGGGTTACCAGAAAGAAGAGGGAGTCAAGCTATTCTCCAAAGCATCTGAAGGCAGGACAAGAAGCAATGGATGGAATTAAATCCAAGAGAGAAGCAATCTAGAAGTAAGGGGAAATTTCCTGACAGTTAGAACAATTAATCAGTGGAACAACCTGCCTCCAGAAGCGGTGAATTCTTCAACACTGGAAATGTGTAAGAAGAGACCGGACAACCATTTGTCTGAAATGGTTTAGGGTTTCCTGCCTGAGCAGGGGGATGGACTAGAAGACCCCCAAGGTCCCTTCCAACTCTAGTAGTAGTAGTAGTAGTAGTAGTAGTAGTAGTAGTAGTAGTAGTATTGTTATTGTTATTATTATATACTCAAGTGTACTCTTTCATCCCTCCCCTCACCCCCAAGTATATTGAGATTATTCAGGAATGAAAAGGAAAACTATTATAATTGCTAATGTGTAAAAATATCAATTGGGAGATTTCTGATTCAAATTTCCATATTAGAGAGCCTTGAGAAAGCCACAAATCTTTAGCCTCCATTTCATCCTCCCACTCCTGGGACTACTATACTATCTTTCAGAGTTCTAGTAAAATTTATGCCTGAGAAAAAAAATTAATGCCAGATGAAGCTAATCATACTATAATCTTATATGTACTTACATGCAGTGAAGCTTTATTAAATACCATGCTAACTGAACATTTTTTCAATCTGCCTTTAAGCGTCCCTTCAAAATGGAAGAAAAAAATATCTCTATTACTGTCTTATTAAAATCTTCTTTAATTGGATAGTACCAAAGGTACACTGGTTATTTCACAATATTCATATGCATATTTTCTGTGTATAATAGAACAAAATCCAAGGCGCTGTCTTCGACTTTGTCACTCAGCAAGCCTTTGATATACTAATAATGCTGCTCATCTGTCTCAACATGGTAACTATGATGGTTGAAACCGACACACAGAGCAAAGAGATGGAGGATATCCTCTACTGGATCAATCTTGTCTTTGTTATGTTTTTCACTTGCGAGTGTGTGCTGAAAATGTTTGCCTTACGTCACTATTATTTCACTATTGGATGGAATATTTTTGATTTTGTGGTTGTGATACTCTCCATTGTGGGTAAGTATATAGAAATATTTTCATGATACTGCATGTATCTAGCACAGTAATCAAAGTGCCTGGAGAAATGGAAAATTCTAATGTAAAGTTGCAAACATCGAAATGAAAATGTGAACTTGTAATACTGAAACCGAGACTTATTAAGAACTGAAATTTTGGATCTTTCTATCATTAATCAGTTCTTTTATAGCCACTAAGGGGGCACAATACTTCAGCGGTTAAAGCTTGTCAGCCAGAAAGTTCAAGGCCCGAGCACTGCGTGACAGGGTGAGCTCTTGTTACTCGCCCCAACTCCTGCCCAACTAGCAGGTCGAAACCATGCAAAATACAAGTAGATAAATAGATACCACTTCAGTGGGAAAGTAACAGCATTCCATGCACAAAGTCATGCTGGCCACATAACCACGGAAACGTCTTATGGCAGGTGTAGGGAACCTTGGCTCTTTTATGACTTGTGGACTTCAACTCCCAGAATTCCTGAGTCAGCATGGCTGCTTCAGGAATTCTGGGTATTGAAGTCCACAAGTCATAAAAGAGCCAAGGTTCCCTACCCCTGTCTTAGGGCAATGATGGCTCCCTCAGCTAAGAAACTGAGATAAGCACCGCCCCCTGGAGTCAGACACGATTGGACAGGGGAAACCTTTACATTTATAGTCACTAATCTGTTTTGGATTATATTACTTTACAACATAATTTGATATTGCCTCTTAAAATTGATACTTATATAGAATGTTTTCTGTTAAAATTAATTGAGGAGCAATGGAGAAATTCCTGGAATATATTAAATTCCATCGATTCTCATCTCGTTACTCATCTCATCTCAGTTCAAAGGACAACTTTTTATATGAACTAGCTTGATACACTGAGATTTTCCTTGGCAGCCCTCTGTATCTGCTTTCTGTGTCTAATAAAGTAAGCGGTCATGCAGAGAGGCTATTTCAGCAGTGGTTGCCAAAGTGGTGCAGGCCTCCTCTCTTACTCTTTTCTTTTGTGCAGGTTTAACAGTTTAACTAACCATGGGTCATTTTTAAGGATTTCTACTTTTCTACTTTCTACTTGAAACACCGTAGTCATAAGCGTGAAACTCATTGTTTGCTATGGGCATGATTTTGAAGAAAACCAAAAGCACAGGTTTTCGGCAAACTGTCCTAAAATGTAGTCATGTGCCAGCTGTAACTGCAGGCATGTTGCTGAGCACCTGAAGCACAGTCAGGTAGCTATGACTTATGACTGTGAGAACTTAAGATCTGGGTCCCATTTTTTTCAGGCTGAATGGTCACCAAGCAACCGGTTGTTAAGTTGAGGACTACCTGTAGTTATTACTAAAAGGACCTAATGGTCAAGAGATGGTCACTTTTAAAGCAAGCTGTTATTTTCTTAGTCTTATGAATTGTCTTTTAAATTTGCCCATTATTTCCATACTTCTGAAGAAAGAATGTGAGATGACTTGACACGATTGTAACTCTCTTTTCTCCCCTCAATATTTTTAAAGGTATGTTTTTGGCAGAAATCATAGAGAAATATTTTGTGTCACCAACTCTCTTCAGAGTCATCCGCCTGGCCCGTATTGGTCGAATCCTGCGCCTGATCAAAGGAGCTAAAGGGATCCGCACCTTGCTTTTTGCCTTAATGATGTCTTTGCCTGCCTTGTTCAACATTGGCCTCCTGCTCTTTTTAGTGATGTTCATCTTTTCCATCTTTGGAATGTCAAACTTCGCTTATGTCAAGCATGAGGCAGGTATTGATGACATGTTCAACTTTGAGACTTTTGGCAACAGCATGATATGCTTATTCCAGATCACTACCTCAGCTGGATGGGATGGGTTGCTCTTACCCATCCTCAACCGTCCTCCAGACTGTGATTTGGAAAAGGAGCATCCTGGGAGTGGCTTCAAAGGTGACTGTGGGAATCCTTCCGTAGGGATCTTTTTCTTTGTTAGCTATATCATCATCTCCTTTCTGATTGTGGTAAATATGTACATTGCCATCATTCTAGAGAACTTCAGTGTGGCTACAGAGGAAAGTGCTGATCCACTGAGTGAAGATGACTTTGAAACCTTCTATGAGATCTGGGAGAAGTTTGACCCTGACGCTACCCAGTTCATTGAATACTGCAAGTTGGCAGACTTTGCAGATGCTTTGGAGCACCCTCTTCGTGTTCCTAAGCCCAACACCATTGAACTCATTGCCATGGATTTGCCAATGGTCAGTGGGGACAGAATCCATTGCCTGGACATCCTCTTTGCCTTTACCAAGCGTGTATTGGGTGACAGTGGTGAACTAGACATCTTAAGGCAACAGATGGAAGAAAGATTTGTGGCTTCTAACCCTTCCAAAGTGTCTTATGAGCCCATCACAACCACATTACGGCGCAAACAGGAGGAAGTCTCTGCAGTGGTGATCCAGAGGGCTTACAGGGTCCGTTTAGCAAGGAGGGGTTTTATCTACCGAAAAAACGTCTCCAACAGAATAGAAAATGGAGGGACAAACAGGGAGAAAAAAGAAGGCACTCCGTCCACAGCTTCCCTCCCATCGTATGACAGCGTAACTAAGCCTGAAAAAGAGAAACAGCAGGCCGAAGAAGGGAGACGCAAAAGAGCAAAAAGGCAAAAAGACGTCAGGGAATCCAAATGCTGAGATGATCTATAATAATAATAATATTAACTGTAGAAAACCCATGAGCAGAAAAGATTGTTTACAAACTTCCTGATAAAATATATATCAATAGCAAACAGCTGTGGAGAAACTTTAAAGATCTTATACCAAACATAGTCTGCTTATTGTGTGACCATGTTGCATCTCAAAGCAGTGATCTACCACCTGTTTAATGGACCCATCTAGACCAATATATTAAAAAACAACAACCAGGAAACAATGCAAAGGAGAAAAAGGATTTTATACAGTCTGGGCAGGTGGATACTGCATGTTCCACATCAGTCAATGCAACTTAGGACAAAAAAGCAAAATAAAACACACACACACAAACAAGGGGAAAAAACTGCTGCTTGAGGATTCATATTTTTTTCCAAAGCAGCAAAAATTGATTTTTTTTTCATTTTATTGAAAGGAAATCTGGAAAAATATCACTTAAAGGGTTGATTAGTTCATGCAAAACTAGATTTTCATACCTGACATTTAGTTTAAGCAGCAAAAAAACAAAAAAGAAGGGAAAAAAACAAGTAGAGCAACAACAAAGAGCTGAAATGAAATGACACGTATTTAGCCCATATCATTTAATCATCATCATTTCTTTAGTACTTATGATCTGCATACTTTTTATTCTATGGGCTCCACCATGGTTTGTGAGAGTTGGGGGTAATCAGGTATTTTCAGTTTGCCAAACTCGCTCAGGCTGATTCCAAAAATAAATTAAATAAAATTGTGCTCGTTTCAATGCATAGAAATGATTTGCATGATGGCATGCTGTGATCAGGAATCATGCATGAGGAATCATAAAACCACAAGACACTCAATATGCTGTCCAGGCCATGTGTTAAGCCATATGTTTGAGGCATTCCACTGACTATGGCACACTGTATTTGGAGAGTTACTCTTAGCTATGATTATGCTTTTCTGCCTAGTTCCCAAGTGTTAATCTTTCCATGTACCCTCCCACAAGAGGAGAAAAGTGAAACCAATCAAGGAGTTTATGTGTATTTTTAATAAGCTTCATGCAGTCAACTTCTTTTGTACTTTTTAAAAGTAACTCCCCAAATCAGCACCAAAACGCTGCTCTTCCAGTTCAAGAAGTGGTTGTAGTACAATCTCAATATCTGGAACATTAGGGCTTCAAGAAAACTTCACCAAGTAGTTCTGTATCCTGCGACAGTTAGAGTTAAGTATCCATTCTGCCATATGCACTTTTTTTTCCTGTTGGATATAAGCACTGTAGAAAACAACCTATTGTCTTTCAAAGACACATTTTTAGCAGTTATATAAAGCAATCTTAATTGCAGGCAGGCTTATGATAGAAGAGTTTACAGCATTGTGTGCCATATTTACTGGCAAAATATTGCACTCTTTGGAGTGCTGTTGATCTGAGAAATGTACACGGCACAAGTGGGTTTGTTTTTTCATTGACAATTTTCTGCAGCTACGTGGTTTTATCCAATTCTTTGAGCTGCATTTTCCCCCTAAGGAAAGCAAACCAAAAACTTAGGAAAATGGTTTAAATATCTGTGAATGCAACATCCTACTCTTGGTGAGCAAAGTAGCAGTGTGACATGGATGCAGCACTGAGAGGAAAAGTGTCATATTTGACTTGTGCCTTCACCATTTCCATATTTCATCCCATATTGTTGTATGGTGGTAATTCTAATGGTCCTGGCATATTCAGGGAGGGATGAAAAGCTACCTCTCAACCAGTCTTAGCTCTAAATTGATGACCATTCTAAAGGGAGGGGAACTAACATTTATGTTTCTAAGAACTACTTTGGCATGTTTCATTTTTTTAAACTGTCCATTATGACCCCTTTTAATAAATCGATCCTCATAATAATTCATCTTCTAAGGGCACAGATTTATGGAATCGTTCTTGGGTCAATGTCGGCATTGCACTACAGTCAAGATTGTTCAACCATACAGCTTTAAAAATTAAACTTTGCAAAAGGCTGTAAAGAAATATGTTGAATTTCTGCAACATAATGAAAGAGGCTGTTTGAATGTGGACCAAAACCATTTTATCTATAAAAGGGCAAAAAATATTTTTTAAAAAAAGATTTAAAATATTCCAAGATCAAAAGAAACCTAAGAAAGTTAGCAATGCCTTTTAGTTTAGAGGCAAATGCTTGACATTTAGAATTTTGCAACTTAGATACCAATTACAAGGTTAATCAGAAAGTAAGTCATTTGATAGAGATCTGTGCCAAGTTGAGCTTTTTAAAATGCATAATCAAGCTACCACGACATCAGTGGAATAATTCTGCTGTTCCAGATACCACAAGGAGCAAAACATTTCTTTCTTGTTAGGTTTTATTCCAACTACTCATAAAATATGTATGATAAAATTACATGCACTTGTACAGGCAACATTGTAAACAGCACAACAACAACAAGAGCTGAAAAGTGTGACTGAACTTTTTAAGACAATAATATAAATACTGTAATATATCATTTTATTTTACTGGCATGCCTTTTTGTACATGACAAAGGACTACAAAAAATTAAATAGAGTGGCTTCTGGCTTAATGCCACTGTCCATATTTAATTTTCTATCTCTCTAAAAATATTTTTTTCTTTTCCACTTTTCAGATGATGTCAATTTAAGTACATCCCTTCAGAGGAAAAATATCCTCTCAAAAGCTTTATTGCAAAAATGTATTTACAACAAAACTATTTAGATTGTATTTTGGTTCTGTGGTGCAATACATTTTGACCACTCTATGCAAGATTTGGCTAAATGTCATACTTATTCTTCAGCGGGACTAGTGTTCCAAATGAAAAGCTTGGCATATATAGTGTTTGTGCTATCAAATTTTATTAAGCAAATTTTAGTAAAAAATACCCTGCAATCTATATTTATATTTGCTTATTATTTAAGAATACTTGAATTTTCTTATATTACTCTAGCTTCGCTTAAGAAAAAAACTATTAAGAAAATGCTTCAAAACTGTGAACTATGTCCTACTAAAATTAATATTTTTTCTAGTTTCTGCACAATGTTTCTTCAAGTTTCTTTCATTTTAGATTTCTTTAACCAGTTATCCCAATTAACCAGAATCCACTGAGATTAGGAGCCTCACTCTGGTATTTTTATATATCAGCATTACATTTTGGAAATCTTCTTTAAAAATGAATCATCTTATAGTGGTCTGAACCATTATAATGAACTTTGTTTTAAAGAGATGAAAGAGAAAGGAATTTATTATTTCATCAAAAACAACCAGTGCTTTTTAGAAAAACATGGTTTAAACTAGAAATCAGTCAAAGAAATTTCAAACTTATTGAGAAACATTTGAAAATGTAAATTTAATTTTAACACCATTTGTTTTTAAATCCCACTGTTTCACTCCACCCACCTTCCCCCTGATCAAAACAGTTTACTAAAAATTAATTTTAATAAAAATAACTTTACATTTAGTTCATTTGTTTATAAATTCATTTTCTTTTTAAAAATTGAAATAATAAGAATAATCTCTTTGGAATTGAAAGTTAATATCTTCCTAGTGAATGAATGATGTATAGAAAAGAGCTGAAAACTACATATATGGGAGATAATCAATATAAACTGAAATGAATAAGCATTCATAATTAAATAATTTGTCATCCCTTTGATTTCTTTAATTATTGTCAATGACCAGCACAATAAGAGGCCAAATACAATAGTCATAATGCCAAAACTAGAGAAAGGAAAATTTGAATAAAATGCAGTAAAATACTATAAAACATAAGATAACATAGACATGGAATGAAACTGGAATATAACAGATTAAAAGTGGGGGGGGGAACCCTTCATAATGTCATGACTCCAAGATTAGGCCATTTTATGTCTTCTTATGGAAATCATTGTAGATAGAAACCTAGCCTCTTTAGTGATGGTAGCAGTAAGGCTGACATGAGCAGGAAATGGACTATCATTTGACATAAATCTTACAATGAGATTTTCCACTCTATGGCTAAAAAAAAATACAATATGCTTCCCACTTAGTGTAAATCTAGGGAGAAAACATTTTTTTTCCAAATCTATCGTTCTGATAATGTTCTTTAAAATAAAGAATCCTATATCTAAAATATTCAAAAAAGTATTTTATGAGAGTCGTATCATTTAAGAGCGATGAATGTTTGCATTGTTTATGTGATGACAACGACAATTCAGTAAAACTGCAGCTAACTTTGGTATGGATAAATTATCAATGAAACCAAACAAAGCAAAATTAAAATAAATTTTTGTACAAAGGGAAGAGAATTCTCAAATATAAAATATCTGACAGGTGAGGGCTGAACAATGGTGTAATGAGTTCCCATAGTAATCAGTCAATTTTGTTCATGAATAATGGATTTTTGATATTTGAGTATTGAAGAGGAGGATGCAATAATAGACTGAGTCCACATTTCACAATTGCCTAGGCTGACAATTAAAGGAAAAATGTGCCTATTCTTGCTTGCAGGCTTCTTTGGTAAGTGGCACAGCTGGCAAATCATCTATTTTTGGTAGTTAAGAATTGGGCACATTGTTAAAACACAACACAATCAGCCAGAAAAAAGCCCTTAGCCAAGTTTTCTGGTTACTAGGCATCAGTAAAAAAATCTTACTCCATTGCAAATAATTGTACCACTCATCACATAGCAATTTCCCAATGAATCAATTTTCTTTAGCTTAGATAGCAAAAAAAGACGGGGGGGTCAATATTCTCCTATCTATGAGAAATTACACTGAAATGTTTTTAATTTACAGTACTGCTCTCTTTTTTATATTTTGTTTCATAAAATAATGCAGCCTATATCATTTTGCACTTGGTCTTCTTTTTAAATCTTCTGATAAAGAGTAAACGGAAAGAAAAAGAATCATACACTGAATTATTCCTGGAGACAGTTATTGGAGTTTCCACAAATCTGTCTGGGTTTTTAATTTGTTTCAATAGTATTACAAGAGCAGGTAACCAACCATTGGAGAATATCTGAATATTATTATTCTTGGGAAAAGTCCATAATCATGCAAATGAGCTGTATGTATGCAGATGATCTTGGTTCAGTCTTGGTTCAATTAAAGAGGATGTATAGCAGATAATGATGCTGCCCACCAAATTGAATAATAATAGCTTAGATGGAGAAATTAGGATCTTCCTAATTATTTCCTGGTTTAGAAAGTTATTCCAATTGTTAACCAACAAAGAATCACATACTTGGAAAGCTATGTAGGCCCATACATCAAAGAGCCCAAAATAAACATTCTTGGTTTTATTTTACCAAGGTAGCAGTTTGATCTTTTGGGTAGCTCATGTTGTAAGATTAAAAAAGGTTATTTGATGTTAACTGTAAAAATAATAAATAACAATGTAGGAACAGATGTTAGGAATAAGCCAGTAAGACTAACAATTTATACTGTACTGAGTTATCTTTTTTTCCCCCAGTGGATATTATGGGCATATAGAAATGGCCAGTTTCAGATTGAGTGTAGTTTTTGACTATAATGCTTTGTTGAAAAACTGTTGGAAACTTTTGCTAAGCTAATATTGCTAATTACTCTTATCTTACAAACCTTTATGGTTTTGATGCTTCAAAATCCAAGAGAGAGAAAAAGTAAGGACCAGAAAGACTGGGACAAATTGGAAAGCAAATGTTGAGCATTGTTATTCAGCTACAACATTCCCTGTCATACAGGGTACATTCAGGTATAATGAACTGGGCCAGGCTTGGTCCAGTGAGAATATTTCCTTGGGCTGAGTTTTGGATGTATAATATTGTCTCTTGGCAACCAGTATTTGACAACAGAGTAATTAGATACAGATAGATAGATAGATAGATATATCAAGAAAATGCAGCTTCCTACATGCAACTAGGAAGGTCACGTTATATTTCATGGTACAAGGTGTTTTCCATGTGTACATACCTCCTTTTGAAAAAGTGATATACATGGTTCCTGGTTTTGCGTATATTTTCTATTCAAATGCTTTGGTGGTTATGAGGCTTTGAAGCACTCCACATAATCAGTAATGGAAAAACTGTTAAAAACATCTGAAAATTCACAGTCACTTCTTGTGATGGGAGGGAATGAAGAGAAGTAGATCAAGCTGATTTTTGTTTAGATGGTTATAAACAGAAAGGGCTTATAACTACGTTGACAAAAATGATAAAAGAAAATCAGCTTGAAGGACTATCTGTCCTCTTATGACATTAAGAACCTCAGCTTCATGCACTAGTGTGTAAACACCCTTATCTGCTAAGACAGGTAAGCTCTTGAGAAAAGCCAGTATTCTTTTGCAGCATAACAATCACTCTTTCACATATAGGTTCTCAGGTGGAGGCTGCATTTACCTTGGCACAGGAAATGGGTAGTTTTGCAGCACTCTGTTTCATGCCTTTTTTCCTCTTTCCCTAATCTTTATGTACTAGCAACACTCTCCAGAAACAGTTATGTGCTAGGGCGTTAGCTGTGTGGTTTGTCAGTAGACACCCAGACCTCGGCTTGTGCAGTTCTGTATCTATCCAGTGAATACCGTAGCAGCAGTGTGCCAATGTCTTATTCTTAAATTCTTTGTTCCACTAGGCCTTTTCTTTAAAGCTTTCCATTTGAAGGGCTGAGATGAGACATCCTTGCTTTATGCACTTGCTTTGCTAGGAGTTAAGAGCAAAAGAAGACCAGGTGTTATGTTTTTAATGTCTCCCAAGGGAGACAGTTCACAATCCACTTGCTCTCTTTGAACACTTGTACAGTGATACGTGGCCAGAAAAGAAAATGCTTCTGTGCTACTTCTCCTATGTGGAGATCATCTGTGTCAACAAACAAATGTATGCTGTGTTGCTGCGGTGCCTATTTTGTCATCAATACTTTAATTGGGAATCAAACTATGATTTGGAAGAATTGCATGAGACTTATGCAAGTTGTCCTCCTGAGAGGAATACAACCATGCAATAACTTTTTCTGCATATAATTACTTTTGTGCATCTGTTTGTGATATTGCTGAGAATTGGCATTTGCTTTGAAACAAGCCTGTTTTGAATGAATGTGTGGTACACTGTCTGCAGATCTCCCTTTCATACTATGATTTTTTTTCTATTTTTTCTATCGTAGTCTTCTTTCCAAAGTTCACCATTTTAGAATTTCACGGCCACAGAATACAAGTATTGTGTTTATGAAAGGAGCACTGAGTAGATGTTTTGTCAGTACCCTTTACAAAGAATCAGTAAGTTTTGGACCATGCAGTAGAAGTACTAAGCATTCACTGTTTTAAAATTCAGCAGGACTATCGTCATCCCCTGTTAGGATAAATAGTACATGTGGAATCCTTTTAAAAGGGCAGTTAATATTTTTTTTTTCTAAAAAGCTTACTGTTTATTGAATAAAGGTGAGATAAAACTAAATCGAACAGGTTAGTTAGAGAAAAGGGCAGTTAATATTAACAGTCCACTCAGTCACTCCAGAATGAAAAGTATTATTTTTAAAGTTTCTATTTATCAATGAAAAGGAGAGATTTTCAATTTAATGCTAGCAATAAACTAAATTGGAAAATTTTGATGGAGAGAAATTCAAGACAACGTTCATACAGATTTCAATGTCTACTAGAATTGTGCCACATTAAATTGTGTCATATTAAATATACATTCATATAAAAATTTCTCATTTGTTCCATGTTGCATTTATACAGGGAGGTATACTTGTGTGTATGTTTTTATGGGAGTGTGTGGGGAAGAGAAAATGAGAGAATTAGAGGGCATGATGAGAGACTGATTTTGTAAAAGAATGGGAAAATGTCTTTTTCAGGTATTAGAATTTGATAATTCTCTAACAGAACTCTAGTGATTTCTGTTTTCAGCTTTGTGTGAATGAGTGACCGAATGGCAGATTGACCTCGGGCAAATTATCTAACCTCTCTGTGCGTGCCTCAGTTTTACCCATCTGTATAATGGGTAATTACCTACCTCACAGGGGTGTTGTGAGGCTCAACTTAATTCACATCTGTTCAAATGCTTTTCTGAGGTTCACATGAACAGTGTGTTCTAGACATGTATGTGATAGAACCATGGACTAAAGGAAAAATATAATAAGATGGTGTTGTTAATGCTGCTAAAATCTCCATGAAAGCTTCCCCCCCTCCCCATAGATATCAGGGCAAATACTTTTTTTTCCTGCTGCATTCGGCTTGTTATGCCATCTCATGAATGTGTTTATTGTCCACATCTTTAAACCCCAGCCAGTAGGTTTGCTTGGTTTAAGGTAACAACAGCAAATGGGAGAAAGGTGTTTTGGGGGAAGGGAGAAAAAATAACATGCATTTTAAAAGTAACAAAACAGGTTGAAAGAACAGCATCTGACTTCTCCGATTTCCTTTGTACTGTACATCTTTTTACTTTGGAATTTGCAATAAAAAGGTATGTCCATATTGTTTTACCCTCTTCTCTTGGATTAAATATTATTCCCTGTCTGAAGGCTGAAAAGTTAACAGGGCAGATTTGCAGAGTCTCATTTCAGTACTTCCACTTCAGGTCACTGGTTTCCATGGAAATGAAGTGAAGGATAACAAATAAAATTAAACTCCGCCCAAGGGCAGCTTAGCCAACTTAGAAAGGAGGGGAAATTGCTCTTCTACAGCAGGGGTTGCAACCTAGACAACTTTACGACTTGTGGACTTCAGCTACTAGAATTCCTCAGCCAGCCATGCTGGCTGAAGAATTATGGGAATTGAAGTCCACAAGTCTTAAGCTGTCAAGGTTGCAGATCTCTGCTCTATGGGAAGGGAAGCTGAAGCATTCCCAGAAAGCTTTACAGGCAAATGAGTCTGTGTCTGAAAGAGAGGACCGGAACAGATCTGGGGGTCTCTGATCTGAAGCAGCTCATTGTCTGAACAGATCCCGCTCTAGCCACAGACCTTCTCTGATCTTCTCTAACTAGACCTCTGCATGCATGTTAAAAGCACACTTTGGGAATCTGAGCATAACAGATACGTAACTCCTAAATTTAAAAAAATGTGCCTTATTCCTTTTCTTCCTATTGATTCCCATGAGAAGAGAAACTTGAAAGGAAAATAATTGATCAAAAAAATAAAGAATTATATTCTAATCACTAGACACAGCTCTAGTTGCACTGCAAATTCTCACTTCCCTTCCCTATATTTGGTATTGTTCCAGATTGCCTATGTGCTTCTCTAACTGATTTATAAGCCAGATCAAAGAAAATGTTTAAGTTTTTTTAAAAAATAGTGTTCACATTTACTCCAGTGGGTCTTACTTACAGTTAACTCAATTAAGATTTACTCTAAACTTTATTATTTTAAGGCAACTGGGGCTAATTTCAAAAAACCAAAACATTTTTTATAATAAGGTGGCCTGATGACAAGAAGAATACTAGTCTGTGTGATTATGAAAATAGAGCTTCCTTTCTCTTCTGGTAATGATTTCCAAGCTATGTCCATTAATATTAGACATATACCAGCAGCAATAGCAGCAGCAGCCAAAATGAAATACCGTTAAGTAAATCCACTTCAGGATGAACATCTATTTATTAAAAATTATAAGCCATAATCTACTATGCTTATCCAGTTGGTGTAGTGGTTAAGGTGCTGGCCTAGAAGCCAGGAGATGGTGACTTTTAGTCCCACCTTAGCCATGAAAGGGGGCCTGCCAGTCTTTCTCAGCCCAACCCACCTCACAGGGTTGTTATTCTGGGGAAAATAGAAGAAGAAAGGAACTTTATTTATGTTCACAACCTTGAGTTATTCATAACAAAATAATAAAGGCAGGATAAAAATCAATAGATAAAATAGGTTGACAGATATTTGTTAGGGCTCTGAGAGTATGATTGGCCCAAAGATACCCACCCAGCTTCTTTGCCCAATGGAGGATTAGACTCCATAGTCCTGGTCCAGCATCTTAACCACTCTCCTAAAATATACATACATAGACATATGTGTGTGTGTGTGTGTTTGTGTGTGAATTTTAATCCAGGAAAATAATATCCAGTTTTAAGTAATTTTGGAAGCTATGGCCTGTGAACCATCCATTGATTAATCAGAAAATATATGTAAATAAATACAGCTATGTCACAGATGTCCTAAAATAGTCAAAGGGGTATTGATACTGTCCCCTAGTCTCCAAAGGGCTGCCACATAGTAGGATAGAAATGTTCAGAATTGTCTCAGAAGGAACAGAAACGGTATTGGAAACTATAGGTTTGATTCATAAGGCAGGTGATTTGGGGTTCACATTAGGAAAAACATCCTATTGTTAAAAAGCTGTTCAATAATGAAAGAAACAGTCTAGGGACATGGAGGATTCTGCTTTACTGAACTGAGTAGAGGGCTCTCTGTCAGGAATGGAATAGCAGGAATAGAATAGCAATCCTGCCTAGGGTGGCAGATTGCCAATCAGGGGTCCTTTTACAATCTATGAACTTCACAGTTCACAGATTATTATGGTCCTTTTACAATCTGTGAACTTCAACTCCTAGAATTCCTGAGCCAGCCATGCCCAGGAATTCTGGGAGTTGAAGTTCACAGATTGTAAAAGGGCCATAATTCCCCACCCCTGGCCTAGATGATCATTGGGTTCCCTTCTATCCTATTTTATTTACCCAACATCCATTGGCATTGATAGAGTAACAAGGAAACCAATGTCCAAGGGGCTGCCACAAAGACGAGGGGGGTCAACCTATTTTCCAAAGCACCAGAAGACAGGACAAGAAGTAACAAATGGAAACTTACCAATGTAAGATCTAACCTAAAACTAAGGAGAAATTTCCTGACAGTTAGAGCAATAAATCAGTGGAATGGCTTGCCTCCAAAGGTTGTGAATGCTCCAACAATGGAGCATCTCTTTTAAGAAGAGATTGGACAATCATTTGTCTGAAATGGTACAGGGTTTCCTGCTTGAGCAGGGGGTTGGACTAGAAGGGGGTTGGACTAGAAGGCCCCTTCCAACTCTATTATTCTGTTCTGTTCTGAAACTAGAGAGCCTCTCTGGCTTCATCAAACAGCTTCTCCTATTCCACTGAAGGAAGACCCCCCCTCCCCAGATAGAAGAAGAAACTTTGAGGCAAGAAAAATAATTAAATCACAAAATAATTAAAACACAACAGTTTAATCCTTTTAAAAATAGCACACAAACCTTATCTGACTCATTCCAGAGCTTGCAACCTCAGGCGAGCCCAAGTGCAAACACTTAAGAATACCGCAAAACTACAAAGAATGCAGTCTAGCACAAGAATGTAACAAAATGTAACAAGACACGTAACATGGTACCTGACACTTTTTAAACCCATTAGCAAGACAAATAGATACAGGAACTAACCAGATTTGCCAACCCCGCTTCTTTTAGGAACAGGGATTAGCCCATTTCCTTCCAAATAAAGCCAAATAGGAAAATTATCCCATCAATAGGCATAGGATTATATGTCACTAAATACAGGTTTTAGCATATGTTAGACTGGAACCTCGGAAAAGGTTATATAAACTCACATTTGGATATCAATCTTCCTCGCTAGCCAGGAAACTTTGCTGAATGTCACTCATCTTGGTTTCTTGCCATTAAAGACTTCTTTCCGGCAGCTCTGCTTCAATTCAATTATTCTTCAAAGCGCTGATCGTTGCATCCCGGCTGGAAGAATCCTCACGGGGGGGGGGGCAATTTTCCTCTCCACAATCTGTCGACCATGAAGAGACTCCCAGATAACCCAGTGACCAGACCGGGCCGAAGAGCTGGCGACAGATGCTTCTGTCTGTAGCAAAGGACTCCACAGACCCTGCCCGGTAAGCAATGGGTATTAAAGGGAATTTTTTAGTCTTGCACTCAACAGCTGCCTGGAAAGAGGGTAAGTAACACCTAAATTATGTTTTTTAGGGATTAGAAAATGAGAATTGTCAAGTGTGTGCATGTGTGTGATCTGCCTCTGGCAACAGCTGGATCCCACTCCCTCCGTGTTTTCTCTAGCTGCCCCCTGGCCTGCTGCTAGCTTATCAAAGCCATGACCGACAGGACCCAGGAAAGCAAGGGGGGGAAGAACTGGAGTGTGAGACCTGTGAATAGGGAAAGGAGCCCAGAGGGCAGTGAAAGTGTCAAAGGAATTTTTTTAAAAAATAGGTTTTTTTTTACTGGTAGACTAGGACCTCTCATCAGAAATTAATAAGCAAAGCCCTGAAAAGGAGGAGTCTATACCTCTGGGAAGCAAGCAGAGGTGCTCCTGGACTTTAGTGAGTCCGAAAACTGAGGCAGGAAAAGGAAAAGATATGAAAAAGAAAAATGCGAAAAATTTGTGTAAGAGATGGGCTTTGCTTAGAGATGAGCACAGGAACCGGATTTGGCTAGAAAGGGGTACTTTTCAGTATCAGACTCTAAAGGCACTTAGGATGAGACTGAAGCCGACCCACATACCCTACTGGTATTGCTGGGCTGAACTTTCCAGGTCTAAGGACCCAGATATAAATAAAACCAAAAAGGAACCTGAAACCCAGAAATCCTCAAATGACCCAGAACCAAAAATCATGGCCCCTCTGCTGAGCAAGTCTGTACCCGGGCGACAGATGGGCCAATCTGAATATGTCCTACCCATACCCTCTTCTCCCCGTCTGACTTGCTTACTTGGAAGAGGGATACTCCCACCTTCCGGTCAGACCCCCAAGCAGTCATAACTACCATCAAATCGATTGTGGAAACCCATAATCCGTCCTGGGGAAACATGACCCAGCTACTACATGTATTTTTAATGAAAGATGAGCTAATGAAGCTTTTCGAAAAGACTGAGGAGATAAGACTGGTGACGCATAATAATCACACCTGGGCAAATAACCCCTGTTAGAGTCGCCTGGCCCCTCAACCACCCAGAGCCGGGAACTCTCTGCAGACACTGCCTCCGATGCAAGACTGTAGGACAAATTCCTTCCAGCCTAGAGCCCACTACCCATCAAGAGCCCCATTCCTCAGGGAATCATCTCCCCCATATGCCAGAAGAGAAAGCCTCACAGGATCACAGTAGAGACAGCAAAAATTTCAAATGTCCTGACTAGAAAATGATTATGATGAATTCAAAGCAACATTTCACAGGCTGGCTATTCCCTTAAAGGACAGCCCCAATGGAGAGCCCCTTTTAACAGTAACTATAGACACATATAAGATACTTTTAATAAAATGAAATAAATACATACACATGACTTTTGGTGTTGCTCGCCCATTTCCCCTTTCACTGTATCCACCCTCCTTCTCTACCTTCTTTCTCCCTTTCTTCTCTTCCCTACTTCCCTCTTCTTCCTCTCTTCTCTTTCCTTCCTTCTCCTCCTCTCCTCCAACCTTCCTACTAACTTCTCCCCTCCTTTACTCTTTTCTCTCTCTTCTCCTTTCTTCCCTCTCATCCCTCTTCAGATACAGTTCAGGGGTAATGTCCGAGCAACTCCTCTCTCAAAATTTCCCTATCTGTATTATATACAATAAGATTAATTTTCTCTTACATTAATACTTCTATTTATCTAACCTTCTCAGTATATACTTCTATAAATATTTATACAACCTCCAGTTATTCAATACTGTGTCGCCTGGGTCTCCCTCCTTATCTGCTCCTTCTTCTATCTAAATCGATGTTAACTATCTTTTAACCGTATTCTCTTTTCAGCTAACTATAAAAAGTTCCCCAGATTTCATAGTAGTCTGACTCTGTCTTATCTTTAATTGTCATTGTTAGTCTATTCATTTCTGCATATTCCAGTATTTTCCCAATCACCTCTCCCTCTGGAGGGGCTTTCAGTGCTTTCCAATTTTGTGCAAACACAATCCTGGCTGCCATAATTATATGAATAATTAAATATATTTTCTCTTTATTGTATTTCCCTGGTAAAATACCCAACAGGAATATTTCTGGTCTTAGTTCTATACATTGTTGTATCATCTTTTCTATCCATGTTCTAATTATATTCCAATAGGTTTTAGCTTCTACACACGTCCACCACATATGGTAGAAAAAACCTGGTATCTGATGACATTTCCAACATTTCATAGACCTATCCTTAAACATTTTAGCTAATCTTTCTGGAGACATGTGCCATCTGTAAAACATTTTGTACATATTTTCTTTATACGCAGTCGCCATTGTCAATTTATAGTTTCTTTCCCATAGTTGCTGCCATCTATCTAATTCAATTGTGTATCCAAAATTCCTTGTCCATTTTATCATTGTCTCTTTCACTTGTTCCTCCTCTAACTCCATATGTAGTAGATAACTGTACATTTTTAATCCATTTTTCTTCCCCAAATTAACACCATCTATTTTAACATCTTTTTCATATCTAGATGTGCCAATCCATCTTTATTCCTTGTTCCTCTAATTGTTGTTTGGTTTTCAACTCCCCCATATCTGTTAGTAAGTCTTTATATCTTATAATGTTTCCCATGTTAAACATATTGGGGTGTATTGGCGCCTCCATAGTTGAGAGCCAATTTGGAATCTTCAAATAGTGCTTTCTCTTTACTTTCTCCCAGACCACAAATAAAGAATTCCTTATATGGTGTCTCTGGAAATAGCTATGTATTCTGTTTTTTCCATACCATATGAAAGCATGCCATCCCAATTGTAAATCATGTCCCTCTAATGTCAATAATCTTGTATTCCTCAGTAAGATCCATTCTCTCATCTATGATAATGCTGCAGCCTGATAGTACAATTCCCAATTAGGTAGACCAAACCCACCTCTCAATCTTGTATCTTGTAACATTTTTAGATTAATCCTTGCCTTTTTTCTCTGCCAAATATATTTCAAGATTATTTTACTAAGCCCCTCAAAATATTTCGTATCTAATCTTATTGGTATTGTTTAAAACAAAAACAATAATCGTGGTAATATATTCATTTTGATTAACGCAATCCTTCCCATTAATGATAGTTGTACATTTTTCCATTTATCCAAATCTACTTCAATTTGTCTTTTCAATTTATGATAATTATCCTCTTTAATTGTTGTGCATCTTGCTGTCAGGTGGATCCCTAAATATTTTACCTTCTTTACAATCTGTATATCTAATTTTCCCACCAGTTCTTTTTTTGTTTTTCAGTAATATTTTTCACTAACATTTTGGTTTTATCTTTATTAATTTTCAACCCAGCTACCTCACCATATTTTTCTATTTGTTCTATTAATACAGGTCCTGTCTCTAATGGTTCCTCCAAAATAAATACTAAATCATCTGCAAATTCTTGTAGCTTATATTCTTCCCTCTTAATTTTCATCCCTTTTATGTCATTATTCTGTCTTATACGTCTATTTAATACTTCTAATGTCAGAACAAACAACAGTGGAGATAGGGGACAGCCCTGTCTTGTTCCCTTCATAGTGTTGATCTTCTCAGTCATATCTCCATTCATCATTACTTTGGCTGATTGCTTATTATAAATTGTTCTGATTACATTTATAAATTTATCCCCACAATCCATAGTCTGTAATTGGCTTATCATGAATTGCCAGTTCACATTGTCCAATGCCTTCTGTGCGTCCAGGAACACCAATGCCATCTGTTTCTCGGGGTGTGTTTCATAATATTCTAGTGTGTTCAATATAATTCGCATATTGTCTCTAATCTGTCTTTTGGGTAAGAAGCCATTTTGATCCGATTGTATAAATTCATTTAAAAACTTTTTAAGTCTTTCTGCCATTATTGATGCAAATATTTTGTAGTCCACATTCAGTAGGGAAATCGGCCTGTAGTTCTTTATTTTCTGTGTTTCCGTTTCTTCCTTTGGTAAGGGAGTAATAAGAGCTTCGGACCACGAATCTGGTATCTTAGCTTCAGAAAGAAGTTCATTATAAAGCTCCAACATTACATTACCTAGTAATTCCTGCAATGTCTTATATAGCTCTGCTGATAGTCCATCCGGTCCTGGTGTTTTACCATTTTTTTGTCTGTTGATTGCTTCTATTAATTCCATCATTGTTATTTCCCCTTCTAATAGCTTTTTAAATTTCTCCGGCATTTTAGGTATATGTTTCTTCCAAAAAATATTTTATCTTATCATCTGAAACTGTTTGTTGCTTGTATAAGTTCTCATAATATTCCCAGATTATTTTTTTCTTTTCTTCATTTCGATGTTGTAAAATCCCCTCAGCATCTTCCAATTGTTTAATCCAGTGGTTCTCAATCTTCCTAATGCCGCAACCCTTTAATACAGTTCCTCATGTTGTGGTGACCCCCAACCCCCCATCCAGCTGGCCAAGGGGTATTAAAAATTTGACCAAAATAAAAGGAAAGGGGAAATGGGAAAGTATAGGTTGAAGTTACAACAGCACTGAAAAAGTGAATTATGATCATTTTTCACACTTATGATTGTTGCAGCATCCCCAGAGTCATGTGATTTACATTCGGATGCTTGACAACTGATTCATACTTATGACATTCACAGTGTCCCAGGTCACATGATCAATGGCCGGGGGCATGGCCAGCTGATCACTCAGGTTGTAGAGTGCCTTTGGGGAGGAATCTGTGGGTCTCTGGAATGGGATTGGGGTGGGTGCCTGCCTTTCCTCCCTTCTCTCCCCTTGTCCCTTCCTTCCTTCTTTTCTTCCTTTCCTTCACCTCCCTCTTAGTCTCTTCCTCCTTTTCTCCCTCTCCCATTGTCCCTTCCTTCTTTCCTTCCTTTTCTTCACCTCCTTCTCAGTCTCTTCCTCCTTCCCTCCCTCTCTCCCATTGTCCCTTCTTTTCTTCCTTTCCTTCACCTCCCTTAGTCTCTTCCGCCTTCCCTCCCTCTTTCCCATTGTCCCTTCCTTCTTTCCTTCCTTTCCTTCACCTTCTTAGTCTTTCCTCCTTCCCTCCCTCTCTCCCATTGTCCCTTCCTTTCTTCTTTCCCTTTCCTTCACCTCCTTTAGTCTCTTCCTCCTTCCCTCCCTCTCCCATTGTACCTTCCTTCCTTCTTTCCTTCCTTTCCTTCACCTCCCTCTTAGTCTCTTCCTCCTTTTCTCCCTCTCCCATTGTCCCTTCCTTCTTTCCTTCCCCTCTCTTAGTCCCTTCCTTCCTTCCTTCCCCTCCCTCTTAGTCCCTTCCTTCCTTCCCTCTTTGTCCCTTCCTTTCTTCTCTCCCTTCCTTCCCTCTCTCATTGTCCCTTCCTTCCTCTCCCCCTCCATGCCCAGGAAGGGACAAGGGGAGGGGAACAGGCTGCCAGAGGCAGAGGAGAGCTCTGCCCAGCTCACTTGATCAGCTTCACCAGAAAACAGGCAGCTTGCTAAGTTAGCAGAAACCCCAGGATCAGCGCTGGGCTATAGCTGATTCACGCTTCTGCTAAATTAGCAAGCTCTAGCAAAGCTCGAGCAAGTTTGCTGGGCAGGAGCCAAGGAGAGCTGCTACAGCTGACCTGTTTCTTGGCTGCTTTGCAAAAGCGTGGATCAGCTGTAGAGGTTTGCCCCGATCCTGGACAAGAGGGAAGGAAGAAAGGACGGAAGGACAGAAGGGACAAGGGGAAAGAAGGAGGAAAGAAGGGACAAAAAGGGAGGCGAAGGAAAGGAAGGAAGGAAGGGACAAGGGGAGAGAGGGAGGGAAGGAGGGACAAAGAGGGAGGCGAAGGGAAGGAAGGAAGGAAGGAAGGAAAGGACAATGGGAGAGGGAGGGAAGGAGGAAGAGACCAAGAGGGAGGGAAGGAAAGGAAGTTCCAGCCAGGAGAGGCTTGGCAGCCCGGCTGCCGAGAAACAGAAAAGCGCAAAGCCAAGGAGAAGAAGGTGGCGGTTTCCTCCCAAAGGGGGCTCCTTTTCTCCACCCCTTCCCTGGGTTTGTGGGGAATTTGTCACCAACGCTGACAGGTGCTCCTTCCAGCCAGCCATGAGCTTTCTTGCCCCTTTTGCTTCTCCCCTCCCCGCTTTCGTGAGGATTGTGGCACCCTTGGGAAGCTGATCGTGCTTTGAAGCTTAGGAGAGGAGGAGAAGGAGGAGTCCCTTCCTCCTTCCCTCCCTCTCTCCCTCTCAAGCCCCGGCAGGCTCGACATGAACAAGCGGAGGAGGAGTCGAGGATGGGCAGGGTGGCAAAAGAGAGCGGCAGCCGTCACCAGAACTCCCAGCTGACAAGCGCAAGTTCAGGGGTCACCAGCTGACGGGCGCAGGAGTTGGGTGCTGCGGCGGCCTCCCCTTCGCTGACCTGCGTGCACGAGAAGAAGTCAATCCAGTTGCTGCAAATGAGTCTCTGGGGAGGGCGGGGCCTTGCTCTGCGCCTGCACTCTTCATGCGTCCCCTGCAGGGCACATTTGGTAGAGTTCAGCCAGACTGCCGCCAAGAAGCATATTTTCCACAAACAAGTGAGGTGGAGTGGAGGGAGGGAAGGAGAGAAAGCGGTTGACAAGCCCTGCCTAAGACCATTGGAAATATGTGTTTTTCGATGGTCTTAGGCGACCCCTGTGAAAGGCTCATGCGACCCCCAAAAGGGTCGCATCCCACAGGTTGAAAACCGCTGCTTTAATCCATCTCTTCTCTTTCTCCTTTTTAATTTTATATGTCAAACATCTCCCTGGTTTGTTTGCATGCTCAAAAATGGTTTGCTTTGCTGCCTTTATTTTCATTGCCACTTCTTCATTTTCTAGTAAGTTCATTTTATGTTTGTTCAGTTCCATTAAATTTTTAATCTTTTTGTTTTGTGTATCTTTCTGTAATTCTTTCTCAAGTGTCTTATATTCTTCCTCCAGTTTTCCCTTATTTTGTCTTTTCTGTTTGTTCTTTTTCCCCAAATAAGTCATAGCAAGTCCTCTCATGTATCCTTTTGCCGTATCCCAAACATTTTGAGGTGAAGTATCTTCTTTTTTGTTTTCCTTAAAGAAGAAAAATACTTCTTTTTTCATATATTGCTGAAAATCCTTTTCATTCAATATAGTTTGGTTTAATGTCCATCTTGTTCTCTTTTTTTCTCCTTTCCATATGATTGTAACTGGGTTGTGATCTGCCCATGTGCTTGTTTCTATGGCTATATTTTGTATATTTGTAAATAAATCTGTTGACATCCATGTCATATCAATTCTCGACCAGGACAGGTGTCTGTTAGAATAGAACGTATATTGCTTCTTTTCCGGATATTTCTCTCTCCAAGCATCGAGTATATTTAATTCATCTACCATATTATAGAAGGATTTAGGAAGTGTTCTTCTTAGAGCAGCAGTTCTCAACCTATGGGTCGCGACCCCATTTGGGGTCGAACGACCATTTCACGAGGGTCGCCAAATGCCGCCGTCCGCCTTTTTTTTTTTCATTTTTTTTTCATTTTTTTTAATTTTATTTTTTATTTTTTTCGGCCGGCGCATGCACAGTTCGGCCCGTCGCGTGCACGCGACAGGTCGAACCACGCATGTGTGGCGCGCACGACGACCCGATCTTCACATGCGCAGTGCAACCGGGCCGCTCGCCTCCCACCGCTGCCTCAGAGACTCCGGCAGGCACACCGAGGAGCGGTCCGGAGCAGGCGGGCGGAAAGCTGCCTCCTTCCCGCTCCGCTCTGCCATGTCGCAGGCCCGGCCTCCAACTCGCCCTCCAGCAGCCGGCCAAGCGGTCGGGGCAGCCGGACCTCGAGGCGGGCCTGCACTTCACCGAGACCGGCTCGGCTGTGGCGAGAGGCGCCCGGTGGCCGCCTCTGGCCCCCAAGTCCGCGCTCCGGACTGGTGTCCAGGTCACAGCGCTCACCCTGCCAGGCTCGTCCGGGACTCCCGCGCCTTCCGCAGGGCCAGCAGCGGCCACAGGTAGGTAGGCGGGCGGCAGGACTGGGGAGCCCGCTCGGGCCAGCTCCCTCCCTCCCTCGCTCGGCGGCGGCAGCCGAAGCAGGCGGTAAGGCGCCCAGCCAGCAGATCGGCAAGATGAACTACCTGGTGAGTCCCTGCCGGGTGTGGGGGGAGGCCGAGCTGGGGAGGGAGCCGGGGAGCCTGGCCAGATGCCCCCCGCCCGGCTGGCCAGCCCGACCCGAGCGGGACTGGCACCGAGAGCGAGCTGGCCCGGGCAGGCTCCCTAGTCCTGCCGCCCGCCTACCTACCTGTGGCTGCTGCCGGCCCTGTGGAAGGCGCGGGAGTCCCAGACGAGCCTGGCAGGCGGAGCGCTGCGACCTGGACGCCATTCCGATGTGCGGACTTGGGGGCCAGAGGCGGCCGCCGGGTGCTTCTCGCCACAGCCGAGCCGGTCTCTGTGAAGTGCGGGCCCGCCTCGAGGTCCGGCTATCCCGACCGCTTGGCCGGCTGCCGGAGGGCGAGTTGGAGGCCGGGCCTGGGACGTGGCGGAGTGGAGCGGAGGGGGAAGGAGGCAGCTTTGCACCCGCCTGCTCCGGACCGCTCCTCGGTGTGCCTGCCGGAGTCTCTGGGGCAGCGGTGGGAGGCGAGGCCGGCCTGGTCTGGCCCATCGGTTCTACGCGTGTGCAGTTCGGCGCATCACACGCATGCGTAGTTCAGCCCCGTCGCATGCGCATGCGCAGATCGGCCTGTCACGGTCCGCCATTTTTTTTATTTTGGGGGGGCGCGCGCACGCGCACACCCAGGTCGGGGTCGCAGCGCGCATGGGCGGTGCAAGTGGGGTCTCAACCTGAAAAAGGTTGAGAACCACTGTCTTAGAATCTTATTTTTTTGTTGTATTATAATCCAGCTAGGCTTTACAGTAGCATTAAAATCTCCAATAATACATATGCTTTCATATTCCAGTTCTATTATTTTCTTATGTAATTTTAGATAAAAATTCTCTTGATTTTCATTTGGAGCATAAATCACTACCAATAATGATTTTTACAGTTCATAATTATTTCCACCATTAAGATTCATCCTTCTTCGTCTGAATATATCAATTTAGTTTATATTGCTTTCTGAATATATAATGCTGAGGCTTTGCCCTGCGTAGGCAAGCCTCAATTCTGATCTGGAGCACCTCATTGCACCCCAGATCAATGGCGAGGTCCTTCACGATAGCCGAATTAATGAGAGACATGCAGACAGGCACATTTTCTCGGGGCGAAGCGAAGCAACTCGTGACAAAAGGCTGCCTCCCCTTTTTATTAACTGTTACAGTGGGCGGTTACACAATGCATCACATGGTTACAAACAGCCAATGACAATGTTATTTCTTCAGCCAATGACAAGGCTACACTGCAGGGCCACCCTGTGGCCAATGGATTCAAATCTTGGTACAACGTCCATCCACCTCTTAGCCCCCCTTATTTCCTGTCCCAAGGCCATATGGTCAGCCACATGATCTTCTTTGTTCCAGGCCTATGGCATTACAACATAACATGGCCATCTTGCTTCCTTTGTTCCAGGCCACCTCTTGGCCCCGCCTCCATTTCCTGTTGCTCCAAAACAGCATGGTAAAGTCACATGGTACAGTCTTTGTCCCAAGCCTCTCCAAGCCTCATGCATCACAACATATTACAACATAATGCCACACCTCTTTTACTCTGGTCCGCAAGTGAGGGGTATAATTCTCCCAATTTTGTATATTCTAATAAATTTTTATGTTGTTTCCTAATATGAACTTCTTTTTTTTAAATATATTTTATTGGTTTTTTTAATTTTTACAGAAAAAAGAAACTACTCAAATCAAATCATAGTGTTAAAATAAACAATCATCCATAAACAAAACATAAATACATTTTTCAATACATCAAATACCAATAGCTCAACTGAAAATAATCATGCCAAACAATTAACATTACTGCCCGGTACCCCCACCACCACATCCCCCTAACCCTATCCTTCCCCCCTCACATACCAACTAGCTACCTACTTTCCTCCCTCCTTCTCTTCTCTATACCCACCTATCCCTACTCATCCCCCCTCTTGCCATCCTTCTTTCTACTTCCTTTCTACTTCCCTCCATCCTTCTCTATCTCCATCCTACTCTTCCCCCTTCTTATCAACTTCCACTTACTTCAGCCTTCACTCCTCCTTCCTCTTTCCATCAGATGTGGTGCCCAGAGGCCACACGAGCAACCCCTTAATGACAGTAATTACATATTCTTACATCAACCCCAATTACAGTTGAGAAAACATCATATATAAAATTATAAACCCTCTCTAACCCTCCCCCCCCCGACTTCCCAGAGTGAGTACAGGGTAAAACAAAAGAAAACCCACTACATCAAACAAAATTATTATATAATCCTAACAAGAATTTTAAACTATATACTATATGCAATCTCTAAATCAATTCAATCCATTAGACAAAACAAACAAATCATCTTGTTAAGAATAATAATTTTCATTTACATATCTAAACCATCAATCTAAGTCAAACCTTAAATCACTTCAATCCATTGAGAGGTTATATAAAATCACCCAAACAATCAAGTTTTATATACATCTTCCAGTAATCAACCTAAACATCAAAAAAAAATCATCTTTTAGAAAAATAAACAAATAATATCAATAAACCCCTCAATTCAAACAAAAAAAAGAAAGATTTGTTTTTGTTCTTAATCAATTTAATATATCTTCCATTAAACATCCTCTCTTACATCTTACTTATAAAATTGGTCTTTGATTCAGCCCATAGTCTTAGATTAGCCTTAATTCCTTTCATTTAATTATAAATTTCATTTCTTCAATCGACTTCTGGGCTTTCTCATCTGTCAAATAAACCTCCATAACCAATACAGTCTATTTATTCCATTTCTAACTTACATTCCTTCAACTTTATCCAATCAGATAATGCTTATCTATCCCATCAATCAATCAATCTAATATCAAACCTAGATCATTTCAAAGCAAATACATTCTTCATCAATTTAATTATATCCATTAATCATCTTCTCTTACATCTTACTCATAATCTTAGTCCTTAATTCAGTCCATAATTTTAAATTGCCCATAGCTCCTTACATACAATTTTAAATTTCATTCCTTCAATCGAATTCTAGGTTTTTTTTCCAACCAGGTAAACCTCCATAACGAGGCCTCCCTTCCAAATAATAAGTCTCTCTTCTTTACTTCTTCAGCCCCATAAGTAAGTTGCTTCTTAAACTGAATCAATGTCTCTTTTTTCTCAATTGAATCCTCTTCTTGCTGCTTATCTAAAAGGAATAGCCATCCCTTCCTTTCTTGAAACAAATCCTCTTCCTCTCCATAGATGAACTGTTTATCAAGCAAGGTCCATTTCCCTTTATTCTCTTTATTCTCAGTACTATCTTCTTCTTTTTCTTGTTCTTCTTCTAATTTAGATTGTATTATAAAATGTTCATCAGTCGATTGTAAATCAGTTTCCTTTGGAAGAAAGAATCTAGTTAATTGTTCTTGTTCTTCTTCTTTAGATTGTATTATAAAATGTTCAGCAGTCGATTGTAGATCAATTTCATTTGGAAAAAAGAATCTGGTTAATATTTCTGTAATAGTCTCTTTCAATATTGCTTTAAACTCTTGCTTAAAACTCTTCACTATTTCAAGCCTTTCTTCATGAAATTTATCAATACAGTCCAAAATAGGTTTAACATTTGAATATAAATTCCACTCCATTTTAAATTTAAAACAATCACTCTGGCTGTAAATCAATTCCTACAGCCATCTCTCTAGCTTCACTTATGAGAACAAGAAGAGGGAAAAAAAGTAAAGAATTCACTTTCACTTTCCAGCACTTTCCTCTAACAATGAAAGCAGTGAAAGCTATACGCCATTTTGAAAGCATTATGTTGATTGTAGAAGTTAGAAATATATAGCCAGAAAAACAATAAAAAAAATACTTGCAATCCATTAAGAACTCCTGTATTCACTCAGTCTACTTACAGTCTCTCCTGTGTTGTAATTTTTATAAGCAGAAGCGGTCGCGGCGTCTTTCTCTGTCTGATGACAGAAGCGTCTCTGGGCAGGAGCGTCCTACGGAGCTTTAGGGAGCTCACACTCTTGATCCCTGAAAACTTTTTTTTCAGGGATTTAAGAGGAGCTCAACCCTGCTCCCAATGCTCTACACCTCTCCTTTGCCCGAAGAGGGGATTTTTCACCGCAAAAAACAGCTGGTGTGCGCTGTTTTTTGCGGCTTTACAAGCCCAGAGAACGGAGCCTCACAGAGGAGACTCTAGCGGCGCCGGCGGATAATGCCACACCTCTTTTACTCCGCAAGTGAGGGGTATAATTCTCCCAATTTTGGATATTCTAATAAATTTTTATGTTGTTTCCTAATATGAACTTCTTGTAAACAAATTATGTCCATTTTTAATTTCCCCGGTTTATTTAGTGTTCTTTTCTTTTTTATGGTCGAGTTTAATCCATTTATATTTATCAAGATTATTTTTATCTCTTCTTCCATGATTATTTATTTAAGGTTTTAGCTGATCTCGTCATTCTCGTCTCTCTTTGCTCTTTTGCCTTTACTCCTTCTACGAACGCCCTTTCCTCCTGTTCTTTGCTATACTCACCCCATTGTTTCTCTATCTGATCTCCTTGATGTCTAATTCCTCTTTCCCTTCTCCGCCTTTCTTCTTCTTGCTGTCCAAAGTAGTGATCATAAAAAAGCTCTGCTTCCTCTAATGTGTCTAGTCTATGTCTCTGTTCTTGCCAGTTTACCATTACTCCTTCTGGTATTAACCATCTAAAATTTATCCCTTTTTCAATTAAGACTTTTGTCAAAAATTAATACTCCTTTCTCAAGTCTCTCACTCTTCTTGGAATCTGCTTTAATATCACTATCTCTCTTCTTTTATATTTTATTGTGACATTTCTCAGTTTCTGTAATATATCTGCCCTTAATGCTTTTTTAGTAAACCTTATATGGACCTCTCTAGGCAACTTATTTCTCATTGCATATCTAGTATGTATTCTAAATATCTCATCTATATCATTATCTTTTCCTTGCTTTCCTCCAGTGCTTCTGCTAATATTTCAACCATCATGTCTGCTAAATTCTCTCCCTTTTCTTCTTCAACATTTTGGAATCTTAAGTAATAATCAGCTCTATCCATCTCTAGAGAGATAATCATTTTTTCCTGGTTCCTATCTGTTAATGTCAGTCAATTGTCCATCTCCTCTACTCTCTCATCCATTAATTCAATTTTCCCTTCCACTTGTTGCAGTCTTTATTCACTTTTCCCCATCAATTCTTTGACCTCTTTTAATTCCTCTTCTAATTTACCTAACCCTTTCTTGAAGTCTGTATGTAATGCCTGTATCATATTTTTCAGTTCCATATTAAATTTATCTTGTTGTATTGTAGAGTCCAGTGTTTTCTGCACCACCAGACTCTGTAGTGTTGAGGGGGCTGTTGTTAGGTGTGTTGTGATCTTCTTCATCTTATCCAATGATTTATAATCCAAATGTCAGTGTGCTATTGTAATCCCAATATGTTCCAAGAAGAGGAGGAAAGAAACAAAAATAGGAGAAAAATCCCACCTCAAAAGTCCAAGGGTAGGAAAAAGTACAATTTACACTTCTTTATTTCAGGCTCTTCATGCCTTAATCCGAAAAAAGGAGGAGATCGAAAATAAAACCTCCATAAGGCAGTCCACCGTTCTCCAAAACAAAAAACAGTTTCTGTGTTAAATGCAATTAATGTCTCACTTCTTATCAGTGAGCCCAGCAGATGTTGTTCAAGGTCACTTAGTCTTCTGCTTTAGAAGAAGGAAGCTGAAGAAAAAGAAGCAACCCACTTAAAGGAAAAAGCAAACAATCTAGACCTCCAACAGTTATTTACTCTCAAATTAGTTCTATTAGTCCAATTGTTTTCAGTAGGCTTATTAAATTCTGCAGTCTTTACATTGATTTATTGATTTATTGCCTTCTGCTTTTTGGCCGCTGAAATTCCAGAGGAGGAACAGGAGCAGCTTAAGGGTCCGCTCCCCCCCTTTTCTCCATGGCTTCAAATTCTTCTTATTCCACCCCTCAGCATTTCCAGCATTTAAGAGAGAAAATTTTCTTCCTTTTAACAATCTCTTGATCAGCTCACCAGGCGATCCTCCAATATTCTTTCTGATTCTTGGAAGCAAATGCCTGGCTTGTGACAGCTCACAATGGCTGTCTGACAGCTGCTGGTCTGGGAAGCTTCTGTTCAGCTCTCCAGGAGATTGCGATCCCTCCTGTGCTGCCAAACTATCCTTCCCTTCTTCACTGTCCCTACAGGACAACTCTGGTCTGTCTAGGACTAGGCAGACGTCCCCAAACAGCTGGAAAGCGACGATTCTTAGGGAGCCCCCAAGGAATACATCGTGCTGCCGAGACATTCACTCCTTCCAATCTATTCCCTTAAAGGATAGCCCCAATGGAGAGCCCCTTTTAACAGTAACTATAGGAGGAAAGGCATATGAATGTCTCGCTGACACCAGAGCCCCTTCCTTGCTCATCACTCAGGCAACCTTTAAAGAGTCAATAGTGCCTGGGGCCAAGGATAACATAGTAGGGGTGGGAGGGAAAATTATCCCGGTTGAATTCACCAGTGACCTAAAGGTAGAAGTTGGCCCCTTTTCCCTAGAGCACTCATTCACTGTCTGTCCCAATCTCCCCTGTCTCTCTTGGGCAGGGACTTGCTTTGTAAGCTGGGGGCAACCATTAAATGCACTACAGAAGGACTCCACTTAGACATCCCAGTCAAACACACACACTTTACCATTATATGTCCAGTTGAGAGAGAAACCCAGCTGCCCATAGATCTCAGAAGTCTACTGGCCTCTCTATGGGGGTGGGATCCCACCGAAGTAGGAGTGTTAAAGGGAGCCACCCCAATTACAATTCACGTAAAGGCAGGACCATCACCCTGCATTCCGCTATACAGAATACAGCCAGAAGCAATAGAGCCCATTCAGAAGTTAATAAAAGCATACTTAGAACAGGGGGTATTGCTGAAATGCACCTCCCCGTGTAACACTCCATTCTTCCCAGTCCAAAAACCCAAACTAGATAGCGAAGGAAAACCTATTTACCATTTTGTGCATGATATGAGAGCCATCAATAGTCACATGGTACCAAGAGCACCTGTGGTACCTAACCCAGCCACCATAATTACAGAGGTGCCAGTGTCAGCCACTCACTTTATAGTAGCAGATCTTTGCGCAGCCTTCTTTAGTATCCCTATAGACCCTGCATCACGATACCTCTTCACTTTTATGTGGGACAAACAGCAATACACCTGGACTCAGCTACCTCACAAAGAGTCACCCACCCTGTTTTCCCAAATCCTTGCTCTATCTCCCTGCCACACAATTCCACCCTAATCCAGTATGTGTATGATTTATTATTAGCTTCTGAATCAGAGGAAAGCTGCAGGGCTGACATCTACCACCTGCTGGAATGTTTGAATGAAAGAGGACACAAAGCCTGGCCCTTAAAGCTATAGTACCTAAAAAACAGGAAGTGACTTACTTAGAATACATTATTGCTCCTGGGATTAGAAAATTAGTACCAGAAAGAATTAAAACTATTTTAGGAATGAAACACCCACAAACAAAACACCAAGTTTGAGCCTTATTGGGGGTCTTGGGGTTTTGCCGCCCTCGCAATTAACTGCCAAAGATCAGCCAGACCTCATTGAATGGACCAAGCCCTTGACAGACAATTTCAGAAAATAAAACAAACTCTAACCTCTGCTCCAGCCCTAGGTCTCCCTGATTATCAGAAACCTTTTTTCCTATTTGTTCATGAAAATAAGGGTGTGGGCTCAGGAATATTAGCACAGAACTTTGGACCCACACTTAGACCTGTGGTTTATTATTCTATTCAGCTGGACCCAGTAGCCAGAGGAACTGTTCCATGCTTAAGAGCCATGGCTGCCACTATAGAATTAGTTAAACAATCAAAGGACCTGGTTTTAGGACACCCCCTCACCCTCTCAAGGGTCCCCCACGACATGTTTGCCATACTCTTTTTTTTATTATTAATTTTTTTATTAAATTTTTTAAAAAAACTTTTAACAATTATAAAATAATAACATATTAACTCAACTGAAAACAAACAAATTACATATTAAGAAAACAATACAAATAGCTGCTCGGGAACCCCCCCCCCACAACACCCTCCAGCAATCCACTCCTCTTCTACTTTCGCTCCTCCTCCTCATCCCCCGAAGCGCTAACTAAAATTCTCCCGAGCATCCTACAAAAATTATCTAATCCCTTAAACCCCCAACTACAGTTGAGAAACATAAACTAATATATATTATCTCCCTCCCCCCTCCCCCCCAGGCTTCCCAGAATGAATACAGGGTAAAAACGCAAGAAACCCCGCTAAACTACTATATTAAACTATTTAACCATATATCAAATCTAATTCTCTCAACTGATATTTCTTTTGCATATAATCAATCCATTTCTTCCAGTCCATCAAAAATGTTTCATTTGAGTGGTTCTTCAGGTATGCCGAAATCTTAGCCATCTCAACAAGATGGGTAACTTTTAGCGTCCATTCTTCAATAGATGGTATTTCAGATGACTTCCAATATTGTCCCACCAACAGTCTTGCAGCTGTAGTCAAGTTCAAAATCAACTTAGTCTCTATGGTGGAACAGTCCTTTGTAATACCCAACAAAAACAACTGTGGTACAAACTCAATACGCTTTTTCAAAATATTTTGAAGAATCCACCATATTTTTATCCAAAAAGCCTTAATTTTTTTACAAGACCACCAAATGTGAAAATAAGTAGCGTCCATAGAATCACATCTCCAACATTTGGGTTGCAACTTTGGATACATAAACGATAATTTTTTTGGATCTAAGTGCCATCTGTAAAACATTTTATAAAAATTTTCTCTTAAGTGCTGAGCTTGTGTAAATTTAACATTTTTCACCCATATTCTTTTCCAAGTTTCCATCATAATTGGGTGTCCAAAATTACCTTCCCACTTAATCATACAATCTTTAACTAATTCAGTTCCAGAATCAATTTCAATTAAAACATCATATATTCTTTTAATATGCATCACTCTTTGATCTCTAATTTGTATAATTAATTTTTCATCCTTTAAAGAAAAACCCATCTTGACATCTTTTTGCCATCTGGCTTGAAGTTGTGCATGATAGTACCAATTATGAGCTATACCTTCCTCCCTTAATCTATCTAATGATTTCAGTTCTAGGCTATTCCCTTCTTTATTTAAGAGTTTATCATAGGGCACCACGTCTTGAATTTGTTGTATACCTACACTCTGTATTGCGTGCCTGGGAACTGTCCATAAAGGAATTTTACCGTTTAGCTTATAATAATACTTTTTCCAGACACGCAACACAGAGTTTCTTATTATATGCTCTTTAAAACCCCTATCCAGTTTTTTATCATAAACTAAATACGCGTGGAACCCGTACACTAACCCATATCCTTCTATATTTAATATTCTTTCATTTGTTAAATTAATCCAATCACTTATTGCCACTAGAACTGCTGCATAATAATATAATTTAAAATTAGGCACTTTCAACCCACCTCTCTCTCTTGTGTCTTGAATAATTTTAAGTTTGACCCTTGGTTTCTTGCCATCCCAAATAAATTTGTTTATACCTTTCTGCCATTCATCAAGATTTCCATCCTTTTTAAGTATTGGTAACATTTGAAATAAAAATAAAAATTTCGGCAATACATTCATTTTGATAGCGGCTATTCTGCCCAACATAGATAATTGTAATTTTTTCCAATTCTCCAATTCTTTTTGTACTTTACACCATAAGAGTTCATAATTATTCTTATATAATTTACCATTTGAAGCTTCTATATAAATTCCTAAATATTTAACTTTTTTAACTATCTCACATCCCGTTATTCTTTCCAAATCTTGTTTTAATTTATTATCAAAATTTTTAACCAACATCTTTGTCTTGGATAAATTTAATTTGAAACCTGAAACTTTTCCATAATTTCGAATAATTTCCATCAAACTCTGAGCCGATTGTATTGGCTGAGTTAGTGTCACAAGTAAATCATCTGCAAAGGCACATAATCTATAATCATGTTGTCTAATTTGTACCCCCTTTAATTCCTCTGATGCTCTAATCCTGTTCAATAATACCTCTAAAGTTAAAACAAACAATAAAGGGGATAAGGGAAAACCCTGCCTAGTACCCTTCTCAATATTAAATGAATCTGTTAATTGTCCATTCACTATAATCTGTCCTGTTTGTTTCTGATATATAGCTGATATAGAGTTAATAAACTGGTCCCCCATTCCCATCCTTACCACAAGCCTTTGCAGAAATGTCCAATTCAATCTATCAAATAACAGATACCGTTTGTTTACTGTAGCTAAAGCGAAGGATTTTTTTGAGAATATATTGATGGCTGATAGATCTATTTCCCCAAAACCTAAGGGGGCAACCTTGGTTAAAGATCTAGAATTATTGCAATCTTTGGAACTTCAACAACCTCGACTAATTTCATCGGTTCTTATGGATAAAGCAGTTGAACAACCAGTGCAGTCAATTGATATTTTCCAACCTTTGGCAGTAGACAAGCCTAAAGATCCAAGGCGTGTACGTGAATCTACTAAGGCTACTGAACAAAGAGAAAAAATACAACCAACTCAAACCAAGCAAACTGATCTGACATCTATGGAAGCCATGGGAGCAAGACCCAAGAGGCAGGAAGAAGTGGAATGGTCTTTGCAGAAGCTTTCACGTAAAGGTCATGTCAAATAAATATTTGACATGGAATGTTAATGGTTTAAATTCTCCACAAAAAAGGAAGAAGATATTTCATTATTTGAAGCAATGTAAAAATGATGTAATCTGTCTACAAGAAACTCATATTAGATCTTTGGACCAGAAATATTTGATTAATAATAAGCTGGGTACACATTTCGTGGCATCATCTTTAGATAAAAAAAATGGAATTGTTATTTATGTTAAAAATAATATAAAAGCTAAATTAATAGAAGCAGATAATCAAGGTAGATTTTTAGCTATAGAAATTTTACTGGACGGGAAGAAAGTTCTTTTGATGGGTATATACGCTCCAAACCAAAAACAAGGTATATTTTATAAATCATTACACAAAAAATTATTAGAGTTGGATTATAGATCTTGTATTTTAATGGGAGATTGGAATGGAATCCTTGATGCTGGTTTGGACAAGAAAAAGATTTCACTAGTTTCTCAATCGCGTTCAATTTTACCTAAATCTTTTTTTGATATTAAAGATGATTTTAATTTGTTAGATATTTGGAGAGAAAGACATGGTAGGGATCAAGAGTTTACTTTTTTCTCTGACAGACATCAATCATTTTCTAGAATTGATTTTATTTTAACTACTAGTGATTTTATGTTAAGTTTAAAGAAAGTTAAAATCTTACCTAATGTATTGTCTGACCACAATCCAGTTATGATGGAATTAAGGACTGGCCAATTTTTAAGCAGATCCTGGAGACTTAATGAAAATTTGTTTAAATATGATATGTATGTGCAAGAATGTAAAAAGGCTATCAAGGAATTTTTTAGGTTAAATAAGAATGTAGGCTTACCAATAGAAATGGTGTGGGACTCTAGTAAGGCCCACATGCGTGGAATATTAATTGAATTGAATGTTAGGCATAGACGTAAACAAGAGGAAAAGAGGCGAGTTTTAGAAGCGGAAATAAGAAAGAAAGAGTTATTATTAATAGATAAGCCAGATGACAGTAATATTAAAGAAGGGATAAAGGTTTTACGGAAACAATTTGATATTTTGATGACCGACCAGGTTGCCAGGAATATACAATATGCTAAACATAATACCTTTTTTAATGCTAATAAACCTGGCAGATGGTTGGCTTATACATTAAGGAAAAAACAAAAATCCCGTTTAATTGAGAAGGTAGAATATAAGGGGCAAGAAGTATTTCATCAAGAAACTATTAAGAAGGCTTTTCTAGAGTTCTACACCAAATTGTATGCTGAAGAAAAAGTTCAAGAGAAAGAGATAGATGCCTTTTTACAAAATCAAAATGTTTTGGAAATTACTTTGGAACAAAGAGATAGATTAAATGCTTCGATTAAGTCAGAAGAAATTATTGATGCAATTAAACAATTGAAATTGGGAAAATCTCCAGGAACTGATGGTTTTACCACGATTTATTATAAGTATTTACAGGAGGAAATGGTGGAACATTTGAGGGAGTTATTTGTGAATATACAAGAGGGTGGTCGGGTTCCACCCTCTTGGAAAACGGCTAATGTATGCTTGATTCCTAAAGAGGGCAAAGATAATGTTCAAGTAGAAAATTTTAGACCTATCTCCTTGTTAAATACGGATTACAAGATTTTTGCAAAAATCTTGGCTAATAGACTAATGACAGTTTTGACACAGAGGATTCACCCGGATCAAACTGGCTTTTTACAAGGGAGACAGATGAAAACCAATGTTAGACAACTTGTTAATATATTGGAATATTTGGATAAACATATCCAAGTATCGGCTGTTTTAATGTTTTTAGATGCAGAAAAAGCTTTTGATAGTTTGCCATACTCTTAAAGTCACAAACTCAGGCATTCACCCAATAGCACCTAGCCCAATACAAAGCAGAACTATTCACTTCAGAAAACATCACCTTTGAACACAGTAACACACTCAACCCAGCAACACTTCTGCCTACTAATCTGTCAGATGAAGTATTACATGATTGCTTACATCTAGTCCAGGACATTGAATTACTGCATCCCGACTTAACAGATGATCCCCTTTCAAACCCATATCTAGAATTATTCACTATGGTTCCTCCTACCTGCCCTGTAACAGGAGCCGCAGTTGCCTGTCTGCATGAAACAGCCTGGGCTTCCCCTTTGCCGTTGCCCTACAGCACTCAAGCGGCTGAGCTTATCACATTGAGAAAAGCGTGTGAAATACGGTAGCTGAGAACTGGTCTACCAATATATATCTACTGACTCCAGATACGCCTTTGGAGTCTGTCATGCAACCGGTGCTCTGTGGAAGCAGAGAGGCTTTTTAACATCTAATGGCCAACCGATTGCCCTCGCTGACCTCATATCTGACCTACTGAAATTGCCTTCATCCCTAGCAGTCCTCCACTGTAGAGCACACCAAAAGGATGACTCAAGGTTCACAAAAGGAAATCAATTTGTTGATGCCATAGCCAAGTGGGCTGCCACTCAACCCCTGAAGGCATCCCCCACCCTCCCTACCTTACAATTAGGACCAACAGTACAATATCAAGATCTGCTAAAACCTGGGGAAATAAAAACTTGGGAAGAGAAATGTGAGGCAGTTTATAAAGAAGGATTTTGGGTCCCAGATGGGAGGCCCATAGCTCCCAGATGCCTGCTACGGCTAATCTGTCAGCAGTTACACTCCAAAGGGCATTGTGAGACCCAGGCAATCGTGGATGCTATAAGGAGAGTATGGTATGCCCCAGGAATGAAGCCACTCACATAGCCAAGACATGCCAAATATGTCAAGCAAACAATGCCTCCTCAAGAAAAACAACACACACAGGAGGGAGACCATGGACTCAATGCCCCTTTGAAAAACTCCAACTGGACTACATTCAACTCCCCAGAGCCAATGGTTACCAGCATGTATTAGTCTGTAGGGATCAAATCACCCACTGGGTGGAAGCATACTGATGCCACCATGCCACTGTTTTAGAGACAGCAAGACACCTATTAAAAGATCTTGTGCCCAGGTTTGGAGTCCCAAACATTTTAGACATGGACAGAGGCACACACTTTGTGTCACAGGTTATCACGCATGTCCTCCAGGCGTTGGGCGTTAAACAAGACCTACACATGCCGGGACATCCTAGTTCTTCAGGGGGGGTAGAGAGACAGAATAGGGAATTAAAGACCCTCCTAGATAAACTTTACTAGGACTACCCACTTATCCTGGCCCCAAGTATTACCCATAGCCTTGTTCCACCTTAGAACCCAGCCAAGCCGAGACACAGGTATCTCCCCCTTTGAATTATTGTTTGATCGCTCACCTGACACCCTCAGTCCCTTTGCTTAGAAAGAGGGGAGAGGGTCTTATCATCCTATCTTATAGCTTTACAACGGCAGCTCAAGAAACTGTGGAAGCAGAGTGCCCTGATGCAAACCTTACCATTAGAAGAGAACCTACATCCCTTTGAACCAGGAGACTGGATCTGGATAAAATCATACATTTGCAAATCACCATAACAACCAAAGTGGAACGGACTCTTTCAAGTTCTGCTAACCACTCAGACAGCAATCAAGGTAGCAGAAAGGAACGCCTGGATCCATTGGATCCAAACCAGCAGTTGTGGACCATAGCATCATACCTGAAGCAACATCAAAGATTCCACCCTTGAAACTCAGGAAAGATCCAGAAACTGAGGAGTGGACGCTGAAAACCCTTTTGAAACCGAATCAAATGGGGGAGGGAATGAAGATGGGAAATAAGTTTACCATTATTAATTTTTTTTTAACATTTGTTGTATATTTTTCTATTTAAATTGTACTTCGGGGTTCATGGAACCAAAATTGCTTCCAGACAAAGGGAATGTATGGGAATTTTTAGTGTGGGAGATATTGAATACCACAGATTTTTGCCTTGCCAGGGGTAGATCAGTGAAGGATATTTTAACTACATGCTTAATGGGAGTAGCAATAGCACCACAAGCCATCACCAATGATACTAAGTTAAGAGAGTTTCCACTCACAGCCTCATTTTCTAATATTTTCAATTGAGACACCAGTGTAGACACGAAAGACAACAGTATATTGCAGGTGGCAGCTATAACTCAAGCAGCTGCTTCACACTGATAGAATGTCACGTGCCTAAGGTCTCAGAATGCCACAACCTCACTAACACTGAACTAGCCTGCAATAACACTGGTGCCATTACCTTTTCATACAGCCATCTGAAGCTTCTTTCAGGATGGTTTTTGCTGTGTGGCTTGAAGGCTTACTCCTACCTACTGGCAAACTCCACAGGCAGCCCTTGCATATTAGGGCAATTAACCATGCTCATGCCCTCCCTGCAGAGGAGACAAAAAAAGGAGCTTCCATACATTGACTCCTGACTGTGACTCAAAAGTCCCCCTCCTCACCAAGGCTGAATATCTTGGATTGGCTGTTTCTCTAGTGGGAGTGCCAGGGCTCGCAGCACGAAATTCTAGGAACATAAACAGCCTGGCATGTACTCTAGCTCAGGGCTTTTCAACCAGTGGTATGGGTACCACCTGTGGTACATTGGCACCTGGTAGGTGGTACGCAACCATCCTAGAAAAGTAGCGGGGGAGGGGAATGAGCTGAACCGGTGGCAGCACCGCACAAGCCTGAGCGAGAGATGGCTGGAGCTGCAGGGCTGTCAGGGCTTAGCGGAAGCGCCAGGATCAGCGCTTCTTCGGGACGCCAGGGCTCAGTGGAAGCACCAGGATCAGTGCCATGCTCCAGCTGGAGTTCGGCACTGATCCTGGTGCTTCTGCTGAGCCCAGAAGAAACACCAATCAGCTGGAAAGCAGCACTGATCCTGGTGCGCCCAGAAGAAGCGCCGATCAGCTGGAATGTTGCAGCATCTCCAGGGATCTTGTGATTTACATTCAGATGCTTGGCAACTGATTCATATTTATGACGGTCACAGTGTCCCAGAGTCATGTGAAGTGACCAAAACCTGCTGCAACCACCCAGCAGATGGGGGGGGGAAATAAAAACCAAACACGCCCCCACCCCACCCCCACTGCCAATCCTCAACAGAAATGCTCACAACAATGAAAACCTCAGACAGGAGGAAGAGCGCCACCGGGAGGGCAGGCAGGTGTCTTGCTCGGCTGTGGCTTGGGGGGCACTTTTTTCAGTGCCATTGTAACTTCAAATAGTCATTAAGCAAACTGTTGTAAGTCGAGGACTACCTGTACTTTATCACTTTTTTTCCTTTTTTTTTTTTTTTGGTCATCAAGTTTTTAACACCTTGCTAGGTGACTGGTGGTACTCAGATATTGCCATATCCTAAAAGTGGTACAGTGGGTGAAAAGGTTGAAAAGCCCTGCTCTAGCTAAAAATCTAAATACCACCTGCCATGCCCTGGATGCTTTAAATAAAGAACTAAGGCAAGTAAGAGAAGCAACACTTGAGAACAGGGCAGATATAGATTACCTCTTGCTGAGACATAATCATGGGTGCAAAGAGTTCCAAGGAACTTGACAGACGAATCTGGCCTAATTGAGCCAGATATCAAACACCTAAAAGAACTAGCACAAGACATTGGGCATAACCAACCTTTCTGGGACTTATCATGGCTTTTTTCATGGCTCCCAGAGTTTCATTGGCTAAAAATCCTCATTAGAACTATAGTCACAGTCACAATCATTATTTGCTGTTTTTGCCAGTGCATATGGCCATGTTTTAAATATCAAAGAAACTGCATTGCAAAAACCAGCAAACAGGCCAACAAGGTTTCCCTAATGATAAATCAAATTGACAGCCACTATTAAGTTTACACTCCACCTGTTGTACTAATTACTGAATCATCAGTAATAGTGCAAAATGGGGAATTGAAGGAAGACCCCCCCTCCCCAGATAGAAGAAGAAACCTTGAGGCAGAAAAAATAATGTAATCACAAAATAATTAAATCACAACAGTTTAATCCTTTTAAAAATAGCACACAAACCTTATCTGACTCATTTCCAGAGCTTACAACCTCAGGCAAAGTGCAAATGCTTAAGAATACTGCAAAACCGGAAAGAATGCCTGCCGTCTTGCACAAGAATGTAACAAGACACTTGTTAAACCAATTAGCAAGACAAACAGATACAGGAACTAATCAGATTTGCCAACCCCGCTTCTTTTAAGAACAGGGATTAGCCCATTTCCCTCCAAATAAAGCCAAAGAGGAAAAATATTCCATCAATAGGCATAGGATTATACAGGTTTTAAATTTAGCATATATTAGACTGGAACCTCAGAAAAGGGTATACAGTATAAACTCACATTTGGATATCAATCTTCCTAGCTAGCCAGGAAACTTTGCTGAATGTCACTCATCTTGGTTTCTTGCCATTAAAGATTGCCTCAGAAACAGACATATTAAAGAAAAACATGAAAAATGTCTTTTGCAGATTTACTTTAAACACCTGCCAACGCAGTAGTAGACAAGTGTGTGTGTGTGTGGGGGGGTGTAATTCATTACCTTGAGCCAGTTTAAAATTGGAGGTGGGACTACAATAGAAACAATCTTCCAGCCCTACGAGTCTATAGAAACAATCTGCATTTTAAATCAAATTCAAATGTTGTAAATTACAATATCTACTGGGCATTTTTTTCAACAACTGACCGAAAGAGTCGCTGTCGCTTTAAGGAAGAACTGCAACAGATCCCAATCGGGGGAACGGATGCGACCGGTTTGCTTGCGCCACTTGATTAAGGGAACAGGGAGGAGCGGACTATATTTAAAGCAAATCATTGAGGGAATCATCCTTCTTTGCTGCAGGGAGGGCTTCTCTTCCTAGTCCGGCGACGATGCTGCTTCTCATCTTCCAACAATGCATAAAAATCCTTACCCTGCCCATCCATGTGCTTGCCTATTTTGGATTATGGGACCCTATTTGTAAAAAAACTTTCCCATTTTTCATGAAGAAGTTGAGCAAAGACTACAATGCAAAAATGCACAAGGAAAAGGAGACGCTGTTCAAGAACCTGCGGGACTTCGCCGACGCTTCGGGAAAGCTCCATCTGCTAGAGATTGGCGTCGGCACCGGCACCAACTTTCAGTTTTATCCACCCAACTCGTGCGTTACCTGCGTGGACTACAATCCCAACTTTCAAAACCTCCTCCTGGAGAGCATGGCTCAGAATACGCACCTGCAGTTCGAGAATTTTGTGGTCGCCTCTGCCGAGAACATCTCTTCGGTACCGGACGGCTCTGTGGATGTGGTGGTGTGCACGCTGCTCCTTTGTTCTGTCAACAGCATCCAGGCTGTCCTGAAGGAGGCCTTGCGAGTGCTCAGACCAGTAAGTCGAAGGGGCAAGGAGGGAAATTCAGTCTGGTCTGAATAATGAGCACTAGGCTGTGCATGCTTTGAAAATGGTGGGGAGCAGGAGCTTTAGAACCCCCAAAACAGCACCTCTCTGCTGCTCTTTATGCTGATTCTCAGGCTTAACGTAAATGGGATTCCTTCTTAAAGCAACCACACCTTTCCCGCCTGCCTGTGTTTCTGAATCATTTTCAGACAATTTTAATGAATATACGCACAACTTTAATGTTAGTAAATGGCAGCAGGCTTCTGGCCTGAGAGGAGCCTGCTTGGTACTTCAGTGAGAGATCTCCAGAAAATACTAGGTTGAAGCTAAACTGGAAAGTTAAAACAACTTCTCTGAGCAATGACAAGCCACTTTTGAATTGTTTCCAAAAATACCCCCCCCCAAATGGGGAAGTTTGCATGAAATCACCAGGGATCAAGGTTGATTTGGAGGAGACTTTTATAGGAACCAGAATAGATCAAGCTAACATTGTAGCAGGAGGACAAAGAGGCTTACATGAGGAAAACATAGGGGAAAGAGCATTATGTTGTTACAGCACAGATATGTCTGCTGGGGCACAACACTACTTTGGGAGTTTTTTGGCTAGTCTTTCATTCTGCGGAAGCCTCTGTATCTTAAGTAAATAAACTAAAGGTTGCTCTTCACCGTTAAATAAAAGTTTAAAATGGTGCCCCAAATCGGCCATTTCCCTGCAGAATTTCAAAGCTATGTTCGTGTAGTGATAAGAAGCACAAAGAGTCTGGGAATAGCATGCAGTCCAGTGGCTTTTGGATGCTATATATTGATATTATATGCAATTTGAGAAATGATCTACGTGTTTGCCGTAAAGAGAAAATTAGCAGCCATTTCCATGGGTGGAATAGTTACTCTGTGCTGCCCTCTGTAATCAAATAATAATCGCCAATAAAGCCAATGTAATCTTCCAAATAGGAAATGTAGGGCTGTTCCTAGCACCCTGGAACATGACTAAAATTTAGATGTTATTCTTCACAGGCTATTTGTCCAACTAGCTAGTTTGTCTCCAAAGAAACATAGTGTTTATTAAACTTTATTGTTGTGTTTATAGCTATGTTCATCTACTTTTTGTTTTTTATATTTTATTGAATTATAGAGTAAAATACAAAATATAAAGCAAACAGTAGGACACAATGGGGAGAGAAAGGGGAAAGGAAGGGAGGGAGAGAAGGGAGGAAAAAAGTAATTGACTTCCAACTTCCTTTATTGCAGTAGAATAAAGCATTAATATCAAACCTCAACTACTACTTTTTCATAATAGTATAAACTACCCATTTCTGTAACAACAAATCAATCTAATCAGTAAGATTTGGTGTTCCAAACCTCAGATTGAATTTGGCTTCTCTTATAAAACTACTCAGGCAAGCTTGTACTTCCACAGACTATTTAGATTTTGATCTATGTTCCTTTCTTTGTTATCCACTTGGCCTTGAGTAAATTACAGTTCTAATCTAGCAACTGTGTGTAAGTCGAAACCTGAAAGAGGACTGCTTGTTCCATATACAAACTTTTCCTGCCTGAGAGAGTGAAAAAAATTGGAGCAATAAAGGGACAGTTGGAACTCTCAGCTGACTATGTTGCCTCTGTGCTGTGCCCTGGATCCTCACAATTATCCTTCTACCATTTCTGCTTGTCAAGATACGAGACTTACCGTATTTTATTCTTCCCATCATTCCTTAGAAATTTTGGTGACTGCATCTTAAAAGTATAGTATAAAATGAGGAAGAAGCAGTGAAGGGCATATAAAATGAATCACTCCTTTAAAAAGAGAAGCTCCAACATATGATACTTTTTAGTATAGAAGAAAAGGAAAACAGTTCAGCAATTAAACTTGTGAATCTGTATAAGTAGTTATTAGAAAGGGATTTATCTTTTCTCATAATAATGGTATCTAGAGCGAATGCAGCCTCACTGGATATTCGTGATAAAATACCGGTAGCCCTTTTATAGTGGAAAGAATTGAGATAACAAATGAGTTAGGAGACTGTTATCCAAATATAAGTTGTTACTGTACATACATTACAGCTTGTTTGTCCTTTAATAGGACTTGTTCGACTTTCGGGTCAAGTGTATCTCTTTATTCATTTAGCAATAGATAAATCAGCTTCCTTCATCATATCTTGATGTATTGAGTTCTAGTCCCGTCTTGGCCATGAAAGCCACCTGGGTGACTTTGGGCCAGTCATTCTCCTCAGCCAATTCACCTCACAGAATTGTTGTGGTGGTGAACATAGGAGGAGGAAAGTGTGCTGGATGTGCTCTCCGTCTTGAGTTATTTGTAAATATAATAAAGCAAGGATATAAATAAAAGAATAAATTATTAAAATTTTGAGTTTGATATGCAGAAATATATTGAACTGGTTCAGCTACTTTGTCACTGTCCTTAAATAAAAAAGGCCAATTCTGCAGTTTTTCTAGAACTTGAATTTCCTGTAAATCATTAATGGCTAAATTGTATTCCAGTTTAATTTTCTCTATATATTTAATTATTGCTTCACATCCCCAGGAAATTATATAACAACAATTTTGATTACAGTGTGATTTTTTTATGTAATATCAAAGTGTTCTGCTTCAAATTCTTTCTTTTTTGTATTATTTTACTTTTTCCAGGGTGGTGCATTCTATTTCATGGAACATGTAGCAGCTGACAGATCAACCTGGACCTACTTCTGGCAACAAGTCTGTAACCCTACCTGGAAATATGTGGGAGATGGGTGCTCCTTGTTAAGAGAGACCTGGAAAGATTTGGAGAATGCGGGGTTTTCTAAATTGAACTTGCAACACATCATAGGCCCATTGTTCATAAGTTTGGTTCGTCCCCATATTTATGGATATGGTGTGAAGTAATTGTTCAATCTGGAGAAAAGTGTCTTTCAAATTTCTGAATTTAAGGAATTAACACTAACAATGCATACACTGCTGTAAGAAAAGGGTTTCCTCTATTCTATATGATTCAGAATGGAAAAAGGTTCCTAAAAGTTCAGGCAGCACTAAGCCTAAATGGTACCTTGGATCAGGTTTGGAGGGAGGGCAAATAATAAAGACAAAAATTAATATAAAAGAAAAAACAATCCAAAGACTATTTGGGGGGGGGAAAGCCCACACCATTTTGCTGTGGCATCACTCAGTCCACCATATCAGCTGCCCAGGAAGGAAAGCAAGAAGAGTCTGCTTTGGGATATTACTCACAACCTGTGTGGAGTTCTCTAATAACAAAGTGGTAATGGACAAAGCTCTCACTCAGGGGTGTCAAACTCGCCGCGTCACGTGACATGCCACAACTTTTTCCCCCTTACCGGAGCTGGGGTAGGCACAGCTTCCATGTGACGCATCCGGCCCATGGGCTGGCAGTTTGATACCCCTGCTCTAACTTAAGCAGAAGCGGAGCAGAGAATCTTGCTTAAATAGAACTTCAGGCAGAAGCTTTGATGGCCTTTAGGCAGTGGTGGGATTCAGCCAGTTCAGCAGAACAGGTAGCTAATTTTTTGTTGCCCAGGCCGAGAATGGACTTCCAGAAGTGGCATCCACACAGTGAAGCGGTTGTTCACTTATTTGAATCCCACCACTGGGTAGAAGGTTACACTAACATCATTCCTGAAGATCTCTCTTACCTTTCTCAGCTTCTTACTGCCTGTACTTGTAGAGTGGATAAAACTGCATATATTGACATGGAATTAGACTGAAAGCTAAGGCTTAGCATTTAGAAACTGATAATGTTGTATCAAAGCTTGCTAACTGCTGAATTATGTATTATTTCCTAGTTTTACTTATCATGCTTTTCATTTTCAATAAAAAAGTGTTTACCCCTCTCTCTCTCTCTCTCTCTCTCTCTCTCTCTCTCTCTCTCTCTCTCTCTCTCTCTCTCTCTCTCTCTCTCTCTCTCTCTCTCTCTCTCTCTCTCTCTCTCTCTCTCTCTCTCTCTCTCTCTCTCTCTCTCTCTCTCTCTCTCTCTCTCTCTGGTGAACCTCATGTCGTGACTTCTTCTGAGTGTGGGCAAATGCAAATATTGTGTCCCCTGGTTCTGGGGTATATTGTGAGATGTGTAACTGATCCCTGGAAAAGCATGGACCTCAATAATTTTAAGTGGGGACTCAGAAGAGATGTGTTGTTAAACGTTAACCTGATATTTACATGTTTGTAGAAACATTTTTGGAAAATAATTTGGCGCATTTGTTCAGCACCACTCCATCGCATTTCTATCTGCATTTACAAAAGGTCCCAGATCAGCAGGGACTCACTTTGTGGCCAATTAACGAAAAGTAGCGGTGCAGCACAGAGAATCTTCCCTGTTGATGGCCCCTGGGAGATTCCAGAATTCCAAAATCACAGATTTATATGCCCTCAGCCTAGTGCTTTTTTTCATTTTTTAAATTTATTACAGTCAAAGATTTATACAGAAAAAAACAAACTGTTTAGAAATAAAAGGATGGATATAAAACACAAGGTAAAAGAATGAACAAAATATTACAGATAGCCCTTGACTTAGGACCCGTAACTTAGCAACCCTTCAAAATTATGACTGACCTGAAAAATAATAATAGTAATAATAATAATAATGTTGGAAGGAACCTTGGAGGTCATCTAGTCAGGCAAGAAACCCTATACCAGTGATGGTGAACCTTTTAGAGACCGAGTGCTCAAACTGCAACCCAAAACTCACTTATGTATTGTCTGATGCCGGGTGGGTGTGGCCCATTGGGTGGGCGTGGCTGCAGTGGTAACAGCAGACTGGGTGGAATTAAAAAGTTCAATCGATCAATTCCAACTTTGCAAGATCTTTTTTTTCCCCATGAGAAGTTGAAATTGACTGATTGATTGAACCTTTTTTTTTTTGCACAAGGCAGCGGAAGCGTAAAGCGAAAAGGTTTTATAAAACCTAGCTGAAGGCCTAGGACTGGGGCAACAGCATGCATGCCCACAGAGAGGGCTCTGAGTGCTGCCTCTGGCACCCATGCCATAGGTTCGCCACCACTGGCCTACACGGTGGAACTATTACGTTGGAGAAATTTAAAGAGAAGAGTCTCTTTTTTCTCTCTTTATTACAAGGAAGGAAAGTTTTAACTTTGAAAGGCAAGTTTACTTCAAATCACAGAGTGAAAGCCTGGAAGAAATCAAGAAGGTAGTCATTTTGAAATAAGCCGACAGGTTGAATATCAGGGACAAAGCAAAAGAGACACCTGCTGGTTGAACAGAGAATAGTCACAAGGGGGGGAGGGAAAGTTACTTCTAAGTATATTTAGTCTTGTTTGCAAATGTTAAATAGATGCCTCTGTAGAAATTTTTGATTTTAAGTGATAATTTTGATACTCTGGAAAATATTACAAAAACTGTAAATAAGTGGGGAGGTTGGTTTGAAGAACTGAAAAAGATGTCTAGTATTCCTAATCTTTTTTTTTAGGAATATAATAGCATTTAATAATAATATAATGATAAAGTATCTGGACAGCTGAATCAGTAACAGGCCTTCTATTATTCTCCAAATGTTTCTAAACTTCAGCTAGGAAAGAGAGAAATATTATGTGTGATTCTTTAGCAACACTTGGAAGGTTACATCACCCACCTTTAAATATTTAGATATTTATTTCTTGTGGGCAGAAAGTGCACCTATATGGTTCCTTGAAAACACCTCCCAATATTTATTAGGGTGACCTCTCTCCCCAGAAGACAGGTGCGCGCTGTTTAACAAACCCGTCAACTAAATCCCATCGATTCAATGGGGCCAGGATGAAATCTGGGCCCTTTTTTTTTTAATGAAAAAATTCTTTTATTAAAACAATCAGCATTGAACATAAAATCATAGTATGCATCAATCATCATAGCACCTGATATACATCACTAAGTATTAATCTTTATAATCGTCTGGTTTGGTAAACATTTTTCGCTCCGCACAACAAGCCTCAACTAAACGCCTGTTACAATTTATTTGCTTGGTGTTTCTCTTTTCTATAGTCTATCCACTGTTCCTAGTCTATCACATATTGTTCATCTCAGTATTAGTACAATCTTTTATGATCCCTAACCAAAAATCCTGAGGTAAAAGTTTAATAACCTGAGGTAAATCTTGTATATGGTTTATCTACTATATCTAGTCTATCACATATTGTTCATTCACGCTTCTGAATTAACTTCGTCTCAGTAATAGTGCAATCTTTTATAGTCCCTAACCAAAGATCCTGAGGTAGAAGTTTCATAACCTGAGATAGAAATTCATTTCGTTTTATCAATATTAAAGCAAACAACATTAAGCATAAGATCATATTAAGATGCTTTCGTCGTATAACATAGGCATACAACATTAGGTGTTAGTCTTTGTAAACATTTGATTTGGTAAACATTCTTCCCTCTTTACGTCGAGTCTCAACTAAACGCCAGGTGCATTTTGTTTGATTGGTGTTTCTCTTGTATATAGTCTATCCACTGTTTCCAGTCTGCCAAATATTGTTCATTTGAGCGATCTTTCAGGTATGCCGATATTTCCGCCAGATTTGTTACTTTCACAGTCCATTCTTCTATAGGCGGTATTTCTGGATTCTTCCAGTATTGTCCCACCAACAGTCTGGCTGCTGTGATCAAGTTCAGAAATAAGCTCGTCTCTGAGGTAGTGCAGTCCTTTGTTATCATATCTCCAATTTTCGTGAAGAGATCTCTAGTTCTCCCTATTCTATTGTTTTCTTCTATTTCTTTGCACTGTTCATTTAAGAAGGCATTCTTATCTCTTCTAGCTATTCTCTGGACTTCTGCATTCAATTGGGTGTATCTTTCTTTTTGTCCCTTGCCTTTTGCTTCCCTTCTTTCCTCAGCTATTTGCAAAGCTTCCTCACAGCCATTTTGCTTTCTTGCATTTCTTTTTCTTTGGAATGGTTTTAGTTGTTACCTCTTGTACAATGTTGTGAACCTCCATCCATAGTTCTTCAGGCACTCTGTCTATCAGATCTAATTCTTTAAATCTATTTGTCACCTCTATTGTTTATTCATCAGGGATATGATTTAGTTCATACCTGAGTGGCCTAGTGCTTTTCCCTACTTTCTTCAATTTAAGCTTACATTTTGCAATGAGAAGCTCATGATCTGAGCCACAGTCAGCTCCTGGTCTTGTTTTTACTGACTGATAAAGCTTCTCCATCTTTGGCTGCAGAGCACATGGTCAATCTGATTTCTGTGTTGACCGTCTGGTGATGTCCATGTGAAGAGCCATCTCTTGGGTTGTTGGAAAAGAGTGTTTGCTATGACCACTGTATTCTCTTGACAAAATTCTATCAGCCTGTGCCCTGCTTCATTTTGTACTCCAAGGCCAAACTTGCCTGTTATTCCAGTTATCTTTTGGCTTCCTACTTTAGCATTCCAATCCCCCATGATGATAAGGACATCATTTTTTGGTGTTGATTCTATAAGGTACAGCATACTAAAAAGCAGAGACATCCTGCCAACAAAAGTACATATAGTCAAGGCCATGGTTTTCCCAGTTGCAATGTATGGATGTGAAAGTTGGACTATAAGAAAGGCTAAGCACAAAAGAATGAGGCCTTTGAACTATGGTGCTGGAGAAGACTCCTGCGAGTCCCTTGGACTGCAAGGCGTTCAAACCGATCAGTCCTAGAAGAGATCAACCCCGACTGCTCTTTAGAAGGCCAGATCCTGACGTTGAAACTCAAATACTTTGGCCACCTAATGAGAAGGAAGGACTCACTGGAGAAGGGCCTAATGGTGGGAAAGATTGAGGGCAATAGAAGAAGGGGATGACAGAGAACGAGGTGGCTGGATGGAGTCACTGAAGCAGTAGGCATGAGCTTAAATGGACTCCAGAAGATGGTAGAGGACAGGAAGACCTGGAGGAATGTTGTCCATGGGGTCACGATGGGTCAGACACGACTTCGCAATTAACAACAACTGTGATATTGAATGGTTTGCCTTGGATTCGCACTGCGATCGTTCTGTCATTTTGGGGATTGTATCCCAGTATTGCTTTTCCTACTCTTTTATTGACTATGAAGGCTACTCCATTTCTTCTGAGGGATTCTTGCCCACAGTAGTATACCTGATGGTCCTCTGAATTAAATTCACCCATTCCTATCCATTTTAATTTGCTCATTCCTAAGATGTCGATGTTCAGTCTTGTTATCTCTTGTTTGACCACGTCCAGTTTTCCTTGATTCATGGATCTTACATTCCAGGTTCCTATGGAGAAAAGATCTTTACAGCATCGGACTTTCCTTTCACCACCAGATGCATCCACAGCTGAGCGTCCTTTCATCTTTGGCCCAGTTGCTTCACTCTTTCTGGCACTTAGTACTAGCCCTCTGCTCTTCCTCAGTAGCATATTGGACACCTTCCGACCTGAGGGGCTCATCTTCCAGTGTCATATCTTTTTGCCTTTTGGTACTGTCCATGGGGTTTTCATGGCAGAGATACTGGAGTGGGTTGTCATTTCCTTCTCCAGTGGATCACATTTTGTCAGAACTCTCTGCTATGACCTGTCCGTCTTGGGTGGCCCTGCACTCATTGAGTTACGCAAGCCCCTTCGCCACGACAAGGCAGTAATCCATGAAGGAGCATGTTCTTTTAGTAGTGTGTTAACTTAAAAGCTTTACAATCAGAGAGTGCAAAAAAATATTTTGTCATTGAGTATAGAACACAGCTGGGCTTCTCGTAGCTGATATCTGTCAAAGTTACAAAAGTCTTGTCTATAGTCTGGGCTACAAGCTACGTCTCTTTTAAGCAAGTTGTAATATCATGTTTAGCCACAGGATGTCACCCATACCATTTAGAGCAGTGGTTCTCAACCTTTCTAATGCCGCGACCCTTTAATACAGTTCCACATGTTGTGGTGACTCCCAACCATAAAATTATTTTAGTTGCTACTTCATAACTGTAATCTTGCTACTGTTTGGAATCGCAATGTAAATATCTGATATGCAGGGTGTATTTTCATTGTTACGAATTGAACATAATTTTAAAGCATAGTGATGAATTACAAAAACAATATAGCAGTGCTCACTGGAGAAGCTTACTCTTCCTTGCTCAAAAATGTTGGGAGGGAGGGAAGGGGAAGGAAGGAAGATTGAAGGGGAAAGGAAGGAGATGGAGAAGGAAGGAGATTGAAGGGGAAAGGAAGGAAGGAAGGAGAAAGAGATTGAAGTGGAAGTGGAAGTGATGGAGATGGAAGGAAGGAAGGAAGGAAGATTGAAGGGGAAAGGAAGGAGATGGAAATGGAAGGAGATTGAAGGGGGAAGGAAGGAAGGAGAGAGATTGAAGGGGAAGGGATGGAGATGGAAGGAAGGAAGGAAGGAAGGAAGGAAGGAAGGAGAGATTGAAGGGGAAGGGAAGGAGATGGATGGATGGATGGATGGATGGAAGGAAGGACTTTTTTCCAGATGGTGATGAACTGCAACTCCTAGCATTCCCCACTCTCCCACAGTGCTTTTTAGGGCTGCTGGGGGCGGAGCACAGCCGGGCAACCAGGAGGCGTGGGGATCGGCTCGGCATCCCAGCTCAGCTCAGCCAGCAGCAGCAGCAGCACGTTGCCCAAGCAGGGCGGGAAGAGAGGAGGTGGTGGTGGCAAGTCATGAAAGCAGCGTCCACACATTCAGGGTGCAAATGCCTTGGACGGTTTGGCTCCCCCACCCCTTTATTTACTGATCTGCCACAAGCTCGTGCAAACAAGCCCCGAGGAGTTCTGAACAAGCGGTCGTTTAAAAAAAAAAGCTTTCAGCAACGAGGCAGAAAGGGGAACTCGCTCACGGCTTTTTTTTCCATTTCTCGGCGACTGGGAAGGCAGCAGCCAGAGACGCCACTGCACAAAGGGAGGCAGAGAGAGGGGTGAGGGGGAAAACCTCACTCAACTTTCGCCCTTATCAAACCCGGTTCCCTTCTGGTCAACCCCCTCCCACCCATCCACCCCCTTCACCTCCCACTTTGGAGAAGGAAGGAGAGATTGAAGGGGAAGGGAAGGAGATGGATGGAAGGAAGGAAGGAAGGAAGGAAGGATTTTTCCCAAATGGTGATGAACTGCAACTCCCAGCATTCCCCACTCTTCCACAGTGCTTTTTACGGCTGCTGGGGATGGTAGTCTGGAGCTCCCCATCCTCATCCCGGCACCTCTTGCTCTCTCCCAGCTGCCCCCCCCCGGGACCTGCCCGTCCCTCCAGCCTCCTGAGCACCATCACAGCAGCGGGATCGTGAGAGCCCCTTTCCACGCTGCGCAGCCCTTCACCGCCAAACCCTTCCCTGACTCGTCACACACAAGAGGGGCGCGACCGGAGCGCTAGCTCCCGCTCGGAAGGCGCCGCTTCTCCCCTCCCGGCCTGTCCGGCTGGCCTCCGATGCACATGCAGGCATCGCCCTCTTCCCCGCCACCTGGCCGCTTCCGAGGCCCAGAGCCCGGCAAGCCAGGAAGGAGCCGCTCCTGCCCACCAGCCCCAGGGCCATGCCGGGCACCAGAGAGCCAAGGCGGCCTCCGACGGTGAGGGAGGTGGGCCGGGCAGTGCGGGGGGAGCTCTGGTGCAGCGTGGAGGCAGCGGCCAAGACCTGGCTCAGCTCGGACGGGGTGCCCACGCGGCTGAGTCAGCCCGGGGTAGCGTCGGGGGTGCGTTTCAAGCCCCAGGGCTTGCCATGAGCTGGGAGACGGGGAGGACACAGCCAGCAACTGGCCGACGTCTGCATGGCCCCCAGGAGCACAGCCTGACTCCCGACAGTCAGCTGGGAGATGGGTCGGAGTCCGGACATTGGTGGGGAACTGGCAGGGCTGCTACACACAGCCCGGCTCCCGACAGCCAGCTGAGAGTTGGCCCCACGCGCGCAAGCTGCCCTCCCAGCGCCTGCTGCTGCCCTGCTAACCTTACCTTGGCCACTGCCCATTCGGGGCGGTGGCGGGCAGGCCCAGGCGCTCCTGGGCGGCCATGGCAAGCAGCAGCGACGGCACAGGCGGACCACCAGCTGGACCACCAGCTGGCCCAGCCCAAGGGAGGTAAGGCACCTGCCAGGCCCCACGCACGCCAGCAACACTCCCTGCACCTGCCGGCCTCCCACCTCCCATCCCTGGCCCTCTTTTACTTACATTTAGTAGTTGCTCAGCAGGGAGGGGTGGAAACTTCCAGACAGCTCGCCTTCGCTGCAGACAACTTGCAGCACCATTTGGAAACTGGGACTTTTGGCGGGCTCAGCAGGGCGGAGACAGCCTGGACAATTCCTATTGGCTTTTGAAAGCCAATAGAATTAGACTCTATTCAAGAGAGTCTATTCTATTGGCTTTCAAAAGCCAATAGAATAAGAGGGAGTAGCACAGCTAAGAAAAACGGGAAAAAATGGCAGACTGCGTTGTTTGGCATCCCTCGTGAAATGGTCGTTCAACCCCAAAAGGGGTTGTGACCCACAGGTTGAGAACCGCTGATTTAGAGCTTTCTTTTAAGTCCAAAATTTTTATAATCTTTTCAATTTTATTTCTTTTTTGTAAGCAAAGTCAATGGGGAAAACAGATTCATTAACAACCTTGTTACTAATTTAACAACTGCAGTGATTCACTTAACAAATGTGGCAAGAAAAATCTTAAAATGGGGCAAAACTCATTTAAGAAATTTCTCACCCCTTCTTTTATATCCTCTCCTCTCTCCCCTCCTCTTTTTTTTTTAAAAAACAAGTTTTATTAATTTTCCAATTTTACAGAAATCCAAGTATTAAGGAAGCAACATGGTGACTGGGTAATCCATAATCCATTAATTTGAATGTGATATAATAACCATATGTCAGGTTACATCATCAAAAATTTCCTCTCTATTTCCCTTGGTTATTATATCACATTCAAATTAATACATTGTTAGTTATAACTCAATTGGTTAAGACATTTACCAATATATTTTAACTTATACGCATCCATGTCCTGTTTTTAAATTTTACCTAATTTCAATTACAGTATTCCAGTTAACTTAATAGCCATAGTATTTAGATTTCGGGTAACCCAAAGTTCCCCTAGTTCATTACAGAATAGTTGTCATATCTAAAATACACTTATTATTTACTCGAATAAATTCTTACTTTATTTCACAAACACATTCTATTTCTCATCCTAGTACCTCATCACTTACTAATAAAATAACCTTTATCGTCTCAATCCAACTTCTATATTATAATTCAAAACTATTATTCTAGTGACTCTTTTTTATTTCTCTTATAAGTCTAAACCCTAAATATTAAATCAATTAGTATCTTTTAAAATCTCCTTAGCCCATTAAATGAGATTTTAAGCTCTTCCATTATAGGTCACATTAAAAAAATCCCATTTTTTAAGTCTAACTCTAGCTTTCTTTTTATGCCAAGCAGGCTTCCATAGCAGTGCCTTTAAATCCTCAGGTGGATCTCCCTTCATTCCTACAACTGTTATTTGAATCAAGGGAGACCATCCAATTATCAATTTTTCAATGGAGCTGGCCCCATCATAATCATTGGATTGTTGGCCTAATAATTCAAATCTCCATATTTGGCTTAGTATATTTGTCATCAGTTTAGTCTGGTCTTCTTCTTCTTCCTGTTTCAGCTGGTTTAAGTAAAAAGTCAAGTTCAATGTTGTAATTGCTGTTTGGCTGTCTGGGTTATCTAGGTTCTTAATGTGCTGTACATGTACCAACAAAGAAGAAATACCAACAAAGAGGAAAAATAACAGCTCTCAAAAGAAACCAGCATGGTTGCATAAAGAACTCTCTGATAAATTGAAAGATAAAAAGAACAAGTATAGAAAGTGGAAAGAGGGACACATAACTAAGTCAGAATATCAGCAAATAGCCCGAGCCTACAAAGATGAAGTGAGGAAAGCTAAGGCTCAAAATGAACTAAGGTTTATGACCAAAGTCAAAAATAACAAAAAAACCTTCTTTCAAAATGTAAAAAACAAGAAAAAAGGGAAGGAAATGATTGGTCCATTAGTGAGTGAAAGTGGCAAGAAGCTGACAGGTAACAGGGAGAAAGCAAAACTATTAAACTCATTTTTCACATCTGTCTTTACACAAAGGGAAAAAACAGACCAACCTATCAAAAATAGTGCCATAAAAAACAGAATAGAAACACAAGTTAAGATAGGCAAGAAAACGGTAAGTCCAGCCTAGACAAGTTCAAATCACCAGGACCAGATGGATTACACCCCACAGTTCTCAAGGAACTGGCAGATGTGATCTCAGAACCACTGAACTATATTTTTGAAAGATCCTGGAGCACTGGGGAACTACCAGAGGACTGGAAAAGAGCTGATGTAGTTCCCATCTTCAAAAAAGAGAAAAAAATGGATCCAGGAAATTACAGACCTATCAGTCTGATCTCAATACCTGGGAAGATTCTGGAAAACATAATCAAACAACGAATCAGTGAACACCTACAGACAAAGTCATTACTAAAAGCCAACATGGGTTTGTCAAAAACAGATCAGTGAACACCTACAGACAAACAAAGTCATTACTAAAAGCCAACATGGGTTTGTCAAAAACAGATCATGCCAGACAAATGTTATTGCATTCTTTGACCAAGTGACAAAATTAGTGGACCAAAGGAATGCTGTGGATATAATTTACTTGGACTTCAGTAAGGCATTTGACAAAGTAGATCACAACCCACTACTTGATAAGATAGAAAAATGTGGGTTAGACAGCATCACCACCAGATGGATTCATAGCTGGCTGACCAGCCATACGCAGCATGTGATCCTCAATGGAACTGCATCTACATGGTGGGAAGTGTGTAGTGGGTTGCCCCAGGGCTCTGTTCTGGGCCCAGTGCTCTTTAACATCTTCATCAACAATTTGAATGATGGGAAAGAGGGGAACTCATCAAATTTGTAGACGACACCAAGCTGGCAGGAATAGCCAACACTCCAGAAGACAGGCTTAGGATACAGAAGGATCTGGACAGATTTGAACACTGGGTACTATCTAACAAAATGAAATTCAATGGTGAAAAAAGTAAGGTTCTACATTTAGGCAAGAAAAACCAAATGTACAGGTATAGTATAGGGGGTACCTTGCTCAATAATAGTAACTGTGAGAGGGATCTCGGAGTCCTAGTGGACAATCATTTCAATATGAGTGTGCTGCAGCTGCCAAAAAAGCCAACACAGTGCTAGGCTGCAGTAACAGAGGGATAGAATCAAGATCACGTGAAGTATTAATACCACTTTACAATGCCTTGGTAAGGCCACACTTGGAATATTACATCCAGTTTTGGTCACCACGATGTAAAAAAGATGTTGAGACTCTAAAGAGTACAGAGAAGAGCAACAAAGATGATTAGGGGACTGGAGGCTAAAACATATAAGGAACGGTTGCTGGAATTGGGTATGTCTAGTTTAATGAAGAGAAGGACGGGGGGGGGACATGATAGCAGTGTTCCAATATCTCAGGGGCTGCCACAAAGAAGAGGGAGTCAAGCTATTTTCCAAAGTGCCTGAGGGCAGGACAACAAGCAACGGATGGAAACTAATCAAGGAGAGAAGCAACTTAGAACTAAGGAGAAACTTCCTGACAGTTAGAACAATTAACCAGTGGAACAACCTGCCTCCAGAAATGGTGCATGCTCCAACACTGGAAGTTTTTAAGAAGAGACTGGACAGCCATTTGTCTGAAATGGTATAGGGTTACCTTCCTGAGTAGGGGGTTGGACTTGATGACCTCCAATGTCCCTTCCAACTTTATTATTATTATTATTATTATTATTATTATTATTATTATTATTATTATTATTATTATTCAGCACCTTCCATGTAAGTATTGCTTTCTTCAGTTTCTGTTCCTTTTGGATTGAAGATTTTTTAGTTAAGATCAAGGTTTGGTTCTCAGGGTTCTCAGTAGGTTGTATCTGGTATTCTTTAAAGTCCGCTTTGATGTTAATTTCTTTCTCTTCTGTTGCATTTTGGATTGTAAGTTCCTCAGTTGAAATCTGGGCTGCATTTTGTAACTTTAAGATGGCGCCTTTATCTTTCAGTCTGGAATTCATTAGCTCAGTAGCTTCAAGGATTTTTTCAAGTATAAGTTTGTAGTTAAGTTGTGGGTAGTATTCCTTCATTTCTATAGTCCACCAGAGGATCCTCACTCTCCCTCTTGAACCATGCAGGGGACTCCCGGATGGTGGTGCGGGCTGCCCAGAGCCCTGGGCAGCAGAGGGCAAGTACCCAGCCCAGCCCTTGAGCTCCCAGGGCACTAGGACCCCACAGCCCAACCCAGTCCAGCACCACTTCTCCGAGGGGCATCTGGCTACGCTTATCTCCTCGAGGCTGCTGCTGCTGTGCTCGCTCTCCTTGGCCAGGTTACTCATAGTGGGTGCAGGAGAGCAAAGCATAGGGGTTGGAGGGAGGCCCACTCCCTCTCTATGCGAGGAGACTCAGCTTTGTAACCAAATCATCCTTAGCGATAGGATGGGAGACCACCAAGGTAGACCAGGAAGAGGGGGCAAGGGGATGGTGAAAGGGCAGAAGGGCTGCTGTTGCCTGAGTGCTAAGACAGGACTTCCCTAAGAACCTCCCCCCCTCTCATTCCGATCTCCTCCCTCCCTCCCTCCCTCCATCCCTAACCTCCTTCCTTCCCTGCCTCCCTCCTTCTCATTCCCATCTCCTTCATTCCCTTCCTTCCTGTTTCCCTCTCTCCCTCTTTCTCATTCTCATCTCCTTCCTTCCTGTTTCCCTCCTTCCCTGCCTCCCTCTTTCTCATTCCCATTTCTTTCCTTCTCTTCTTTTCTCCCTTTCTCCTCACTGCTTCTCTCACAAAGCCTTTTCTCTCTTTCACACACACGTCTCTCCAAATCCTTCCCATCCTCATGCACACATCTCTCCAAAATCCTTCCCATTTTCACATACACATCTCTCCAAAAGCGTTTCCTCTCTTTCTCATACATACACACCTTCCCAAAAATCTCCCCCCCTTCTCTCTCTCTCACACACACACAAACATCGCTTCTCTGACAAAAGACTTTTCTCTTCTGACTCTTTCTCCGGCGTCTTTTTTCTCTCTCTCTCCGTCTCCCACCAAAACTGCCTCCTTTTATAGCCTCTCCTGTCTCCTCCCCCTCCTCCTTTCTCTTCCAGGTGAGCCAGAAGTGCCATCCTGGGGCCTTTGTCTCGCCCCAGCAGCCCTGCATCTCCTGAGGACTCCCTCATGGCATGTCCTGCGCTGTGCCACTTTGGTTCATTCCCTCCCCTGCTATACTTGGCTAGGCTAGGTAGGGCCGTGTACCACCTGCCAGGTACTAATGTAGCACTGGTGGTATGCGTACTATCAATTGAAAAGCCCTAGTCTAGAGGTCCCTCTTGCGGCTTGTCTAACTTAGAGTATTTGAGAAATAAATTATCACAATCCATGTTTAAGTTCCAATTATATTTTGTTATTTATCTCATATTATATTAATGCATTATATATTTGACAAGTTGGAGATGTCTCTAAAGCCCTTGAAATTCCTTTTTTGCTGTTTTTCCCATCTCTTCAAAGCTTGTAAATTCAATTAGAGAAGTACAATTTTCTCTTTAAAATTCAAGGTCTGAGTCACAAACAGACTCTTTTAAATGCATCTAGCCCTGGTGGTCATTGCAGAAAGATATTACTGGTTGCTAACCTTTCATAAGCCTCAGTTTAATTAGTGCCTATCCCTTTAACTGAAGTTAACTCTACACACCATACACTATAATCCATACAAATTCTAATTACAGTTCTAGATATTGTTATTTAAGCCCTATAAAGGTAGTCCTCAACTTACAACAGTTCATTTAGTGACTGTTTGAAGTTACAATGGCACTGGAAAAAGTGACTTATGACCATTTTTCACACTTATGACCATTGTAGCATCCCCTTGGACATGTGACTTACATTCGGATGCTTGACAACTGACTCACATTTATGACAGTTGCGGTGTCCTGGAGTCATGTGATCACCTTTTGCGACCTTCTAATAAGTAAATTCAATGGGGAAAACAGATTCATTTAACAACCATGTTACTGATTCAACAACTGCAGTGATTCACTTAACAAACGTCTCAAGAAAAGTCATAAAATGGGCCAAACTCACTTAACAATATGAATTTTGGGCTCAATTGTGGTCATAAGTTGAGGACTACCTGTAAAGGATATGTACTGTATTATACACAAGCTAAAGTTTACATATGACAACAATTTGCTCTTAAAATCGTTTGAAGTTTTCCTTAAGTTCATCTTCTGTTTTTCCTGTCTCTCTGAGTGTTGTAGATGTAATGGCACCGTTTAATAAACAGGACCTGGCATATTCTATTTCAGCGGTTCTCAACCTGTGGGTCGTGACCCCATTTGGGGTCGAATGACCATTTCACGGGGGTCGCCAAACAACGCAGTCCGCCATTTTTTCCCCTTTTCCTTAGCTGTGCTATGTCTTTTTCCCCCTTTTCCTTAGCTGTGCTACTCCCTCTTATTCTATTGGCTTTTGAAAGCCAATAGAATAAACTCTCTTGAATAGAGTCTAATTCTATTAGCTTTCAAAAGCCAATAGGAATTGTCCAGGCTGTCTCTGCCCTGCTGAGCCCGCCAAAAGTCCCAGTCTGCAAACAGTGCTGCAAGTTGTCTGCAGCGAAGGCAAGCTCTCCGGAAGTTTCCATCCCTCCCTGCTGAGCAACTACTAAAACTGTAAGTAAAAGAGGGCCAGGGGTGGGAGGTGGGAGGCCGGCAGGCACAGGGAGGGTTTTTGGGGCGCGTGGGGCTCGGCCGGTGGCTTACCTCCCTTGGGCTGGGCCAGCTGGTGGCCCAGCCCATGGTTGCCCTGCGCCGTCGCTGCCGTGGCCGCCCAGAAGCACCTGGGCCTGCCTGCCGCTGCCCCAAATGGGCGGCAGCGAAGGCAAGGCTAGCGGGGCAGCGGCGGGCGCAGGGAGGGTTTTTGGCACACGTGGGGCCCGGCGGGTGTCTTACCTCCCTTGGGCTGGGCCAGCTGCTGGCCCAGCCCATGGTCGCCCTGCACCATCGCCGCCGCAGCCACCCAGGAGCACCTGAGCACCTGGGCCTGCCTGCTGCCGCCCCAAATGGGTGGCGGCCTACGCCTCGGCTGGCGCAGGGGGCAGCACCATGCATGTGCGGTGCAGCACCGTGCATGTGTGGGGTAGTGCCGTGCATGCGCGGCACAGGTCATCACCTGCACATGTGCGGGGTAGCGCCGTGCATGCGCAGTGCAGGTCATCACCCGCGCATGTGCAGTGCAGGTCGTCATGCCGCGCATGCATGGTGCAAGTCGGGGTCGTGGCACGCATGCGTGGCACAGGTCGGGGTTGCGGCCTGAAAAAGGTTGAGAACCGCTGTTCTATTTGATCTAGTCAACAGGCAGAAACAATTGGAGAAAGACTGTTCTGCAAAAAAACTGGCCCTAGTCCATATTGCATCCAGAAACCTATTGGGAGTCAGTGCAGGTTTTCTAACGTGCAAAATTATATAACACTGCATATTAAGGGAAGTGTCTGGGGATATAATAAGCAGAATTTTTAGGAAGGGTTTAATAATTTCTTTACCAACCTTAAGTGCATTCAATACTCTAGATTTATGTGAGGGGAATTATGAATTTCAAGAATCTGAAGAATCATGCCAAACCAATCTTATCTCATTCTTCGATAAAGTAACTAAACTAGAAGACCAGCGAAACACAGTGGACGTAGTATACTTAGATTTCAGTAAGGCATTTTACAAGGTAGACCACAACCTACTCCTTGGTAAGCTAGGAAAGGGTGGAATAGACAACATCACCACCAGATGGATCTGTAGCTGGCTAACAAACTGTACTAAACAAGTAGTCCTCAATGGCACTACATCCACATGGAGAGAAGTAAGAAGTGGGGTACCACAAGATTCCATCTTAGGCCCAGTACTCTTCAATATCTTCATAAATGACTTAGATGAGGGAATTGAAGAGGAACTCATCAAATTTGCAGACGACACCAAACTGGCAGGAGTAGCCAACATCCCAGAAGAGAAACTCAGGATCCAAAAGGATCTTGACAAACTTGAACAATAGGCCCTATCCAACAAAATGAGTTTCAGTGTGGACAAAAGCAAAGTCTTACATTTAGGTAGGAAAATCCAAAGGTACAAATACAGATTGGGTGAGACCTGCCTTAAAAACAGCAGCTGTGAGAGGGACCTTGGAGTCCTAGTGGACGATCACTTGACTAAGAGCCTGCAGTGTGCAGCAGCAACCAAAAAAGCTAATACAATCCTGGGTTGTATAAACAGAGGTATAGAATCAAGGTCAAACGAAGTATTATTACAGCTTTATAAAACCCTGATAAGGCCACACCTGGAATACTGCAGCCAATTTTGGTCACCATATCACAAAAAAGATGTTGAGAGTTTGGAAAAAATCAGAGAAGAGCTACTAAGTTGATTGGAGGCCTGGAAACTAAAACATACAAAGAACGGCTGCAGGACTTGGGTTTGGCTAGTCTGAAGAAAAGAAGAAATAGGGGAGACATGATAGCAGTGTTCCAATATCTGAGGGGCTGCGCAGAGGGGGCCAGGTTGTTCACCAAAGCACCAGAGGGAAGGACAAGAAACAATGGTTGGAAACTGATCAAAGAGAGAAGAAAACTGGAATTAAGGAGAAACTTCCTGACAGTGAGGACAATCAACCAGTGGAACAGCTTGCCTTCAGAAATCGTGGCCACTCCATCACTAGAGATTTTCAAGAGGCGACTGAACAGTCATCTGTCTGAGATGGTATAGGTCAGTGATGGTGAACATTTTAGAGACCGGGTGCCCAAAAACTGGCCCCGCCTCCACCCCATCACCTGCTCTGCCCCCACTCCACCCCCCATCTCCTGCCCCGCCTGCCCACAGGGCCACTCACCACCACTTAGACCCGCCGCAGATCGCCCACGCAGCCCAGCAGCGCTATGGTGGTCACGCCCTCTGCCCGTGCCCTGCAGCATCAGCTGTGCACAATGGGGTGTGAGGGCAGAGTCTTGCCTATGCTGCCTGGCTGCCATGTTCTTGGCTATGCTGCTCCGCATGGGCCATGCTCAGGGGCGACTCTCCTTCAGGGGGGCTGCTGGAGAGGAGGGGGTTATGGGGGGAGTCGAGGCTGGGCAATGGCATGCCTTTGAAATATCAGAAGCCATTAAAAAAATTAAATCAGGCAAAACTCCAGAACCAGATGGCCTTGCAAGCCAATATTATAAGTGCTTTGAAGAGAAACCTCTTCAGCCACTAGAGCAGTGATGGTGAACCTTTTAGACACCGAGTGCCCAAAAACTGGTCCCGCCTCTGCCCCACCACCTGCCCCGCCCCCACTCCACCCCCCCATGCCCTGCCCCGCCTGCCCGCAGGGCCACTCACCATCACTTGGGCCCACCGCAGATCGCCCACGCAGCCCAGCAGCGCTATGGTGGTCACACTCTCTGCCCGTGCCCTGCAGCATCAGCTGTGCAAAATGGTGTGTGGGGGCAGAGTCTTGTCTATGCTGCCTGGCTGCCATGTTTTTGGCTATGCTGCTCCGCGTGGGCCATGCTCAGGGGCAACTCTCTTTCAGGGGAGCTGCTGGAGAGCAGGGGGTTATGGGGGAAGTCGAGGCTGGGCAACGGCATGCCTTTGAAATATCAGAAGCCATTAAAAAAATGAAATCAGGCAAAACTCCAACTACTGCTGACACTCTGACCACCACGTTATGTCCTAAGCTTTTGTAAAAAAATGGAAAAAACCAATAAAACTTTTATTTAAAAAAATGAAATCAGGCAAAACTCCAGAACCAGATGGCCTTGCAAGCCAATATTATAAGTGCTTTGAAGAGAAACCTCTTCAGCCACTAGAGAAGTGATGGTGAACCTTTTAGACACCGAGTGCCCAAAAACCGTCCTGTCCCCTGATCCCACTCTGCCCCTGTCCTGCCCACCCCCCTCCCACCCTCAGGGCCACCTACCACCTCCATGGCCCAACACAGATCGCCCAGGCGGCCCTGCAGTGCCATAGAGGCCAAGCCCTCCGCCCACATCACACAGCATAAACCGTGTGATGGGGCGCGAGGGCGGAGTCCTATCCCTGCTGCCTGGCTGCCATGTCCTTGGCTGTGCCCAGGGGCAACTCTCCTGCGGGGGGGCTGCTGATGAGGAGGGGGCCGCAGGGGGAGGAAGGGCTGGGACGATGGCATGCATGCCCACAGAGAGGTCTCTGTGTGCCGCCTCTGGAATGCGTGCTATAGGTTCGCCACCACTGGTATAGGTTCTCCTGCTTAGGCAGGGGACTGGACTAGAAGACCTCCAAGATACCTTCCAGTTCTATTCTATTCTAAGGATACATGAATACAATAAGGCAGATTCTTAGGTATCTCAGTGCAAAGACTCCATGGACCAGGTTACTTGCGGGACCGTCTTCAGCCTCATGAATCCCAGCGACTGGTTAGGGCACATAGGGCTGGCCTCCTACGGGTCCCGTCCATTAGGCAGTGTCATCTGACGGGTCCTAGGACAAGGGCCTTCTCCGTTGCTGCCCCAGCCTTCTGGAACCAGCTTCCCTCAGAGGTTCGTACTGCCTCCTCCCTCCTAGCTTTCCGGAAGCTTTTGAAGACCTATTTATGCCGACAGGCTTGTGGGGTATGAACTGTGTTCTGCCCCCGGGCTGAGGAATTTTGCTTCCATTGTTGATTGTGTGTTTGACTGTGTTTGCATGTTATATGTATGGATCTTACATTGGATGTTGTCATTGTTATTAAATTTTTGATATGTAGCTGTATTGTTGTTGTGAGCCGCCCCGAGTCTCAGGAGAGGGGCGGCATACAAATTTGATAAAATAAATAAATAAATAAATGTGGGATAGATGAAATAGAGGATCTGTGACAATGGAATGCTGGTTGTGTGTTAAATATATTATTATTTATAAATTACATTATTTAGTCCCATTCCTTGTTGACATTAAGTACTAGAATGCTGAAAATAAATTGAATTTCTCCCTATAAGGTACCAGTCAATTTGTGACACAGGGGGTTGCTATCTTTGCAATTAAAGAAGCAAGGCTAAGAGGGAAAGAGATGGTAGATTCTGCCAGGCATGACAAATTATGTAATGCCTATATTTCCTAAGGGAGCCAGTTTGGTGAAGTGGTTAGGGCATCAGGCTAGAAACTGAGAGACCACGAGTTCTATTTCTGCCTTAGGCACTGTTGTGGGTGTCTCTGGACCAGCTGGGGAGGTGTCGGAGGATGAGGAGGGGGAGCCGGGCCCCTCTGAGTGTTTGCCCCTCCCGGCAGCCGAGCCAGGCCCCTCTGAGTGTTTGCCCCTCCCGGCAGCCGAGCCAGGCCCCTCTGGGTGCTTTCCCCTCCCGGCAGCCGAGGCAGACAGGGAGGAGATTGAGATGCAGTCTGCATCGGAGTCTCAAGGTGCAGAATCAGACTTGGAACAGGAGAATGTATGGCTGGATCCGAGAGTTCGAAGGGTTAATAGGAGGAGGGTTCAGTTAAGTAGAAAAAGGAAGTGACGTATCGGAAACTGTATTAGAGGAGGAGAGAGAAATTAAGCCTTTGTCACGAGCAACGTTAATTAGAGATTGGCATGGAAACTTTCGCAGTGAGTTGAAACTGAGTTTTCTGGTGTTTTTGAAACCTACCGAAAAATAATGAGGTCTTGGACAATGTGATAAAGAAAGAGTGTTTTAATTGGAAGGTGGGAGGATAGCATATTTATCCTAAATGTAAATAAATCAGTGTTGGCCGTTCCGGCCCAAAATAATGCCAGCAGTTTGCTTTGAAATGACTTCGTTTGAAATGTGTTAATTAAAAACTATTAAAGACATCTTTATGTGGATTTTAATGAGCTGAGAGTGGCCAGACATAACAGATTGCTCGTGACCAAGAAAAAGAACAGAAAAGACAAAAATTAGTCCGAGCTTTCAGTGACGTCATGGAGCAACTCCTCGCTGATAACCCGGCTCTGCATCAATTAGTTCAAACTCTCCAGCAACAAATTGGACATTTGCAACAGCAGATTCAGGCCGCAAGAGCCCCAGCTCCAGCCCCCCCTCCCAGACGAAGCAGATGTTACTTAGCCTTGCCTGATAAGTTTACTGGAGAGCGTAGTAAATTTCCAGCTTTTTTAAACCAATGCAAAACATTCATTGCCTCAACTCCAGCAGATTTCCAGCTTGATGAAACGAAAGTAGCGTTCATTTTAAGTTTACTCTCTGGGCCAGCTGCTGATTGGTCGTCTCCTCTGATAGACGGACAAGATCCTGTCCTGAGCAATTATGCAGGATTCTGCCAGCTGATGGAAAGAGAATTTGTTGACCCCCTTCGTAGACAAAATGCCACCCGGCGGATACGAGAGCTACGTCAAGGATCGCGCTGCGTAGCGGAATATATCTCAGATTTTCGCCGCGTAGCTCAAGAAATTAATTGGAATGATGAGGCTCTCATGGAAATCTTTCTAGATGGTCTGTCTTCCCAGATCTTGAACGGATTGAAAGTTACTGAAATACCCGCAACCCTGGATGCATTATACCAACATTGTTTGGCTATTGAAGTGCGAACGCAAGCCATGGATGCCCGCCTGGTCAAACAGATGGTTCCAGTCACCGGAAGTGCCAAGCCAGTTCCTGCACCACGCAGAGGATTCCAGACCCTACCTATCACTCCACCCGTCCCGGCCCCCAGACGTATTTTCCAATCATTGCCGGCTTACACTGAGAGGCCAGAGAGGAGCCCATGGATCTTGGGGCAGCCAGATCTCGCTTGACCGAGGCTGAGAAGACAAGACGGAGAGTTGAGGGATTGTGCCTGTACTGTGGAGAGATGGGTCACTTCGTCATGGCCTGCCCCCAGAAGAGACGTGCTACGGCAGATCCTACTCCTATTCCAACTCGGCCTCCCATTCAGCAATTTCAAGCCACCTTGCCGGGAAACAGCCAGAGCCCGGCCTAATGGAAACATTGGGTCAGGCAGGCGCCAAACCCAGTTCCAGTTCCGCAGACAAAGACCCCGGTCCTCCGAGACATCTGATCCTAGCAACCAATATACTTCTGGGAAATCATGCCCAGGGCATTCCGGCACACGCCTTGTTGGATTCTGGAGCCACCACCAACTTCATGAATGAAGCTTTCGCTCGTCAGCATGCCATACCTTTGTGCTCTGTAAAGCCGCCTATGTTGGTTGAGACAATTGATGGTCGTGAATTGTTGTCTGGACCGATCAAGTTTATGACCCAGCCCATACGCCTGGTCATAGGACAACATGAAGAAGCCATCCAATTCTATGTTACCAAGGGACTTCATTTCCCCTTAGTTCTCGGCTTAGCCTGGTTGAGAACCCATGATCCTTGTGTGGTGTGGTCCCAGAACTTTGTTTCATTTCCCAGTTTGCAATGCGTTGACCACGTACGCCAAGTTTGCGCAGCCCAGCTACCATCCCACTCTGACATCACCTTGCCGGCCGACCTAGCGGACTTTGCAGATATATTCAATGAGAAAGAGGCGGACCAATTGCCTCCGCATAGACCATATGACTGTGCCATTGATTTGCTGCCAAATGCCAAACTTCCAGGGGGACGCCTTTACTCAATGTCAGAACCCGAGTTGGCCGCCTTAAAAGACTTTGTGGACAAAAACCTGGCCAGAGGTTTCATTCGTCCCTTGTCCTCGCCTTTGTCAGCTCCTGTGTTATTCGTGAAGAAGAAAACCGGAGATTTACGCCTATGCTGTGACTATCGCAAGCTCAATGCCATCACGGTGCGCAACCGGTACCCTCTGCCTTTAATTCCTGATCTCATGGACCGTCTCCGATCAGCGGCCATCTTCACCAAGATAGACTTACGGGGTGCTTACAACCTGGTTCGCATCCGAGAGGGAGACGAGTGGAAGACCGCGTTTGGGACCAGGTATGGCCATTTTGAATATACAGTCATGCCCTTTGGACTCACCAATGCTCCGGCCGTTTTTCAACATTTCATGAATGACATCTTCCGGGATTTATTAGATCAATTTGTGGTGGTTTACCTCGATGACATCCTGATTTACTCCCCGTCACGAGCAACTCATCTTCAGCATCTCCGACAAGTTCTGCAACGCTTGAGAGAGCATCACCTTTACGCCAAGTTAGAGAAATGTCAATTCTATCAAACCACCATTGAGTTTCTGGGACATGTGATTTCTCCACAAGGCATCGCCATGGATCCTGGCAAGGTTGAGGCCTTGCAAACCTGGCAACCACCATGTAAAGCAAAAGATGTCCAAAGACTTTTGGGATTTGCGAACTATTACCGGATATTCATTCCGAAGTTTTCTGCCTTGACTGCGCCCCTTACTCGACTGTTACGGAAAGGCATTAAGTTCCAGTGGGGCGATGCCGAGCAACAGGCGTTTCAGACCCTCAAAAAGGCTTTTGTTCAGGAACCCATTCTCAAGTATCCAGATCCTTGTCGTCCCTTTGTAGTGGAGGCCGACGCCTCAGATGTTGCTGTAGGGGCCGTGCTTCTTCAAACACGCCAAGATGGCGGCCTCCTGTTTCCGTGTGCTTATTACTCCAGGAAACTGAATCCCTCCGAACGCCATTATACCATTTGGGAGAAGGAGCTATTAGCCATCAAGACGGCTTTTGAGACCTGGAGACACCACCTGGAAGGAGCCCGCTACCAAGTTGAAGTTCGGACTGACCATAAAAACTTGGAATTTCTGCAATCTGCCAGGAAATTGAATCAACGTCAGATCCGTTGGTCTTTGTTCTTCGCTCGATTCAATTTCAAAGTCACCTACATTCCGAAAGGGTACAACAAAAGAGCAGATGCCTTGTCCCGTAAACCGGAGTATTTACAGATCAAGGATCCCTTACCGCTTCGAACCATTCTGCCTATCGAATCGATCGCAGCCGTGCATGATCCGGTAGATCTACGACGACAGATTAGGGAAGCGCAACAACTAGATGATTTTGTGGCACAGAGGCTGCAAGAGGTGGGTCCCGACTCACCTTGGACCTTGTCCGAGGGTCTATTACGCTTCCGCAACCTGTTATATGTTCCAGCAGGCCCACTCCGTGGTCTCATTCTGACTCAATGCCATGATAACCCTGCGGCGGGTCATTTTGGTTTCTTTAAGACTCTCCACTTAGTGTCTCGGACTTTTTGGTGGCCCAGGCTTCGCCGTGATGTTCATTCTTATATGAATTGCTGTGTACGGTGCCGTCAGGCAAAACATGCCACGGGAGCCCCTCCGGGATTGTTACAGCCGTTACCCACGCCGGAGAGACCCTGGGGGGCTATTTCCATGGACTTCTTGACTTGTCTACCTGTTTCTGCCAGCTACACCGTTGTCTTTGTAGTGGTGGACATGCTGACCAAGATGGCACATTTCATTCCTTGCCGAAGAATACCATCAGCCAAGGTCATTGCTCAGCTGTTCATTCAACATATCTTCCGGCTACACGGGTTGCCTGACAAAATAGTGTCCGACCGAGGAACCCAGTTCACCTCGGCGTTCTGGAGAGAACTCATGTCTGCGCTACAAGTCCAAGTTAATCTAGCCTCCACGCATCACCCAGAGACTGATGGGGGTACAGAGAAAGTGATTGGCATCCTGGAGCAGTATTTGCGTTGTTTCATCAACGACCAACAGAACGATTGGTCCAAATATCTCTCCGTGGCCGAATTTGCTTTCAACAACTCTCAGCACACTTCCACTCAGACCACTCCGTTTTTGGCCAACTACGGATATCATCCCAGATTTTTCCCGCTCACGCTCCTTGATTCTCCAGTTCCAGTTGCGGAGGAATATTTATCCGAGCTCCAGTCAGTCCAAGAGATGGTTAAGCAGCACTTGGCTAAGGCCAAGGAAGACTACAAGAGGGTTGCAGACCGCTCTCATCGCAACACGCCGCCGTTAGCTGTTGGAGATCGGGTTTGGCTCTCCACCAAGTACTTGTTTCCAGGGAGAATTCACCGCAAGCTTGACCAACGTTTCCTAGGTCCTTTTCCTGTGGAGACGGTCATCAATCCGGTGACCTATCGTTTGACTTTGCCTAGGTCTCTTCGTGTACATCCCGTGTTTCATCGCTCCTTGCTTGTTCCTGTATACCCTGATTCTCCGCTTCGACCTCCTGATCCGGGCCCTACAGCTCGCCGTGCTCACGTTCCTGTTTCCCGGTTGGAGGTGTCCGGCATCCGAGATTCCCGATGGCTCAATGACCGCTTCCAATATTTGGTTGATTGGACCGGGGGTGGGCAAGCCGCTTGCTGTTGGGTTGATGCTCATGATATTGCGGCTCCTGAGTTAATTCGGGATTTTCATGCTGCGTTTCCCTACAAACCACATCCCCTGCAACGGACCCGAGGGGAGGGGCCTGCGGGGGGGATAGTGTTGTGGGTGTCTCTGGACCAGCTGGGGAGGTGTCGGAGGATGAGGAGGGGGAGCCGGGCCCCTCTGAGTGTTTGCCCCTCCCGGCAGCCGAGCCAGGCCCCTCTGAGTGTTTGCCTCTCCCGGCAGCCGAGCCAGGCCCCTCTGGGTGCTTTCCCCTCCCGGCAGCCGAGGCAGACAGGGAGGAGATTGAGATGCAGTCTGCATCGGAGTCTCAAGGTGCAGAATCAGACTTGGAACAGGAGAATGTATGGCTGGATCCGAGAGTTCGAAGGGTTAATAGGAGGAGGGTTCAGTTAAGTAGAAAAAGGAAGTGACGTATCGGAAACTGTATTAGAGGAGGAGAGAGAAATTAAGCCTTTGTCACGAGCAACGTTAATTAGAGATTGGCATGGAAACTTTCGCAGTGAGTTGAAACTGAGTTTTCTGGTGTTTTTGAAACCTACCGAAAAATAATGAGGTCTTGGACAATGTGATAAAGAAAGAGTGTTTTAATTGGAAGGTGGGAGGATAGCATATTTATCCTAAATGTAAATAAATCAGTGTTGGCCGTTCCGGCCCAAAATAATGCCAGCAGTTTGCTTTGAAATGACTTCGTTTGAAATGTGTTAATTAAAAACTATTAAAGACATCTTTATGTGGATTTTAATGAGCTGAGAGTGGCCAGACATAACAGGCACAAAGCCAGCTGGGTACTTTAGCTTTCTCTCAGCCCTAAGAAGGAGGCAATGGCAAACTGCTTCTGAAAAATTGTGCAAAGAGAACTTCTGGAGACAGTCTCTGAGAACCACACATGATTGCATGGAAGAAAAAATAACATTTCCTAAATGTCTAACAAGGTGTGTTAAAGTTCCTACTCCATTTCATTAACCAGCTTAAAGTACTGTGTTATAAACATGAAACAAATGTTTCATGTTTATATTAATAATTAATTAATAAACATTTTATTAATATTATTGCTGTTTAGACTTTAGATTTAAAATTTTAATATCTAAAATGTATTAGTTTTAGATTTAAAAACAATATCTCATTTCAAGGTATGGCTGCATTGTTGTTACCCATAGTATACTTAAAATGGTCTGGAGAATCAATAAAATTACTGACTTTAATGATGCCAAAAATCCTCAGACTCTTGATTCTAATGCAACCATTGGCTGGTTGGTTCATGCAAAAAGCTGGGAATATTCAGTTGTGGGAATATTCTGTTGGATCCATGTTTTGGCACCAGAACAGAGCCAATAATGTTGGATATTTTTATTTTATTTATTTTTTTGGTGATGGATCACTGCCTGCAGACAAACATGATTTGTGATTCGATATGGACTGTAAATAAAAATTATGTGAAATGAATAGAGTCTGCACTAAGGATCCATGTTTTGTTGAATGGTGAAATCAAAAGTTATTGATTAACTTTTATTTGATGATACTTTTATGTTGATTCTTTATAAAAGCTATATGATATCAAGATAATCTGTGTTTGGTTTCATGGAACGTTTACTCTTTTCCCTATAAAACACAGATAAAAAGATCAGATTCTGTTTAAATTCCTAGTACAGTCAGTTCTGTTTACTGCTGCAGAACAAATTGTGAATTATACTTAGAAACTTGACTTCACCTGGCTAGAGTCAGATTAAAATAAACATAATCTTAGAATCCATCTTTGCAGCACCCACAAGTGATGCTTTATGTCCATTTATAATAGCAAATAAGTGAAGGGACCACTACTGAGTTTCTGAATATATAGAGAATCAAATTGTGGCATTTCCTATTGCTTGTGCTAATAGCTAACTACCAACAATGAGCATGAGTAGGTTTCTCACTAACACAGATATGTCAAACACAAGGTCCACAGGCCGGATCCAGCCCACGATGGCCTCAGATTTGGCCTGTGAGGTCACCCCAGAGACAGTGAGGGATCAGCCCCTGCTGCCCTGGCCCCAGCCCACCCCAGCCCAGCTGGGCACCCCCAGGGGAGGCAAGCATGAGGGGGCCAGAAATGTCCAGCAACAGCCGCAGCCTGCTAGCCCCTCAGCCAGAGCACTCTGGGGTTCTGCAGCCCACTATGACAACCAGGCTGGCCCTCCAAGCAGCGGACGGAGCAGCAGCAGCAGCAGGCGGAGGCAAAAGTATGGGGGTGTGGGAAGCATGCAATCTGGCCCACTGGATGAGTCTGCTACATCCCATCTTCTGTCTTTGCAAGGCCCCCTGTGCCTCTGTCTCTGGTCTCCAAGAAGCAAGTGTGGTGGCAGCACCAGCAGCAGGTGGAGGCAGAAGCACATGGGAAGGGATGCAATCTGGCTCATCGAATGAGCCTGGCAGCTGCAAAGACAAAGACTACAACAGAGCAGTTGCGTCCAGCGGGCCAGTTAGCATACCTCCCACTGCCTGCACCTCTGCCTCCACCTGCTGCTGGTACCACCGCTGAGCCTGCCACTTGGAGGGCTGGCCCAATGGTCACAGCAGGCTGTGGCTGCTGCTGGACACTGTCAGCCAACACGTACTCAATATGTTCTTTGTACACGCCAGCAAGGTGAGGCAGGTCATAGGGCCAGGATAGCACCATGCTGCAGCTCCTGCACACTTGGGCCCCCCATCCAACCTCATTCTCCAGCAAGCCCCCTGGAAGGTCAAGGGCCCTGGTAAGCCCGCACTGCCATCTAGGGCCCTTGGTGCAGCCAAAGAGGGTTGTAAAAGATTGTAAAAAGAAATTAAATGAATATTTTGGTGATAATTTAGGTAAAGGGACAACCTTAACGACTGTGTGGGATGCTAGTAAAGTTGTTATGCAGAGTTATTTTATACAGTAGAATCCCTTAGAGAAGAAAAAATCTCAAGAAAAGATGCAAAAGATATTGGACAAAATTAGACAGAAAGAAATCAAACTGCAAAAGACATTTATGGATCCCAAAATTTCACATTAAATTAAACTGTTACGGCAACAATTGTCTATGTTAACAGTTCAATAGAAACAAAATTAAACTATGGTATGTGAAACAAAAACACTTTGAATTTGCAAATAAACCAGGAAGATGGTTGCCATACACACTAAGGAAGGAAAGGGAAAAGAGAATGATTGAGAAAATTTGCAAAGGTAATAAGGTAATAACAGATAATGAGCTTGTTAAAAAGTATTTTCATAATTTTTACTCCAATTTGTATAAAAAACAGGAGTTACATATGTCTAAAATAGATGAATATCTTTTAAGACAACAGTTGCCTAAGCTATCGCAAACTCAGATGCAACTTATGAATGATCCAATAACTGCCTTTGAAATATCAGAAGCCATTAAAAAAGTGAAATCAGGACTTCCGGTTCCGGAGGCAGCACCTCTAGCTGTACGAAGAGACTCGTCTCCTCATCAGCTAGTTTCCCTCTGCCAGTAGACCCTTATGAGGGTCAAAAGTCACCCTGGAGGGTGCGACTACCATCGAGGAGGCTGTGCTCGGCTGCAGAGGAGCGGCGGCTCCCCCAGCTGGCTGAGCGAACTCTGAGGGCCGATGGAGAAGATCAGCAGTAAAATGGCCGATCACCCAGCTGCACCAACCTCAAGTCAAAAGAACAACTAAGCATGAAGACCCACCGTGGTGAATCCGGGTAAGACTCCCTTTTCTCTCGCTATCCTGATCTTTCCTGTAAAGAGCTCTGACTATTTCCCTTTGCTAAGAAAGCGGCAGCTGTCTATTTCGGAAAAAGAGCTTAAAAAAAACCTCTTTGTCTTTTTTGGTTGTTTTTTCTATCATTGGACTTTCTTTGTGGGGATATTTAGGGGAAAAGAAGAAAAAAAGGACATTGCTGATTTGTTCCTATCAACTTTATAACGTTGGAGATACCTCTCTTGTTAAATTTAAAAAAAAAAAAGAGTGAAAACTTTTTGTTTCCTTAACTTTATTAACTTGGAAAAAAGATCTTGCAGTCCACTGAGGACATCTGGGAGCCAAAAGTGACATTACAACTCTATCTTTGTGATTGGAAGAGGGATTGGACTTCATTTGACAGTAAAAGAGAAAAGATAATCTGACATTTGGGTGGTGAAGCTGGCTATTAGACCTTTGGAGGCGGACATTTGTGGACTTTTATTAAATATAGTCTCTAATAAAGGAATAGGCTAGTCTACCACCAAAATGGAAGAAAATACTCCATATCTTGATTATGATCTAATATTGGGAAAAAAAATTAAAATGACAGCAGACTTCAAAAGTTATTGGAAATCTAGGAGACAATCTAAAGATGCCACCTTGGCACTTCCAACAGACCCTTCAACAATGAATCAAGCCATGGAACAAGGAACACCAGAGGAAGAACAGAACAGGCTTTCACACATCAAGACACACAATCTAAAGAGACACACAATCTAAAGAGACACAGGCATTATGCTTACAACCCAATGGTGAATCTATGCTGGGAGAAAAGGTGGTAACCACTGAGCCAACTAATTCTACACTACGTTACCTACAATGGATGGATAACTTGGATGATCAAGAACTAACTGTAACTGATTCAGTTCAACTACCGAAAACTACAAAGATTGACACTCAGATACAACTTTCTGGAAACCACAACAAAGCGGATAACTTATTTACAATTATAATATGGAATAAAAGTCAATATAACACCCAGATGATATTGGCAGGAAGAGAAGAAAATTTTGTTCAGTTTGAACTGATTAGAAGCTTTTGTAACCAAAGTTTGAGGTTTGCTAATCGGAAGGTTTTAATATGGGAACCAACTTGGCCTACAAAGAAAGCTAGAGTCAGGTTTAAATGTGATATAAAATGTTACTTGATGGGTTAAAAAGGCTTTATAGATTTTGTCTGATTTAACAATGAAAGAAGGATGAGAATTGACTATTATCATAGTTGATAATTATTAAGGAGCAAACTTGTTTAGGGGTTAAAAAGATTTTATAGACTTAGAGTGATGAAATGATAGAACATGTTTTTAAAAATAGATATGTGTGGGGGTTTTTTTGGAACTACACTATTATTTTAAATATGATAATTATTTTGAAATGCAGAGAGAATTTCTGTTTGATTTAATAATGAATGAAGGCTGGGAATTTCCTGACATTATACTTGATAAGTACTTGAAGGTGTAAACTTTACAAAAGGGCTTAAAAAGATTTTTTATAGATGTGGATTGATGAAATGATAGAATATATTCTTAAAAATAGAATTGTATTTGTTGGATTTATATTGTTATTTTAAACGTGAAAAATATGCTTTAATAGAGAGAGAGCAAGAGCCACTTGTGATAGGGAAAAAATTAGTTTTAATGAACAATCTATCATTAAGGATACCTGAAATCTCAACTAGATGTCTATTGAAATGTAACTGGAATATGACAATTGTAATTAGTAAAGCATAACACAGGATATAGATTATCATAATTGCAAGGTGATTGAGGATTTTTGTTTGATTGAACTTTATCTAAAATTGTATTAATTTTAATAAGTAATATTTTTCCTTACAGAGAGGAAATTGTTTATAATTAATTTGAGCTATATGTATATGATTTTGTTTTTGAATGATTTGACACTCTGACCACCACGTTATGTCCTAAGCTTTTGTAAAAAAAAACAATGGAAAAAACTAATAAAACTTTTATTTTAAAAAAAATGAAATCAGGCAAAACTCCAGAACCAGATGGCCTTGCAAGCCAATATTATAAGTGCTTTGAAGAGAAACCTCTTCAGCCACTAGAGAAGTGATGGTGAACCTTTTAGACACCGAGTGCCCAAAAACCGTCCTGTCCCTGATCCCACTCTGCCCCTGCCCTGCCCACCCCCCTCCCACCCGCAGAGCCACCTACCACCTCCATGGCCCACCACAGATCGCCCAGGTGGCCCTGCAGTGCCATAGAGGCCAAGCCCTCCGCCCACATCACACAGCATAAACCGTGTGATGGGACGCGAGGGCGGAGTCCTACCCCTGCTGCCTGGCTGCCATGTCCTTGGCTGTGCCCAGGGGCAACTCTCCTGCGGGGGGGGCTGCTGATGAGGAGGGGGCCGCAGGAGGAGGCAGGGCTGGGACGATGGCGTGCATGCCCACAGAGAGGTCTCTGTGTGCCGCCCCTGGCATGCGTGCTATAGGTTCGCCACCACTGGTATAGGTTCTCCTGCTTAGGCAGGGGACTGGACTAGAAGACCTCCAAGATACCTTCCAGCTCTATTCTATTCTAAGGATACATGAATACAATAAAGCAGATTCTTAGGTATCTCAGTGCAAAGACTCCATGGACCAGGTTACTTGCGGGACCGTCTTCAGCCTCATGAATCCCAGTGACTGGTTAGGGCGCATAGGGCTGGCCTCCTACGGGTCCCGTCCATTAGGCAGTGTCATCTGACGGGTCCTAGGACAAGGGCCTTCTCCGTTGCTGCCCCAGCCCCCTGGAACCAGCTTCCCTCAGAGGTTCGTACTGCCTCCTCCCTCCTAGCTTTCCGGAAGCTTTTGAAGACCTATTTATGCCGACAGGCTTGTGGGGTATGAACTGTGTTCTGCCCCCGGGCTGAGGAATTTTGCTTCCATCGTTGATTGTGTGTTTGACCGTGTTTGCATGTTATATGTATGGATCTTACATTGGATGTTGTCATTGTTATTAAATTTTTGATATGTAGCTGTATTGTTGTTGTGAGCCGCCCCAAGTCTCAGGAGAGGGGCGGCATACAAATTTGATAAAATAAATAAATAAATAAATAAATGTGGGATAGATGAAATAGAGGATCTGTGACAATGGAATGCTGGTTGTGTGTTAAATATATTGGGCTCATTATTTAGTCCCATTCCTTGTTGACATTAAGTACTGGAATGCTGAAAATAAATTGAATTTCTCCCTATAAGGTACCAGTCAATTTGTGACACAGGGAGTTGCTATCTTTGCAATTAAAGAAGCAAGGCTAAGAGGGAAAGAGATGGTAGATTCTGCCAGGCATGACAAATTATGTAATGCCTATATTTCCTAAGGGAGCCAGTTTGGTGAAGTGGTTAGGGCATCAGGCTAGAAACTGAGAGACCACGAGTTCTATTTCTGCCTTAGGCACAAAGTCAGCTGGGTACTTTAGCTTTCTCTCAGCCCTAAGAAGGAGGCAATGGCAAACTGCTTCTGAAAAATTGTGCAAAGAGAACTTCTGGAGACAGTCTCTGAGAATCACACATGATTGCATGGAAGAAAAAATAACATTTCCTAAATGTCTAACAAGGTGTGTTAAAGTTCCTACTCCATTTCATTAACCAGCTTAAAGTACTGTGTTATAAACATGAAACAAATGTTTCATGTTTATATTAATAATTAATTAATAAACATTTTATTAATATTATTGCTGTTTAGACTTTAGATTTAAAATTTTAATATCTAAAATTTATTAGTTTTAGATTTAAAAACAATATCTCATTTCAAGGTATGGCTGCATTGTTGTTACCGTTACCCATAGTATACCTAAAATGGTCTGGAGAATCAATAAAATTACTGACTTTAATGATGCCAAAAATCCTCAGACTCTTGATTCTAATGCAACCATTGGCTGGTTGGTTCATGCAAAAAGCTGGGAATATTCAGTTGTGGGAATATTCTGTTGGATCCATGTTTTGGCACCATAACGGAGCCAATAATGTTGGATATTTTTATTTTATTTATTTTTTTGGTGATGGATCACTGCCTGCAGACAAACATGATTTGTGATTCGATATGGACTGTAAATAAAAATTATGTGAAATGAATAGAGTCTGCACTAAGGATCCATGTTTTGTTGAATGGTGAAATCAAAAGTTATTGATTAACTTTTATTTGATGATACTTTTATGTTGATTCTTTATAAAAGCTATATGATATCAAGATAATCTGTGTTTGGTTTCATGGAACGTTTACTCTTTTCCCTATAAAACACAGATAAAAAGATCAGATTCTGTTTAAATTCCTAGTACAGTCAGTTCTGTTTACTGCTGCAGAACAAATTGTCCTTGGCTGTGCCCAGGGGCAACTCTCCTCCGGGAGGGGTGCTTAAGAGGAGGGGGCCGCAGGGGGAGGCAGGGCTGGGGCAATGGCGTGCATGCCCACAGAGAGAGCTCTGTGTGCCGCCTCTGGCATGCGTGCCATAGGTTCGCCACCACTGCACTAGAGGATAAAATGAATGATATATTACAGGAGGAAATGATACCTCAAATGTGGAAAGAAGCCATTACTGTGTTATTACAAAAGGAGGGTCAAGATGCTACAAAGAATTATAGGCCAACTTCATTATTAAACAGACTATAAACTTTTTGCTGCAATTTTGGCAAAAAAAATAAAGATGTTACAGGCATATATTCATGAAGACCAATCTGGCTTTCTGCCAAAAAGACAACTAAGATAATATGAAGACCGTTTTTAATATCATTGAATATTTATAACAGGGGTGTCAAACTCAATTTCATTAAGGGCCACTTCAGCATTGCAGTTGCCCTCAAGGGACAGGGTGGGTGTGGCCAGGGTAGGTGCAGCCTACTGGGTGGGCATGGATGGAGTGGGTGTGGCCTACTGGGTGGGCATAGCCAGCTCTACATCATTCGCGTCAAGGGTGCCTGTGGGGGCTTGGGCAGAAGTGGGACAGATCTGAGGGTCTCTGGCAGAAGGGGGTGGGACCAGGGCAAGTGCCAAGGCATGGTCCACTGGAGGAGTCTCACTGTTCCTCTCAGGCCATGCAGGGGGACTGGATGGTGGTGCGGGCTGCCCAGAGCTCTGGGCAGCAGAGGTCAAATGCCCAGCCTGGCCCTCGAGCACCCACAGCACCAAGCCAAAGCCCACTTCCCCAAGGGGGCACTCAGCTGCACTTACCTCCTCCTCAAGGCTGCTGCTGCTGTGCTTGCTCTCCTTAGCCAGGTTGCTCAGGATGGGTACAAGGGCAAAGTCATTCCCTCTCCATGGGAGAAAACCCGGCTTTGTATCCAAAGCTTCCTTAGCAATAAGATGAGAGACCCCCAGGATAGGCCAAGAGGAGGGGGCAAGGGGATGGTGAAAGGGTAGCAGGGCAGGACTAAGGCAGGACTTCCCTCAGACCCTCCCTCTCCTTCTTTCCTTCCTTCCTTCCTAAGTACAGAATGTTGGGAAAATATTTGAGATGAGGAATGGAGAAAAACAGGCAAGAAACGCAGCTGGGGAGGTGTCACCCTTCATGAGGAATGCACCATCGCCTGGAAGTGGCCAGCACATGGCCCTCAGCAGGCAGCAAGGTGTTCTCCTCACAGCGCCGAGAGGCTGAGCCAGGCGGTGTGAATCTGAAAAGAAGTGCGATGCCGCCCAGCCCCCAGTCTGCATGGTTTCAGCAGGCAGCGGGGTGCTTTCTTCACAGCGCCAAGAGGCTGAACCGGGTGGTGCAAACCCAAAAAGAAGCGCAATGCCACCCAGCCCCCAGCCTCCCCGGTTTCTGTAGGCAGCGGGGCGCCAAGAGCTGAGCTGGGTGACACGAATCTGATGAGAAGTGCAATGCTGCCTAGCCCCCAGTCTGCCCAGTTTCAGCAGGCAGCAAGATGCAAAGCTGGCGAGCTTTGCACTGCCCGGCTCAATCTCTCGCCGCTGTGAGGAGAGCACGTCGCTGACTGCCAAAACCCCTCCCCCAGAGCTCATCAAGCCAGATATGTGAAGTACGCGAGGCACTTCCAGGCGATGGTGCGTTTCTTCATTCTCACAAAGGACACCTCCCCAGCATGCACCCCAGGGGTGGGGCCGACACGGGAGGGGCTGCTTCCTTGCTGTTTCCATATGGCCTTGTGGAGCTAAAACTGAATACATTTCAGCATAAATGGCCACCACAAAATTGTACATTGGCTCCCGGCCAGCCTGGGCCAGGGCCAAGATAGCGGGGGCTGTTCCCTCACTATTTCCAGGATGGCTTCCTGGGCCACATGAAACCACTTCAAGGGCCGCATCTGGTCCTCGTTCCTTGTGTTTGAAATGTCTGATTTAGGGTATTTATAGTCAGTTCAGTAGTCTGGTCCTCTTCTTCTTCTTGCGATTTCAACTGAGTAGAATAGAGAGTCATATCTGGTGTTGTTGTTTAGTTATCTAAAATATCTATGTTCTCTGCTTTGGGAGTTACATCAAAGTTCTCAGCCGCTTGTGTATGTTGTATGAAGTCTTCTTTAATGTTAAATTGTTCATCTTCTGTTATTTTTTGGGTTGTAGGTTGATCAGTTTGAGTCTGAGATTCAATTTGTAGTTTTGTAAAAATGTCTTTGGCTTTCACTCCTGGGATGATTAGCTCTGTTGCTTCACCGATTTTTTCAAGAATAAGTTTGTAATTAAGTTTTGGATAGGATTCATCCATTTCCATGGTGATTAAAGATAGTCCTTTAGTGGAGGCTATGGTTAATAAGACTCAGCTATTGTCCACCTCCACAATTTGTAGGAATTATTGTCACCACAGTTGTTTCTACATCTTATCTTTTTTGATAGTATAAAGAACAAATCAAAGTAGTCAACAAGCACAATTGAAAAAAGAAATTCCAGTTGCTATGCCAAAGTTTGCCACAAGATGTCCCCCAGCAGATCACAAAATCTTTTCCCAAATGCCAAATAGTCTCTTATTCAGTTAAAACACACAGAAAAGCTGATATTTTGCAAAGTTAATAGTTAAAGAAGTTTAAAAAGATGCTAAGTCTCTATAATAAAAAGATTGGGCCCCCAAGGTATCCACAAAACAAAAATCCAATTATTTAGTTGTTGAAGTTAGTAGTTCTTTCGTTTTCTTTCCAAGCTGTAAAATCCCATGTATTCAAACGCTGTTGAATTGGGAGCGGGGAAACGAATTTCAAAAGGCTTTCACAGGAAGGTAATTAGGGTAATTAGGGAAAAAGAGAGGTAAAAAAGGATATCACCCAAAACCTTCACCCCTGCTTCATATGCCTTAGCTGTTGTTGGGACTTTCAGCTGGTGCGACTAGGTGATCTGCCATGTTAATGGCCGATCTTTTCTTCATTGGTCCTAGGGAGCTGCCTCAGATCAAACGGAAGGGCTGCCGCTCTTCTGTGATCTTGCAAGGATCCTCCCCAATGGTGATGGACTGTGTCCGAGCAAGGAGGGTTCTTAGAGAGCCGCAAGGCCTTAACAGCTCCGTCTGCTGCTTGCTTGGCTGTTATCTCCCTCAGCACATCTTGGAAGGAGACAGTTTCCTTAGCAAAAATCTTTTGCTGAAGTTCTCAGCTCCTCAGACTGCAAACTAGCTGATCTCGTAGCCATTCTTCCAAGTCCTTAAATTCACACAGCCTTGCAGCTTGACGCAGAGCAGCAATGAAGTCCGCGGCAGACTCTCCTGGATGCTGCTCCCACTGTTCAAAAGCATGTCACCAAGCAATAACCAACAGCTTAAAATATTCCTTGAGCATTTTCTTAAGCTCGTGTAAGCAATGGACTCCAAGGGTGCTGGAGCAACCAAGTTTTCAGCGATGTCAAAAGTCCCTTGACCGCAAACACAAGCAACGTCGTGGCCTTCAGTCAGTCCTCCCAAACTTGGTTGACTCTAAAATAATTTTCCACCCTGGCAACATAGGAACTCCAGCGTTCAGGATGCGTGACGTCGAATTCAGAAAGATGACCGATCTTCACGATGGTGAATTTTGGCAGCCTCTTTCAATGCCTCGTGCGGCGCAGGCTTCCGAAGGAGTTCCAGGGTGGTCCTAGCCGTACTCTCCTCCAGCGTCTTCATACTGACAGGCAAAGTGGAAGAAAGTTGGAACACCGCACTTCTAAGCACTTGCAGGCCTTCCGTGGTGAGTCAGCCTTTGAATCTTCAGCAGCTGGATCCCACCTTCGTCACCCATATTCTGTTTCGCGCGTTGGTAGGCATTGAACGAGGCAGAGTAACAAACAGGTACTTCTTTATTCTTGCTTAAACAGAATTCTCCACAAAATGGCTCCGCCCCTTTTTATACATTCACCCTGGGGCATTGTCAGCCAATAAATGTAATGTATCTTCCAGCTCAAATGCATGCTCAGTAACTTGGAGACAGCCTGTCTGGCCCGGGCAGGCCATGTGGTCTGCCTGGGTCTCAGTGCAGCTTCCTATACCTGGTCTGTCAATCAAAGCCCAGGACATAATAGTATGCATGCAAAGGCCTTAGTGCCAGAGAGCAAGAACCAGCCTGGGGAGCTTTACTGAGGATAGGTGAAGGGGATAGCCACAGTGTGATTCTGAATGGTGTGTGTGTGTGTGCATGTAGCTTCTTCTACAAGACAGGTAATACAAACATCCTGGACAAAGTTTCCCTCCCACCAGACAGAAATCCAAATTGTTCAATACTTGCTGTGTCAACTATTCCCAAATGCTTTCTCTCCATGAATCCATTTAACTGACTAATTACAAAGTAAACGAGGCAAGAATGAAAACCTTACAATGGGTTTCCATCCTCCCCCCATAGTTTTCCTAGTTGTCTTCTGAGGCTTCACTTGAGGGCAATGGCTCCAGGACTCCTTCCTCTCTCTGCAGCTTTCCACAGACATCTGGGAAGATCTGTTCCACTCTGCTTGCATGGTGACTTTCTAGTTGATGGATGGATTCAAACCCAATTCCATGGCTCAAAGGTATAGAGGACTTCTCTGAAAGCAGCCTCTGGCTCAGTGTGCTCTATTTCCAAAGGTTGCTGAATCATCTGTACAGGACTGAAAGATATGAAAGCAAGGTCCCTCACCCCCTTTCTGGGTGACTCTCCCAGAAGAAACATTGCTGGTCAGACATGAGGAATGGAGAACAGAGGATAAGAAATGGAGAAGTAGAATGGAGGGTAAATAGCTGGCAGGCAGGGTTTTGAACAGATATTAATGTTAACTTTACAGATGTAAAAGAGACAGATGAAATCCATTCAACGACATACAGTACAGTAAATGCAAGAGTGAAACTTTTCCTGTAGATGAACTTAAAACATTCCCTCCTGATAACTTTGGGCTGCTTCTTAAAAGCACACAGAGAGAAAAAGAGTGAGAGGAGAAAAGAAAGAAAAAAGAACACAGTTCTCTTCACCCTGTTTTGCTGGCCAGGCAAAGTAGGGTAAGGGAATTTGCTTTGCTTTGCTTATTTTAACATTATTTCTAACAGAATTTAAAATTCTTTTCTCTTTGGATTAGAGACATTTAACAGTTACATTTAGCTCATACACAAAGACTTAGACACACAAAGAAAAGAGAAAAGAGAAAAGGAGAGGAAAACAGAACTCTCAGTTTTCACACACTGGTCATTCCCACCCTAAATCTCAGTTAACTCAAATTAGGGAAGGCACAACTTTTAAACATATCACATATTTGTATAGAAAGAGAGGGAGAGAGAAGATCACTGTATATATATACAGTGGGGCAAAAAAGTATTGAGTCAGCCACCAATTGTGCAAGTTCTCCCACTTAAAAAGATAAGAGAGGCCTGTAATTGTCATCATAGGTAGACCTCACCTATGAGAGACAAAATGAGAAAACAAATCCAGACAATCACATTGTCTGATTTGGAAAGAATTTATTTGCAAATTATGGTGGAAAATAAGTATGTGGTCACCTACAAACAAGCAAGATTTCTGGCTCTCACAGACCTATAACTTCTTCTTTAAGAGGCTCCTCTGTCCTTCACTCATTACCTGTATTAATGGCACCTGTTTGAACTTGTTATCAGTATAAAAGATACCTGTCCACAACCTCAAACAGTCACACTCCAAACTCCACTATGGTGAAGACCAAAGAGCTGTCAAAGGACACCAGAAACAAAATTGTAGACCTGCACCAGGCTGGGAAGACTGAATTTGCAATAGGCAAGCAGCTTGGTGTGAAGAAATCAACTGTGGGAGCAATAATTAGAAAATGGAAGACATACAAGACCACTGATAATCTCCCTCAATCTGGGGCTCCACGCAAGATCTCACCCCGTGGGGTCAACATGATGACAAGAACGGTGAGCAAAAATCCCAGAATCACACAGGGGGACCTAGTGAATGACGTGCAGAGAGCTGGGACCAATGTAACAAAGACAACCATCAGTAACACACTACGCTGCCAGGGATTCAGATCCTGCAGTGCCAGACGTCTCCCCCTGCTTAAGCCAGTACATGTCCGTGCCCGTCTGAAGTTTGTTAGAGAGCATTTGGATGATCCAGAAGAGGATTGGGAGAATGTCATATGGTCAGATGAAACCAAAGTAGAACTGTTTGGTAGAAACACAATTCGTCGTGTTTGGAGGAGAGAGAATGCTGAGTTGCAGTCAAAGAACACCATACCTACTGTGAAGCATGGGGGTGGCAACATCATGCTTTGGGGCTGTTTCTCTGCAAAGGGACCAGGATGACTGATCCGTGTACAGGAAAGAATGAATGGGGCCATGTATCGTGAGATTTTGAGTGCAAACCTCCTTCCATCAGCAAGGGCATTGAAGATGAAACGTGACTGGGTCTTTCAGCATGACAATGATCCCAAACACACCGCCTGGGCAACAAAAGAGTGGCTTCGTAAGAAGCATTTCAAGGTCCTGGAGTGGCCTAGCCAGTCTCCAGATCTCAACCCCATAGAAAACCTTTGGAGGGAGTTGAAAGTCCGTGTTGCCCAGCGACAGCCCCAAAACATCACTGTTCTAGAGTAGATGTGCATGGAGGAATGGGCCAACATACCAGCAACAATGTGTGCCAACCTTGTGAAGACTTACAGAAAACGTTTGACCTCTGTCATTGCCAACAAAGGATATATAACAAAGTATTGAGATGAACCTTTGATATTGACCACATACTTATTTTCACCATAATTTGCAAATAAATTCTTTCCAAATCAGACAATGTGATTGTCTGGATTTGTTTTCTCATTTTGTCTCTCATAGGTGAGGTCTACCTATGATGACAATTACAGGCCTCTCTCATCTTTTTAAGTGGGAGAACTTGCACAATTGGTGGCTGACTCAATACTTTTTTGCCCCACTGTATATATAAATATGTGTTTTCGTAGATTTTCATGGGTATAGGTAGGCAGGTCTTGGTGTATTTGGGTCTTTTCCCATGTAAGATTGAGAGCATCCTAGTGACGTTTCGACGAGGTCCCACTCATCATCTTCAGGCTGGGGTCTTCAGCTTCGTGCTTGTGCGAGCAAAGTGTGATCGGAGCTGCCGTCTCTCTGTGAATATTGGTGGGGGGTGTAGAGTGCTGACTTAGTTGCTGTAGGAGGGTTGGTTGGCTGTGTTGGAGTTATTGTTTGTGGATTGTTCGGCTGTTTTGTAACATCCTGAGTAGCTGAGGTGCTGGCTGAGTGCCCATTAGTCTTTTGTGTTGTAACGACCTGGGTAATGGTTTGTGTGATGACATCCTGAGATCTAGTGTAGTGATATCCTGAGTTCTGTGTTGCACCATCCTGGGTTGTAGGCTGTGTTGTAACATCCTGAGCTTTAACATTGTAACCTCCTGAGTTCTGTGGTGTGATGTCCAGGGCAGAAAGCTGTGAAGTAACATTCTGGGCTTTGATTTGGTTCCGAGTTTGCGGTCTAGCTCTGTGTTCATGGGGTGTGTCCGTTTGCTTTGTGTGGGTGTCGGAGGGAGGTGCAGCAGCTGGTGATGTCATCATGGTTTGGCTTCTGGATGGTGGTTGCATTTTGTCTGAGGGATGGGTTTGGGCTTGGGTTTGGATTTGGTGAGGGTGAAGAATGGTGGCGTACTGTGTTGTTCTGGGTCCGGTGTCAGTTTTCGTGGCTAGGATTCGTTTGTTGATTAGGTAGGCATCTACATATATTCTTCTCTTTTAAGTACCTTTATTTAGCCAAATTGGTTTCCCAGCTTTGTCCCTGAGCAAAGCCCATTCCTCACATATCTCCCTTGCTCATTTTCTCTTCATACCAACTAGGATGGACACTCACCTCTCATCCCACACCACCAAAAATCTCCTAGGAGGGTTCCTGTCACGACCCTCAAGCTACAGCTTCTCATGTTCCCTTTCTGATGTGGGGTCCAATTGGCTTAGCCAGGTCTCCCTTTGCGGCCAAACTCTGCCACTCAGCCTGTCAGTTCTTGGACAAAAAAAGACATCTGGGAGGACTCTTGTTCCCTCACAGAGTACAGGCACCTCTAACCAGAGAACACACCGCCTGTCACCTTGTGGACCAAAAAGGGGTCCAGGAGGACCTGCCACCCCCAACATAGCAGGTACGGGTACCTCCTTCAACTGCTGGTCACTTTTCAGATTCAAGAGAGTCTGGGAGGACTGCTGCTTTTTTCATACAGCAGGTACAGGCACCTCCTAATCCAGGCTTTGCTCACTGACTTCCCAGCTGTTTTCAGGAAGAAGTCTCAAAATCATAAAGAAAGGATCAGGTCTCACCCAGTTTCCTCCATGTTGCTGTAGAATTGCTTGTAGTGCTTGTTGACTTCCATAGTCTGCAGCTTAGGGCTGGCTACACAAAAGTCTTTCCCCCACTGGTTTGGAGGGCTTCCTCAGATTAAACAGGGCTGCCCCCCCACGATTGACAAGTATCCCCTCCTTGTTTGCCGCCTCTGTGGCGCAACTTTCAACCCTTTCCAGGGTCTCCCAGTGGGGCGAAACAAGACGAGAGAGGCGGAGCCCCATCTTCAAGCATATGCATCACCACGAGATCCCAACTGGAAGTATCTTTTTGGTATTCTGATAGTGCTGGATTAATCCTATTATGCTCAGAACATGCAACAGCAGTTCAAGGATTTTCTGGTCGGCTCTGCCAATAACATCTCTTCAGTACCGGATGCCTCTGTGGACATGGTAGTTGGCATGCTGGTGCTTTGCTCTGTAAGCAGCATCCAGGCTGTTCTGAAGGAGATTCTGCGAGTGCTCAAACCAGTAAGTCAAAGGGAAAAGAACACCGAATAATGAGCACTAGGCTGTGCATGCTTTGAGAATGGTGGGGAGCAGGAGCTTTAGATCCCCCAAAACAGCACCTCTCTGCTTCTCTTTATGCTACCGATTTTCAGACTTAACTTACGCTATGAAGGGGATTCCTTCTTAAAGCAACCATACCTTTCCCACCTGCCTGTGTTTCTGAATCATTTTCAGATGGTGTACAACTTTAATGAATATATGCACAACTTTAATGTTAGTAAATGGCAGCAAGCCTCTGGCCTGAGAGAGGAGTCTGCTTGGTACTTCAGTGAGAGATCTACAGAAAATACTAGGTTGAAGCTAAACTGGAAAGTTAAACAATTTCTCTGAATAATGACAAGCCACTTTTTAATTGTTTCCAAAATATTCTCCCCCAAATGGGGATGTCTGCATGAAATCAACCAGGGATCAAGTTTGATTTGGAGGAGACTTGAGTAGGAACCCGAATAGATCAAGCTGCTGACACTATAGCAGGAGGACAAGGAGGGTTTACATGAGGAAAACATAGGGAAAAGAGCCTTAGGCCGTCACAGCACAGGCTGTGGCCATTTGGTATGTCTGCTGGGGCACAACACTACTTTGGGAGTTTTTTCATTAGTCTTTCATTATGCGGAAGCTTCTGTGCAGCAAGATAAATAAACTGAAGGCTGCCCTTCACCTTTAAATAAAAGTTTAAAATGCTGCCCAAAATCAGCTATTTCTCTGCAGAATTTCAAAGCTGTGTTCGTGTAGTGATAAGAAGCACAAAGAGAGGCTGGGGATAGCACGCAGTCCAGTGGCTTTGGGATGCTTTATATATATTGATATTGTATGTGTTATTTGCTCCTGGCTACTTTTCTTCTTGACCAGAGGCAAGCTCGCCTGACCAATAACCAGCCAAGACACAGTGAAGGCCTTTTGTTTCGTTTATTGCATAAGCGGGGAGAGAAGCTACCAAAGCTTGCTTCTCTCCAAAGTTTTAACCTAAAATATTTCCTTCTTTATACATCCCTTGTCCCGGCCGCCACATCCCTCCTCTTTCCCCATTGGCCGAGGTACTATGAGGTTACACTCTTTCCGACCACCTCCTACATATTTCCTGCTAACATATTAAATCATACATCACATGTACATTAAAATTAGGAGATAATTTATGCAAGGTGTGTCAGTTAATATTAATCAATTAATTGTGCATGCTCAGTTGCCTGAGTTCTGGCCCCCTTTTTTATGACTTCTTAGAAAAATAGTTTCTTTCCTGTTTTGCTAGTTATCTTCTATTACAGATGTTGTCTTCTTCCTTCCCCACTCTTAAAATCCAGCTATTTTTGCCTACATCCTTTCTTTATGTTAACCTTTCCTGTTTCCGATCATAGCTTCTCCACTCAGTAAATTTCCACTGCAGCAAATTCAATTTTAAATTTCTCTTTCAATATTAAATTTTGAAGACCTTTCTTTTACTTCTAACATATGTAATTTGAGAAATGACCTACATATTTGCCATACAGAGTAAAATAGCAGCCATTTCCATGGGTGGAATAGTTACTCTGTGTTGCCCTCTGTAATCAAATAATAATCGTCAGTAAAGCCAATGTAATCTTCCAAATAGGAAATGTAGGGTTGTTCCTAGCACCCTGGAACATGACTAAAATTTGGATGTTATTCTTATCAGGCTATTTGTCGAACTAGCTAGTTTTTCTCCAAAGAAACATATTGTTTATTAACTTTTATTGTTGTGTTTATAGCACATCCTCAGCCTCATTTTAATATATCCTGCTGTGTGTTACTAAAGTCCACATGGAAATTTATAACTAGCAGAGCATCGACTAGCTCACAGGTCAGCAACCGGAGCTGCCAGCAGCTCTTTGTGCCATCTCCTGCAGCTCTTTGTGCTAGCATCTCCCGAACCCTTGTTATCCCTGCCACAGACTCGGCTCATCCACCCTCACTCTCTCCTCTTCTCTCTCTACGGATGAGACTGCTCACTTCAAATGGTTGGCTACCAAGGCCCGGGAGCCAGGCAGGTGGGCAAGTCTCGACAGCAGCATTTTGTTGCTGTTGTTGTTTTGCACGCATGCAGTGCTGGCTTTGAACAGCCAAGCAAGCTCTGTGGTTGGAAGTCCCTGCAGCTTAGGAGCCAGGATCTTCCCCCTCTCAGTTCCAAATCCCAAGCAGGATTAAAGACATTGGGATTGGAAGTGAGCTGCGAGGAGATGGTCTGTCTCTCTTCCTCCCCTCCTCCCTTCCGCGCCAGCTACTGAGGCTCTCTGCTGGGCACAGTCGGCCTGAAGCAGAGGAGGGTGAGGGGCCTTTCAAAGCGTGACATGGATGAGACAGCCTTTGGATGGGACAGCCTTTCAGGACGGTGCGGATGAACTGCTAACATACAGCATTTGCCGTTCCTGTAGCAGAATCGATGAGAGGTGCTGGCATTTCTCTTTGTCAGAATGTGGTGAATCCACATTGACCATCTCTAAGGGAGGAAGTTAAATGATCTGGTAGGTGAACTGGTTCTGTTAGTAAAGGGGGGAGGTGAAGAGAAAAAAAGAGGGGGAGAGAGAGGAAAGAGAAAGAGAGAGGAAAGAGAGAGGGGAAAGAAATAGAAAGAGGGAGACAGAGGAAAGAAAGGGAGAAAGGGAGAGGAAAGGGAGAGGGAGAGGGGGAGACAGAGGAAAGAAAGGAAAGAGGAAGAAAGAGGAAAGAAAAGAAAGAGGAAAGAAAGAGAGAAAGGGAGAAAGAGAAAAGAAAGGGAGATGAAAGAAAGGAGAGGGGAGAGAGAGGAAAGAAAGGAAAGAGGAAAGAAAGAGAAAGAGAGAAAGAGGAAAGGAAAGGAAAAGGAAAGAGGAGAGAAAGGGAGAAAGAGGAAGGAAAGAGGAAAGAAAGGGAGAGGGAGAGGAAAGGGGGAGAAAGAGAGGAAAGAGAAAGGCAGAAGAAAGAGGAAAGAGAAAGGGAGGGAGAGGAAAGAAAGGGAGAGGAAAGAGAAAGAGGAAAGAGAGAAAGGGGGAAGCGCAAGTGCCCCTCTCTCTCTCTTTTTCTCTCTCTCTCTCTCTCTCACACACACACACACTGAGTGGGGGAAGAAGACTGGCAGACCAAGGGCAAAAAGGGGGAGAGGGAGGGGGAGGGGGGAGGGAGGGACAGAAAGAGAGAGAGAGACCCTTTTGACATCTAAAATGAAGATAACAATGCAAATATCCATATATATATATATATATATATATATATATATATATATATATATATATATATATATATATATATATATATATATATATATATATATATATATATATATATATATATATATATATATATATATATATATATATATATATATATATATATATATACCGTGTTTCCCCGATAGTAAGACACCCCCGATTGTAAGACGTATCGGGGTTTTCAGGGGGTCGGCTAATATAAGCCGTACCACGAAAGTAAGACATATTACTCCTGCCCACTTCCGCCTCCTGCTTAAAATACTTAAATACTTAAAATACTTAAAATACTTAATATACTTAAAATACTTAAAATAAAACTGACAATTGTTTTCCAATCAATATAAGCCGTACCCCGAAAGTAAGACATAGTGGGGCTTTTGGGGATAAAAAGAAAGTGTGACCCTGTCTTGCTTTAGGGGAAACACGGGTATATATATATATATATATATACAGGCAAAAGAAAGAAAGATCTCTTTCTCCCATATTTGGGTTTACAGGGTGCAATCTAAAAAAGAAACACTTGATACACATCTTCCCTCCCTGACTGCTAACAAAGCGAGAGAGAGCATGTGGCTTAAAGGTTAAACATCTGCCTAACATGCAGACAGCCCAGGTTCGAATCTCGGAAGGGTAAGTTCTGACTGAAGAGAGTTAAAGAACTCGAAATAGCTATATCAGATCTCCCTAATTTTTTGTAAAATTTGAAGTGTCTTGGCGACGTTTCGACGAAGTCCCATTCGTCATCTTCAGGCTGGTGCTTTCGGCTTCGTGTTTCTAGCGAAACATCGCCAAGACACTTCAAATTTAAACGGGAGAAAACCTGAATTACCAGAGACCTACATACAAACACCCGCACTCTCACACCACCATCCAGCACAGATCAATTCCGTAACCAAGACACTCATCTCCAGAACCAAATGCCTAGCTGACGAACAACACCTAAAAACCGAACTACACACTCTCACTAATGTACTAACATCCAACGGATTCCAAAGAAATAAGATTTCCAACTTAATCCAAAAAGAAACTCCCACTAAAATCCAAGACAGAGAACAAGAAAACGGCAAAGCCCTCCTCCCATACATAAAAGGCACCACAGACAGAATCAGCAAGATCCTGCACAAACATAACATCAAAACAGCATTCTCCACAAACAGAAAAATATCCACCATCCTAAGAAACCCCAAAGACAAAATTGAGTTAGAAAATCAAGGAGTATATGAAATCCCATGTACTGCTTGCTCCACCACATACATCGGACAAACCAACAGAAGAATAAGTGCACGCATTGAAGAACACAAAAACTCAGTCAAAAAGAGGAACCAACTTCTTCCCTGGTCCAACACCTTAAAGCCACAGGACATGAAATTGATTTCAAAAAGACCAGAACTATTGCCAAAACTGAACACTTTAATAACAGAATAATCAGAGAAGCCATCGAGATAGAAAAACGTCCTCACAGCATGAACAAACGAGATGATACCTCCTGCCTACCAGCCATTTGGAAACCCGCCCTTATTGACAAAAGAGTCCATAACACAAAGAATGACACCAGACCTACACTCACAAAAACCACACACGATGTCACCACCACACATCCAGGCAAAAAGCAAATCCAAACCCACACCGATGATGAGGCACGACCACAAACCAGAAGCCAGACCACAGCTGCATCATTAGCCACCTTAAACCCCTCCAATCCATACAAGAAGCAAACGGACACCCACCATGAAGATGAGGCACGACCACGAACGCGAAGCCAAACAGCTATGCAGCTCACCATCTCTAATTCCCCTGTAACTCAGACTAACCCCTCATCCAATCAGAGCACAGCCAACCCCCTAACCAACTGGTGCTTTCGGCTTCTGCTTCTAGGAGCAATGTGAGATTGCTCCATAGCCAAGACACTCATCTCAAGAACCAAATGCCTAGCTGATGAACAAAACCTAAAAACCGAACTACACACTCTCACTAATGTACTTACATCCAATGGATTCCAAAGAAATAAGATTTCCAACTTAATCCAAAAAGAAACTCCCACTAAAATCCAAGACAGAGAACAAGAAAACGGCAAAGCCCTCCTCCCATACATAAAAGGCACCACAGACAGGATCAGCAAGATCCTTCACAAACATAATATCAAAACAGCATTCTGCACAAACAGAAAAATATCCACCATCCTAAGAAACCCTAAAGACAAAATTGAATTAGAAAATCAAGGAGTATATGAAATCCCATGTACTGCCTGCTCCACCACATACATTGGACAAACCAACAGAAGAATAAGTGCACGCATTGAAGAACACAAAAACTCAGTCAAAAAAGAGGAACCAACTTCTTCCCGGGTCCAACACTTCAAAGTCACAGGACATGAAATTGATTTCAAAAAGACCAGAACTATTGCCAAAACTGAACACTTTAATAACAGAATAATCAGAGAAGCCATCGAGATAGAAAAACGCCCTCACAGCCCTACATTATTTAAAACTTTAATAATACAGAAATTTATTTATAAAATGTAAATGCTGCCCAACTCCAAATTCAAAATGACTCTGGGTGCCTTTAAGCTTTATTTTAAAACTTTAGCAATAATACCAGATATAAAGACTTCATTTCCCTCTTTTAAAAAGTACATCCACAGTTCTCTGTGCTTGTTTTATATCTTTCTGTCTTACTATAATTTTATTTAAAACAAGTATTTGCAAAAAAAAACCCTATGAATAAACTTATCATTATTTTCACCATACAAACTGTATAAAACAGAATGCATTATTTTTATGTAACGGTGTACGGAAATAAACTTGGCAGACAGAAGGAAGAGCTATGAACTAGAAAAATAAGACAATGATTAGACAAGAAGCAAATGAGTCTGCAGAAGCAGTGGGAACGTGGCAAGTTCCCTAGTTTCTTAGACTGGAAAGATGTCCTTTCAGACATGCAAGCTTTTGATAATTTAACATTACAATAAAGCTAGAGTGAGTACTTCTGGGTGGGCTTCTTGTCTGGACTATGTTGCAAAGCTGATTTTTATGATATAAAATATATATATATTTAACTTAGTACCAAAGCCTCTGCTCTATTGTTTAAAGCAGCGGTTCTCAACCTATGGGTCGTGACCCCATTTGGGGTCGAACGACCGTTTCGCGGAGGTCGCCGGACACCGCAGCCCGCCATTTTGTTTTTGTTTGTTTTTGTTTGTTTTTATTTTTTTCATCGCGCGCGCCGCGCATGCGCGGTTCGGGCCATCGCATGCATGCTGCGCGTGCGCGGTTCGAGCTGTCGCGTACACGCTGTGCATGCGCGGATCGGCCCGTCGTGGTCCACCATTTTGTTTTTTTGTTGTTTTTTTATTTTTTTGTTGTTTTTTTGTCGCGCATGCGCAGATCGGCCCGTCGCGCACGCGTCACGCATGTGCGGATCGGCCCGTCATGCACATGCCACGCATGCACAGATCGGCCCGTCGTGCACGCGCTGCGCATGCGCGGATTGGCCCATCGCGGTCCGCCATTTTGTTTTTTTTATTATTTTATTTTTATTTTATTTATTTTTTTGTCGTGCGCGTGCCGCGCATGCGTGGTTCCGGCCGTCACGCGCGCGCCACGCATGGGAGGATCAGCCTGTCGCGGTCCGTCATTTTGTTTTTGTTTTTTTTATTATTTTTTTTTAAAAAAAAATTTCGTCGCGCGCGTGCCACGCATGCGTGGTTCGGGCCATCATGCGCACACCACACATGTGCGGATCGGCCAATCGCGGTCCGTCATTTGTTTTGTTTTTTTTAATTTGTTTTTATTTTTTTATTTTTTTTCGTCGCGTGCGCGCCGCGCATGCGTGGATCGGCCCATCATGCACGCGCCGCAGATGCATGGGTCGGCCCATCGCGGTCCGCCATTTTGGGTTTTTTTGTTTTTTTTAATTTTTTAATTTTTATTTTTTTTTCATCGCGCGTGCGCCGTGCATGCGCAGTTCGGGTCGTCGCAAGCGTGCCGTGGATGCGCGGATTGGCCCGTTGTGGTCCGCCATTTTTTTTAATTATTATTATTTATTTATTTTAATTTTTTTATTTTTTTTCGTCCCGCGCGTGCTGTGCATGCACGGATCGGCCCGTTGCACGCGCCCGGGTCGGGGTCACAGCGCGCATGGGTGGCGCAAGTGGGGTCTCAACCTGAAAAGGTTGAGAACCACTGGTTTAAAGGAAAAATAACATGACTCTGCTACTCCTACACCAGCTCACTGCTGGAGGTGGCTGATGGGATAAGACCTCATCCCCTTCCCTTCTGTCTCTTAGCTCAGTTTTGGTTTTAGTGCAGTTTACTATAGTTTTTAATGATATTTTATCTATGTAACTTTAATATTTTAATTATCTTTTACTTTTTTTTATAACTTGTCAGTCACCCAGAGTCATCTTGCAAGGGAGATGGATGACATAAAAATTGAATAAATACAATCTGCATTTAAATCAAATTCAAATGTTCATTGGGTATTTTTTTTCAACAAGTGACTGAAAGAGTCGCTGACACTTTAAGGAAGAACTAGAACAGATCCCAGCCAGGGGTGTGTGTGTGTGTCGGTTTGCTTGCGCAACTTCATTAAGGGAACGGGGAGGAGCGGACTATATTTAAAGCAAAACATTGAGGGAGTCAAGCTGCTTTGCTGCAGGGAGGGCTTCTCTTCTTACTCCAGCGACGATGCTGCTTCTCATCTTCCAGCAATGCATGAAATTCCTCACCCTGCCCATCCATGTGCTTGCCTATTTTGGCTTATGGGACCGTATTTCTAAAAGAACTTTCCCAGCTTTCATGACGGCATCAAGCAAAATCTACAATATAAGAATGCACAAGGAAAAGGAGACGCTGTTCAAGAACCTGCGGGACTTCGCCGATGACTCGGGAAAGCTCCACCTGCTGGAGATCGGCGTGGGCTCCGGCACCAACTTTCAGTTTTATCCACCCAACTCATGCATTACCTGCGTGGACTACAATCCCAACTTTAGAAATTTCCTCCTGGACAGCATGGCTCAGAATATGCACCTGCAGTTTGAGAATTTTGTGGTTGGCTCTGCCGAGAACATCTCTTCAGTACCGGACGGCTCTGTGGACGTGGTGGTTAGCACACTGGTGCTTTGCTCTGTCAAAAACACCCAGGCTGTCCTGAAGGAGGTTCTGCGAGTGCTCAGATTGGTAAGTCAAAGGGCAAGGAGGGAAATTCAGTATGGTCTTTCCAGACTATCGAATAATGAGCACTAGGCTGTGCATGCTTTGAAAATGATGGGGAGCAGGAACTTTAGATCCCCCCAAAACAGCACCTCTCTCTGCTCTTTCTGCTGCTGATTTTCAGACTTAACTTTTGCTATGAATGAGATTCCCTCTTAAAGCAACCGCAGCTTTCCCACCTGCCTGTGTTTCTGAATCATTTTCAGACGGTGTACACCAGTGATGATGGCGAATCTTTTAGAGACCGAGTGCCCAAAAACTGGCCCCGGCCCCGCTCCACCCCCTGCTCTGCCTCCCCTGCTCTGCCCCATCCCCCACCCCATCTGCCCGCAGGGCCACTCACCGCCTCCAGGGCCTGCCGCATATCACCCAGGCAGCCCAGCAGCATTATGGCGGTCATGCCCTCTGCCTGCACCCTGCAGCATCAATTGTGCACGATGGGGCGTGAGGGCAGAGTCTTGTCTATGCTGCCTGGCTGCCATGTCTTTGGCTGTGCTGCTCCATGTGGGCCACTGTAAGACACTAAAATAAAGACACAGGCATGTCTTGAGCAGAGGTTTGAAGCTGCAGGACACAGCTTGACAAACTCTGAGTTTATTACTTCTTATATACTTGTTACATACATAAGCTTTACCATTAAATGCTGACATAAAGTTTTCTAGTAACACATTACATGATCAAAGACCAGGTAAAGAGCAAACAGGAGAAGGAACTAATAAAGGCAAGAAGACACAGGAAGGAACTTAAGCATATTATCTACAGGAAGAGATAGGAAGTAACTTAAGCATATTTCGGTAGGTGAGGCATTAAGTCAAAAGTGGTTGACCTTCTGGCTGCTTCATTAGGATAAAGGGTATAAAAAAAGTTTAAAACGAACAGTTCGCCACCACTGATGTACACCTTTAATGAGTATATGCACAACTTTAACGTTAGTAAATGGTAGCAAGCCTCTGGCCTGAGAGAGGAGCCCGCTTGGTACTTCAGTGAGAGATCTCCAGAAAATACTAGGTTGAAACTAAACTGGAAAGTTAAAACAACATCTCTGAGCAACAACAAGCCACTTTTGAATTGTTTCCAAAAATATTCCCCTCCCCAAATGGGGAAGTCTGCATGAAATCACCAGGGATCAAGTTTGATTTGGAGGAGACTTGAGTAGGAACCTGAATAGATCAAGCTGCTTACTCTGTAGCAAGAGGACGAGGGTTTTCATGAGGAAAACATAGGGAAAAGAGCCTTAGGCTGTCACAGCACAGGCTGTGCCCATTTGATATGTCTGCTGGGGCACAAAATACAAAGCAAATATTAGGACACAATGGGGAAAAAAAGGGAGAAGAAAGGGAGGGAAAGGGAGGAAAAAGAACAAAAAAGATCTAGTACTTCTGGGTGTGCTTCTTGTCTGGACTATCTTGCAAAGCTGATTTTTATGATATAAAGTATATATGTTTTAATTTAGTACTAAAGTCTCCACTCTATTGTTTAAAGGAAAAATGACATGACTCTACTACTCCTACACCACTTCACTGCTGGAGGTGGCTGACAAGATAAGATCTCATCCCCTTCCCGTCCATCTCTTAGCTCTCTTAATTTCGGTTTTAGTGCCGTTTCTAATGATATTTTAATCTATGTAACTTTAATATTTTAATTATCTTTTACTTGTTGTATAACTTGTAAGCCACCCAGAGTCAGCTTGCAAGGGAGATGGATGACATAAAAATTGAATTAGTAAATACACAGTGAAGCTTTGAACCCTTTTGAATTTTTAATATTTCTGCATAGATTTGACCTAAACTGTGATTGGCTGTCCACAATTAAATTCTAGACCTAGATAAAAACAAGGAGGAGGAAAGTGTATCGGATGTGCTCTCCACCTTGAGTTATCTGTAATAATGATAAAGTAAGGATATAAATAAATAAAAGAATAAATTATTGAAATTTTGAGTTTGATATGTGGAAGTGGTACAGCTACTTTGTCACCATCCTTAAGTAAAAAAGGCCAATTCTCAGTTTTCCTAGCACTTGAATCACCTGTAAATCATTAATGGATAAATGGTGTTCCAGTTTCATTTTGTCCCTATATTTAATTATTGCTTTAGATCCCCAGGCAGTTATATAACAACAATTTTGATTACAGTGTCAATTTTTTATGTAATTTCAAAGCGTTCTGATTTATTTTTTCTTTTTTGTATTATTTTACTTTTTCCAGGGTGGTGCATACTTTTTCATGGAACATGTAGCAGCTGACAGATCAACCTGGACCTACTTCTGGCAACAAGTCTATAACCCTACCTGGGGATATTTGACAGATGGGTGCTCCATGTTAAGAGAGAGCTGGAAATATATAGAGAATGTGGGGTTTTCTAAACTGAACTTGCAACACATCAGAGGCCCATTGTTCATAAGTATAGTTTCTCCCCATATTTATGGATATGGTGTGAAATAATTGTTCAGTCTGGAGAAAGCGTCCTTCTCTTAAAATCTGATTTCTGAATTTAAGGAATTAACAGTAATAATGCATATGCTGCAATAAGAAAAGGGTTTCCTCTATTCTATATGATTCGGAATGGAGAAAGGTTCCTAAACGTTCAGGCTGCACTAAGCCTCAATGGTACTTTGGATCAAATTTGGAGGGAGGGCAAATAATAAATGTAAAAATTAATTTAAAAAAACAATCCTACTGTCAAAAGTCCATGTGGGGTAAAAAGACCATGTGTGGTACATTGGCACCTGGCAGGTGGTACACGACCATCCTAGAAAAGTGGTAGAGGGGGAGGTGAATGAGCTGAACTGGTGGCAGCACTGCACAAGCCTGAGTGAGAGATGGCTGCAGCTGCAGGGCTGTCAGGGCTCAGCGGAAGCGCCAGGATCAGTGCCGCTTTCCGGCTGATCGCCCTTCTTCGTTGCTGTCAGGGCTCAGTGGAAGCGCCAGGATCAGCACCAGGCTCCAGCTGAAAAGCAGCACTGATCCTGGCACTTCTGCTGAGCCCAGAAGAAGCGTCGATCAGTTGGAATGTTACAGCATCTCCAGGGTCTTGTGATTTACATTCAGATGCTTGGCAACTGATTCATATTTATGATGGTCACAGTGTCCCAGGGTCATGTGAAGTGACCAAAACCTGCTGCAACCACTCAGCAGACGGGTGGAATAAAAACCAAACACCCCCCCCCACCCCACCCCTGCTGCCAATCCTTAACAGAAATTCTCACAACAAAGAAAACCTCGTAGAGGAGGAAGAGTGCAGCCAGACGGTCAGGGAGGTGTCTTCCTCGGTTGTGGCTTGGGGGGCACTTTTTTCAGTGCCATTGTAACTTCGAACAGTCACTAAACGAACTGTTGTAAGTCGTGGACTACCTGTACTTTATTACTTTTTTCTGGTTTTTTTTTTTTTTGGCCATCAAATTTTCAACACCTTGCTAGGCGACTGGTGGTACTCAGATATTGCCATATCCTAGAAGTGGTACGATGAGTACAAAGGTTGAAAAGCCCTGACTTAGACCACCATGTCAGCTGCCCAGGAAGGACAGCTTGAGGAGGCCTTTTGGGGGGGGGTATTACTTGTAACCTGTGTGGAGTTCTCTAGTAACAAACTGGTAATGGAAAAAGCTCTAACTTAAGCACAAGCAGAGCAGGGAATCTTGCTTAAATAGTACTTCAGGCAGAAGCCTTTGTTGGCTTTTAGGAGAGGCCTACGCAGAAAGACTTCTCTCAGCTTCTTACTGCCTGTACTTGTAGAGAGGGTAAAACTGCATATATTGACATGGGATTAGACTGAAAGCTAAGGCTTAGCATTTAGAAACTGATAATGTTGTATCAAAGCTTGCTAACTGCTGAATTATGTATTATCTCCTAGTTTTACTTATCATGCTTTTCATTTTCAGTAAAAAAAAGGGGGGGTTGCCTTTCTCTCTCTCTCTCTCTTTCTGGTGAACCTCATGTCATGACTTTTTCTGAGTGTGGGCAAATGCAAATATTGTGTCCCCTGGTTCTGGGATATATTGTGAGTTGTGTAACTGATCCCTGGAAAAGCCTGGTCCTCAATAATCATTTTAAATGGGGATTGAGAAGAGATGTGTTGTTAAACCTTAACCTGATATTTACCTGTTTGTAGAAATATTTTTGGAAAATGCTTTGGCATATTTGTTTAGCACCACCCCATCCCGTTTCTATCTATCATTTACAAAAGATCCCAGATCAGCAGGGACTGTGGCCAGTTCTTTGTGCAGCACAAAGAATCTTCCCTGTTGTTGGCCCCTGGGAGATTCCAGAATTCCAAAATCTAGCTTTAAATGCCCTCAGCCTAGTGTTTTTTTCATTTTTTTAAATGTATTACAGTCAAAGATTTATATAGAGAAAACCAAACTGTTTAAAAAAATAAAAGGATGGATATAAAACACAAGATAAAAGAATGTACAGAATATGACTTCTGGTTTGCTGACGCAGCTGCTGCAGAAGCTTGGAAGGTGACGCCATCTTCCACATCCGATTTTCCTTCAATGGGGGACCATGGAAAGGGTTGAAAATCAAGCAAGGAGGGGACCCCTGCTAGATTGCGGGAGGGCGGCAGCCCTTCCACTCGATCCAGGGCAGCCCTTCAAACTGGCAGAGAAAAGACTGGCCATAGCAATATGACTCATCATTAGGCTGCAGACAGCCAAAGTGAAATCTACTATCAAGCACTTTGAAAGCAATGCGGATGAAGCAATGTGAGATCTGATCTTCTCTTTACCCTAAGTACCTTCTTTTCCAGTAAAGGCTGTTTGAAGTATTTTCCCGCTGTGAGGAGAGAGGGAAGGGAATTTCTATCCCACCCTCTAAGAATAGCGGTGTCTGACTACCCAGGGCAATGGTCGGCAACCTTAAACACTCAAAGAGCCACTTGGCTGGGCTGAGCAGGGTCATGTACCACCTGCCACGTGCCAATGTACCACTAATGGTATGCGTACCACTGGCTGAAATCCAGAGAGAGAAAGAAAGAGGGAGAGAGAGAGAGAAAGAGAGAGGGAGAGAGAGAGAGAAAGAGAGAGGGAGAGAGAGAGAGAAAGAGAGAGAGAGAGAGAAAGAGAGAGGGAGAGAGAGAGAGAAAGAGAGAGAGAGAGAGAGAGAGAGAGAGAGAGAGAGAGAGAGAGAGAGAGAGAGAGAGATATGCTGCTTTCTGCAGTTTCCTGCTTCCTGCAGAGATGCAGCAAGGGCAGGGAGCCTGCCCAATAAGCTTGTCAGCTTGTCGGAGAACAGCGTGAGGCCAGCTGGCTAGGTGAGCAAAAGATCGGAGAAAGAGAGAGAGAGAGAAGGGAAGCGCAAGTGCCTCTCTCTGTCTCTCTCTCTCTCTGCAAATGGCGGAGGAGGACTGGGAGCTGCAGTAGAAGGCTGAAAGAGCCACATGTGGCTCCAGAGCCGTGGGTTGCCGATCCATGACCCAGGGGAATCAAAGCATTAAAAAGAACAACTTTAATCTAATTGGATTTATATGTTCCTGAAACTTGGGGACCAAAAATTTTCCTATTTCTGTTGGTGACTTTTGTTTTTATCTACAAAAAGGAAATAGAATCAGAAAAAGAATTAGAAAAATTTGGGACTTAAAAAATGGCATTGGTGCATCTTATGGTGAAGCTTGGTATTGCAATTTATTATTTCCTAAAAAGAGACTTGGCTCAAAGCCCAGACCTTAGATAAGACTTTCCTGATCTTGACACTATCTGTGACAGTCTTAACTGTAAGAGAACAGTTGGCCTACTTGAACTGTGAATGTAAACCTTTACTGACTTTTGCTTAACAAACCACTTTTACTAGAAAGACTATTTACATTTAAGTGAAAGAGATGGATGAAGACCAGGAAAAGATTATTTCTATGTTGAAAGCAATACATGAAACCATTCTTTTAGCTTGTGATAAAATAAGACCTAAAATAAAAGATCAAGATGCCAGTTTAGATGCACAAAGCCAAATTTTGACTACAACCAAAGAACCAACTATGCAGAAGATAACAAAAGAAGTGGGACAACCAAATATTAAGACAGAGGACTCAGTTGACCTACAAATACAGCTGATGGAAAATCCAGAAAAGGAAGTGACAACATTGAAAATATACTTTCTATATAAACCAGAAGAAATTTGAGAAAGATTGATTTGAAGACAAATATATTAGAGCAAACATAAGAACATAAGAAGAGCCATGCTGAATCAGGCCAAAGCCCATCGAGTCCAGCATTCTGTGTCACACAGTGGCCCACCAATTGTACATGGGGATCTTGAGCAGAAAGAGAAGGCAAAACCCTCCCTTTCCCTTGACCCCCAACAAATGGTACCCAAGGAAATCCTGCCTGCCTCAACCAACATAGAGGCGGCACATGGACATCCGTTTTAATAACCACCGATACACTTGGCATCCATGAATCTATCTAGCCCTGCCTTGAAGCTGTCAAGGCTGACAGCTGTCACGACCCCTTCAGGAAGTGAATTCCATAAATCAACGACCCTCTGGGTGAAGAAATATTTCCCTTTATTTGTCCTCACTTTCTTAGTTATGAGCTTTAGGGAGTGCCCCCTTGTCCTGGTATTGTGTGATAGAGAAAAGAATTTTTCTCTATCCACCTTTTCTATCCCATGCATGATTTTATACACTTCGATCAAGTCACCCCTTAAACGCCGTCTTTCAAGGCTGAAGAGACCAAGGCGTTGCAATCTGGTTTCATAAGGGAGGCGCTCCATTTCCTTGATCATTCTTGTTGCCCTTTTTTGCACCTTTTCCAGTTCCATTATATCCTTCTTGAGGTGCGGTGACCAGAACTGTACACAGTACTCCAAGTGTGGTCTCACCATCGATTTGTACAGAGGCAATACAACACTTGCTGACTTATTTTCGATTCCCTTCCTAATCATGCCAAGCATGGAATTTGCTTTTTTTACTGCTGCTGCGCATTGGGTTGACATCTTCATCGAGCTGTCCACCAAAACCCCAAGATCCCTTTCTTGGGTTGTCTCAGAAAGTTTGGTCCCCATCAGTTGGTAAGTATAATTGGGGTTCTTTGCCCCGATGTGCATAACTTTGCACTTGTTTAGGTTAAAATGCATTTGCCACTTTGTTGCCCACTCACACAATTTCGAGAGATCCTTCTGGAGCTCCCGACAATCAGTTTCACTTTTCACAACCCGGAACAATTTAGTGTCATCAGCAAACTTGGCTACCTCACTATTCACTTCTACATCCAGATCATTGATGAATAAATTAAAAAGTAAAGGTCCCAAAACTGAACGTTGGGGTACACCACTTCTCACTTCTTTCCATCCGGAGAATTGTCCATTTATTGCCACCCTTTGCTTCCTACAATTTAGCCAGTTACCAATCCAGGACAACACCTGTCCTCTAATTCCGTGGCTGGAGAGCTTTTTTAGGAGCCTTTGGTGAGGAACTTTGTCAAAAGCCTTTTGAAAGTCAAGATATACAATATCAACTGGGGCCCCTTTATCTATGTATTTATTTACACCCTCAAAGAATTCTAACAAGTTAGTAAGACATGATTTGCCTTTGCAGAAACCATGTTGATTTTCTTTCAGCAATGCCTGTTTTTCTATGTGCCCTGTAATTTTATCTTTAATAATGGTTTCCATCAGTTTGCCTGGAACTGAGGTTAGACTGACTGGTCTATAGTTTCCTGGATCACCTCTGGATCCTTTCTTGAAGATCGGGGTTATATTTGCTTCCCTCCAATCCTCCGGTACAGTGCCTGATCTTAGAGAAAGATTGTATATTTTAGCTAGAAGTTCAGCAATTTCACACTTGAGTTCCTTGAGAATTCTAGGGTGGATGCCATCTGGACCCGGTGATTTGTTGATGTTTAGTTTAGAAAGGCATGCAAGAACATCTTCCTTGTTTATCTCTATCAGGTTTAATTCTTCTATTTCCCTCCCTGGGAAAACTAATTCAGTGGCAGGCAAATGTTCTCTATCCTCCTCGGTGAAAACGGAGGCAAAGAAGTCATTTAGCCTCTCAGCAATCTCCTTGTGTTCTCTGATTATCCCCTTCTGACCATTGTTATCGTGGCCCAACTGATTTTCTGGTTGGGTTCCTGCTTCTGATGTACTTAAAAAAGGTTTTGTTATTATTTTTAATATTCTTGGCTATATGCTCCTCAAAGTCTCTCTTGGCTTTCATGACTATCGCCTTGCATTTGGTCTGCCAGAGTTTGTGATCCCTCCTGTTCTCCTCGGTAGGAAGAGCCTTCCATTTCTTAAATGAGTTTTTCTTCTTTCCAATAACCTCCTTTACCTCATTCGTAAGCCATACTGGTATCCTCTTGGACTTTCCAATCCTCTTTCTTCTTTTAGGAATGCATTTTATTTTATTTGAGCATGGGGAACTGGAATAACAGGGAGACAATTTAACAAATACAAATGGGCTAGTGCTTCCAGAAAACTGGCAATCAAATGGTCTCCTTTAATTCAAATAACATGTATAAGAATGGAGGGAGATCTATTTGATGATTTAAAGGCGCTGATATGGGAGCCTAGTTGGCAAAGGAAGAAAGCTAGAATAAGATTGAAAAAAATGGGATTTTGACGCATTAGGGGCGATTTTATATTGCCAATTAGAGGGTTATTGAAAATAAGGATTTTATTGGTATAATATTGAAAAATTAGACTTAAAAGAGAAAAGAAAATTAAATTTTATGAATATGTTTGATTTATTGATTAACTCAGGCAAAAAAATAATGGTTTTGATTTATTAAAGGGGATATGGTGGGAAATAGATAACTCTTAGGAAATAGAACAAGATTATATGCAAATAGATAAAATGTGTATTTTGGATATTATAGTTTGTTATGAAGTGAGATAAGGGAAAATTTGGTTACCCAAAATCTGAAAATTATAAATATCAAAGGTTAAATTGGAATATTAATAAAAAAATTAAAAATTGAGTAAAAATCAACATGTTGTAACCTGAGATTTGCACTAAGACTTTGTTACTGAACTATTGATTAACCCAGTCACCACGTTGCTTTTTAAATATTCAAATGTAAAATTGGAAAATTAATAAAATATTATTTAAAAAAATAATGAATAGAATATTAAAGATAGCCCTTTACTTAGGACCCATCACTTAGCAACCATTCAAAATTATGACTGACTTGAAAAAGGAGACATGCAATCCAGATCTGAAGTTCCAGTGGTCAACCTCGCCCTACAATCACATGGCTGCAATTCAGGCATTTAGCAACACAGCTGCATTTACTCCTTGTGTCCCATCTTCTAGGATTAAGCCTTTCTTGCAGATCAAATAATAAGCCCTTGGAACTCTTAGTCATAGTACACTGTGTGCACAATGATTAGGCAAGTGAGTATTTTCACCATATCATCTTCATGCATATTTTCCACCTCCAAGTGGTATAAATAAATTAAATTAAATAAATTAATTAATTAAAATAAATAAATAAATTAAATTAAATAAATAAATAAAGTTGAATGCTTAGTGGATATAAGCAGATCAGATGATGTGTATTTGTATAATGAGGGAGGGTTTCGATCAACACCCTATATCAAGGTGTGCATTAGGCAGGTTCTTTTCATCAGGCAAAATGAGATTTAACTGACTCTGAAAAGTCCAAAATTGTAAAAAAAAAGACTTTCAGAGGGATGCCACACTCTAGAAATTGCTAAAATATTGGGGCGTGATTACAGAACCATCAAATGTTTTGTTGCAAATAGTTCACAAGGCCGCAAGAAATGTGTTGGCTGGGCTGGGCAGGGCCACGTACACGTTCCACTGTACCAGCAATGGTATGCGTACCACCGACTGCAAGTCCCGCACAAGCTATGGTAAGGAACTGCAAGTGCGTCTGTGCCCAGAGGGGGAGGAGAAGGAAACGGAGGGTTGCGTAGGCTGGGCTGCTTTCTGGCCCACTGGATTCAGGTTTTTCCTTTGACTGGGGGCATATGGCCTGACCCTGGCCAAAATGCAAATCTCCCTGTAAGCAGGGATTGGGAGGCTGAAGGTCTCTGTCTTTGTGGCCATGCAGTTCTAAAATAGATGGGCTGCTGCTTGGGAGAAGAATCAAAATAGGGCAAAACAAGCATAGTCCATCATGGTTTATTGATTGCAAAGTTTTCCTCAGGTTTTCCTGTCCCTTCCTGGGCTATTAAAATCACATTGGCAAGGTCTGTACTGAACACCTGGCTGCAAACTACTCCAGCAGATTTTAGTCCCTTGTGCAATCCTAGGCCACATTCTGGAGGTAAGAGGATATAGTAACAGTAGAGAGCTGCAAAATTGATTCGTGATTTATTCTTCTCTTTAGCAGCAATAACTACGTTCTTTGACGACTTTGCTAGCAACCTGCAGGCTGAGAACTTTCCTTTTCTCCTTGGGGAAAAAATTCAGAAGTGCTAGATTTATTTTTCCTGCCAATTACAATATACCTTGTTGGTTTTTTAAGGAGCTTATGAGAAAAAGATGAAAATTAAAAGATGTATTGATTGAATTGTGAAACAAGGAAGGGTAGGACGTGGACTTATGCACTTCCAGTTGCTGACAGATGTGCCACTAATATTCTGATATGACACCTGCATCCTCTCAGGGCCCAAAGATTATTTTCATTCTTCATAGGGCAGTATTGTGGATTAACTATTTTTTTCTGATTTTAAGGTGATACCCTGGGCTTCTTAAATACATAATAATAAAATAATGAGAACTAAAGGCTCAAAGGGAAGGCAGATTAGAAAGAATGAGACCTTTTGGGATCTTCAATTCCTTTCCTGTTAAGGTTTACTCTTCCTTCCAAACATTAATAAAGGTGGCTTTTCCAGAAAATATGGGAAGAGCTGTAATTAGTGATTTAACTATGCTTTCTTTTTGACTGTGTTTTAATTTATATGTAATGTATGTTTTATCAAGGAGGGCTTGGAGAGGCAGAAGTGGCCAACATGGAGGCTGCACTTTGCCCTCCAGATCTCTGTCTCTCCTGCAGATCTCTGGAGAGGAGGAGGGGGTGGCAGGGGAGCTGTGTGAGGGAAGGCTACCCCAACAAGCCACCATCCTTACCACGCAGGATTGGAAATGGGAATTCTCTTACGAGAAGAGCCAGCCTCCCTTGTGCAGGACCCAGGAGCACTGCTCACCTGCCACCTCCTCTTGCTCTCCAGAGATCTGTCAAGACAGAAGTTGGACTCGGAGGAAATGGCTTCCTTTTTTATTTTTATTTTTATATAAGTTTTTTATTCATTTTTTCCATACACACAACAGTAATTTTTCAGCCAACATGCTGTCTGAGTTTACATGCCAATACATATTTAATTCCTAATCCTTTCTTCTTTTTTCCAGCCGGTGGTAAAATAAAGTCCAGGTCTGATAGTAGTCCATTTCTTCTTTTTCTTTCAGTCTCATCGTCAATCTGTCCATCTCTGCACATTCCAGTATTTTTTTTAATTATTTCTTCATCTGATGGTATTCCTTCATTTTTCCAATGTTGTGCAAATGTAATTCTTGCCGTTGTTGTGACATGTAAAGTCAAGCATAAGCTTTGTTTATTAGTCTTTTCTGGCATTATACCTAATAAAAAAAGTTCAGGTTTAAAATCAACATGTTCTCCTAACATCTGTTCTAGACAAGTATGTATCTTTTTCCAATAATTCTTTACTTTATCACATGTCCACCAAACATGATAATACGTGCCTGACTTATGTTTACATTTCTAACATCTATCTGACATATTTTTAAACATTTTTACTAAACGTGCTGGTGGCAAGTGCCATCTGTAAAATCAGGTGACCAACCCTCCTCCTTTAGGGAGGACAGTCCTCCTTTTGTAAGCTCTGTCCTCCCTCAAAAAGTGTCCTCCTCACATTACCATGCCTGGTGGATATGCCCTATCGCTAAGAAATAATGGTCTAAGATCCATAGATGGTTGGAAAAGATGATGAAACTACAGATAAAATTTAAATTGGAATTGTTTTTTTAGGAATATTAAGACCTGATTATGGTAAAGAGAATGACTACTTGATATTGCATATTTTAACTGCTGCAAGGATAGTATTTGCCCAGTTTTGAAAAATGAGAATTTACCATCTGACCAGATTACAATTACTAAAATTTTAGAATGTGCAGAAATGGATAGACTAACATTAGAAATGAAAGAAAAAGATGATTCAATTTATTTTAGAACTTGGGAAAAATCTTATCAATGGTTAGAGACACATTAGAACTTGAAGGATTCAATATTTTAGAATAGATGACTGATTTTTAATCGAGTTCTAACTAACATTTTGATGATATGATTATTTTTCCTGATTTACTGATTTTCATTTGTTACTTTTGATTCTTAGGATTTTTTGAGATTTTATTAATAGTGTTTACGTAATAGATCAATGTATCGGTTTACTAATTGTTTATAATATGTTATAGTCTAAGCTTTGGTAAAAATGGTTGAATATGATATTTACTCATTATTATGATCCAGATGGTAGCTTGTTTGTTGAAATATGTGATTGTACCTATCCTTATTTTACCCTAATTCCTTATTCCCTTCCCCTTCCCCTTTCCTTCCACCCCTCCCTTTACCATACCTGTATTGTTCCTATTTTTCCTCATTTATATAAACTTAATAAAATTTTGTTTTAAAAAAGTGTCCTCCTACATGTCCTCCTTTTCGATATTTGAAGACTAATCTGCAGGGCTTTTTTTTGTCTCATACAACGCTCAGAACGGCATTCCGGCATCTTTTTTTGATGGTTTTTTTCAACATTTGTATGAGCTGTGCTGCTCCCCCTATTGGCTTTTGAAAGCCAATAGGAATTGCTGCTGAGCGCGCCAAAACACCCGGCCCGCCAACTTTGCATATGCAAGTTATCTGCAGCAAAGATGAATTGGCAGAAACTTTGCATCCCTCCCTGATACCCAACTACACCATCTCCTAGTTAGTCCCAAAGATACATGGAGGAGACTGGAGAGGCAACGCCACAGTAAGTTTCTCTTGATCTTGCTAGGGCAATAATGGCTGTGGGCGCAAGAGGCAAGGGTGGTGGGGCTGCTGTGGGTGGGGGTGTGAGAGCTGTGGGAGCTGTGGAGCCTGCTCTACATGGGGCTGCGCAAGATGGCGGTGGTACTGGTGGGGTGGCTGCAGGCGGGGTATGTTGACGGCGCGCTGCCCCCCCGGGGCCGGAGCCAGCAGAGCTGGTGTTTTGGGAGCCACGGGGCCCACTCTACACAGCGGGGCAGCAGTGCTGGCAGGGTGGCTGCGGGCGGGGGCATGGCATGTAAGCATAATTACAATATAAAATGTTATTGTTACAAATGTTTTTTATTATGCATTTATCATATTATAATGTATTCTGTATTATTGTTGTAATGAATAAAATGTTTCTTTTATTTACGATATTTTTTTCTTCAATTTATTTGTGTCCTCCATTTCATTGTAAAAAAGTTGGTCACCTTAATAAAATATATTGTATAAGTTCTCTTTATAGGAAGTTGACATTGTCAGTTTATAGTTTCTTTCCCATAAATTTTGCCATTTTTCTAATTCTATATTATAACCAAAATTTTTCACCCATCTTATCATTGTTTCTTTCACTTGTTCACTTTCCATTTCTAAAGTTAATAAAAAATTATATATTTTCTTAATTGATTTTTCATCCGAAGTCAGCAATGTCTTATTAAACACAGTTTGTTCCTTATAAAATCCATACATTTTAATATCTCTATCATATCTAGTTTGTATTTGTAAATGTGACCACCATGTTAGGTTGATACCCTGATTTTCCATTTCTTATTTAGATTTTAAGTTTCCTTCAGAGTTTAGAATATCTCTATATGCCCAGATTTTTTCAGAGTCCACTAAATTTGGGTGTACAAATGCTTCCATTGTTGACAGCCAGCCTGGAATTTTTAAATATATTTCACTTTTTATTTTTCTTCATGTTGTTAACAGTGCATTTCTTATATAATGATTTTGGAAATATATATGAACTTTTTTCCCCCATACCATAAGAAAGTGTGCCACCCCAATTGTAAATCATGCCCCTCCAGATATAACAACCTTTTGTTTTTAAGAATTATCCATTCTTTTGCCCATGTTAATACAGATGCTTGATAATATAGAATAAGGTGACCAACCATCCTCCTTTAGGGAGGACAGTCCTCCTTTTGTAAGTTCTGTCCTCCCTCAAAAAGTGTCCTCCTTCATGTCCTCCTTTTCAATATTTGAAGACTAATCTGCAGGGCCTTTTTTTTCCCCTCATAGAACGCTCAGAACGGCGTTCCGGCAACTTTTTTTGATGGTTTTTTTTCAACTTTTGCATGAGCTGTGCTACTTCCGCTATTGGCTTTTGAAAGCCAATAGGAATTGCTACTGAGCACCCCAAAACACCCGGCTAGCAAACTTTGCACATGCAAGTTGTCTGTATTATTGTTGCAATGAATAAAATGTTTCTTTTATTTACGATATTTTTTCTTCAATTTATTTGTGTCCTCCTTTTCATTGTAAAAAAGTTGGTCACCTTAATATAGAACCCATTCCGGTAGGCCAAATCCTCCATTTTCCTTGGCATCTTGTAACAATTTCCGCTTAATTCTAGCTGTCTTTCCTTGCCAAATAAATTTCAAAATTAGTGAGTTCAAATCTTCAACAAAAAATTTCTCCAATTTTATAGGTATTGTTTGAAATAGAAATAAGATTTTCGGTAGTAAATTCATTTTCACTGTGGCAATTCTTCCTAATATTGACAAGTTGCAAGTTTTTCCATTTTTCCAAATCCAATTTTATTTGAGTCAATAATTTTGTGTAATTATCTTCTTTTAGCGTTGAACATCTTGCCGTTAACTGTATCCCCAGATATTTAACCTTTTTAACTATCTGCAATTCTGTCTTTTCCGATATTTGGTGGGGGTTTTTTGCTTATCTATAAGGTTTTTAACTATTACTTTAGTTTTTTCTCTATTTATTTTCAGTCCTGCCATTTCTCCATACTGTTCTATCTTTCCCAATAGTTTAGGAATCATCTCCAAAGGTTTTTCTAAAATAAAAACCAAATAATCAGCAAATGCTTGTAATTTATATATTTCACCTTTTATTTCTAATCCTTTAATTTCTATATCTTGTCTAATATTTCTATTCAAAACTTCCAAAATGAAAATGAATAACAGTGGAGCTAGTGGACATCCTTGCCTTGTGCCTTTCCTTATCTTAAAATGCTCCGTATAGTCTCCATTCCCACAATCACTTTTGCTGATTGTTTATTATATATTGTTTCCAGCAGCCCCCCTGAAGGAGAGTCGCCCCCCAAGCGTGGCCCACACGGAGCAGCGTAGCCAAGGACATGGTAGCCAGGCAGCGTAGACAAGACTCTACCCTCACACCCCATCATGTAGTTGATGCTGCAGGGCACGGGCAGAGGGCGTGACCACCATAGTGCCGCTGGGCTGCCTGGGCGATCTGCGGCGGGCCCTGGAGGTGGTGAGTAATCCTGTGGGCAGGTGGGGTGGGGGATGGGGGGCAGAGCAGGGGCGGGACAGGGGGTGGAGCAGGGATGGGGTGGGGCCAGTTTTCGGGCACTCGGTCTCTAAAAGGTTTACCATCACTGACTTAGTGAATCTGGCCTATACCATTTCAGACAAATGGCTGTCCAATCTCTTCTTAAAAACTTCCAGTGTTGGAGCATTCACTGCAGCCTTGGGAACTATTTGCAACCAAACATTTGATGATTCTGTGATCATACCCCAATATTTTAGCAATTTCAAGAGTGCTGCATTTGATATGGTCAAAATACTCACTTGCCTAATCATTGTACACACAGTGTGCCACGGCTAAGAGTTCCAAGGGTTTATTGTTTGATCTGCAAGAAAGGCTTAATCCTAGAAGATGGGACACAAGGAATAAATGCAACTGTGTTGCTAAATGCCTGAATTGCGGTCATGTGATTGCAGGACAAAGCACTAGGCTGAGGGCATTTAAAGCTGGATTTTGGAATTCTGTACATTCTTTTACCTTGTCTTTTCTATCCATCCATCCTTCTCTTTTATTTCTAAACAGTTTGTTTTTTTGACTGTAATTAAAAAAAGCACTAGGCTGAGGGCATATAAATCTGTGATTTTGGAATTCTGGAATATCCCAGGGGCCAACAACTGGGAATATTCTTTGTGCTGCCCCACTTCTTTTCGTTAATTGGCCACAAAGCGAGTCCCTGCTGATCTGGGACCTTTTGTAAATGATAGATAGAAACGGGATAGAGTGGTGCTAAACAAATGTGCCGAAGTATTTTCCAAAAATGTTTCTACAAACAGGTAAATATCAGGTTAAGGTTTAACAACACATCTCTTCTCAGTCCCCACTTAAAATGATTATTGAGGACCAGGCTTTTCCAGGGATCAGTTACACAACTCACAATATATCCCAGAACCAGGGGACACAATATTTGCATTTGCCCACACTCAGAAAAAGTCATGACATGAGGTTCACCAGAGAGAGAGAGAAAGGCAAACACTTTTTTATTGAAAATGAAAAGCATGATAAGTAAAACTAGGAGATAATACATAATTCAGCAGTTAGCAAGCTTTGATACAACATTATCAGTTTCTAAATGCTAAGCCTTAGCTTTCAGTCTAATCCCATGTCAATATATGCAGTTTTACCCTCTCTACAAGTACAGGCAGTAAGAAGCTGAGAGAAGTCTTTCTGCGTAGGCCTCTCCTAAAAGCCAACAAAGGCTTCTGCCTAAAGTACTATTTAAGCAAGATTCCCTGCTCTGCTTGTGCTTAAGTTAGAGCTTTTTCCATTACCGGTTTGTTACTAGAGAACTCCACACAGGTTACAAGTAATACCCCCCCAAAAAAGCGTCTTCGAGCTGTCCTTCCTGGGCAGCTGACATGGTGGTCTAAGTGATGCCACGGCAAAATTAATTTAATAATAAAACTAAACTAAACTAAAATGGCTGTTTCCCCCACATGGTCTTTTGACAGTAGGATTGTTTTTTTTAAATTAACTTTTACATTTATTATTTGCCCTCCCTCCAAATTTGATCCAAGGTACCATTGAGGCTTAGTGCAGCCTAAACGCTTAGGAACCTTTCTCCACTCCGAATCATGTAGAATAGAGGAAACCCTTTTCTTATTGCAGCATATGCATTGTTACTGTTAAGTCCTTAAATTCAGAAATCTGATTTTAAGAGAAAGACGCTTTCTCCAGACTGAACAATTACTTCACACCGTATCCATATATATGGGGACAAACTAAACTTATGACCAATGGGCCTATGATGTGTTGCAAGTTCAGTTTAGAAAACCCCGCATTCTCTATATATTTCCAGCTCTCTCTTAACACGGAGCACCCATCTGTCAAATATCCCCAGGTAGGGTTATAGACTTGTTGCCAGAAGTAGGTCCAGGTTGATCTGTCAGCTGCTACATGTTCCATGAAAAAGTATGCACCACCCTGGAAAAAGTAAAATAATACAAAAAAGAAAAAATAAATCAGAATGCTTTGAAATTACATAAAAAATTGACACTGTAAACTGAGAACTGGCCTTTTTTATTTAAGGATGTTGACTAAGTAGCTGAATCAGTTCAATATATTTCCACATATCAAACTCAAATTTTCAATAATTTATTCTTTTATTTATTTATATCCTTGTTTTATTATTTTTACAAATAACTCAAGGCGGAAAGCACATCCAACATACTTTCCTCCTCCTATGTTCTCCACAACAACAATTCTGTGAGGTGAATTGGCCGAGGAGAGAAAGTGACTGGCCACCCAGGTGGCTTTCATGGCCAACACGGGACTTAAACTCAGTACATCAAGATACGACAAAGGAAGCTGATTTATCTATTGTTAAATGAATAAAGAGATACATTTGCCCTTCACTGCTTCTTCCTAAATTTATAGTGCCCTTTTAAGATGCAATCACCAAAATTTCAATGGAATGATGGGGAGAATAAAATAAGCCTCGTATCATGACAAGCAGAAATGGTAGAAGGATAATGTTTTTAACTCATTTGTTTAATTAATTTGTTTTTATCTAGGTCTAGAATTTGTGTGGACAGCCAATCACAGCTTAGGTCAAACGTATGCAGAAATATTAAAAATTCAAAAGGGTTCACAAAATTGTAAGCTTCACTGTATATTTATGAATTCAATTTTTATGTTATACATCTCCCTTGGAAGGTGACTCAGGGTGGCTTACACGTTATAAAACAAGTAAAAGATAATTAAAATATTAAAGTTACATAGATTAAAATATCATTAAAAACTGTACTAAAACCGAAACTGAGAGAGCTAAGAGATGGACAGGAAGGAGATGAGGTCTAATCCCGTTAGCCACCTCCAGCAGTGAGCTGGTGTAGGAGTAGTAGAGTCATGTTATTTTTCCTTTAAACAATAGAGTGGAGGCTTTGGTACTAAGTTCAAAACTATATACTTTATATCATAAAAATCAGCTTTGCAAGATAATCCAGACAAGAAGCACAACCAGAAGTACTAGCTCTTTTTTGTTCTTTTTCCTCCCTTTCCCTCCCTTTATTCTCCCTTTTTCTTCCCCATTGTGTCCTACTATTTGCTTTGTATTTTGTATTTTACTTTACATCTTAATAAAATGTTTTTTTAAACAGAGAGAAATCTCTCTTTCTAACTCTTCTCTCATTTATTTGACCTTTAGTTGTGCTAAAGAAAGACATTATGTGATACTTTAGAAAGTCAAAAAGTCCAAAAGTAATGTTGTGCTCCAGCAGACATACCAAATGGGCACAACCTCGTTTCCTATGTTTTCCTCATGTAAACCCTCCTTGTCCTCCTGCTACAGCAGCTTGATCTATTCAGGTTCCTACTCAAGTCTCCTCCAAATCAAACTTGATCCCTGGTGATTTCATGCAGACTTCCCCATGGGGAGGGGGGTATTTTTGGAAACAATTCAAAAGTGGCTTGTTTTAACTTTCCAGTTTAGCTTCAACCTAGTATTTTCTGGAAATCTCTCACTGAAGTACCAAGCAGACTCCTCTCTCAGGCCATTAAAGTTGTGCATATATTCATTAAAGTTGTATACCATGTGAAAATGATTCAGAAACACAGGCAGGCAAGAAAGCTGCAGATGCTTTAAGAAGAAAATCCCGTTCATAACTAAAGTTAAGTTTGAAAATCGGCAGCATAAAGATCAGCAGAGAGGTGCTGTTTTTGGGGATCTAAAGCTCCTGCTCCCCATCATTTTCAAAGCATGCATAGCCTAGTGCTCATTACTTGGTGATCTTTGCCCTTTGACTTACCGGTCTGAGCACTCGCAGAATTTCCTTCAGGACAGCCTGGGTGTTGTTGACAGAGCAAAGCACCAGCGTGCCAACCACCACGTCCACAGAGCCGTCTGGTACCAAAGAGATGTCCTCAGTGAAGGCGACCACAAAATTCTCGAACTGCAGGTGCGTATTCTGAGCCATGCTCTCCAGCAGGATGTTTCTAAAGTTGGGATTGTAGTCCATGCAGGTAATGTGCGAGTTGGGTGGATAAAACTGAAAGTTGGTGCCGGGGCCCACGCCAATCTCCAGCAGGTGAAGCTTTCCTGAGGCGTCGGCGAAGTCCCGCAGGTTCTTGAACAGCATCTCCTTTTTCTTGTGCATTCTTATATTGTAGAGTTTGCTCATTGCCTTCAAGAAAACTGGGAAAGTTTTTTTTACAAATAGGGTCCCATAAACCAAAATAGGCAAGCACATAGATGGGCAGGATGAGAATTTTCATGCATTGTTGGAAGATGAGAATCATCATCATCGCCAAACTAGGAAGAGAAGCCCTCTCTGCAGCGAAGCAGCTTGACTCCCTCAATGTCTTGCTTTAAATACAGTCCGTTCCTCCCCATTCCCTTAATGAAGTTGAGCAAGCAAGCAAACCAACCCTCCCCCACCCCGGTTGGGATCTGTTCCAGTTCTTCCTTAATGTGTTAGCAACTCTTTCAGTCACTTTTGAAAAAAATACCCAGTGAACATTTGTATTTGATTTAAATGCAGATTGTATTTATTAATTCAATTTTTATATCATCCATCTCCCTTGCAAGATGACTTTGGGTGGCTTACAAATTACAAAACAAGTAAAAGATAATTAAAATATTAAAGTTACATAGATTAAAATATCATTAAAAACTGTACTAACACTGAACTAAGAAAGCTAAGATGTGAACAGGAAGGGGATGGGATCTTATCCCATCAGACACCTCCAGCAGTGAGCTGGTGTAGGAGTAGTAGAGTGGTGTTATTTTTCCTTTAAACAATAGAGTGGAGGCTTTGGTATGTGGGAAGTCAGCCCCACAGAGAAGGAAATGTAAAAAGGGCAGAAAAATATATTTCCTCAAAGGATCTTAAAGAGGCAGAAAAGCATGCCCAGTTTTTCTTAATAGCCCCAGGTCTCCCTCCCCCAACCAGAAACCAGCTCTGTCGAAATGCAGATGAAGGCCAGGCAAGAAGACAAAGACACCTAAAATCTACATACCCCACCCAAACTCTAAGACAGGACATAATAGGATTAACACAGAGACACCAAAGGGCACACTCAGACTCAGGTCAAAGTTCATGCCACAGGAAGCGACTCCAATCAAAAGGTTCCAAAAGGTATAAAAACCCACTCCCCACATGTGCTCAGCCCCTTCTTCCCTCTTTTCTGCCTGAGCCACCTTTCCGTCTGGCTCTCCTTTTCAATAAACTGCAACCTTCTTTCTAAAGCAGTCGCCATGTTGTTTATCCTCGGCTTGGACAGAACAATGATAAAGACTTTTCTTCCAACAGGTACTATTTTAAATAATATGTACTTTATACCATAAAAATCAGCTTTGCAAGATAGTCCAGACAAGAAGCACAACCAGATGTACTACCTCTTTTTTTTCCTTTTTCCTCCTTTCCCCTCCCTTTCTTCTCCCTTTTTCTTCCCGGTTGTGTCCTACTTTTTCCTTTCTATTTTGTATTTTTTAAATTTTATTTTATTTTTAACCAACAAAACAAAACAAAGCAAAGCAAAACATAACACACATAAACACACAATATATACTCCTCTCCATTTTTTTAACAGCTAAGATGGACGGGAAGGAGATGAGGTCTTATCCCGTCAGCCACCTCCAGCAGTGAGGTGGTATAGGAGTAGTAGAGTCATGTTATTTTTTCTTTAAACAATAGAGTGGAGACTTTAGTACTAAATTAAAAAATATATACTTTATATCATAAAAATCAGCTTTGCAAGATAGTCCAGACAAGAAGCACAACCAGAAGTACTAGCTCTTTTTTGTTCTTTTTCCTCCCTTTCCCCCCTTTCTTCTCCCTTTTTCTTCCCCATTGTGTCCTACTATTTGCTTTGTATTTTGTATTTTACTTTACATCTTAATAAAATGTTTTTTTAAAAAAGAGAGAAATCTCTCTTTCTAACTCTTCTCTCATCCATTTGGCCTTTACTTGTGCTAAAGAAATATGTTAAGTGATACTTTAGAAAGCCAAAAAACTCACAAAATAGTGTTGTGCCCCAGCAGACATACCAAATGGCCACAGCCTGTGCTGTGACGGCCTAAGGCTCTTTCCCCTATGTTTTCCTCATGAAAACCCTCCTTGTCCTCTTGCTACAGAGTCAGCAGCTTGATCTATTCAGGTTCCTACTCAAGTCTCCTCCAAATCAAACTTGATCCCATATGATTTCATGCAGACTTCCCCATTTGGGGGTGGGTGGAAACAATTAAAAAATTGCTTGTCATTGCTCAGATATGTTGTTTTAAATTTCCAGTTTAGTTTCAACCTAGTATTTTCTGGAGATCTCTCACTGAAGTACCAAGCAGGCCAGAAGCTTGCTGCCATTTACTAATATTAAAGTTGTGCATATATTCATTAAATTTGTACACTGTCTGAAAATGATTCAAAAACACAGGCAGGTGGGAAAGGAGCGGTTGCTTTAAGAAGGAATCCCCTTCATAGCGTAAGTTAAGTTTGAAAATCGACAGCATAAAGAGCAACAGAGAGGTACTATTTTGGGGGATCTAAAGCTCCTGCTCCCCATCATTTTCAAAGCATGCACAGCCTAGTGCTCATTATTCGATGGTCTGGACAGACCAGACTGAATTCCCCTCTTTGCCATTTGACTTTCCGGTTTGAGCACTCGCAGAACCTCCTTCAGGACAGTCTGGATGCTGTTGACAGAGCAAAGGAGCAGCGTGCCAACCACCACATCCACAGAGCCTCTGGTGCTGAAGAGATGTTCTCGGCGGGGCCGACCACAAATTTCTCGAACTGCAGGTGTGAGCCATGCTCTCCAGGAGGATGTTTCTAAAGTGAGTATTGTAGTCCACGCAGGAAATGTGCGAGTGGGTGGATAAAACTGAAAATTGGTGCCAGAGCCCACGGCGATCTCCAGCAGTTACCTCCTTCGGAGACTTCCTGATCCCGATGGGAGTGCCGGCATGGGTCCGCCTGCTTCATCCTGCAAAGCACAGCTCTCCTGGCACTTCCCATTCTCACACACACATCTCTCCAAATCCTTCCCATTCTCATGCACACGTTCCTCCAAAATCCTTTCCTCTGTCTCTTTGTCTGTCTCTCTCTCACCGCTTCTGTGAAAAAAAGGCTTTTCTCTTCTGCCTCTTTCTCCAGAGCCTTTTCTTCTCTCCCTCTCCCACCCAAACTGCCTCCTTTTATATTCCTTCCTGTCTCTGCCCCCTCCTCCTCCTTTCTCTATCAGGTGAGCCAGGAGTGCCGATCCTGGAGCCTTTGTCTCGCCCCAACCACCTCTGCAGCTCCTGAGGACTCTCCAATGGCAAGTCCTCTGCTATACCACTTTAGCTCGTTCCCTCTCTGCTCCCCTTGGCTGGGCTGGGCAGGGCCGCGTACCACTTGCCATATGCCAATGTACCAGGAATGGTATGCGTACCACTGATTGAAATGCCCTGGGTTAGATAGCTTTTAACAGATAAATATTCAGATTGATTATTTACTCTGTTCAGGTACAATACAGACAGGAATTTAGGAATAGCTTTTAACATTCTTAAATTGAAGAGATAAACAGGCTGAAGATTATCTGAAGATAAGAAATATTTGTTAGTACAAATTGGGGTCTGGTTTATCTCTTTAGTGAGCTCTAAACAACCGTCTTCCATACAATTTACACCTCTTCTGACATCAGGCTTCATTTTAATGAACATGGGATGCAAATGTGTAACATGCTTAACCACATTTAACTGATTTCCTATGCAAAGAGGAGGTTGGGGCGAGACAAAGGTGCCAGGATCAGCACTCCTGGCTCACCTGATAGAGAAAGGAGGAGGAGGGGGCAGAGACAGGAAGGGATTTCAATCAGTGGTATGCATACCATTGGTGGTACATTGGCATGTGGCAGGTGGTATGTGGCCCTGCCCAGCCCAGCCAAGAGTAGCATGGAGGGAATGAGCCAAAGCAGCGTAGCACAGGACTTGCCATGAGAGAGTCCTCAGGAGATGTAGGGCTGGTTGGGGCAAGACAAAGGAGGAGGAGGGGGCGGAGACAGTAAGGGATATAAAAGGAGGCAGTTTGGTGGGAGAGGGAGAGAAGAAAAGTCTCCAGAGAAAGAGGCAGAAGAGAAAAGGCTTTTCTCACAGAAGTGGTGAGAGAGAGGGGAGGGGAAGGATTTTGAAGGAACGTGTTCATGAGAATGGGAAGGATTTGGAGAGACATCTGTGTGAGAATGGGGAGGATACTGGAGGAATGTTTGTGGGTGAATGGGGAGGATATTGGAGGAACATGTGTGTGACAATGGGGAGGATATTGGAGAGACATGTGTGTGAGAATGGGGAGGATATTGGAGGAATGTGTGTGTGTGTGATTGGGGAGGATATTGGAGGAATGTTTATGTGAGAATGGGAAGTGCTGGGTGGGCTGTGCTTTGCAGGATGAAGCAGGCGGACTGATGCCGGCACACCCATCAGCATCAGGAAGGCTCGGAAAGAGATAACTGCCCGGGGGAAAGCAGGAGGTTTTTCCGCAGGTGCCGCCAGGCCTGCAAACGCGGCCCTCTGTTTTCCAACCCCTACATTCCAGAGTATAGTTGGGCAGCCTTTGAGTGCTGCTGACAAGCTGCAAATCTGCCATAGTCTCAGCCGCTGTCCCCTTCCTTGGCTAGGCTAGACTGGAATGCTCAGCCTTTAGTCAGGGCTGCCGGCATGGCAGTGGGCAGGAGCGCTGGTTGAGTGCCGCATTGCAGTACAAAGCGGATGGATTTCCTTGCAAGTCCCGCCCCAGCTATGGCGAGGAACTGCAAGTGCGTCTGTGCCCAGAGGGCGAGGAGAAGGAACCGGAGGATATATATTAGATATATTATATCTAATATATTAAATATATTAGAACAAACATGGGGAACTGGAATAACAGGGAGACAATTTAACAAATACAAATGGGCTAGTGCTTCCAGAAAACTGGCAATCAAATGGTCTCCTTTAATTCAAATAACATATATAAGAATGGAGGGAGACCTATCTGATGATTTAAAGGCGCTCATATGGGAGCCTAGTTGGCAAAGGAAGAAAGCTAGAATAAGGTTGAAAAAACTGGGATTTTGACTTATTAAGGGCGGATTTTATATTGCCAATTAGAGGGTTATTGAAAATAAGGATTTTATTGGTATAATATTGAAAAAATAGACTTAAAAGGGAAAAGAAAATTAAATATTATGAATATGTTTGATTTATTGATTAACCCAGGCAATATATATAATAGTTTTGATTTATTAAAGGGGATTTGGTGGGAAATAGATAACTCTTAGGAAATAGAACAAGATTATTTGCAAATAGATAAAATGTGTATTTTGGATATTATAGTTTGTTATGAAGTGAGGTAAGGGAAAGTTTGGTTACCCAAAATCTGAAAATTATAAATATCAAATGTTAAATTGGAATGTTAATAAGAAATTAAAATTTGAGTGAAAATCAATAACAGGATATGCATTGTTTATGAAGATTGAATGTAATTAAGATATGTATACGCTAAAATTTATTGATAATGATGATCCCCTCTATGGATTACTACCTTGTTGTGGTGAAGGGGCTTGCATAACTCAATGAAGCTATAAGCTATGCCGTGCAGGGCCACCCAAGACGGACAGGTTATAGCAGAGAGTTCTGACAAAATGTGATCCACTGGAGAAGGAAATGGCAAACCACTCCAGTATCTTTGCCATGAAAACCCCATGGACAGTACTAAAAGGCAAAAAGATATGACACTGGAAGATGAGCCCCCTCAGGTCAGAAGGTGTCCAATATGCTACTGGGGAAGAACAGAGGGCTAGTACTAGTAGCGCCAGAAAGAATGAAGCAACTGGGGCAAACCAAAAGGATGCTCAGCTGTGGATATATCTGGTGGTGAAAGGAAAGTCCAATGCTGTAAAGTTCTTTTCTCCATAGGAACCTGGAATGTAAAATCCATAAATCAAGGCAAGCTAAACGTAGTCAAACAAGAGATGACAAGACTGAACATCGACATCTTAGGAATCAGCAAACTAAAATGGACAGGAATGGGTGAATTTAACTCAGAGGACCATCAGAAATGGAGTAGCCTTCATAGTCAATAAAAGAATAGGAAAAGCAATACTGGGATACAATCCCCAAAATGACAAAATGATCTCAGTTTGAATCCAAGGCAAACCATTCAATATTACAGTAGTCCAAATCTATGTCCCAACCACTGGTGCTGAAGAGGATGAAATTGACCGGTTCTGTGAAGCCCTACATCACCTTATAGAATTAACACCAAAAAAAATGATGTCCTTATCATCATGGGGGATTGGAATGCTAAAGTAGGAAGCCAAAAGATAACCAGAATAACAGGCCTTGGAGTACAAAATGAAGCAGGGCACAGGCTGATAGAATTTTGTCAAGAGAATACGATGGTCATAACAAACACTCTTTTCCAACAACCCAAGAGACGGCTCTACACATGGACATCACCAGAGGGTCAACACAGAAATCACATTGACTATGTGCTCTGCAGCCAAAGATGGAGAAGCTCTATACAGTCAGTAAAAACAAGACCAGGAGCTGACTGTGGTTCAGATCATGAGCTTCTCGTTGCAAAATTTAGGCTTAAATTGAAGAAAGTAGGGAAAAGCACTAGGCCACTCAGGTATGAACTAAATCATATCCCTGATGAATATATAGTAGAGGTGACAAATAGATTTAAGGAATTAGATCTGATAAACAGAGTCCCTGAAGAACTATGGATGGAGGTTCACAACATTGTACAAGAGGTAACAACTAAAATCATCCCAAAGAAAAAGAAATGTAAGAAAGCAAAATGGCTGTCCGAGGAAGCTTTGCAAATAGCTGAGGAAAGAAGGGAAGTTAAAGGCAAAGGAGAAAGAGAAAGATACACCCAATTGAATGTAGAATTCCAGAGAATAGCTAGAAGAGATAAGAATACCTTTTTAAATGAACAGTGCAAAGAAATAGAAGAAAACAATAGAATAGGGAGGACCAGAGATCTCTTCAAGAAAATTGGAGATATGAAGGGAACATTTCATGCAAAGATGGGCATGATAAAGGACCATAATGGCGGGGACCTAACAGAGGCAGAAGAGATTAAGAAGAGGTGGCAAAATTACACAGAAGAACTATATAAGAACGAGCTTAACATCCCAGATAACCATGATGGGGTGGTCACTGACCTCGAGCCAGACATCCTAGAATGTGAAGTGAAATGGGCCTTAGGAAATGTGAGCAACAACAAAGCTAGTGGAGGTGACAATATCCCAGCTGAGCTATTCAAAATCTTAAAAGAAGATGAAGTAAAAGTGCTACACTCAATTTGCCAGCAAATTTGGAAAGCTCAACAGTGGCCACAGGATTGGAAAAGGTCAGTTTACATTCCAATTCCAAAGAAAGGCAATGCCAAAGAATGTTCAAACTATCGCACCATTGCACTCATTTCATATGCTAGTAAAGTTATGCTTAAAATCCTACCAGAAGTACAGGCAGGATTTCGAAGAAGCAGAGGAATTAGAGATCAAATTGCCAACATACGATGGATCATGGAAAAAGCTAGGGAGTTCCTGAAAAACATCTACTTCTGCTTCGTTGATTATGCTAAAGGCTTTGATTGTGTGGATCACAACAAATTGTGGCAAGTTCTTAAAGAGATGGGAGTACCAGACCATCTTATTTGTCTCTTGAAAAACCTATATGCGGGTCAAGAAGCAACAGTGAGAACTGGATACGGAACCACTGATTGGTTCAAAATTGGGAAAGGAGTCCGGCAAGGCTATTTAACTTATATGCAGAGCACATCATGAGAAAGGCAGGGCTAGATGAATCAAAAGTTGGAATTAAGATTGCCGGGTGAAATATCAACAACCTAAGATATGCAGATGATACCACTCTAATGGCAGAGCCTCTTGATGCAGGTGAAGAAGGAGAGTGCAAAAGTTGGCTTGAAACTCAACATTAAGAAAACCAAAATCATGGCATTCTGCCCTCTCAATTCCTGGCAAAGATATGGAGGAGAAATGGAGGTAGTGACAGATTTTATTTTCCTGGGCTCCAAGATCACCTCAGATGGGGACTGCAGCCAAGAAATGAAAAGACACTTACTCCTGGGGCAAATCTAGACAGCATACTAAAAAGCAGAGACATCACCCTGCCAACAAAAGTGTGTGCAGTCAAGGCCATGATTTTCCCAGTTGCAATGTATGGATGTGAAAGTTAGATCATAAGAAAGGCTGAGCAACAAAGAATTGAGGCCTTTGAACTATGGTGCTGGAGAAGATTCCTGTGAGTCCCTTGGACTGCAAGGCGTTCAAACCATTCAGTCCTAGAAGAGATCAACCCTGACTGCTTTTTAGAAGGCCAGATCCTGAAGTTGAAATCAAATACTTTGGCCACCTGCAATCACATGACCGCAATTCAGGCATTTAGCAACACAGTTGCATTTACTCCTTCTTCTTGGGTGTCCCATCTTCTAGGATTAAACCTTTCTCGCAGATCAAAGAATAAGCCCTTGGAACTCTTAGCCATGGTACTTTGTCTCCCAAAAAGTAGAGAAGGGAACTAGGGGATTAGCCATTTTGGACCTAATTCTCACTAACAGAGATGAAGTGATAGAAGGTGTTGAAGCCATAGGAACCTTGGGAGGAAGTGATCATGCAATATTGGAATTCAACATTATGGTAGCACAAGCAATAGAACACAGTCAAACTAGAATCTTGGACTTCAAGAGAGCTAATTTCAATAAACTTAGAGAGGGTTTGGGAAAAATTCCATGGATGAGAATCCTCCAGGGGAAAACAACTCAAGAGGCTGGGGAAATTTTGAAAAGTGAGATAATAAGTCTAGCACAATACCAACAAAGAGGAAAAATAACAGTTCTCAAAAGAAACCAGCATGGCTGCATAAAGAATTCTCTGATCAATTAAAAGATAAAAAGGACAAGTATAGAAAGCGGAAAGAGGGACACATAACTAAATCAGAATATCAGCAAATAGCCCGAGCCTGCAAAGACGAAGTGAGGAAAGCTAAGGCTCAAAATGAACTAAGGCTTGTAACCAAAGTCAAAAATAACAAAAAAAAGCTTCTTTCAACATGTAAAAAACAAGAAAAAAGGGAAGGAAATGATTGGTCCATTAGTGAGTGAAAGTGGCAAGAAGGTGACAAGCAACAGGGAGAAAGCAGAACTATTTAACTTGTTTTTCACATCTGTCTTTACACAAAGGGAAAAAACAGATCAACCTATCAAAAATAGTGCCATAAAAACAAAATAGAAATACAAGTTAAGATAGGCAAGAAAATGGTAAGTGAACACCTGTCCAGCCTAGACAAGTTCAAATCACCAGGACCAGATGGATTACACCCCAAGGTTCTTAAGGAACTGGCAGATGTGATCTCAGAACCACTGAACTATATTTTTCAGAAATCCTGGAGCACCGGGGAACTATCAGAGGACTGGAAAAGAGATTCCAGATGGCTAGAGGTTGTTCCTGTTTCATCAACAACTACTGCCAGGTCCATCCAGGTGCTGCGAGGAATCTTTGCATCACACGGCCTTCCAGATGTACTGGTTTCAGACAATGGTCCCCAATTTACTTCTTCTGAGTTCCAGGTCTTCCTGCAATCCAACATGATCCGGCACGCGACTTCGGCTCCCTTCCACCCATCTGCTCGGGGGGGGGGGATCAGAATATGCATTCTGAGGATCTAATGCAACAGATCGCTCAGATCCGGGCTGACTTGGACTCCAATTGGAATGCAGTGTTGGCTGACAATGAGTCAGTCGAGATGACAGAGGCCTGTCTTAGTCTTGTTGAATGGGATGAGTTTGACCTGGCAACTCCTGATGATGTGGACAAGGCCATTGGAGCTGTGAGTTCTGCCACCTGTTTATTGGACCCATGTCCCTCCTGGCTGGTTTCGGCTAGCAGGGAGGTGACATGAAGCTGGGTCCAGGCTGTTATTAATGCTTCGTTGAGGGAGGGGTCCTTTCCGGCTCCCATAAAGGAGGCACTTGTGTGCCCCCTCCTCAAGAAGCCTTCCCTGGACCCGGCAGTTTTGAATAATTACCGGCCAGTCTCCAATCTTCCCTTTTTAGGGAAGGTTGTTGAGAAGGTGGTGGCACTCCAACTCCAACAGTCTTTTTAACATCTACATGAAGCCGTTGGGTGAGATCATCTGTCAACACGGGGTGAGTTGTCATCAGTATGCTGATGATACTCAGCTTTATATCTCTACCCCGCGTCATTACAGCGAAGCAGTGGAAGTGATGAACCGGTGCCTGGAGGCTGTTAAGGTCTGGATGGGTGCCAACAGGCTCAGACTCAATCCCGACAAGACGGAGTAGCTATGGGTTTTTCCTCCCAAAGACGATTCTAACTATCCGTCCATCACCCTGGGGGGAGAAGTTTTGTCCCCCTTGGAGAGGGTTCGCAACTTGGGTGTTCTCCTCGAACCACAGCTAAGCTTAGAACATCATGTTCGAGGGGAGCATTTGCCCAGGTTTGCCTGGTGCGCCAGTTGTGACCCTATTTGGATCGGGAGTCACTCCTAACAGTCACTCATGCCCTTGTCACCTCGAGATTCAACTACTGTAATGCTCTCTACATGGGGCAACCCTTGAAGAATGTCCGGAGACTTCAGGTTGTCCAGAATGCAGCCGTGCGAGCTGTCTTGGGTCTTCCAAGACATGCTCATATCACTCCAGCTCTTCATGAGCTGCACTGGCTGCCAATTGGTCTCCGAACACAATTCAAAGTGTTGGTTATGACCTATAAAGCTCTTTATGGCAATGGACCAGGTTACTTGCGGGACCATCTTCAGCCTCATGCATCCCAGCGACCGGTTAGGGCGCATAGGGCTGGCCTCCTACGGGTCCCGTCCATCAGACAGTGTCATCTGATGTTTCCTAGGACAAGGGCCTTCTCCATTGCTGCCCCAGCCCTCTGGAACCAGCTCCCCTCGGAGGTTCGTACTGCCTCCTCCCTCCTAGCTTTCCGGAAGCTTTTGAAGACCTATTTGTGCCGGCAGGCTTGGGGGGTATGAACTGTGTTCTACCCCCGGGCCGAGGAATGATTGTGTGTTTGAATGTTGTATGTATGGATCCTTGATTTGTATGTTGCTATTGTTATTGGAAAATTTTTATGTGTACCCATATTGTTGTTGTGAGCCACCCCGAGTCTCGGGAGAGGGGCGGCATACAAATTTGATAAATAAATAAATAATAAATAAATAAACAGTCTGTCCAAGGTCATAACAGTGGCCTGGGTAGGATTTTAAGTGATGGGGAATCACCCCATACATCCACGTTCACTACAGAAAGGGGTTCACACCTAACTTTTCACAACTGACAGATAGTGCTCCAGACAGGGAGACTGACCGGGGGCATTCCAACAATTCACAAGTCTCTAGGGAACTAGAATTCAGAGGGGAACCAAGGCCCAATTCTGCAATTGCTCCCAAAAGAAAGTCAGGGGAACAAGAGGTAGCCTAGGAGGCATCTCCTGACTCTGACACCTGGGGCACATCCTTAGGGGGGTTGGGGAAGGAAGCAACCCAAATGCCCAGCACACTTCAGCTGAGGGCAGGGGATGTGAATACTGTCCCCCCCCAAGAAAGGTCCATTGTGGAACTGGGGAATACCACCCAGCCCCAGTATGCTGCCTGGGATGGAGAGGCCCCAGCCACTCCACAGAGGGGTGGATCAACCAGGTCAGGAGAGCAGCAAAGTCCAGGCCTGCTGAGCCCGGTGGGCAAGCAGGCAGGCCAGGCAACAACTCCAGGGGCACCTGGAAATGTAAGGCAGCAACGCCTGGACTCACCTAGCATGGTGGGCGAGCAGGTGGGTCCAGCATCGTTGCCAGGTCTGAGAAGTTTGCAGAGAAGGAAACAGCCACCCAAATACCTCAGGGACTTTGTTAACCTGCAGTCCAGTTTCGGGGAACGAAGCAGTGGGCCCCAGAGAAGAAGGGCCATTTAACTTCTCATTAGTATTATCATTTTTTGTTTTGGATACGTTTATTCCCAAAATTATAGTGGGTACCAACCCACAACCCAACAGTGGGTAATCCCACATTCCATGCATTTGTTGCTTGGGAGTGAGACAATCTCATTAGAGAATTGTGAGAGCAGGCTGGGCATGTTCCCCTCTAGGGGGACAAGCTGCCCGGGACCAGTCAGAGTGGCACGGGCCCTGCGCACATGCGCAGGGCGTGAAAGCGCTCCATAAATGTAGCAATTCTGCCCGGGGTTCGCTTGCTTGTTAAGAGAGGCCTGCGTGTCTCACAGGAGCTGTCTTCAATCCTGGAAAGCTCAATAAAGACTGTGTTGAAGAATGAACCTCGTCACTCCTCATTTCCTCGCAGGACTTAAAGCATGGCATAAAAAAATAATAAATAATAGTAATAATAGCAGATTTTTTTCTGATTCAGATCACTTCACCTGTTTTCACAGTAGATCACTTGGAAATATAGAATGATTCTCAATACCTGCGTACAAAAATGTTTGATGGTAGATAAGCCCTTAACATGCTGAGTTTATAGTGCAATTTCAGTGTGGTATAGTCACTAAGATATTGGGCTGACACTAGGAAGACCCAAGTTCCACATTGCCCTCAGCCATGGAAGCTCATTGGGCCACTTTATTCTACTCAGTACTTGTACAATCTAATTCAGAAGGCTGTTGTGGGAAAAATAGGAGAGACTGCTATATATTCTGCCTTGATGTCATAAATGAAATGCATCTTATGAGTAAGTAATCTGCAAATTACCCAAACAAGATATCAGTGTATGTATATTTAAAGTAACTTAACTTTAAATCTTGTGATCCAACAAAAGCAAATATTTCTCCTACAGGATATCCAAATCTATATTTCCAAATGATCATTATTTTCATTTGATATGTTATGGCAAACATAACTCAGACTAACAGGAAATACGCTATTATATGCTTCAAAATAGCAATGCTATTTTCCAGATGCCAGCAAATATTATTTAATAGGAATCACCAGCTCTGGTGTTGGCTGTGGCAGACCAAAATTTCCAGGACTCTATGTGCGTGCTGCAAGTTACAAAAAATAGATATATTCATATTTATCTAACAAAACAAATATTGTAAGCCTTCGGCTTGTCTTAATTTTGGGAACTGCTGGATGGATAACTTTCCATCTTGTATAAAATTCAAATTTTATTGAAATAGGGTGACAGATGATTATGTTTTAAGTTTTTTTCTTTCCCTTGCACACATATTTTCCAGAAAATTCCCAGTAATGGAACTAATTGATTTATGTGGTAATTCAATATAATAAACCTAGTCTTCTAATCTTGGTATTCTAATCTGCTACTTATGCATACATACCTAGAAAGAATTTAACATGTATTTAATTGATAGTTTAAATATAAACATCACTGTTATGTACCATTTATGATCTATAAAATATATAAAAGCTATCACTAATATGCTACTGTGGCAGAGGGCTAGTACTATTAGTGCCAGAAAGAATGGAGCGACTGGGCCAAAGCCGAAAGGACGCTCAGCTGTGGATGCATCTGGTGGTGAAAGGAAAGTCCAATGCTGTAAAGATCTTTTCTCCATAGGAACCTGGAATATAAGATCCATGAATCAAGGCAAGCTAGACGTAGTCAAACAAGAGATGAACATCGACATCTTAGCGAACTAAAATGGACAGGAATGGGTGAATTTAACTCAGATGACCATCAGGTATACTACTGTGGGCAAGAATCCCTCAGAAGAAATGGAGTAGCCTTCATAGTCAATAAAAGAGTAGGAAAAGCAATACTGGGATACAATCCCCAAAATGACAGAATGATCTCAGTTCGAATCCAAGGCAAACCATTCAATATCACAGTAGTCCAAATCTATGCCCCATCTACTGGTGCCAAAGAGGATGAAATTGACCGGTTCTATGAAGCCCTATAGCACCTTATAGAAATAACACCAAAAAATGATGTCCTTATCATCATGGGGTATTGGAATGCTAAAGAAGGAAGCCAAAAGATAACCGGAATAACAGGCAAGTTTGGCCACTCTAATGGCAGAAAGTGAAGAGGAACTAAAGATCCTCTTGATGCAGGTGAAAAAGGAGAGTGCAAAAGTTGGCTTGAAATTCAACATTAAGAAAACCAAAATCATGGCATCCGGCCCTCTCAATTCCTGGCAAAGAGATGGGGAAGAAATGGAGGTAGTGTCAGATTTTATTTTCCTGGGCTCCAAGATCACCGCAGATGGGGACTGCAGCCAAGAAATTAAAATACGCTTGCTCCTGGGGAGGCAAACTATGGCAAATCTAGACAGCATACTAAAAAGCAGACACATCACCCTGCCAACAAAAGTGCGTATAGTCAAGGCCATGATTTTTCAAGTAGCAATGTATGGATGTGAAAGTTGGACCATAAGAAAGGCTGAGCGACAAAGAATTGAGGCCTTTGAACTATGGTGCTGGAGAAGACTCCTGCAAGTCCCTTGGACTGCAAGGCGTTCGAACTGGTCAGTCCTAGAAGAGATCAACCCCGACTGCTCTTTAGAAGGCCAGATCCTGAAGTTGAAACTCAAATACTTTGGCCACCTAATGAGAAGGAAGGACTAACTGGAGAAGAGTCTAATGCTGGGAAAGATTGAGGGCAATAGAAGAAGAGGACGACAGAGAATGAGGTGGCTGGATGGAGTCATTGAAACAGTAGGTGTGAACTTAAATGGACTCCAGAAGATGGTAGAAGACAGGAAGACCTGGAGGAATGATGTCCATGGGGTCGCGATGGGTTGGACACGACTTTGCAATTAACAACAACAAACATAACTAAAATACACATATTATTTCAAAAATTACCTACTTTATAGACAAATATATTCTGATTCTCATTCTAATAACTCCTCCTTTAATAACAAAATATCTTTCATTATCACAAATCTATTTCCATATAACAATTAAAGCTATAGTCTAACAGTTAGTTTTAACTCCCATTATAAATTTAAGTGCTAAATATTTAAAAAAAACATTATCTCTGAAAAGCTGCTTTACCCATTAAGTAGATTTCTAAATCCCATTTTTAAATCTAACTCTGGCTTTCCTTTTGTGCCAAGTAGGTTTCCATACCAGTGCCTCTAAAACAGTGATGGCGAACCTTTTAGAGACTGAGTGCCCAAACTGCAACCCAAAACCCACTTATGCATCATCGGGTGCCGGGTGGGTGTGGCCCATTGAGTGGATGTGGCACATTGGGTGGGCATGGCTGCGGTGTTAACAGCAGACTGGGTGGGATTAAAAAGTTCAATCAATCAATTCCAACTTTGCAAGATCTTTTTTCCCCCGCAAGAAGTTGAAATTGATTGATTGATTGATTGATTGATTGATTGAAGCTTTGTTTTAGTACACAGCGGCGGAGGCAAAAAAGTTTTATAAAACCCAGCTGAAGGCCTAGGACTGGGGCAATGGCATGCATGCCCACAGAGAGGGCTCTGAGTGCCGCCTCTGGCACCCATACCATAGGTTCGCCACCACTGCTCTAAAACCTTGGATGTATCTCCCTTCATTCCTACACCTGTTGTTTGAATCAAGGGAGAATGTCCAGTTATCAGTCTTTCAAAAGAACTGGCCCCTTTGTAATTGTTAAGTTGTTGCCCTAATAATTCAAATCTCCATATTTGGTTTAGGGTATTTATAGCCAGTTCAGTATCTGGTCCTCTTCTTCTTGTAATTTCATCTGAGTAGAATAGAGAGTCATATCTGGTGGTGGTGGTGTTTGGTTATCTAAAATGTCTATGTTCTCTGCTTTGGGAGTTACATCAAAGTTCTCAGCCACTTGTACATGTTGTATGAAGTCTTCTTTAATGTTAAATTGTTCATCTTCTGTTATTTTTTGGGTTATAGGTTGATCAGTTTGAGTCTGAGGTTCAATTTGTAGTTTTGTAAAAATGTCTTTGGCTTTCACTCCTGAGATGATTAGCTCTGTTGCTTCACAGATATTTTCAAGGATAACTTTGTAATTAAGTTGTGGATAGGATTCATCCATTTCCATGGTGATTAAAGATAGTCCTTTAGTGGAGGCTATGTTTAGTAAGACTCAGCTATTGTCCACCTCCACAATCTATAGGAATTATTGTCACCACAGCTGTTTCTACATCTTATCTTTTTTGATAGTATAAAGAACAAATCAAAGTAGTCAACAAGCACAATTGAAAAAAGAAATTCCAGTTGCTATGCCAAAGTTTGCCACAAGACGTCCCCCAGCAGATCACAAAATCTTTTCCCAAATGCCAAATAGCCTCTTATTCAGTTAAAACACACAGAAAAGCTGATATTTTGCAAAGTTAATAGTTGAAGAAGTTAAAAAAGATGCTATAATAAAAAGTTTGGGCCCCCAAGGTATCCACAAAACAAAAATCCAATTATTTAGTTGTTGAAATTAGTAGTTCTTTCATTTTCTTTCCAAGCTGTAAAATCCCACATATGCAAACGCCGCTGAACTGACAGCGGGGAAACGAATTTCAAAAGGCTTTCACAGGAAGGTAATTAGAGTAATTAGGGAAAAAGAGAGGTAAAAAAGGATCTCACCCAACACCTCCACTCCTGCTTCATATGCTTAGCTATTATTGGGACTTTCAGCTGATGCGACTAGGACCTAGGGAGCTGCCTCAGATCAAATGGAAGGGATGCCGCCCTTCTGTGATCTTGCAAGGATCCTCCCCAATGGTGATGGACTGTGTCCGAGCAAGGAGGGTTCTTAGAGAGCCGCAAGGCCTCAACAGCTCTGCCTGCTGCTTCCTCGGCTGTTATCTCCCTCAGCGCATCTTGGAAGGAGACAGTTTCCTTAGCAAAAATCTTTTGCTGAAGTTCTTGGCTCTCAGACCACAAACTAGCCAATCTTGTAGCCATTCTTCCAAGTCCTTCAATTCGCACGGCTTTACAGCTTGACGCAGAGCAGCAATGAAGTCCGCGGCAGACTCTCCTGGATGCTGGTCCCGCTGTTCAAAAGCATGTCGCCAAGCGATGACCGACAGCTTCAGCTCAAAATGTTCTTTGAGCATTTTCTTAAGCTCGTGTAAGCAATGGACTCCAAGGGTGCTGGAGCAACCAAGTTTTCAACAATGTCAAAAGTCTCTTGACCCTAAATACACAGCAACGTCACGGCTTTCAGTCAGTCCTCCTGAACTTGGTTGACTCTAAAATAATTTTCCACCCTGGGAACATAGGAGCTTCAGCATTCAGGATGTGTGACATCGAATTCAGAAAGACGACTGATCTTTGCGATGGTGAATTTTGGCGACCTCTTTCAATGCCTCATGCTGCGGCGCAGGCTTCCAAAGGGGTTCCAGGGTGGTCCTAGCCATACTCTCCTCCAGTGTCTTCGTACTGGCAGGCAAAGAGGAAGGAAGTTGGAACGCCACACTTCTAAGCACTTGCAGGCCTTCTGTGGTGAGTCAGCCTTTGAATCTTCGGCAGCACGATCCCACCTTCATCGCCAATGCTGTTTCGCGCGTTGGTAGGCATTGAACAAGGCAGAGTAACAAACAGGTACTTCTTTATTCTTGCTTAAACAGAACTCTCCACAAAATGGCTCTGCCCCTTTTTATACATTCACCCTGGGGCATTGTCAGCCAATGAATGCAACGTATCTTCCCGCTCAAACGCATGCTCAGTAACTCGGAGACAGCCTGTCTGACCCAGGCAGGCCACGTGATCTGCCTGGGTCTTAGTGCAGCTTCCTGCACCTGGTCTATCAATCAAAGCCCAGGACATAACAGTATGCATGCAAAGGCCTTAGTGCCAGAGACCAAGAACCAGCCTGGAGAGCTTTACTGAGGGTAGGTGAAGGGGATAGCCACTGTGTGATTTTGAATGGCGTGTGTGTGTGTGTGCATGTAGCTACTTCTACAAGAACAGGTAATACAAACATCCTGGACAAATTTTCTTTCCCACCAGACAAAAATCCAAGTTGTTCAATACTTGCTGTGCCAACTATTCCCAAATGCCATCTCTCCATGAATCCATTTGACTGACTAATTACAAAGTAAATGAGGCAAGAATGAAAACCTTACAATGGGTTTCCTCCCTCCCCCCATAGTTTTCCTAGTTGTCTTCTGAGGTTTCACTTGAGGGCCAATGGCTCCAGGACTCCTTTCTCTCTCTGCAGTTTTCCACAGACATCTGGGAAGATCTGTTCCACTCTACTTGCATGGTGACTTTCTACTTGATGGATGGATTCAAACCCAATTCCATGGCTCAAAGGAATAGACGGTCTTCTCTGAAAGCAGCCTCTGGCTCAGTGTGCTCTGTTTCCAAAGGTTGCTGAATCATCTGTACAGGACTGAAAGATATGAGATCCCTCCCCCCTTTCTGGGTGACTCTCCCGGAAGAAACATTGCTGGTCAGACAGACATGAGGAATGGAGAACAGAGGATAAAAAATGGAGAAGTAGAATGGAGGATGAATAGCTGGCAGGCAAGGTTTTGAACAGATATTAATGTTAACTTTACAGATGTAAAAGAGACAGATGAAATCCATTCAACGACATACAGTACAGTAAATGCAAGAGTGAAACTTTTCCTGTAGATGAACTTAAAACATTCCCTCCTGATAACTTTGGGCTGCTTCTTAAAAGCACACAGAGAGAAAAAGAGTGAGAGGAGAAAAGAAAAAAAAAGAACACAGTTCTCCTCGCCCTGTTTTGCTGGCCAGGCAAAGCAGGGTAAGGGAATTTGCTTTGCTTATTTTAATATTATTTCTAACAGAATTTAAAATTCTTTTCTCTTTGGATTAGAGACATTTAACAATTACATTTAATTCATATATAAAGACTTAGACACACAAAGACAAAGAAAAGAGAAAAGGAGAGGAAAACAGAACTCTCAGTTTTCACACACTGGTCATTCCCACCATAAATCTCAGTTAACTCAAATTAGGGAAGGCACAACTTTTAAACATATCACATATTTGTATAGAAAGAGAGGGAGAGAGAAGATCACTGTATATATATACAGTGGGGCAAAAAAAGTATTGAGTCAGCCACCAATTGTGCAAGTTCTCCCACTTAAAAAGATGAGAGAGGCCTCTAATTGTCATCATAGGTAGACCTCACCTATGAGAGACAAAATGAGAAAACAAATCCAGACAATCACATTGTCTAATTTGGAAAGAATTTATTTGCAAATTATGGTGGAAAATAAGTATGTGGTCACCTACAAACAAGCAAGATTTCTGGCTCTCACAGACCTGTAACTTCTTCTTTAAGAGGCTCCTCTGTCCTTCACTCATTACCTGTATTAATGGCACCTGTTTGAACTTGTTATCAGTATAAAAGATACCTGTCCACAACCTCAAACAGTCACACTCCAAACTCCACTATGGTGAAGACCAAAGAGCTGTCAAAGGACACCAGAAACAAAATTGTAGACCTGCACCAGGCTGGAAAAACTGAATCTGCAATAGGCAAGCAGCTTGATGTGAAGAAATCAACTGTGGGACCAATAATTAGAAAACGGAAGACATACAAGACCACTGATAATCTCCCTCAATCTGGGGCTCCACGCAAGATCTCACCCCGTGGGGTCAACATGATCACAAGAACGGTGAGCAAAAATCCCAGAACCACACGGGGGGACCTAGTGAATGACGTGCAGAGAGCTGGGACCAATGTAACAAAGACAACCATCAGTAACACACTACGCTGCCAGGGACTCAGATCCTGCAGTGCCAGACGTGTCCCCCTGCTTAAGCCAGTACATGTCCGTGCCCGTCTGAAGTTTGTTAGAGAGCATTTGGATGATCCAGAAGAGGATTGGGAGAATGTCATATGGTCAGATGAAACCAAAGTAGAACTGTTTGGTAGAAACACAACTTGTCGTATTTGGAGGAGAGAGAATGCTGAGTTGCAGTCAAAGAACACCATACCTACTGTGAAGCATGGGGGTGGCAACATCATGCTTTGGGGCTGTTTCTCTGCAAAGGGACCAGGATGACTGATCCGTGTACAGGAAAGAATGAATGGGGCCATATATCGTGAGATTTTGAGTGCAAACCTCCTTCCATCAGCAAGGGCATTGAAGATGAAACGTGGCTGGGTCTTTCAGCATGACAATGATCCCAAACACACTGCCCGGGCAAAAAAAGAGTGGCTTCGTAAGAAACATTTCAAGGTCCTGGAGTGGCCTAGCCAGTCTCCAGATCTCAACCCCATAGAAAACGTTTGGAGGGAGTTGAAAGTCCGTGTTGCCCAGCGACAGCCCCAAAACATCATTGTTCTAGAGGAGATGTGCATGGAGGAATGGGCCAACATACCAGCAACAGTGTGTGCCAACCTTGTGAAGACTTACAGAAAACCTTTGACCTCTGTCATTGCCAACAAAGGATATATAACAAAGTATTGAGATGAACCTTTGATATTGACCACATACTTATTTTCACCATAATTTGCAAATAAATTCTTTCCAAATCAGACAATGTGATTGTCTGGATTTGTTTTCTCATTTTGTCTCTCATAGGTGAGGTCTACCTATGATGACAATTACAGGCCTCTCTCATCTTTTTAAGTGGGAGAACTTGCACAATTGGTGGCTGACTCAATACTTTTTTTGCCCCACTGTATATATAAATATGTGTTTTCGTAGATTTTCACGGGTATAGGTAGGCAGGTCTTGGTGTATTCGGGTCTTTTCCCATGTAAGATTGAGAGCATCCTAGCGATGTTTTGACGAGGTCCCACTCATCATCTTCAGACTGGGGTCTTCAGCTTCGTGCTTGTGCGAGCAAAGTGTGATTGGAGCTGCCGTCTCTCTATAAATATTGGTGGGGGGGGGTGTAGAGTGCTGACTTAGTTGCTGTAGGAGGGTTGGTTGGCTGTGTTGGAGTTATTGTTTGTGGATTGTTTGGCTGTTTTGTAACATCCTGAGTAGCTGAGGTGCTGGCTATGTGCCCATTAGTCTTTTGTGTTGTAATGACCTGGGTAATGGTTTGTGTGATGACATCCTGAGATCTAGTGTAGTGATATCCTGAGTTCTATGTTGCACCATCCTGGGTTGTAGGCTGTGTTGTAACATCCTGAGCTTTAACATTGTAACCTCCTGAGTTCTGTGGTGTGATGTCCAGGGCAGAAAGCTGTGAAGTAACATTCTGTGCTTTGGTTTGGTTCCGAGTTTGCGGTCTAGCTCTGTGTTCATGGCGTGTGTCCGTTTGCTTTGTGTGGGTGTCGGAGGGAGGTGCAGCAGCTGGTGATGTCATCATGGTTTGGCTTCTGGATGGTGGTTGCATTTTGTCTGAGGGATGGGTTTGGGCTTGGGTTTGGATTTGGTGAGGGTGAAGGATGGTGGCGTACTGTGTTGTTCTGGGTCCGGTGTCAGTTTTCGTGGCTAGGATTCATTTCTTGATTAGGTAGGCATCTACATATATTCTTCTCTTTTAAGTACCTTTATTTAGCCAAATTGGTTTCCCAGTTTTGTCCCTGAGCAAAGCCCATTCCTCACATATCTCCCTTGCTCATTTTCTCTTCATACTGCAGGGGCACAACACTATTTTGGGAGTTTTTTCACTAGTCTTTCATTCTGTAGAAGCCTCTGTACAGCAAGATATCTGAAGTAAATAAATTGAAGGCTGCCTTTCACCTTTAAATAAAAGTTTAAAATGCTGCCCCAAACCAGCCATTTCCCTGCAGAATTTCAAAGCTGTGTTCATGTAGTGATAAGAAGTGCAAAGAGAGGCTGGGGATAGCATGCAGTCCAGTGGCTTTGGGATGCTTTATATATATTGATATTGTATGTGTTATTTGCTCCTGGCTACTTTCCTTCATGACCAGAGGCAAGCTCGCCTGACCAATAACCAGCCAAGACACAGTGAAGGCCTTTTGTTTTGTTTATTGCATAAGCGGGGAGAGAAGCTATCAAAGCTTGCTTCTCTCCAAAGTTTTAACCCAAAATATTTCCTTCTTTATACATTCCTTGTCCCGGCCACCACATCCCTCCTCTTTCTCCATTGGCTGAGGTACTATGAGGTTACACTCTTTCCGACCGCCTCCTACATATTTCCTGCTAACACATTAAATCATACATCACATGTTCATTAAAATTAGGAGATAATTTATGCAAGATGTGTTAGTTAATATTAATCAATTAATTGTGCATGCTCAGTTGCCTGAGTTCTGGCCCCCTTTCTTTATGACTTCTTAGAAAAATAGTTATCTTCTATTACAGATGTTGTCTTCTTCCTTCCCCACTCTTAAAATCCAGCTATTTTTGCCTACATATTTCTTTTACATCCTTTCTTTATTTAACCTTTCCTGTTTCCCATCATAGCTTCTCTACTCAGTAAATTTCCACTGCAGCAAATTCAATTTTAAATTTCTCTTTTAATATTAAATTTTGAAGACCTTTCTTTTACTTCTGTCATATGCTATTTGAGAAATGACCTATATATTTGCCGTACAGAGAAAATTAGCAGCCATTTCCATGGGTGGAATAGTTACCTACTCTGTGCTGCCCTCTGTAATCAAATAATAATTGCCAGTAAAGCTAATGTAACCTTCCAAATAGAAAATGTAGGGTTGTTCCTAGCACCCTGGAACATGACTAAAATTTAGTTGTTATTCTTATCAGGCTATTTGTCCAACTAGATAGTTTTTTTCCAAAGAAATATATTGTTTATTAACTTTTATTGTTGTGTTACAACATCCTCAACCTCATTTTAATATATCCTGCTGTGTGTTACTAAAGTCCACATGGAAATTTATAACTAGCAGAGCATCGACTAGCTCATGGGTCGGCAACCCGCGGCTCTGGAGCCACATGTGGCTCTTTGTGCCATCTTCTGTGGCTCCGAAGCCTCATCCTCACCCTCCCTCCCTTCTTCCTCCTGCTGCCCCCCCAGGCTTCAGTCCTGGCTGGGGCGGTGGTGATGGCGGGAGCATCACTTCCTGGGCCATCCCCGGGCTGCCGAGTCAGCCATGTATCTGTCCGGGCCGGGCGGCAGTCCCGGCTGGGCAGTGGCAGCATCGCTCCCTGGGCCATCCCCGGGCCGACTATGCATCTTTCCAGGCCGGGCCGGGCGGCAGTTCAGGCTGGGGTGGCAGCAGGAATGCATCACTTCCTGGGCTGTCCCTGGGCAGCTGAGCCAGCCACGCATCTCCATGGGCCGGGCTGAGCAGCAGTCCCAGCTCGGGGGGGCGGAAGCGGGGGCATCACTCCCTGGGCCATCCCCAGGCCGCCGAGCCAGCTATGTGTCTCCCCAGGCCAGATTGGGCAGCAGTCCTGGCAGCAGGAGAGCATCACTTCCTGGACCGTCCCCGGGCAGCTGAGCCGGTCACGCATCTCTGCGGGCTGGGCTGAGCAGCAGGCCTGGCTGGAGTGGCGGCAGTGGCATCGCTTCCTGGGCTGTCCCCAGGTTGCCAAGGCAGCCACGCATCTCCCCGGGCTGGCCTGGGGACATCGCTTCCTGGGCCGTCCCCAGGCCGTTCCCTGGGCAGCCGATGGCCACGTGTCTCTGCGGGCTGCGCTGGGCAGCAGTCCTGGCTGGGGTGGCAGCAGCATCGCTCCCTGGGCCATTCCAGGGCCGCCAAGCTGACCACATGTCTGCCTGGGCCGGGTGGCAGTCCCGGCTGGGGCGGCGGCAGCAGGGGCATCGCTTCCTGGGCCATCCCCGGGCCTCTGAGTCAGCTATGCGTCTCTCCAGGCTGGGCTGGGTGGCAGGGGGACATCGCTTCCTGGGCCATCCCTGGGCTGTTCCCTAGGCAGACGAGCTCGCCACACATCTCCCCGGGCCAGTCCATGGTGTCCCAGACGCCTTTCAGCGCCTTCTACTGCCTCCTGCCCTCCTACCCTCCCTGCCCCTTCAGCGCTGTCTGCTTTTTGTTCTCTCTCTCTCTCTCCTCATCTGGAGAGAGAGGGGGGCAGAGAAAAGAGAGAGAAAGAGAGAGGGTGACTTGTTCAGACAAAGAACCAGTGGGGGGCAAGGCGAGATAAATCAAAAGACGCAGAACTTTCATGCTAGCATCTCCCAAACCCTTGTTATCCCTGCCACAGACTCGGCTCATCCACCCTCACTCTCTCCTCTTCTCTCTCTCTTTTTTATTATAATTTTTATTAGTTTTTTACACAAACATAAGTCATTCAATAGTTGGTAAACAGTGTGGTGTCTGGGTTACATTTGTAAAAACAGTCCTTAACAATTAATTTCTATAGTCTGTATTTCATATATTAATTTTGTTTACTTTTCTCTTTCCCTAAAAACATCCTTTTCTTGAAACATTTCATTAATACAATTCTTATTATTTTAATAACTGACAATTTGGTATATATTTTTTCCAATATTCCTAAAAATAATCATATTAATACATTTCTTTTCTTTCCATTCATTTGGATTGCCTTATCATCAATCCTGTTACAGTCCTTATTTTAGTTTATTTCTCCCACCATATTCTGAATATTTTTACTGGTAGTTAACAGACTTGATAGAAAAATAAAATCTATTTTTTCCATATAAGCCATCTCATATTTTTGTGTTTCTTAAGTATTAAATATAAAAATAAAAAAGAGGGGAAAAGAAAAAGAATGAGAGAGAAAAAAGTAATAATAAAAAAATACAAAAGAATAAAAGAAAGCAGTTGTAACAGAACAGAGAGAATAACATAGTACTTAAAATATATCTCTCTCCTAGTTTAGTAGTATTTATTTTCTCGAATTTCTAATTCTTTTTAATCATAATTTAAAATATATTTAATCTTTAAACATTCTGTTCAATAAATCTAGTCATCTAATCCCTTAACTCTAATTCAAAACATTTTGTATATTTTTCTTGAGTTCAGTCACCTTTAAATATCTAAAATATTTCATCCTTCTTAAAGTGTTCCAATATTCCTAAACAATCATCATCATATTAATACATTTCTTCTCTTTAAAAAAAAAAGAAAAAGAAAAGAAAAAAGAAGAGAGGAAAGCAATAATAACAAAAAACATAAGAAATAATATAGTAAGAATATATATCCCTCCTAGATTGATTGTATTTATTTTCTCAAATTTCTTTTTCTTTTTAATCATAGTTAAGAATATAGTTAATCTTTAAACATTCTATTCAAATAAATCTAGTCATCTAGTCCCTTAACTCTAATTCACTTGTGTGTGTGTGTGTGTGTGTGTGTGTGTGTGTGTGTGTGTGTGTGTGTGTGTGTACTTTTCTTGAATTTAATCACATTTAAGTATCTAAAACATTTCATCCCTCTTGGAATGATGTGTTTCAATTTTTTTCATTTTCTTTTACCATATTTAAACACATGTTTCTTTTTAAAATATTCTCTCTGATATGTCGCATTATCTTTTTTCTTAATCTCTTTTCTTTGCTCCAGATCTTTCTTTTCTTTTCTTTTTTAAATATTTTTTATTAATTTTTGACAAAAAAGAAAAAAGATACTCAAATCAATCATAATATTAAAATAAACAATCATCCGTGAACACAACACAACATAGGTACATATTTCAATACAACTCAACTGAAAATAATCATAGACCAGCTTTACCAAACATTTAACATTGCTGCTCAGAACCCCCACCACCACATCCCCCCTAACCCTAACCTCCCCTCACTTACCAACTAACTACGTACTTCTCCCCCTTCTCTATCTCCGTCCTACTAATCCACCCATCTATCTCTACCTTCCCCCCTTCTTATCTACTTACATCAGCCCTCACTCCTCCTTTCTCTTTCCATCAGATGTGGTGCCCAGAGGCCACCCAAGCAACCCCTTAAAAACAATAATTAACTATTCCACCCCAATTACAGCTGAGAAAACATAAAATATAAAATATAAACTTATAAATCCTCCCTAACCCCCCCCCCCGGACTTCCCAAAGTGAATACAGGGTATAATAAAGGAAAACCCGCTTCATCAAACAAAATTATAATATAATCCTAACAAGAATTAAAAAATATACTACATACAATCTCTACCTTACATTTCTCAATTCTAATACATATCTAATCCCAAACAGATCACCTTGTTAAGAATAACAAGTTTCATTTACGTATCTAGTCCATCAATCTAAGTCAAACTTTTAAAACACTTCAATTCATTAAGAGGTTATATAGAGTCATCGTAAACACGTAATATCAGTAAACCCCTCAATTCAAAAAGTATATTCTTAATCAATTTAATATATCATCCAATAAACATCCTCTCTTCGTTTAAATCTTCCCTTCAACTTTTACTCATAAACTTAATATTAAAATCAACCCATAAACTTAGATTGCTTTAGTACCTTACATATAATTTAAATTTCACTTTTCAAGCGGTTTCTGGGCTTTCCCATCTATCAAATAAACCCCATAACAGATACAAACTAATTACACCATTTCCAGCTTGCATTCCTTCAGCCATCAAATCACATAATGCATATCCACCAATCTGTATTGTCAACCCTTAAATCATTTCAGTCCAAATACATTCTTCCATTACTCATCTTCTCTTGCACTTTGTTGAGAATCTTGAACCTTGAATCCATCCATACTTTTAACTTGTCCTTCAGTCGAATTCGGGGTTTTCTCCTTTGCCAGTCAAATCTCGAAAACAGAGCCTCCCTTCCAAGTAATAAGTCTCTCTTTTTTCCTTGCAGTATTTTTTGAATCCATAGAAACCATCTTAACCTAGGCATTAATCCTCTATTTCTCTTGACCATATAATTTCGTTGCAATAACATTTCAAATCTTTGTCCTTGTTTATCCTGATCTTCTTGCTGCTTCCTATCTTGAAACAAATCCTCTTCCTCCCCAATACAATCAAACCATTTCCCTTTATCCTCTTTATTCTGAGTACTGTCCTCTTCTTGTATAGGTTGTTTTATAAAGTACTCAACAATCAATTGCAAATCATTTTCATTTGGAGGAGAGAATCTGGTTAATATTCCTGTAGCAAATTCTTTCAGTACTGCATGCAGTTCCTCTTTAAAACCTCTTCCGGTGGCTTCGCCGGCGTCGCTGGAGTCTCTACTGTGAGGCTCCGTTCTCTGGGTTTGTAAAGCCGCTAACAACAGCGCTCATCAGCTGTTTGTTGCGGTGGAAAAACCCCTCTTCGGGTAAAGAAGAGGTGTAGAGCCTCAAGAGCAAGGTTGAGCCCTTCTAAGATCCCTGGAAAAAAATTTCAGGGGCAGAGAAGGTGTGCTCCCTAGGCACTTGAAATGCTCCTGCCCAGAGACGCTTCTGTCGGCTAACAGAAATAGACGTCGCGACCGCCTCTGCTTTTAAGAGAGAATAATAAGGATCTTATACAGACGGAGTGAATACAGGAGACCTTTGAGTATTGCAAGTATTTTGTTACTTTGTTTCTGCCTTTGTACTTATAACTTTTTTGAATCAACATAATCCCTTCAAAATGGCGATTGTTCTTTGTACTCAGTGAAAGTGAAGAAAATGAAAGTGATCAAAGCGCTGGAAAGTGAAACTGAATTTTCTCTTCTCTTTTTGAAGTGATGCTTGAGAGACTATTTAGACTTGAATTATTTACTAAACTATAATGCAAATTGGATTTTAAAAGAAATTGAGAAGGGAGGAATTGGCAAATTTTAAAAATTTTTCTTATTCTTTCCTTTTTTTTTTAACTATGACTACGAGACAAAAGGCAGCAATTGCGAAGGCAGCTATGCCCTCTCCAGGGCAGCTTGTAAAATCACATTCTGCTCCTTTAGTATCTCAAGAGCCTATACAGCCTCCTCCAGAAATGCTTACAATGAAAGATTTACAGTCTGCATTAACTGTTGCATTATCTTCAGTAAATGTTGCATTATTTTCAGTTAATGATAGGTTGGAGAAACTGGAGGATAAACTGGAGAAAAAGATGGCAGAACAGAAAAAAGATTTTAAAGCTATGTCAGAAGCTTGTAATTTAGAGATGAGAGAAGATATAGTTGAAGCCATGAAAGGAGTATGGAATTATACTATTGGAGCTGATGAAGAAGAAAAATTGGAAAATGTTGAGCAACAAAGTGAGGATGCACAGGACCAGGTTATTATGACACAATTTCACCAGATGCAGTTTGCTGTCAGAATTAGAGGTGCTCCAGATCTTTCTTGATCAATATACTTTGCTGTATCCAAAGGTTTTCCCATATGATCATAGATGTTCCTGTAGATGTAGAAAGTAAGTCAAAATCTCTGTCCTGCGCACTGCACTCTTTTTTCCATTAGAATCCCTTCTCTTGTCTTCCAATTTGTTTTGTGATGTTGAAGTATAAATTGTCTTTCCTTCCATTTGAATTAAGTCATACTTAGTTTTGTAAAAGTCCATCTTTAAGCCTTTCCCCTCTGATTTATATTCCATTATCTCTACTATGTTCTCCTGAGGATTATTTTTGAAGTGAGCTGAAATTGGAGATAAGTTGACTTATACATTCCAAGTTATTTTGCATTTCTTTATGGTTTAAGATCATTGTCTTTTGAATGGATTGCAGCATATCATATATTTCCTCTTGTAAAACATCCATTTTTTCCTATAAATATCACTTTCTCTGAACAGCTGTATTTTAAGATTTTAAAAACCACAAATAAAAGTTTTTAGCTCCTCATCCACCAGATGTCAGTGTTGAATCATTTTTCAGTTTTCTTTTTCTCCTTAAAGAGTTAAATTCGCCGCTTCCAATAGCCAAAAGAGGGGGGGAAATCCCTCCCCTTTTTTCACTCTCGGAGGTATTTTTGCTTCTTGGGAGTTCTTTTTTTTTCAGGAAAATAAGTAGGATAGAGAAAATTAATTCTTACCCAGCTTCAAAAACACTGTTTACAAGCAGTTTACGTAGAGCTTCTTGACTTCCATTTGCTTACAGCTAGAGCTAGACAAAAAGTTAGCCTTTCTTTTGTTGGTTTCTGGGAGGCTTCTCCTGGACTGATCGGAGAGACTGCTGTCTCTCCTAGGTCCCTGGAACAAGGCACCTTCAGTGCCACCTTTCCGGGGCGGCTTCTGGCCCATTTAGGGTCCCCAAACAAGAAGAAACTCAGCTGAAGAGCTCGGCATCCTGAGTCTCCCAGCCAATGACACTGCTGGCGGAAACAGGAAGAGCACACCATGCATCTCCCAGGGCTGGTCCATGGTGTCCCAGGCGCTTTTCAGTGCCTTCTACTGCCTCCTGCCCCCCTACCCTCCCTGCCCCTTCAGCACTGTCTGCTTTTCGTTCTCTCTCTCTCCTCATCTGGAGAGAGAGAAGGGCAGAAGAAAGAGAGAGAAAGAGAGAGGGTGACTTGTTCGGGTGAAGAACCAGTGGGGGGCAAGGAGAGGTAAATCAAAAGACGCAAAACTTTCGTGCTAGCATCTCCCGAACCCTTGTTATCCCTGTCACAGACTCGGCTCATCCACCCTCACTCTCTCCTCTTCTCTCTCTACGGACGAGACTGCTCGCTTCAAATGGTTGGCTACCAAGTCCCGGGAGCCAGGCAGGTGGGCAAGTCTCAATTGCAGCATTTTGTTGCTGTTGTTTTTTTGCATGCATGCGGTGCTGGTTGGGAACAGCCAAGCAAACTCTGTGGTTGGAAGTCCCTGCAGCTTAGGAGCCAGGATCTTCCCCCTCTCAGTCCCAAATCCCAAGCAGGATTAACAATATTGGGATTGGAAGTGAGCTGCGAGGAGATGGTCTGTCTCTCTTCCTCCCCTCCTCCCTTCCACGCCAGCTACTGAGACTCTCTGCTGGGCGTAGTCAGCCTGAAGCGGAGGAGGGTGAGGGGCCTTTCAAAGTGTGACATGGATGGGACAGCCTTTCAGGAGGGTGCGGATGAACTGTAGCTCTCCAGATATTGCTAACATACAGTGTTTGCCATCGCTGCAGCAGAATCGATGAGAGGTGCTGGCATTTCTCTTTGTCAGAATGTGGTGAATCCACATTGCCCATCTCTAAGTGAGGAAGTTAAACAATTTGGTAGGTGAACTGGTTCTGTTAGTAAAGGGGGGAGGTGAAGGGAAAAAGAGAGGGAGAGAAAGAAGAAAGAGGAAAGAGAAAGAGAGAGGAAAGAGAGAGAGAGGAAAGAAAGAGAAAGAGGGGAAAGAGGAAGAAAGAGACAAGAGAAAGGGAGAGAGGGAGAGAGGGAGAGAGGGGAAAGAAATAGAAAGGGAGGAAAGAAGCAGAAACAGGAAAGAAAGAAAGAGAGGAAAGAGGAAGAGAAAAGAAAGGGAGAGGAAAGAGAAAGAGGGGGAGAGAGAGGAAAGAGAAAGAGGAAAGAAAGGAAAGTGGAAAGAAAGAGGGAGAAAGAGAAAAGAGAAAGGGAGATGAAGGAAAGGGGGAGGAAAGGAAGAGAGGAAAGAAATAGAAAGAGGGAGACAGAGGAAAGAAAGGGAGAAAGAGAGGAAAGAAATAGAAAGAGGAAAGAGGAAGAAAGAGAAAAGAAAGGGAGATGAAAGAGAAAGAGGGAGAGGGAGAGGGGGAGAGAGAGGAAAGGAAAGAAAGGAAAGAGGAAGAAAGGAAAGAGGAAAGAAAGAGAGAAAGGGAGAAAGAGAAAAGAAAGAGAGATGAAAGAAAGGGAGAGGGGGAGAGAGAGGAAAGATATAGAAAGAGGGAGAAAGAGGAAAGAAAGGGAGAAAGGAAAGAAAGAAAGAGAGGAAAGGAAGAAAAGAGAAAGGGAGAGGAAAGAGAAAGGGAGAGGGAGAGAGAGGAAAGAAAGGAAAGAGGAAAGAAAGGAAAGAGGAAAGAAAGGAAAGAGGAAAGAAAGGGAGAAAGAGAAAAGAGAAAGGGAGATGAAGGAAAGGGGGAGGAAAGGAAGAGAGGAAAGATAGAAAGAGGGAGACAGAGGAAAGAAAGGGAGAAAGAGAGGAAAGAAAGAGAAAGAGGAAAGAGGAAGAAAGGGAGAGGAAAGGGAGAGGAAAGAGAAAGAGGGAGAGGGGAAGAGAGAAAAGAGGAAAGAAAGGAAAGAGGAAAGAGGAAGAAAGGAAAGGAAAGGAAAGAAAGAAAAAGAGGGAGAAAGAGAAAAGAGAAAGGGAGATGAAAGAAAGGGAGAGGGGGGAGAGAGGAAAGAAATAGAAAGAGGGAGAAAGAGGAAAGAGAGGGAGAAAGAGGAAAGAGTAAGAAAAAAGAAAGGGAGAGGAAAGAGAAAGGGAGAGGGGGAGAGAGAGGAAAGAGAAAGGAAAGAAAGGAAAGAGAAAAGAAAGGGAGAAAGAGAAAAGAGGGAGATGAAAGAAAGGGGAAGGGATAGGGGAGAGAAATAAAAGAAATAGAAAGAGGGAGAAAGGAAACAAAGGGAGAAAGGAAAGAAAGAGGAAAGAGAAAGGGAGAGGGGGAGAGAGAGGAAAGAAAGGAAAGAGAGGAAAGAAAAAGAAAGGGAGAAAGAGAGGAAAGGAAAGAAAAGAAAAAGGAAAGAAGAGAGAAAGGGACAAAGAGAAAGGGAGAAAGAGGAAAGAAAGGGAGAAAGAGGAAGGAAAGAGGAAAGAAAGGGAAAAAGGGAGAGGGAGAGGAAAGGGGGAGAGAGTAAAGAGAAAGAAAGGAAAGAGGGAGAAAGAGAGGAAAGAAAGGGAGAGGAAAGAAAGGGAGAGAAGAAAGGGAGATGAAAGAGAAAGAGGAAAGAGGGAGAGGAAAAAGAGAAAGAGGGAGAAGCGCAAGTGCCTCTCTCTCTCTCTCTCTCTCTCTCTCTCTCTCTCTCTCTCACACACACACACACACACACACTGAGTGGGGGAAGAAGACTGGCAGACCAAGGGCAGAAAGAGGGAGGGGGAGAGGGAGGGAGGGACAGAGAGAGGGACCCTTTTGACATCCAAAATGAAGATAACACTGCAAATATCCTACATATATATATATGTGTGTGTGTGTGTGTGTGTGTCTGTGTGTGTGTGTGTGTGTTTATTTAAATTTTTAAAAATTTAATTAATTTTAATTTTATTAAAGAATAAGGGAGAACTGGGATAGCTATTTCGAGTTTCTTAACTCTCCTCAGCCAGAACTTGCCCTTCTGAGATTCGAACCTGGGCTGTCTGCATGTTTGGTAATTCGGGTTTTCTCCCACGTAAAATTTGAAGTGTCTTGCTGATGTTTCGACGAAGTCCTATTCGTCATCTTCAAGCACCAGCCTGAAGATGACGAATGGGACTTTGTCGAAACGTTGCCAGGCTCCCTGTGTTTTGTTTTTGGTGGGAAACAGGTCCAAGTGGCTCTTTGAGTATTTTGGGTTGCCTACCCTTGGACTAGCTTAAAGAGTGCCCCTGTGGTGTTTTCAGGATCATTTGAAGAAGATACAAAGGTCTCATAAGATGTCTCATGATCTGCTCAAAGAACAGTAAGGACATAACATGAGGACCTGATAAAACGATAGACCAGGGCAAACAATCAAGAGTCACCCAAAACCAAGCCAAGGAACTGAAAATCAAAAAGTGCAGAAAAGAAGTGATAAGAGATGATCAAACATAGCAACAATCCTGGCAATATGAAGTTGAACGATGAGTCACAAGGCACACAATGTTCCAATGCCATTTTTTTCCCCCCAGGAAAAGATTCAGTGACAAATGTTTCAACTTTCATATAAGCCAAGTCATGATTCAGACCTATTGCTATATGAGAGCAATAGTTCCTAAGGAAGCTGTAATTCTCAGTATGCCACCCAGCAATTTATAAAATGTTATGGTGCCCATCTTGAAATTTAAAGTGGACTCTGGATGGATTTAAGTTTTATTTAAAACTTTAATAATACAGAAATTTATTTATAAAATGTAAATGCCACCCAACTTATATTAAGACCTATTTGGAAGCAATCACTACGGCAAGATCTCAGTATCTTTCCGCATTGATTGCGTCTGCGGAATCTCATCCGGCTGCCCTGTTTAGAGTGACTCGCTCTCTCCTTGATACGGGGAGGAGGGAGGAACCTTTGCAGGGCAATGCTGAAGAATTTAATACCTTTTTCGCAGACAAGGTCGCTCAGATCCGGGATGACTTGGACTCCAATTGGAATACAGTGTCGGCTGACAATGAGTCAGTCGAGATGACAGAGGCCCATCTTAGTCCTGTGGAATGGGAGGAGTTTGACATGGTAACTCCTGATGACGTGGACAAGGCCATTGGAGCTGTGAGTTCTGCCACCTGTTTACTGGACCCGTGTTCCTCCTGGCTGGTTTCAGCTAGCAGGGCGGTGACACAGAGCTGGGTCCAGGTTGTTGCTAACGCTTCACTGAGGGAGGGGTCCTTTCCGGCTCCCTTAAAGGAGGCACTTGTGCGCCCCCTCCTCAAGAAGCCTTCCCTGGACCCGGCAGTTTTAAATAACTATCGTCCAGTCTCCAACCTTCCCTTTTTAGGGAAGGTTGTTGAGAAGGTGGTGGCACTCCATCTCCAACGGTCCTTGAATGAAACTGATTATCTGGGCCCTCAGCAGTCTGGGTTCAGGTCCGGTTACAGCATGGAAAGTGCTTTGGTTGCGCTGACCAATGATCTCTGGCGGGCCCGGGATAGGGGATATTCCACTATCCTGGTGCTTCTTGACCTCTCAGCAGCATTCGATACCATCGACCATGGTATCCTTCTGTGCCGGTTGGAGGGGCTTGGAGTGCGGGGCACTGTTTTGCGGTGGTTCACCTCCTACCTCTCTGGCCGGTTGCAGTCGGTGTTTGCAGGAGGTCAGAGATCGGCTCCGAGGTCTCTTCCGTGTGGAGTCCCTCAGGGGTCTGTTCTCTCACCTCTGCTTTTTAACATCTACATGAAGCCGTTGGGTGAGATCATGCATCAACACGGGGTGAGTTGTCATCAATATGCTGATGATACTCAGCTCTATATCTCTACCCCGCGTCATTACAGCGGAGCAGTGGAAGTGATGAACCGGTGCCTGGAGGCTGTGCGGTCTGGATGGGTGCCAACAGGCTCAGACTCAATCCCAACAAGACGGAGTGGCTATGGGTTCTGCCTCCCAAGGACAATTCTACCTGTCCGTCCATCACCCTGGGGGGAGAGGTTTTGTCCCCGTCGGAGAGGGTTCGTAACTTGGGTGTCCTCCTCAATCCACAGCTACGTTTGGAACATCATTTTTCGGCTGTGGCGAGGGGAGCATTCGCCCAGGTTCACCTGATGCGCCAGTTGCGGCCCTATTTGGACCGGGAGTCACTTCTCACAGTCACCCATGCCCTTGTCACCTCGAGATTCGACTACTTTAATGCTCTCTACATGGGGCAACCTTTGAAGAATGTCCGGAGACTGCAAGTAGTCCAGAATGCGGTCGCGCGAGCCGTCTTGGGTCTCTCAAGACATGCTCATATCACTTCAGCCCTCCATGAGCTGCACTGGCTACCAATTGGTCTCCGAACACAATTCAAAGTGTTGGTTATAACCTATAAAGCCCTTTATGGCAATGGGCCAGGATACTTGCGGGACCGTCTTCTGCCTCATGAATCCCAGCGACCAGTTAGGGCACATAGGGTTGGCCTCCTACAGGTCCCGTCTGTTAGACAATGTCGTCTGGTGGGGCATAGGGTTAGGGCCTTCTCCGTTGCTGCCCAGCCCTCTGGAACCAGCTTCCCTCAGAGGTTTGTACTGCTCCCTCCCTCCTAGCTTTCCAAAAACTCTTGAAAACACATTTATGCAGACAGGTTTGGGGCATGTGAGCTGCGCTCTGCCCCTGGGCCTCTGATTGTGACTGTGTGTTGTATGAGTGAAATTGATTGCCTGGTTTTTTTACACTGTGAATTGGTAGTTTTAATTGATTTTATGTTATGCTTGTATTCTTGTTGTGAGCCGCCCTGAGTCTTGGGAGAAGGGCGGCATATAAGTCTAATAAAATAAAATCAAAATAAAATCAAACTCCAAATTCAAAATTACTCTGGGTGCCTTTAAGTTTTATTTAAAACTTTAGCAATAATACCAGATATAAAGACTTCATTTCCCTCTTTTAAAAAGTACACCCACAGTTCTCTATGCTTGTTTTATATTTTTCTCTCTTACTATAATTTTCTTTAAAACAAGTATTTGCAAAAAAAACCCTATGAATAAACATATCATTATTTTCACCATACAAACTGTATAAAACAGAATGCATTATTTTTATGTAATGGTGTATGGAAATAAACTTGCAGACAGAAGGAAGAGCTATGAATTAGAAAAATAAGACAATGATTAGACAAGAAGCAAATGAGTCTGCAGAAGCAGTGAGTACATAGCAAGTTCCCTAGTTTCTTAGATTGGAAAGATGTCCTTTCAGACATGCAAGCTTTTGTTAATTTAACATTACAATAAAGCTAGAGCAAGTATTTCTGGGTGGGCTTCTTGTCTGGACTATGTTGTAAAGCTGATTTTTATGATATTAAGTGTATGTATATAGTTTTGGTTTTAGTACAGTTTTTAATGATATTTTAATCTATGTAACTTTAATGTTTTAATTATCTTTTACTTGTTTTATAAGTAAAATATATACTTATACTTGTAAGCCACCCAGAGTCATCTTGCAAGGGAGATGGATGACATAAAAATTGAATAAATACAATCTGCATTTAAATCAAATTCAAATGTTCATTGGGTATTTTTTTTTTTTACTTTAAGGAAGAACTAGAACAGATTCCAGCCAGGGGTGTGTGTGTGTGTCGGTTTGCTTGCGCAACTTCATTAAGGGAACACGGAGGAGCGGATTATATTTAAAGCAAAACATTGAGGGAGTCAAGCTGCTTTGCTGCAGGGAGGGCTTCTCTTCTTACTCCAGCGACGATGTTGCTTCTCATCTTCCAGCAATGCATGAAATTCCTCACCCTGCCCATCCATGTGCTTGCCTATTTTGGCTTATGGGACTGTATTTCTAAAAGAACTTTCCCAGCTTTCATGACGGCATCAAGCAAAATCTACAATATAAGAATGCACAAGGAAAAGGAGACGCTGTTCAAGAACCTGCGGGACTTCACCGACGACTCGGGAAAGCTCCATCTGCTAGAGATCGGCGTGGGCTCCGGCACCAACTTTCAGTTTTATCCACCCAACTCATGCATTACCTGCGTGGACTACAATCCCAACTTTAGAAACTTCCTTCTGAAGAGCATGGCTCAGAATACGCACCTGCAGTTCGAGAATTATGTGGTCGGCTCTGCCGAGAACATCTCTTCGGTACCAGACGGCTCTGTGGACGTGGTGGTTAGCACGCTGGTGCTTTGCTCTGTCAACAACACCCAGGCTGTCCTGAAGGAGATTCTGCGAGTGCTCAGACCGGTAAGTCAAAGGGCAAGGAGGGAAATTCAGTCTGGTCTTTCCAGACCATCGAATAATGAGCACTAGGCTGTGCATGCTTTGAAAATGATGGGGAGCAGGAGGTTTAGATCCCCCAAAACAGCACCTCTTTCTGCTGCCGATTTTCAGACTTAACTTTCGCTATGAATGGGATTCCCTCTTAAAGCAACCGCAGCTTTCCCGCCTACCTGTGTTTCTGAATCATTTTCAGATGGTGTACACCAGTGATGATGGCGAACCTTTTAGAGACCAAGGGCCCAAAATCTGGCCCCGCCCCCCACTCCACCCCCTGCTCTGCCCCCCCCACTCTGCCCCATCCCCCGCTCCCACCGCCGGCAGGGCCACTCACTGCCTCCAGGGCCTGCCACAGATGGCCCAGGTAGCCCAGCAGCATAGCCCTCTGCCCATGCCCTGCAGCATCAATTGTGCACGATGGGGTGTGAGGGCAGAATCTTGTCTATGCTGCCTGGCTGCCATGTCCTTGGCTGCGCTGCTCCATGTGGGCCACGCTCAGGGGCAACTCTCCTTCAGGGGGGCTGCTGGGGAGAAGGGGGTCGCAGGGGTAGCCAAGGCATGTGTGCCCACAGAGAAGGCAACGAGTGCTGCCTCTGGCACCCGTGCCATAGGTTCACCACCACTGGTATATGAGTATATGCACAACTTTAATGTTAGTAAATGGCAGCAAGCCTCTGGCCTGAGAGAGGATCCTGCTTGGTACTTCAGTGAGAGATCTCCAGAAAATACTAGGTTGAAGCTAAACTGGAAAGTTAAAACAACTTCTCTGAGCAATGGCAAGCCATTTTTTAATTGTTTCCAAAAATCCCCCCCCCCAAATGGGGAAGTCTGCATGAAATCACCAGGGATCAAGTTTGATTTGGAGGAGACTTGAGTAGGAACCTGAATAGATCAAGCTGTGACTCTGTAGCAAGAGGACAAGGAGGGTTTTCATGAGGAAAACATAGGGAAAAGAGCCTTGGGCTGTCACAGCACAGGCTGTGCCCATTTGGTATGTCTGCTGGGGCACACAATACAAAGCAAATAGTAGGACACAATGGGGAAGAAAAAGGGAGAGGAAAGGGAGGGAAAGGGAGGAAAAAGGACAAAAAAGAGCTAGTACTTCTGGGTGTGCTTCTTGTCTGGACTATCTTGCAAAGCTGATTTTTATGATATAAAGTATATATTTTTTTAATTTAGTACTAAATTAAACAGGTAGGCCACAGTCAGTAAGGATGGGATCTCACCATTCCTCTACTCTAGTATTAAACACAGGAGCCCCCCAGGGTTGTGTGTTAAGCCCGTTCCTTTATTCCTTGTATACGCATGACTGCACCCCACTGTATAACACCAACGCAATTATTAAATTTGCTGATGACACAACAGTGGTGGGGCTCATTAATAAGAACAATGAGTCTGCTTACAGGAAGGAGGTACAAGGGCTGACATTGTGGTGTAATGAAAATAATCTTACACTTAACACCACAAAAACTAAAGAACTTATAATTGACTTTAGGAGGAAGAGAGATGCGCATCTACCATTGTACATAAATGGTGTGGAGGTGGAGAGGGTGGGTAGTTTTAAATTTTTGGGCACTTATATCTCGGAGGACCTCTCATGGCCTATGAATATTAACATGCTTGTGAAGAAGGTACAGAAGAGGCTGTACTTCCTAAGAATGCTCAGGAAGATAAATCTATGTCAACATCTACTTCTGTCCTACTATCACAGCACCATTGAGAGCATCCTGACATACGGCATTCTTGCATGGTATGGGAGCAGCTCTGTAGCGGACAAAAAAGTTCTACAGAGAATTATTAAAATTGCCCAGAATATTATTGGACTCCAGCTACCAGCCCTGGATAACATCTTTGAATCTCGTTGTTTGAGGAAGTTGCGTAACATTCTCAGAGATTCTTCCCATCCTGCTTACAATCTCTTTGGACTGTTGCCTTCTGGCAGAAGATATAGAACATTTAAAACTCGGACCACCCGTTTTCTGAATAGTTTTTATCCCAGAGCTATAATTGCACTTAATAATGAACTAAAGGGCCACCATCAGTGAACTGTTGGACAGTATTACTTGGTCTGTTGGGTGGATGCTGGGTGGTTTAGGGGTGGGGAATTGTGGTGGGTGGGAGTGTGTTTGGGGATTATGTGTGTGGGACCTGGTCTTTGGGTGTCATGTAAATTTTGTTTACACATACAATGACAATAAAGTTATTATATTATATTAAGTCTCCACTCTATTGTTTAAAGGAAAAATAACATGACTCTACTACTCCTACCCCAGCTCACTGCTGGAGGTGGCTGACGAGATAAGACCTCATCTCCTTCCCGTCCATCTCTTAGCTCTCTTATTTTCAGTTTTAGTGCCGTTTTTAATGATATTTTAATCTATGTAACTTTAATATTTTAATTATCTTTTACTTGTTGTATAACTTGTAAGCCACCCAGAGTCAGCTTGCAAGGGAGATGGATGACATAAAAATTGAATTAGTAAATACACAGTGAAGCTTACAATTCTTTGAACCCTTTTGAATTTTTAATATTTCTGCATACGTTTGACCTAAACTGTGATTGGCTGTCCACAATTAAATTCTAGACCTAGATAAAAACAAGGAGGAGGAAAGTGTATCGGATGTGCTCTCCACCTTGAGTTATTTGTAATAATGATAAAGCAAGGATATAAATAAATAAAGGAATAAATTATTGAAATTTTGAGTTTGAAATGTGAAAATATATTGAACTGGTTCAGCTACTTTGTCACCATCCTTAAGTAAAAAAGGCCAATTCTCAGTTTTCCTAGAACTTAAATCACCTGTAAATCATTAATGGATAAATGGTATTCCAGTTTCATTTTGTCCCTATATTTAATTATTGCTTTAGATGCCCAGGCAGTTATATAACAACAATTTTGATTACAGTGTCAATTTTTATGTAATTTCAAAGCGTTCTGATTTATTTTTTCTTTTTTGTATTATTTTACTTTTTCCAGGGTGGTGCATACTTTTTCATGGAACATGTAGCAGCTGACAGATCAACCTGGACCTACTTCTGGCAACAAGTCTGTAACCCTACCTGGGGACATGTGGGCGATGGGTGCTCCTTGTTAAAAGAGAGCTGGAAATATATAGAGAATGCGGGGTTTTCTAAACTGAACTTGCAACACATCAGAGGCCCATTGTTCATATATGTAATACGTCCCCATATTTATGGATATGGTGTGAAGTAATTATTCAGTCTGGAGAAAGAGTCTTTCTCTTTAAATCTGACTTCTGAATTCAAGGAATTAACAGTAACAATGCATATGCTGCAATAAGAAAAGGGTTTCCTCTATTCTATATGATTCGGAGTGGAGAAAGGTTCCTAAATGTTCAGGCTGCACTAAGCCTCAATGGATCAAATTTGGATCAAATTTGGAGGGAGGGCAAATAATAAATGTAAAAATTAATTTAAAAAAACAGTCCTACTGTCAAAAGACCATGTGGGATAAACAGCCATTTTGCCGTGGCATCACTTAGACCACCATGTCAGCTGCCCAGGAAGGACAGCTCGAAGGTGCTTTTTTGGGGGGGTATTACTTGTAACCTGTGTGGAGTTCTCTAGTAACAAACCGGTAATGGAAAAAGCTCTAACTTAAGCACAAGCAGAGCAGGGAATCTTGCTTAAATAGTACTTTAGGCAGAAGTCTTTGTTGGCTTTTAGGAGAGGCCTACGCAGAAAGACTTCTCTCAGCTTCTTACTGCCTGTTACTTGTAGAGAGGGTAAAACTGCATATATTGACATGGGATTAGACTGAAAGCTAAGGCTTAGCATTTAGAAACTGATAATGTTGTATCAAAGCTTGCTAACTGCTGAATTATGTATTATCTCCTAGTTTTACTTATCATGCTTTTCATTTTCAATAAAAAAGTGTTTGCCTTTCTCTCTCTCTCTGGTGAACTTCATGTCATGACTTTTTCTGAGTGTGGGCAAATGCAAATATTGTGTCCCCTGGTTCTGGGATATATTGGGTTGTGTAACTGATCCATGGAAAAGCCTGGTCCTCAATAATCATTTTAAGTGGGGACTGAGAAGAGATGTGTTCTTAAACCTTAACCTGATATTTACCTGTTTGTAGAAACATTTTTGGAAAATGCTTCGGCATTTTTGTTTTGTTTTTTTCATTATCCAAGTTTTTTATTAATTTTCCAATATTGCATTTACATAATTGAAAAGTAGCGTGGTGGTTGAGCATCGTGATTCCATTACATTTAAATATCAGTACAAATCTCAAAGTATTTCAACAACAAAATTCCCTCTCTTTCCCCTATAAGATCTAATGTCATATTCAGATCAATACAGTTCTTATTCTATCAATCAAACAAAAAATACCTTCCTAATATTCATTAATAATCTTCAGTCTATACATATCTTGATTAATTTTGACATTCCATCTTTTAGACAATAACCTAATAAGTTTTTCTTAAGTTTTATTTTGCATTAATATTTAAATTTAACGTTTAATCTTTATAATTTCCAGATTTTAAATGATCCCAGATTCTCAGTCTTCTCTCTCATATTTACGGCTAATAATTTTCTTTTCTTCCTTTTTTCTACTTCTTTCCTTTCTTCCTTTCCAGAAAAAGAGAAAGCTAATATTTATTTATTTATTTTATCACATTTATATGCCGCCCTTCTCCAAAGACCCAGGGCGGTTCATAACAGGATACAACAACAATTTTAAAATTAACCACACTCATACCACATACAAACACAATCAATTCGAAGGCGCTGATGGCGGGACACTCTTAAGGCCGAGGGGCAGAGCACAGCTCATATGCCCCAAGCCTGTCGGCATAGATGTGTCTTCAGCACTTTCCGGAAAGCGAGGAGGGAGGAAGCAGTATGAACTTCTGAGGGAAGCTGGTTCCAGAGGGCTGGGGCAGCAACGGAGAAGGCCCTTGCCCTAGGTCCCGCCAGATGGCATTGTTTAACAGACGGGACTCATAGGAGGCCAACCCTATGTGCCCTGACCGGTCGCTGGGATTCATGAGGCAGGAGACGGTCCCACAAGTATCCTGGCCCATTGCCATAAAGGGCTTTATAGGTCATAACCAACACTTTGAATTGTGTTCGGAGACCAATTGGTAGCCAGTGCAGCTCATGGAGGGCTGGAGTGATATGAGCATGTCTTGAGAGACCCAAGACAGCTCGCGCGGCCGCATTCTGGACTACCTGCAGTCTCCGGACATTCTTCAAAGGTTGCCCCATGTAGAGAGCATTACAGTAGTCGAATCTCGAGGTGACAAGGGCATGGGTGACCGTGAGAAGTGATTCCCGGTCCAAATAGGGCCGCAACTGGCGCATCAGGCGAACCTGGGCGAATGCTCCCCTCTCCACAGCCGAAAAATGATGTTCCAAACTTAGCTGTGGATCGAGGAGAACACCCAAGTTGCGAACCCTCTCCGAGGGGGACAAAACTTTTCCCCCCAGGGTAATGGACGGACAGTTGGAATTGTCCTTGGGAGGCAGAGCCCATAGCCACTCCGTCTTGTCGGGATTGAGTCTGAGCCTGTTGGCACCCATCCAGACATCAACAACCTCCAGGCACCGGTTCATCACTTCAACTGCTTCACTGTAATGACACAGGGTAGAGATATAAAGCTGAGTATCATCAGCATATTGATGATAACTCACCCCATGTCGACGGATGATCTCACCCAATGTCTTCATGTAGATGTTAAAAAGCAGAGGTGAGAGAACGGACCCCTGAGGAACTCCACATGGAAGAGACCTCGGAGCTGATCTCTGACCTCCTGCAATCACCGACTGCGACCGGCCAGAGAGGTAGGAGATGAACCACCGTAGAACGGTGCCCCACACTCCAAGCCCCTCCAATTGGCGCAGAAGGATACCATGGTCGATGGTATCAAATGCCGCTGAGAGGTCAAGAAGCACCAGGATAGTGGAATATCCCCTATCCCGGGCCCGCCAGAGATCATCGGTCAGCGCAACCAAAGCAGTTTCCATGCTGTAACCGGACCTGAACCCAGACTGCTGAGGGCCCAGATAATCAGTTTCATTCAAGGACCGTTGGAGTTGGAGTGCCACCACCTTCTCAACAACCTTCCCTAAAAAGGGAAGGTTGGAGACTGGACGATAGTTATTTAAAACTGCCGGGTCCAGGGAAGGCTTCTTGAGGAGGGGGCGCACAAGTGCCTCCTTTAAGGGAGCCGGAAAGGACCCCTCCCTCAATGAAGCGATAACAACCGCCTGGACCCAGCTCCGTGTCACCTCCTTACTAGCCAAAACCAGCCAGGAGGGGCACGGATCCAATAAACAGGTGGCAGAACTCACAGCTCCAATGGCCTTTTCCACATCATCAGGAGTTACCAGGTCAAATTCATCCCATACAACAGGACTAAGACGGGCCTCTGTCATCTCGACTGACTCATTGTCAGCTGACACTGCATTCCAATTGGAGTCCAAGTCAGTCCGGATCTGAGCAACCTTGTCTGCGAAAAAGGTGTTAAATTCTTCGGCATTGCCCTGCAAAGGTTCCTCCCTCCTCCCCATATCAAGGAGAGAGCGAGTCACCCTAAACGGCAGCCAGATGAGATTCCGCAGACGCGATTAATGCGGAAAGATACTGAGATCTTGCCGTAGTAATCACTTCCAAATAAGTCTTAATATAAGCTCTCAATTTGGTTCGATCAGATTCGGATCTGCCTTTCCTTCATTGCTTCTCTAAACATCTCTTCTGGCACTTCATCCCCCTGAGTTCCTTGGTAAACCAAGGAGATCTCTTGGGTCTGCTCCCACAGAGAGGTCGCAACGGCGCAATCCAGTCTAGAGCCTCTGTAGTGGCCGTATTCCAGGCCATCACTAGGGACTCCGCCGAACTGTGTATGAGCGAATCCGGCAATTCCCCAAGCGCCCTTTGAAAGCCAATAGGGTCCATCAGGCATCTGGGGCAGAACCATTTAATCGGTTCCGGCTCCCTGCGAGAGAGGATTGGTGTCGTAAACTCAAGCCACAGCAGAAAATGATCTGTCCATGACATGGCCAACACCTCTAAGCCCCTTAGCTTCAGATCATAACTCAACTGTTCCAAGAGGAATACCAGATCAGGTGTGTGTCCCCCCTCATGGGTTGGGCCCTCAATTACTTGTGTCAGGTCCATGGTTGCCATGGAGGCCATGAACTCCTGCGCCAGACCCGAGGACTCACCAAGTGACGGCACGTTGAAGTCCCCCAGAACAATAAGTCTGGGGAACTCAACCGCCAACCCGGCTACCTCCTCGAGTAGCGCGGGCAGGGCTGTAGAAACGCAGCTGGGAGGCAGGTACGTAAGCAACAGGCCCACCTGTACACCTAGGTCCAACCTCATAAAGAGGGACTCACAACCTGATATCTCAGTAGCAGCGAGTCTGCGCAGCCCGAGTGTCTCCTTAGCTATAATCGCCACTCCTCCCCCCCTTCCCTGGGGTCGCGGCTGATGCCATACCTGAAACCCAGCTGGACACATCTCAGAGAGGGGACTTCTCCCTCTGGGGTCAGCCAGGTCAATCCCGGATGAGGAGAGCTTTATTTACCGCTGACCTGGCATTGAGCAGCAGTAGCCTGAGTCCAGGGTCCAGATTTCGCTCATTACCAGTACCCCGGGAGAGGTTCAAGGGGCCGGAACAAGAGATCGCTTTCAAGCAGCGAGGCCTTGTTCCCCGAGAGTGGCCTACCCCAAGCCATATACAAATTTAATTATTAGTATTTATACTTCTAAGTTTTATTTAACCTGTATCTCAACTCATGACAATATCTTAAATTCAAGTCTTTATTATCTATAAACATTCAAACTTTTAGCAAATCAGTAACCTGGTAATTGATTTTCCCTTAATATTTTAATTTAACATTTAATATTTATCTTTTTTCCAAATTTTAATTAAACACGATTCCTTTGTCAAATTCCAGATATGATCTAATATCTAAAATACAGACCTTATATGTAAAATCTATCATATATCTTAACAAACTAATAAGACAATATAATATTCTTATTTCGATATTTATATTTCTAAATTTTATAAAACCAATTTTTTATCTCAAATCATTACAATATCTTATATTCAAAATACATATTCTATCCATTTAAATATATTCTATTTTAGATCTCATATATAGATTAAAACCCCAATCCCTTTCAGTCTAATTCTAGCTTTTTTCCTCTGCCAAATCATCTTTCGTATCTTCGCTTTTAAATCATCAAAAAGATCTCCTTGTATTGTTGTAACTATTGTTTGATATTGATAAAGGCGTTCAGTTGCTGTTTTCTTAAGAGGGCTAGCTGGTTTGACAGGTCGTCTCTTTATTTTTCCAGTTCGATGCAGTTGTCCCAAAGTATTTATCTTATCTTTCATCTGTTTTTCTTTTTTGTCTTCAAATTCCTTCTGGTTTATAAGAAAAGTCCTTTCCTTGTTCTCTATTATCAGTTTCTTTCCCATGTTTTCCACAGTTTGTATTTGTTGACTATCTAAGTCTTCTGTCATAACATTTGGTTGTTTCCCCTTTTCTATAGAATTCTGTATAGATGATTCTTTAGTTGAAGTCATAGTTTGAGCTTGCATACAGAGAGTTTGGATAATTGCTTTTAACATATAAAGAATTTGTTCCTGTACTTCCTCTGTGTGAGAAATCCATTCCTGTTCTTCTTCCATTGCCATATATTAGACTAAACAAAAAACTTAGAATCAGAAAGTCCACCAAGTAAAAAGCTGAGCTGAGTTTCTTACAGCTGGTGCTTCAAGGTTACTTTGAATCTTATCTGTTTTTAAGGCAATCAACAAGTCTTTCTTTAAGAATAGCAGGTTACAGTCTCAAATTTAGCCAACAAATGTCATCTCAGAGTTAGTTGAATCTTTTCAGTTTTCTTTTCCCCCTCTATTGTAAGGGGGAGAAAAAGAACCCAAATCTTCAATAATAGTTAGAGTAAAAATCAGAGAAGAATAAAAAATAGAGAACATAAAGTTACAAGTCTTATAATCCACCAGTTTTAAAAAATAGAATTCCAATTAGGATCCCAGTATTTTTCCCAACATTTTAAATTCCCAAGTGGTTGATAGCCCCTGTTTCTGGAGGGAGGGCTAAAATCCCCCTTCCCTCACCACAGGGGGAAAAGTACTTTAGCAGGTAATTAAGTAATTAGGATGTAAGAGAGGCAGATCTCACCCAATCCTTTCCACACTGCTTTGAAGTTGCCAGATGTTAATGTGACTTCGGCTGTTAGCAGCCTAGGGACGAGCCATATTTCTATGGCCGGTCATTTTGTCCGCCGGTTTGGAGGAAAATGCCAGGTCTTCAGAAAAGTTGCTGCTCTCTTTCGATCCAACAAAAGCCCCTCCTTGCTGGTCGCCTCTCCGGAGCGATTTTCGGCCCTTTTCAGGGCCCCCCAGTGATGCAAAACTGAATGGGGGAGAAAGAGCAGATCTCCCAACCATCCATGGCGGCTGCGTGATGAAACCGGAAGTCTTCGGCATATTTGTTTAGCACCACCCCATCCCGTTTCTATCTATCATTTACAAAAGATCCCAGATCAGCAGGGATTGTAGCTAGTTCTTTGTGCAGCACAAAGAATCTTCCCCGTTGTTGGCCCCTGGGAGATTCCAGAATTCCAAAATCTAGCTTTAAATGCCCTCAGTCTAGTGCTTTTTTCATTTTTTAAAATTTATTACAGTCAAAGATTTATATAGAAAAAACCAAACTGTTTAAAAATAAAAGGATGGATATAAAACACAAGATAAAAGAATGTACAGAATATGACTTCTGGTTTGCTGACGCAGCTGCTGCAGAAGCTTGGAAGGTGATTCCATCTTCCACATCCGATTTTCCTTCAATGGGGGACCCTGGAAAGGGTTGAAAATCGAGCAAGGAGGGGACACCTGCTTGATTGCGGGAGGGCGGCAGCCCTTCCACTCGATCCAGGGCAGCCCTCCAAACTAGCAGAGAAAAGACTGGCCATAGCAATATGACTCATCATTAGGCTGCAGACAGCCAAAGTGAAATCTACTATCAAGCACTTTGAAAGCAATGCGGATGAAGCAATGTGAGATCTGATCTTCTCTTTACCCTAAGTACCTTCTTTTTCAGTAAAGGCTGTTTGAAGTATCTTCCCCCTGTGAGGAGACAGGGAAGGGAATTTCTATCCCACCCTCTAAGAATAGTGGCATCTGACTACCCAGGGCAGGGGTCGGCAACCTTAAACACTCAAAGAGGCACTTGGCTAGGCTGGGCTGCTGCTTTCTGCTTTCTGCAGTTTCCTGCTTCCTGCGGAGATGCAGCAAGGGCAGGGAGCCTGCCCAATAAGCTTGTCAGCTTGTCGGAGAACAGCGTGAGGCCAGCTGGCTTGGTGAGCAGAAGATCGGAGAAAGAGAGAGAGAGAGAAGGGAAGCGCAAGTGCCTCTCTCTGTCTCTGTCTCTCTCTCTACCAGCACCATTCAGTACTTCTTTTTTGCTGCAAGATTTTTAAAAAATTCCAGTGCAGTGTTGAAGTCTTATTCCCAATATTTATTATTTATACTTCTATTGTCACTTTTGGGGAACAAATTCAAAGTACAAATTCAAAGCAGAATGCAAAGGGATGAGCTGCTCCATAATTTTAGAGTTTTCTTTTTTTCTTTCATCAGCTCTAAATGTTTTTTTCTTACCGTTTATTAAATTTATATGCCATCCATCTTGTGGTTCAAGATGACCCTGTGTGGTTTTAAACTTTATTTAAAACTATAATTAATAATACAGCAATTTGGTCTTCTGGTGGCACCGTTTGGCATCGCCACAGCCTCCTTTGGAGGCTTTGTTTTCCCGGGAACTGTCAGCCGCAAAAACAGCGATCATCAGCTGTTTTTTGCGGTGGAAAAACCCCCCTTTGGGAGAAGAAGGGGTGAAGAGCATCGGGCGTGGGTTGAGCTCCTCTAAAACCCCTCTGAAAAGATTTCAGGGGGAAAGAGTGAGAGCCCCCCAAGCGCTCGAAGACGCTCCAGCCCTGGACGCTTCGGTCAATAGACAGAAAAAGACGCCGCGACCACCCCTGCGGACGATAAGTATCTGAGAGCGAACTGTACGCAGGCAGAGTGAATGCAGGAGATGATATTGCAAATAATTCTTCACATTTAAATTCAGACTACAATTATTTTTACAATCAACATAATGTCTTTATGTTGATTGTAAAATCAATGGCGACTGCTTTCGATAGAAAAGTGAAAGTAACTTTAAGCTTAAAGCTCAAAATTCTATAAACTTTTACTAAAATCTTGGATTTGAAAGAAGAAAGGAAAAAATCTTGTAATATATTTGTAAGAGAATTCTTCATTAAAAGCAGCTTTTTGAGACTTTTTATAAAAAAAGCGGACTGATTATAGAATGGTTGCCAGACAAACCAAAATAACAACTGCGAAGGCTACAGTATCTTCACTGGCTCAGCCCTCTAAGGCGCAAACATCTACTTTCTCTGCTCCCCCTGCTTCTTTAACTTCTACACAGCCTCAAGCTTCTTTGCCTATTCAACCTCCTTCAGAAATGTTGACTATGAAAGATCTACAGGCTGCATTATTAACACTGACAGATAATATTGAGAGAAGTATGGAGAAAAATATGGAGAGGAATTTTGAGAAATTTGGGGATGAATTGGAGAAAAAGATTGCAACTCACACTGAGGAACAAATTAAAGGAGTAACTGGAGAATTGGGCAAAATTAAAGAAATTATTAAGACTCATAATACAGTGATAAGAGAAGATATTGTGGAAGCTTTTAGGGGGTCTGGGATTATACTTTGAGAGTGGAAGAGAAAGTGGATGGGATGGAGCAACAACTTGAGAAAAAGATGCAAGAAATTAAAAGTGTTGTGGAAGATCAAGCTATTATGGCACAATACAATCAGATTATGTGGGCTGTTAGAATTAGAGGGCTGAAAGAAGCAAATCAGATTCAGGAGGATTTGAGAAGGATTTTTGGAGAAGCTCTTGCAGTATTTATAAATGAGGGGGTACAAGATTTGTCTTGGCAGATAGACAGGATCTACTGAGTTAACTCATGGATTGCTAGGCAAAGAAATTTACCTAGAGACATTCTGATTTATTTTGTTACAAGGAGATTTAGAAATCATGTGCTTACAATATCGTATAATAAGAAATTAATGGTGACCAGTCAAGAGGTTGTGATAATGAAGGAGATTCCTCCGAAGATGTTAAGGGCAAGAAAAGACTATGCATTCTTGGTGGATGAACTTTAAAAACGTGGTTTACAATATAGGTGGGAGGCCCCAGCTGGGTTGTCATTACTTTCCCAGGGTGTAAGATACCGTTTGAATTCTATTTGGAAAGCAAAAGATTTTTTTGTGAATGTGTTGAAGGCTGGTGAACCCCCATCTCCAACACCGAAAACTACGGAACCACATACAGAAGTAAATAAAGAGCAAAAAGAACACCTACAATTTCAAGACTCACAACCTCAAGGTGCAACAGGAGTTGATAAAGGAGATTTATTGGATTTGGCTGAACGGAGCCTTGATATATTTCAGCCCCTTCAAGTAGAGATGCCTAGAGATCAAAGCCAAACTCGGGCAACTACTAAACGTAAGGAACAAAAAAAAAGGAACAACAAGACTGGTCCAGAACTCAAGAAGTACAAGTGTGGAAGCCATGGGAGCTCGACCAAAGAAGAAAATTGATGAAAATTTTGAATTGGTCCTGCAAAGGCTTTCTGGAGTTGGTCATGTCAAATAAAGTTTTGACATGGAATGTTAATGGTTTAAATTCTCCACAGAAGAGGAAGAAGATATTTCACTATTTGAATCAATGTAAAAATGATGTAATTTGTTTGCAAGAAACACATATTAGAATTAATGATCAGAAATATTTGATAAATAATAAATTAGGCACACATTTTGTTGCAGTGGCTGCTGAGAAGAAGAATGGAATTGTTATTTACGTTAAAAATCATATAAGATCTAAATTAATAGAATCAGACATACAAGTTAGATATTTAGCAATTGAAATTTTAAAAGAAGGGAAAAAAGTACTTTTGATGGGAATATATGCACCAAACCAACAACAAGCAAAATTTTACAAGTTAATACATAAAAAGTTAATACAATTTGATTATAGGTCTTGTATTATAATGGGTGACTGGAATGGTGTGATAGATATTGATTTAGATAAAAAGAAGATATCATCAATTCCCCAAATACATGCTAAGTTGCCTAAATCTTTTTTTGATATAAAGGATGATTTTGACTTGATAGATATATGGAGAGAAAGAAATGGCAAAGAGCAAGAATTCACTTTCTTTTCTGACAGGCACCAGTCATTCTCTAGAATTGACTTTATATTAACCTCAAGTGATTTTCTTTTTAGTTTAAAGAAGGTGAAGATTTTATCTAAAGCTTTAACAGATCATAACCCGGTTTGGATGGAATTAACGGAAGGACAAAGACCTAAAAGATCCTGGAGATTAAATGAAAACTTGTTTAAATATGATATAAATGTGAAGGAATGTAAAAATTTAATGAAGGGATTTTTCATGTTAAATACGCATAAGGGTACAACTATAGAAATGGTATCGGACGCAAGCAAAGCATATATGCGTGGGATTTTAATTGACTTGAACAAAAGGCATAGAGATAAACAAGAGAAAAAACGGAAGGAGTTAGAAGAGGAAATAAGAAAGAAGAAACAGTTATTAATAAAAAGACCAGATGATAAAAATATTAAAGAGGGGATAAAGGTCCTATGGAAACAATTTGATTTGTTGATGGCTGACCAAGTTGCTAGGAATATACAATATGTAAAACATAATACGTTTTTTAATTATAATAAGGCTGGCAGATGGTTGGCCTATATATTAAGGAAAAAACAAAAATCCCGAATAATTGAAAAAATAGAGTATAAAGGGAAAGAGGTGTTCCAACAAGAAATTATTAAGAAAGTATTTTTAGAATTTTATTCTAGATTATATGCTGAGGAGAAGATACAAGAGAATGACATAGATATTTTTCTGTGAAATGAAAATATATTAGTAATTAATAATGAACAAAGAGAAAGATTAAATACATTGATTACTTCAGAAGAAATAATTTCAGTGATTAAACTATTCAAAATGGGAAAATCTCCTGGGACTGATGGGTTAACAGCGGATTATTATAAGCATCTTCATATGGAAATGGTGGAACTTCTTAGAGAGTTATTTGTTAATATACAAAAAGGGGGTCAGGTTCCACCTTCATGGAAAACAGCTTATGTTTCTTTAATTCCTAAAGAGGGACGAGATAATCTTCAACCAGAAAATTTTAGACCTATTTCTTTGTTGAATACGGATTGCAAGATTTTTGCAAAAGTAATGGCTAATAGATTAATGACAGTTTTACAACAAACAATTCATACTGATCAAACTGGTTTTTTACAAGGGAGGCAGATGAAAATTGAATATTGAAGGGTATGATTTATTATATGGTTGGCATGCATATCTAGTTTATGATAAGAAGCTGGATAGGAGTTTCAAAGAGCACCTATTGAGAAATGCTCTGCTGCGTGTCTGGAAAAAATATCAGTATAAATTAAATGATAAGATTCCTGTTTGGACAGCTCCCAGACACGCAATAGGGAATATAAATAGAAAACAATTATATGATGTGGTACGATATGAGAAACTCCTACTTAAAGAAGGGAATGCTTTACAACTGAAGCCCCTGAACACCTTAAGGGACGAAGGAATGATTCTTACTTGGTTTCAATATTTACAATTGCAGACTAGATGGAAAAAAGATCAGAAGATTGGCTTATCTCAAATAGATGAAAATTTAATTAAACAAATTAGAGATCAAAGGCCAATGCATATTAAAAGATTGTATAATGCATTGATTGAAATTGATTCAGAAACTGAATTAGTTAAGGATTGTATGATAAAGTGGGCACAAAATTTTGGACAACCAGTTATGATGGAAACTTGGGAGAGAATTTGGGTGAAAAATGTAAAATTTACACAAGCGCAACATTTAAGAGAAAATTTTTATAAAATGTTTTATAGATGGCATTTGGATCCGAAAAAACTTTCATGTATGTACCCTAATTTACAACCTAAATGTTGGAGATGTGAATGTATGGAAGCTACTTCTTTTCATGTATGGTGGACTTTTTGGATAAAGATTTGGTGGATACTTTAAAATATTCTGAAAAAACGTATTGAATTTTCACCACAGTTGTTTTTACTAGGTATTATAAAAGATTGCTCCACCATAGAGATGAACTTGATTTTGAACTTGATTACAGCAGCGAGACTGTTGGTGGGACAATATTGGAAGAAGGCAGAATTACCATCTATTGCAGAATGGACTTTGAAAGTTATAAATTTGGAGGAAATGGCCAAAGTATCTGCTTACTTGAAAGATCACTCAAATGAAAAATATATGTTGGACTGGAAAAAATGGATAGAGTATATCCAAGGGAAATATCAATCCAAGAAATTGTTTTTAGCTTATACCGGTAGTTAAATTTTTATTAGGATTTATATATTAATTTTGTTTACCCTGTACTCACTTTGGGAAGCTGGGGGGGTATGTTGGGGAGGGTGTTAGATTGTTAGATTGTTTTATACTCAACTGTAATACTTGTAACATATAATAAAAAAGGCTTACTGAGAGAGAGGAGTTGCTCGGACGGTACCTCTGGACTACATCTGAAGGGGGGTGAGAGGGAGTAAGAGAGGGGAGAGGGAAGTAGGAAGGTTGGGGGAGAAGAGGTGAAGTGGAAAGAAAGGGAAGGAGAGAGATGGAGGAAGGGGGGAGTAGGAGAAGATAGGGAGGAAGAAAGGGTGGATGTGGTGTAGGGGGTGCTGTCCGGGCAACACCTATAAGTGTAGGTATTTAAACTTTTGTATGCTGAAAGATGGAAGAGGATGTATTATGTTGAGTTGTATATCTAGGTTTTTTAATAGGTTTTTATTCTGGGATTTTATGTATTTTTTGTTAAAATTATAAAATTAATAAAATATATTTTTTTAAAAAAATAATACAGCAATTTATAAAATGTTATGCTGCCCATATTGAAATTCAAAGTGAACTCTGAGTGGTTTTAAATTTTATTTAAATAATAAAATTTAATAATACAGAAATTTATTTATAAAATGTATATGCCGCTCGTCTCCAAATTCAAAATGACTCTGGGTGGCTTTAAGCTATATTTAAAACTTTAACAATAATACAGATATAAAGATACATTATTTCCCTATTTTATTTTATTTTTGTAATATATTTTATTGATTTTTTAAAAAAAACATAAACCACTTAATAATTGTTGAACAGTGTGTTGTCTGGGTTACATTTGTAAAACAATCACTAACAATTGATTTCTATAATCCATAATCCACATAATAGTTTTAGTTGATTTCCTCTTTTCCCAAAATATCCTCTTTTGCAAACATTGAGTTAATACATTTCTTATTGTTTTGATAGATAACAATTAAATATATATTTTTCCCAATAGTCCTAAAAATAATCACATCAATATAATATTTCTTTTCTATCCAATCATTCTGGTTGTCTTATCATAGATCCTGTTACAGTTCTTATTTTAATTTGTTTCTCCCACCAAATTCTAGATATTCTTACTGGTTAAGATTTTCTCAAAAAATAATTACATTTAAGAATTTAACTCTATTTTTCCATATAAACCATCTCACACTTTTACATTTCTTAAGAAATAGATAAAAGTAGAAAGAAAAAAAGAAAAGCAAGAGTAAAGAAGCATAAAAAATAATATACTGCTTAAAATATATATCCCTCCTAAGCTAATATGTATTTATTTCCTAAATTTCATATTCTTTTTAACCATAATTAAAAATGTTTAATCTTTAAACATTCCATTTAATACATCTAGTCATCTAGTCCTTTAACTCTTATTCAAAACATTTTTATCCATTATAATTTTCTTAAATTCAATCACATTTAAATATCTAAAATATTTTCTTTTATCTAAGTCATTTCAACATTTTTATATTACTCATATCAAGAAAGAGAACAAAAAAGGGAAAAAAGCATACTATATTATATTTAGAGAATTCATCCCTCTTAGAGTGACATATATATTCCAAAACTTTTCTATTTCTTTAACCATATTCAAACAAATGTTTCTTTTTAAGTATTCTCTCTGGTAAGTCCCACCATCTATTTTCTTGGTTTCCAATTTAGTCTTTTTCTTTTGCCCAGTGTCTTTCTTAATCAATGTATTTTGCTGAATCAAATGTTTTTCCCTATGTTTGTAAATAGTTGTTGTAGATATAAAAAGTAAATCAGGAGAAATGTCTTTGTACGGGACTTCTGCCTTTCCATGTTTGTTGAAAATCTTTTTCTTTTTCTTTCTCTCCGCTTCTCTTATCATTTCTTTTCTCTCCAATGTTTCTGACATCTCTATGGTCCATTTTATCCAATTTGTTCTCTTGTCCTCAGATTTATTTTGTAGGCTTAAAGGATAAGTTGTTTTTTCCAGTGGAAAAAATTCCAGTGGAATTTTTTTCCACTATGATTAAATCATGTTTTGTCAAGTTCCATCTTTAAGTCTCTGTTCTCAGTTCCATATCCATTTATCTGTTTTATCTGCTCCTTCTCTGTTGTTGTTTTCTGGGAATTTTTTTTGTTGTAGAGTTAACTTGGAAATAGATTGATATATATTTTCAAAGTTGTTTTGGATTTCTTTGTGGTTTAAAGTCATTGTTGTTTGAATTAGTTGCCGTATACTATATAGGGCTTGTCAATCAGTGGTACACGTACCACTAGTGGTACGCAACCAACTGGCTGGTGGTACGCGGTGGTGTCTTCCTGCCCCTGTAGCGTCACCTTCCCCCTCCTTCCCAATTCATTTGCTTCTTGAAATTGAAAACATGCTGCTTTGCGATGGCCTGCAGGAACCCTACAGAGGACGCATGAAGAGCGCAGGCGCAGAGTGAGGCCCCACCCTCCCCAGGGACTCGTTGTGCAGGATCCATGTCGCTCTTTCCCCCCTCTTCTTACTTCAGAAGCAAGCGTGAGACTGAAGGGGGCAGAGCCATCCACTCCCTCGGCAGGTAGGTGTTTGAGACTGCTCGCGTTGCGGCCCTGAGCACCAACCTCACAACCGCCTCTCACGGCCCTCACGTTGCCTCCTGGGGCTCGAGTCTTTTACCCCTCTCCTGTTCCCGAGGTGCCGGGTTTTACGGAGGGGAAAGCAAAGCAGCCAGACGGCACACGCCCTCCCGGATGACTCATCCCATGGCAGCAGGTGGGAATCGAGGCCCACGTTTGTTTTGCTTATGCTGATCAACACGGTGACTCGGGGGCCAGTCATGGGTGGGGGGGAGTGCTCCCTTGCTTCGGGCTTGCTGAGTTCAGCTCTCTGCTCCCCACTCCTGATACCAATCAAACTGGCCACAATGGTGCCCCACACTCAGTAGCCACCCCTCAAGTGCCACCCCACGCCCGGCATTCACTGGCCACTATGCACTGCCTGTCAGGCACAGCACAGTCTCATCGGGCTGTGGTGGCAGCTCAAGGCAATCGCCGGCGCCTTGTTGGCTCAGTCCGGCCGCCCATGATAGGAACCTGATGAGGACTCAGGGGACAGCCAGGGGGGGCTGCTCCCTTGCTCCAGGCTTGCTGAGCTCCACTCCCGCTACCGATCAAACATTCCAATGCCTCCATGCTGGAAAACCGATCCGGGCACCACAGCAGAAGTCACAAACTGTGAGGGATCCCTGCCACCGCCACCAGAGCCTGCTATAATGGAGTGCCAGCCAGCTGCTTCAACCAGGCACCAGCGGCCTCCTCGAGATGCCCCGCCCATTGGTGATGTTGTCGTGCCGTGTTCTGTGATGCCTGGGAATCCCCGCCACAGGCGGAGCCAACCACAACGGAGCGCCGGCCAGCTGCTCTAACCAGGAGATGCACAAAACCAAATTTTGACTACAACCAAAGAACCAACAATGCAGAAGATAACAAAAGAAGTGGGACAACCAAATATTAAGACAGAGGACTCAATTGACCTACAAATACAGCTGATGGAAAATCCAGAAAAGGAAGTGACAACATTGAAAATGGAAATGACTTTCTATATAAACCAGAAGAAATTTGAGAAAGAAGTAGAACAGATTGAATTGAAGATAAATATATTAGAGCAAACATGGGGAACTGGAATAACAGGGAGACAATTTAACAAATACAAATGGGCTAGTACTTCCAGAAAAATGACAATCAAATGGTCTCCTTTAATTCAAATAACATATATAAGAATGGAGGGAGATCTATTTGATAATTTCAAAGCACTGATATGGGAGCCTAGTTGGCAAAGGAAGAAAGCTAGAATAAGATTGAAAAAATGGGATTTTGACTCATTATGGGCGATTATAAATTATAAATATCAAAGGTTAAATTGGAATATTAATAAAAAAATTAAAAATTGAGTAAAAATCAACATATTGTAACCTGAGATTTGCACTAAGACTTTGTTATTGAACTATTGATTAACCCAGTCACCATGTTGCTTTTTAAATATTCAAATGTAAAATTGGAAAATTAATAAAATATTATTTAAAAAAAGAATGAACAGAATATTACAGATAGCCCTTTACTTAGAACCTGTCACTTAGCAACCATTCAAAATTATGACTGACTTGAAAAAGGAGACATGTAATCCAAATCTGAAGTTCCAGTGGTCAAACTTGCCCTACAATCATACGGCTGCAATTCTGGCATTTAGCAACACACATTTAGCAACTCTTTGTGTCCCATCTTCTAGGATTAAGCCTTTCTCGCAGATCAAAGAATAAGCCCTTGGAACTCATAGGCGTGGTACACTGTGTGCACAATGATTAGGCAACTGAGTATTTTCACCATATCATTTTCATGCATATTTTCCACCTCCAAGCGGTATAAACTTGAATGCTTAGTGGATATAAGCAGATAAGATGATGTGTATTTGTATAATGAAGGAGGGTTTCAATCAACACCCTATATCAACGTGTGCATTAGGCAGGTTCTTTTCATCAGGCAAAATGAGATTTAACTGATTCTGAAAAGTCAAAAATTATAAAAAAAAAAGACTTTCAGAGGGATGCAGAACTCTAAAAATTGCTAAAATATTGGGGCGTGATTAGAGAACCATCAAATGTTTTGTTGCAAATGGTTCACAAGGCCGCAAGAAATGTGTTGGCTGGGCTGGGCAGGGCCACGTACACGTTCCACTGTACCACCAATGGTATGCGTACCACCGGCTGCAAGTCCCGCACAAGCTATGGTGAGGAACTGCAAGTGCGTCTGTGCCCAGAGGGTGAGGAGAAGGAAACGGAGGGTTGCGTAGGCTGGGCTGCTTTCTGGCCCACTGGATTCAGGTTTTTCCTTTGACTGGGGGCATATGGCCTGACCCTGGCCAAAATGCAAATCCCCCTGTAAGCAGGGATTGGGAGGCTGAAGGTCTCTGTCTTTGTGGCCATGCAGTTCTAAAATTGATGGGCTGCTGCTGGGGAGAAGAATCAAAATAGGGCAAAACAAGCATAGTCCATCATGGTTTATTGATGGCAAAGTTTTCCTCAGGTTTTCCTATCCCTTCCTGGGCTATTAAAATCACATTGGCAAGGTCTGTACTGAACACCTGGCTGCAAACTACTCAAGCAGATTTTAGCCTAGTCCCTTGTGCAATCCCAGGCCACATTCTGGAGGTAAGAGGATATAGTAAGAGTAGAGAGCTGCAAAATTGATTCGTGATTTATTCTTCTCTTTAGCAGCAATAACTATGTTCTTTGACGACTTTGCTAGCAACCTGCAGGCTGAGAACTTTCCTTTTCTCCTTGGGGAAAAAATTCAGAAGTGCTAGATTTATTTTTCCTGCCAATTACAATATACCTTGTTGGTTTTTTAAGGAGCTTATGAGAAAAAGATGAAAATTAAAGGATGTATCGATTGAGTTGTGAGACAAGGAAGGGAAGTACGTGGACTTATGCACTTCCAGTTGCTGACAGATGTGCCACTAATATTCTGACATGACACCTGCATCCTCTCAGGGCCCAAAGATTATCTTCATTCTTCATAGGGCAGTATTGTGGATTAACTATTTTTTTCTGATTTTAAGGTGATATCCTGAGCTATGGAGGCCTTTGATCTTCTTCTTAAGTACATAATAATAAAATAATGAGAACTAAAGGCTCAAAGGGAAGGCAGATTAGAAAGAATGAGACCTTTTGGGATATTCAATTCCCTTCCTGTTAAGGTTTACTCTTCCTTCCTAACATTAATAAAGGTGGTTTTTCCAGAAAATATGAGAAGAGCTGTAATTAGTGATTTAACTATGCTTTCTTTTTGACTGTGTTTTAATTTATATGTAATGTATGTTTAATCAAGGAGGGCTTGGAGAGGCAGAAGTGGCCAATATGGAGGCTGCACCTTGCCCTCTAGTTCTCTGTCTCTCCTGCAGATCTCTGGAGAGGAGGAGGGGGCGGCAGGGGAGCTGTGTGAGGGAAGGCTACCCCAACAAGCCACCATCCTTACCACGCAGGATTGGAAATGGGAATTCTCTTACGAGAAGGGCCAGCCTCCCTTGTGCAGGACCCAGGAGCACTGCTCACCTGCCACCTCCTCTTGCTCTCCAGAGATCTGTCAAGACAGAAGTTGGACTCGGAGGAAATGGCTTCCTTTTTTAATTTTCATTTTTATATAAGTTTTTTATTCATTTTTTCCATACACACAACAGTAATTTTTCAACCAACAAGCTGTCTGAGTTTACATGCCAATACATATTTAATTCCTAATCCTTTCTTCTTTCTTCCAGCCAGTGGTAAAATAAAGTCCAGGTCTGATAGTAGTCCATTTCTTCTTTTTCTTTCAGTCTCATCGTCAATCTGTCTATCTCTGCACATTCTAGTATTTTTTTTTAATTATTTCTTCATCTGATGGTATTCCTTCATTTTTCCAATGTTGCGCAAATGTAATTCTTGCCGTTGTTGTGACATGCAAAGTCAAGCATAAGCTTTATTTATTAGTCTTTTCTGGCATTATACCTAATAAAAAAAGTTCAGGTTTAAAATCAACATGTTCTCCTAACATCTGTTCTAGCCAAGTATGTATCTTTTTCCAATAATTCTTTACTTTATCACATGTCCACCAAACATGATAATACGTGCCTGACTTATGTTTACTGTTATGTATTGAGCTTAATTGGGAACAGGTGCAGGGAGCTGCCCTGAAACAGTCAGCAGACCACGTGGCCTCCTGGGCCAGTCTTGCTGTCTGCAAAGGCAGACCAGGATGCAATTGAGTGGGAAAATACATTGCATTCATTGGCTGACAACATCCCAGGGTGAATGTATAAAAAGGGGCGGAGCCATTTTGGTTTCAGTTCTGTTTAGCTTGAAATAAAGAAATAACTGTTTTGTGAGTCCTGCCTCTTCAATATGCCTACCAACGCAAGAAACAGAACATTGGCAACAAAGGTGGGATTGTGCTGCAGAAAACTCAAAGGCTGAATCACCAGAGAAGGCTTTGCTAGCACTGAGAAGTATGGTGTTCCAACTTCCTTCGCTCTGCCTGCCAGTACAAAAAACGCTGGAGGAGAGTGCTGCAAGGAATCGTCCTGGAACCCCTTCGAAAGCCTGCGCAGCATGAGGTATTGGAAAGGCCGCCAAAGATCCACCATGGTGAAGATTGGTTGTCTTTCAGAATTCAACGTCATGCATCCTGAATGCTGGAGCTCCTACATTGCCAGGGTGGAAAATTATTTGAGAGTCAACCAGGTTCTGGAGGACGGACTGAAGGCCGCAACGCTGCTGTGTGTTTGTGGTCAAGAAACTTTTGACAACACGGAAAACTTGGTTGCTCCAGCACCCTTGGAGTCCATTGCTTACGCGGGGCTGAAAAGAATGCTCAAGGAGCATTTTGAGCTAAAGCTGTCGGTCATTGCGTGGCGACATGCTTTCGAGCAGAGGGACCACCATCCTGGGGAGTCCGCTACAGATTTTATTGCACCTCTGTACCAAGCTGCAAGGCCTTGTGAGATTAAGTATTTGGAAGAACGGCTACGAAACCGGCTAGTTTACGGTCTGAGGAGCTGGGAACTTCAGCAAAAGATTTTTGCCAAAGAAACTGTCTCTTCCAAGATGCACTGAGGGAGATAATGGCTGAAGAAGCAGCAGGTGGAGCTGTTAAGGCCTTGCAGCTCTCCAAGAACCCTCCGTCCTCGGACATGGTCCATCAAGAGGTCGCCGAGAGGGTTGAAGACTCTGAGTAAGACAACGAGGTCGACAGGTTGCAACAACCTCCAGAAAGAAGTCCCCAAAGGCAAGCAAACAAAATTTTTGACAAGACAGTTCCCTTCTCTCAGTGTTTCGGGTGTGGAGGCCACCACAAACGTACCGAGTGTCATTTTCATTCTGCCACTTGCCGGATGTGTGGCCAGCAAGGCCACATCACCGCCATTTGTTTGGGTTGCAAGAAAGACCGTCCATCAGAAGAGTTGCCTCAGAAAGGTACCGGGGTCCCCAGTCAAAATAGGGTGGGTTTTTGCACGACTAGAAGGAGTGTATTTAGAACAGATGCCCACTGTCCATTGAAGAAAAAACTTCATCTTGAGGTCAAACTGCAGGGGGTCCCCTCACACATGGAGTTGGACACGGGTTCAGCTCTGTCCATAATTTCCCATAGAACCTTCAAACAGATTTGCTGCAGAAGCGGCCAAAGAGTTACGCTCAGGCCGTCGAATCTTGTTTTGACCAACTTCCAGAATTACTGAGTGCCCGTTAAAGGGGAAGCCACACTCAGGGTGCAGTTTAGGGATTTCGAGGACCCTTTGGACATCATCTTGGTTGACCAAACGTGTCTGATTGGACTTGATTGGTTTGATGCACTTGGAATTCAGGTGACTGGGTTACACAGACTTCAATCAGCAAGACTTGCTGAGGTGTGCAAAGAATTTGCCGATGTGTTCAGCCCAGAGCTTGGGGCATACAAGGGGCCTCCAATTGCTTTAAGGCTAGACCCCTCCATTGCACCGATTAGAATTAAACCTTGTCTAGTGCCCTTTGCTCTTAAGCAAAGGATCAATGTTCAGCTGGACCAATTGCTACAGCAAGGCATCTTGGAACCGGTGGATAGTAGTCCATGGGAAATCCCGATTGTCACGCCACTTAAGGTCAATGGAGAAGTCCACATTTGTGCTGATGACTATAAATGCACGCTAAACAAAGCATTACAGCAGCACTCCTATCCGGTGCCTGTAGTGAGTCATATTTTGGCGTCGCTACAAGGAGGCCGCATTTTCGCCAAGTTAGACTTGGCTCAAGCCTATCAGCAGCTACTGGTGGACGATGCCACAGCTGAGGCCCAAACCATTGTAACCCACCGGGGAGCCTTCAAGGTACAAAGGTTACAGTTCAGGGTTAATGTAGCCACTGGCATTTTTCAGAGCGTAATGGAGTGCACGCTCTGCAACATTCCAGGTGTATGCCCATATTTTGATGATGTCCTCATAGCTGGGGAATCAGTCGAAAACCTCGCTGACAGGCTCCGGGCTGTCTTGCAGCATTTCTGCAAAGTGGGGCTGAAGCTCAAACAGGAGAAATGCAAAATTGGAGTCACTTCCACAGAATTCCTGGGGTTTCATATAGATGCCGAAGTCATTCATCCTGCTGAATCCAAGCTCAAAGCAATTCAGCAGGCACCCAGTCCCAAGCCAAAGGGAGAGCTTCAGGCCTTCCTGGGACTCCTTAATTTCTATCATGCTTTCCTCCCCCACAAGGCCACAGTGGCAGAGCCGTTATACCAGCTCTTGGACAAGAAGGCCCCATGGAAGTGGACAAGTGTCCACGAGAGGAGTTTTGCAGCAGTTAAAGCATTGTTGTCATCAAATGCGGTGTTGGCTCATTTCAATGAGCATTTCCCAGTAAGCATCGTGTGTGATGCATCCCTGTACAGTATCAGAGCTGTGCTAAGTCATCTCACTGTTGATGGGACACAAGTGCCTATAGCCTATTACTCCAGGACCCTTTCTGCTGCAGAACGCTATTATGCACAAATAGATAAGCATTGGTCATTGTGGCAGGCCTAAAAAATTTCATGACTTCACGGTCTTCACTGACCACAAGCCACTTCTGGGGTTGTTCACTACGAACAAGCAGACACCGCAGATTATCTCTCCTAGAATATTGAGGTGGTCAATATTCTTATCTGCTTATGATTATTGTCTGGTTTACAAACTGGGTAAAGAAATGGGCCTCATTGTTGTGGACAGTCACTCCAAGTGGCTAGAAGTCATTCTAGTGTCCACTATGACTACTGCCATGACCATCCAAATTCTCCACAGCATTTTTGCAAGGTATGGGCTCCCAGATGTTATCGTCTCAGACAATGGGGCTCAATTTACTTCTGCAGAGTTTCAGTCCTTCTTAAGGGCGAATATGATTAGGCATGCCATTTTGGCTCCCTTCCACCCGGCCTCTAACGGCCAAGCGGAACGCATGGTCAGAACGACCAAGGAATCCTTGAAGAGGATCACAACTGGCAATTGGCACCACAGCTTGGCAGATTTCCTACTCTGCCAACGCACAACACCCTGCATCTCTACAGGCAAGAGCCCAGCTGAATTAAGATGGGGGCGCTGTCTGATCACAAAGCTGGATCGCTTACATCCAGACAGGGTTGCTTCACAAGTGCTGCAGCCTAAGTCACAGGCACTTGCAAGTGGGTATGTCCAGTTTGAGCATGCAACTATGGACAAGGGGCACTGTCGTTGGTAGCTGTGGTTTGCAAGGTGTCAGAGCCACTCTCATACAAAGTGGCCCTGGAAGATGGTTGTGTGCTCCACAGCCACATTGACCAACTGCATTGGAGGTTACCGCATCACTCTTCCACTCCTGGCTCTGCTCTCAGGGGGGAGGAGGAACACGATTGCGATCATGCATCTGAGTCTCTCAGCAAAAGTGGGACCTTGCGATCGCCAAATGGGGTTTTTGCCAACGAGGCTGCTCCTAACTCAGGCACTGTGCCCATGGGATATTGCTCTCAATCGGCTTTTCATGCCACTCCTGCCTCAGGCATTGCGCCTACAGGACATTGTTCTCAATTGGCTTTTCACGCCGACCCGGTGGATTCTACTCCACCGCGGAAGTCTGGCTCAGGCCTACTGGAACAGGCCAGCCACAAAGAAATAGACAAAGGCTCGGGTCTACCAGAACAGGCCAGCCTTCATGAATCGGTTCTACCTGTGTCGGACGGGTCACACAGTCCCAGTCTGCCAAGCCTGGCAAGCAAGCTTGCAGATCGGGAGCTAGCAGTAGCTCCGAGATGTTCAGAGCGGGCGAAAGGCCCACCAAAATATTTAAAGGACTACGTAAGATTTTTGTCATTGCACACTTAAAATGCTTATCTATTTTTAGTGCAAACTTAAATGCTTATGTATGTTTCTTTGAAAATTGAATGCTTGTGTCTTTTCTTACAAACTGAAATGCTTCTGTATTCTTCAGTATTGAACAGTGTAATGTAAGGATTATATACCACTGAGTGCCATTGTGCCTTTTGAATGTGTGCAATCTTTGAACAACAAACAATGCTTTGTAAGTGTCAAAGAGCCAGGAGGGAAAGGTGTAATGTATTTAGTTAAATTTATGGAACAGGTTGCTGAGATCTGTGCAGGAATGGTTAGCAGACCACGTGGTCTGCTAGCCAGACTTGCTGTTTACAAGGCTGTTTATTATGCATTTGAGCGGGAGAATACTGTATTCTCATTGGCTGATGCCGCCCAGAGCTGAATGTATAAATGGGGCAGAGCAATGCTTGTTAGTTTCTGTTTTGACCTTGAATATTACTGCCTCTTCAATGCTGAACCAAGCAGAAAACAGAACAGTATGCGTACCACCAGTTGAAAAGCCTGAATTAGATAGCTTTTAACATTCCTAAACTGAAAAGATAAATATTCAGATTGATTATTTTCCCTGTTCGGGTACAATACAGACATCCTGGAAACAGTGAGGAAACGGCCCCCCACTGCCTTGGCCCTAGCCCAGGCTGGCTGCGAGCCAATGTACAATTTTGTGGTGGCCATCTATACTGAGACGCATTCAGATCTGTCCCACTCCTGTCCAGGCCCCCACAAAGCACCCTTAGCACGAACGATGTAGAGCTGGCCATGCCCACCCAATAGGCCACACCCACTCCATCCACGCCCACCAAGTAAGCTGCACCCACCCTGGCCACACCCAACCCCCCCCCCCCGAGGGCAACTGCAATGCTGATGCGGCCCTCAATGAAACTGAGTTTGACACTCCTGCTGTAGCAGGAGGCCAAGGAGGGTTTACATGAAGAGAACATAGGGAAAAGAGCATTATGCTGTCACAGCTGTAATTCTCAGTATGCCACCCTTGAAATTTACCATTTCTGCTCTCCTATTTTTGAGTCAGTCAGCTTGGCACATAGAGAATTGTGTTCTGACCAGAGTGATCTTTGGTGAGATCTGGCTATTTAGAGTCAAAAAAAGGTCAGCAACTTACATATCTTACAGCAAGATACTATAGGCAGGGATTTATGTCTTTCTAAAGTATCACATAACATCTTTCTTTAGCACAGGGGTTCTCAACCTTGGCAACTTTAAGGCTTGTGGACTTCAATTCCCAGAATTCCTCAGCCAGCAAAGCTGGCTGAGGAATTCTGGGAGTTGAAGTCCACAAGCCTTAAAGTTGCCAAGGTTGAGAACCCCTGCTTTAGCACAAGGAAAGGTCAAATGGATGAGAGAAGAGTTTTCGATAGAGTTTTCTTTTTTCCTTGCATCAGTTCTAAATGTGTTTTTTCTTACCGTTTATTAAATTTATATGCCATCCATTTTGCAGTTCAAAGTGACTGTGCACGGTTTTAAACTTTATTTAAAACTATAATTAATAATACAGCAATTTATAAAATGTTATGCTGCCCATATTGAAATTCAAAGTGAACTCTGGTTGGTTTTAAAATTTTAATAATACAGAAATTTATTTATACAATTTATATGCCTCCCATCTCCAAATTCAAAATGAGTCTGGGTGGCTTTAAGCTTTATTTAAAACTTTAACAATAATACAGATATAAAGACTTATTCATTTCCCTATTTTAAAAAGTACATCCACAGTTCTCTGTGCTTGTTTTATATTTTTTTGTCTTACTATAATTTTATTTAAAACAAGGAAGTATTTGCAAAAAAAACCCTATGAATAAACATATCATTAGTGACACTATACAAACTGTATGAAACAGAATGCATTATTTTTATGTAATGGTGTATGGAAATAACCTTGGCAGAAAGAAGGAAGAGCTATGAATAAGAAAAATAAGACAATGATTAGACAAGAGGCAAATGAGTCTGTAGAAGCAATGGGGACTGGCAAGCTTCCCTAGATTGTTAGACTGGAAAGATATGCTTTCAGACATGCAAGCTTTTGTTAATTTAGCATTACAATAAAGCTAGAGCTAGTACTTCTGGATGGCCTTCTTGTCTGCACTATCTTGCAAAGCTGAAAATATTATATTTTTTAACTTAGTACCAAAGTCTCCACTCTATTGATTAAAGGAAAAATGACATCACTCTACTACTCCTACACCAGCTCACTGCTGGAGGTGGCTGATGGGATAAGACCTCATCCCCTTCCCGTCCATCTCTTAGCTCTCTCAGTTTCGATTTTAGTGCAGTTTAGTACAGTTTTTAATGATATTTTAATCTATGTAACTTTAATATTTTAATTATCTTTTACTTGTTTTATAACTTGTAAGTGTGAGAAAGTAGAAGTTTAAAAATCACAATTGATTAACAATAGAAAGATTAGACAATAGCCAATCCTTGCACGTAGGCATTAGATTCCAGGAGGCTTGGCTAGAAGACACACTCAACAAGACAAAAGGATGACAGAGGGAAGTTCTAAACACTGTAACTGAGGGGGAGGGATGATGTATTCTTGCTAGGCGAATTGGACAGATTGTACCCCCGGAAGTCCTCTCAAATGGGACCTAAGGGGAGGGGATGGGGGCGTCACGATAGGGGTGTATATAATGTTATGTGTTTGAATATTTTGGTGTGGTCTCTGGGTTTAGAACTTCCTGTTGAAGTCTCTCACCAGGATCCACCACGCTTTGCAAACCACTTTTCTATTTTCTGCAGAATAAACTCTTTTTCTTACCAATCCAATTTTGTTGGTATTTTAATCGCGTTTCCAACAAATTGGCGTCCAACGTGGGGCCTTGGGCATCTGTTCCTGCATCTTCGGGAGGCGAGGTCAACTGAGGAAGGCATGCCCCATTGATTTCAATGGTCCAAAGTTGCAGTCACAGGTCAAGGAAGCAAAACAGAGCCAGGCCCATGGACCAAATAGTGATTGGTAAGAACTGAGGAGAGGGGACCAGAGAATTACCAGGACAAGGACTGAGCAACTTTGTGCACGAACCTAGGTGAATAAAACTTGGGGTAAACCAAGGAATAAAACCTAGGCAGTCGGGGGTGGTTGGGTAGCACAGTTTGAGTCTGAGATCTATGAGAGGTGTGTGTAAGACGCCCTGAGGGTCCACAGGACTGGCAAGACATACACAAGCTGTGGATGTCCCGAGGGTTTGGACTGGCAAGGCGGAGTGAGGGAACTCCTGAGTAAAAGGAGAAAGAGGCTTGGTGAAGCGAACCGTGATCTCATTAGATTGGTAAGGACAACAAAATTGTGTGGTAAACCAATTATGGGTAATTCAGGAGGGTCCCAGGAGAAGGAATGTGTGAAAAAAGTTAGGAAAAATCCAAAACTAAAAATAGATCCCCACAGCCCATTAGGAAAATTGTTAGAAAACTGGGGGAAACCAACATAAAACAAGCTGATTACTAAGTTAAATTTAACAAAAGAAGATATGGTAAATTTGTACTGCTTCATATGGTGTGGGGGTGAGAAAATTGAGTAGCCCCAAACAGGAAAAGGAAACATAAACCCATCTTGCTGGCACAGACCCTTTGTGTCTGTAGCCAGGGTAGAAAAGGGAGTTTGGGGTTTAAGCTCAAGGACTGCTTTGGAAAGAAGGGGAATGAGAGAAATGTGTGTATGTCTCTGTGTGAGTGAGAAGACTTTTTTTCCCAATCACAATTGGATTTTGCTCCTTCTGGTCTTTCCTAGCCGCAGAAAGGATCTGTTTGATTGGCAGAACCTGGAAAGCATGGGGGTTTCGCCAGAGCGCAGGACCTTTTGTTAGGGAAAAGGGAAAGGCTGTGTGCAAATGGAATGGAATGGGTGAATGAAAGAATTGGATTTGAGTAACCAGCTGGTTAGGTCCTCCTGTAAGCAAAGCAAAGTTAGGAAAATGGAATTGGCTAAATAAAGGTACCTAAAAGAAAAATAAGAAGTAGTGATTCTCTTTTTCTCTCTATCTTTCTGTACAATCACATGGTATGTTTAAGATTCTTGCCTTCTCTCATTCGAGTTAGCTGAGATTTGTGGTGGGAATGACCAGGATGTGTAGAACTAAAAGTTCTGTTTTCTTTTCTGTTCTCTTTTCCTTGTCTTGGTATGTATATGTGTGTCAAAGTTTTTGTGTGTGAGGTAAATGTGACAAGCTACTAAAAGGAAATATTTTCACTCTGTTTGTCTGGCCAAGAAAAAGAGTGAAGAAAGATGGTTTGAGGAAGAAGGGGTGGACGGGAATGTTTTAACCTACTTAATGGAAATTTGTTTCCATCTGAATGGAATCTGATTAAATTAGAATTTGACTAAATTTATATTAAAAGCAAAGAGTTGATACTAGAGTTTGATACAAAACTATTTCAGTAACTCAGATTTTTTGTTTGTGTGGAGTTGGTTTTTTGTTGTTTTTTATGTTTTTATGTGTGCAGGACACACTGATAAAAAAAATATCTAAGAAGGAATTAGAATTCAACACTTGTAAAAAACAAAGGAGTTGAGAAATTTTTTGGGATTATGTTGTTTTGAATAAAGATTAGTGTGCAAACAAACTCAAGCAGAGTTTTTGGTAAAGCACTCTTGTTTGTTCTTTATTAACCAATTTGTTTATAAATGCAGACAAAGCAATTGCTAAGAGAAGGGGGGTTTACCCAGAAGTGGGGGAAAAGAGAGATGAATGAATGAAATGGGAAGTAGAAAGCAGGGAGGCATTATTTATAGATGGCTCCTCCCAGGTAGAGAATGGGTTAAAGAAAAATGGGTATGCAATCATAAATGGACACACCAAAGAGTTGGTAGAATCCGGTAGCCTGCCAAAGAACTGGTCAGCCCAAACTTGCAAAGTATGCATTAAATCAGGCCCTAAAATTGTTGAAAACAAGGCTGGAACTGATTATACGGATTCAAAGTACGCCTGGGGTGGATGGGCCATACCTTTGGAAAATTTGGGTGGAAAGGGGAATGATTAACAGCAAAGGAAAGGAATTGACCAAAAGAATTGCCATAACCTATGTGAATGCACATCAGAGGAGCAATTCTTTTGAAAGTGTGGGAAATAGGATTGTGGATGAGGAAGCCAAGAGGGCAGCAAATGAAGAAAGCATAAATGTCTTAATACCCATTGTAGAAATACTAGAAGAGATCCCTGTGTTCAGAAACAGAAGAAAAGAAATAATGCAGATAGGTGGGCAACAAGGAGAGAAGGGTAAATGGTTTTTCCCGGATGGGAGTCAGGTAATCAATAAACCCATAGCATGAGGATTATTGGAGAAGTTACATGAAGGAAGCCAATGGGGGAGTTTAGGCATTGGTGGATGAGCTCCTGAAGCATTATGGATGTATCAAAATGTATACACCAGCAAGACAAATGGTGGATAAATGCTTGATATGTAAAACGATAAATAGGCAAGCAATCAGGAAACCAGAAGGGGGAGGGAAGCCTCCAGCCCTTAGGCCATTTCAGTGCACTCAGGTAGATTTTACTACCCATGTAGTACCCGTGTAGTAATGCAACAACTAATATGGTTTCTAAAATACTATTGGAAATAATATGTGCATAAACTGTCCAGCTATTTTGATTTTCTCAGGAAACAAGGATTGCTGGCACAAACACCTCCCTTGGAGTTTCCAGTCCACAGATTCCAGATCGGAGATTGGGTACTGATCCGGAGTTGGAAGGAGGAGAAGCTGGTTCCGAAGTGGGAAGGCCCTTTCCAGGTGCTGCTGAAATCCAAAACAGCAGTATGAACAGCAGGGAAAGGTTGGACCCACTACATCTGTGTGAAAGGACCAGTGGACGCTCCAACCAAGTGGGAAAGTGTGCCTCAACCTGACCCTTTGAAGTTGATAATAAGAAAAAGCAAAATATAGAGACATTAGAAAAAAAGGGGGGTTAAATGTGTTGGTTTTGTGACTGTAAATGTTAGTGTAATTGTTGTTGTTGTACCCATTGCCCAGACTGCACACCGATACACAGACTGCGGAGAAGAGTGTGATATAGTGATCATCGAAGACTGGTGTCCCGAGTACCAATCTCAGCCTGTTACCGGCGGTGGTGTCAAAAGTGAAAGGGAAGAAGTACTTTTCCAGGGGTGGACAGAATTGGGACAATGTTAGACCTCAATATGACCTTGGTTACAGGAGTAATTAAGATGTGGATTATAGTGGGAGTAGTAGGGTCCGGGAACATATGCAAAGGTCAAAGTATAAATACCTCTGATAACTATAATGATTGCATTAGAACCACCAAAATGGGTAATAAGATAACCAAAACTGTGACGTATCATACTCAGATGGACTGCAAGAAGGTGGTGGGAACACGTGTTCATAATACCACTCAATTTTCCCTGTGTAATGAAACAGGAAGGGTTACATGCATTGACTCCTCTAGTATGAAAGATATTTACTTCATTATTATTAGGACAGAACACCAGTACCTCTGCTAATCACAAGAGTAGAATCTGCTTTGATGCCTGCTGTGCCATGAAGTTTAGTCCCTGGACCACCTATGGGGGCCTGAGTTGGAAGCGGAGTTACCTTACATATTGGTACTCCGATGGTAGGGGCCCACCTAGGGTGTGGACTGAGAAGGATAATGAATGACCACCTGAACATATAATATAGGTGTATGGACTTGCCACTTGGGCTGAAGATGGATCATGGGGATATAGGACTCCAATTTATATGCTGAATCGCAATATTAGGTTACAAGTGGTTCTGGAGATTATCACTAGTGAGACAGCGCTAGTGTTAAATAAGTTGGCTAAACAAAATACCTAAATGAGGACTGCAATTTATCAAAATAGGTTAGCCTTGGATTATTTATTGGCAGAAGAAGGAGGGGTCTGTTGAAAATTTAATTTAACCAAGTGTTGTCTGCAAATAGATGATGAAGAGAAAGCCATTGAGAAAAAAAAAAACCAGGATGAGGAAAATAGCCCATGTACTGGTCCAAATCTGGACTGGAATACTTGATGATGATGGGTTCTTGGGAGGAATTTTTAGAAACTAGAAACAAGCTTTATTCATGTTAGCAGTTGTATTTTTCGTATTAATGTGCTTATACTATTTGATCCCTATAATAAGAAGTATTGTACAAAACACAATGGAGGGAATGGTAAATGCAACCAATAAGAGCGACGAACAAATGCTGATATTAAACAAGGTGACTGGACATGCTGCACTACTTCACTTCCAGAATGCAGAGGAGATCTGGGAAAGTTTAAAACCATTTGAGGAAAAAATTTATTTTTAAATTAGTATAAAAAATGGAAAGGGTGGATTTGTGAGAAAGGAAGAAGTTTAAAAATAAAATGGTCACAATTGATTAACAATAGAAAGATTAGACAATAGCCAAGCCTTGCACGTAGGCACTAGATTCCAGGAGGCTTGGCTAGAAGACACACTCAACAATACAAAAGGATGACAGAGGGAAGTTCTAAACACTGTAACTGAGGGGGAGGGATGACGTATTCTTGCTAGGCGAATTGGACAGATTGTATCCCTGGAAGTCCTCTCAAATGGGACCTAAGGGGAGGGGATGGGGGCGTTGTAATAGGGGTGTATATAATGTTATGTGTTTGAATATTTTGGTGTGGTCTCTGGGTTTAGAAAAGCGGTTCTCAACCTTTTTCAGGCCACGACCCCGACCTGTCAAGTGCCGCACATGCGTGGTGCTACCCCCTGCGCCGCGCATGCGTGGTGCTACCCCCTGCGCCGCGCATGCGTGGTGCTACCCCCTGTGCTGCGCATGTGTAGTGCTGCCCCCTGCGCTGCGCATATGTGGTGCTGCCCCCTGCGCCGCGCATGCGTGGTGCTGCCCCCTGCACCGGCCGAGGTGTAGGCCGCCGCCCATTTGGGGCAGCGGCAGGTAGGCCCAAGTGCTCCTGGGCGGCCGCGGCAGCAATGGTGCAGGGCGACCATGGGCTGGGCCACCAGCTGGCCCAGCCCAAGGGAGGTACGACACCCGCCAGGCCCCACGTGCGCAAAACACCCTCCCTGCACCTGCCGCTGCCCCGCTAGCCTTACCTTCACTGCCGCCCATTTGGGGCAGCGGCAGACAGGCCCAGGTGCTCTTGGGTGGCCGCAGCAGCGACGGCGCAGGGCGACCACGGGCTGGGCCACCAGCTGGCCCAGCCCAAGGGAGGTAAAAAAACCCGCCGGGCCCCATGCACACCAAAAACCCTCCCTGCGCCCGCCGGCCTCCCACCTCCCACCCCTGGCCCTCTTTCACTTACAGTTTTAGTAGTTGCTCAGCAGGGAGGGGTGGAAACTTCCAGACAGCTCGCCTTCGCTGCAGGCAACTTGCAGCACCGTTTGCAGACTGGGACTTTTGGCGGGCTCAGCAGGGCAGAGACAGCCTGGACAATTCCTATTGGCTTTTGAAAGCCAATAGAATTAGACTCTATTCAATAGAGTCTATTCTATTGGCTTTCAAAAGCCAATAGAATAAGAGGGAGTAGCACAGCTAAGGAAAAGGGGAAAAAATGGCGGACTGTGTTGTTTGGCGACCCCCGTGAAATGGTCGTTCAACCCCAAATGGGGTCGCGACCCACAGGTTGAGAACCGCTGGTTTAGAACTTCCTGTTGAAGTCTCTCACCAGGATCCACCACGCTTTGCAAACCATTTTTCTATTTTCTGCAGAATAAACTCTTTTTCTTACCAATCCAATTTTGTTGGTATTTTAATCACGTTTCCAACATAAGCCACCCAGAATCACCTTGCAAGGGAGATGGATGACATAAAAATTGAATTAGTAAATACACAGTGAAGCTTAAAATTTGGTGAACCATTTGGAATTTTTAATATTTCTGCATACGTTTGACCTAAACTGTGATTGGCTGTCCACACAAATTCTGAACCTAAATAAAGCAACTCAGTTAAACAAATGAGTTAAAAGCATTATCCTTCTATCATTTCTGCTTGTCTCTATATTTAATTATTGTTTCGTGTCACTAAGAAGTTATATAATAACAATTTTGATTACAGTGTGAATTTTCTATGTAATTTCAAAGTGTTCTACTTTATATTTTTTCTTTTTTGTATTATTTTACTTTTTCCAGGGTGGTGTATACTATTTCATGGAACATGTAGCAGCTTACAGATCAAGCTGGACCTACTTCTGGCAACATATCTATAACCCTACCTGGGGACATGTGAACAATGGGTGCTCCTTGTTAAAAGAGAGCTGGAAATATATAGAGAACACGGGGTTTTCTAAACTGAACTTGCAACACATCATAGGCCCATTGGTCATATATGTAATGCATCCCCATATTTATGGATACGGTGTGAAGTAATTGTTCAGTCTTGAGAAAGCATCTTTCTCTTAAAAGCAGATTTCTGAATTTAAGGAATTAACAGTAACAATGTATATGCTGCAATAAGAAAAGGGTTTCCTCTATTCTATATGATTCGGAGTGGAGAAAGGTTCCTAAACGTTCAGGCTGCACTAAGCCTCAATGGTACCTTGGATCAAATTTGGAGGGAGGGCGAGGACGTCACTGGTGACGACCTGACTATAGACCCTGGAGATGTTTCTCCATCCCCAGGGTCCGGAATTCTTTCTCTGGTGGGCCCATGTGGGCTGAATGCCACTATGGAGGGATGGCCACCAAGGGGTGAACCTTTGAGGAAGGAGAGCCGGTGGTATCCGGCTCTCTGATCTCAAAACAGCCCCTGGAACCGGCAAAAGAAGGGCAGAGTGCTTCTGCGATCGCCGCCATCACCAGCTGATCGTCGGAGACAGAAGACAGCTGATTGAGAACAAGCAACTGCTCCGGGTGAGATAATCTCAATATTTATGGCAAACTGGACCTTTTGAAATAAATTACCTACCTTTGAACTGAAGCTGGAAGCTTAAGGGAGGGAGAAGGCGTTTTCAATTCCCCCCTCCCCTAAAGCGGCGGTTCAAGCTTCATTATAAAACTTTCGAACTCTTTTTCAATGGAATTAAAGTAGAAGATCTTACTATATTTTATTATGGATGGAAAAGCAAGATTGTGATGATATATATAGGAAGAAACAGCTACAGTCACACATTGCTCCTAGAAGCACGAAGCCGAAAGCACCAGCCTGAAGATGATGAATGAGACTTCGTCGAAACGTCGCCAAGACACTTCAAATTCTACGTGGGAGAAAACCCGAAGAACCAAAGACCTATGTGTGTGTGTGTGTGTGTGTGTGTGTGTGTGTGTGTGTGTAGGTCTTTGGTTCTTCGGGTTTTCTCCCACGTAGAATTTGAAATGTCTTGGCGACGTTTCGACGAAGTCCCATTCGTCATCTTCAGGCTGGTGCTTTCGGCTTCGTGCTTCTAGCAGCAATGTGTGATTGCAGCTGTTTCTTCCTTTTAACTGCCAGTGGGGGTTTGAACTGATTGGCTGGGAGCTCGGCTGTGTTCTGATTGGGTGGAGGTGTGTTCTGATTGGTTAGGGGCTTGGCTGTGCTCTGATTGGATGAGGGGTTGGCTGTGCTCTGATTGGCTGGGGGAGTGTTCTGTTTGGGTGGGGGCTTAGTTGTGCTCAGATTAGTCTGAGTTACAGGGGGATTAGAGATGGTGAGCTGCATAGCTGTTTGGCTTCGCGTTCGTGGTCGTGCCTCATCTTCATGGTGGGTGTCAGTTTGCTTCATGTATGGATTGGAGGGGTTAAGGTGGCTAATGATGCAGCTGTGGTCTGGCTTCTGGATTGTGGTCGTGCCTCATCATCGGTGTGGGTTTGGGTTTGCTTTTTGCCTGGATGTGTGGTGGTGACATCCTGTGTGGTTTTTGTGAGTGTAGGTCTGGTGTCATTCTTTGTGTTATGGACTCGTTTGTCAATAAGGGCGGGTTTCCAAATGGCTGGTAGGCGGGAGGTATCATCTCGTTTGTTCATGCTGGGAGGGCGTTTTTCTATCTCGATGGCTTCTCTGATTATTCTGTTATTAAATTGCTCAGTTTTGGCAATAGTTCTGGTCTTTTTTTAATAAACATAATTTTATTGATTTTTAAAATTTTACCAAGAAAAAAGAAAAAACCCATAATAACTCAACTGAAAACAATCATATACCACATTTGCCAGACAATTAATATAACTGCTCGGTACCCCCCCCACCACCACCACATCCCCTTAACCCTAACCATCCCCCCTCTCTTACTATCTATCTACTTTCCTCACTCCTCCTCTATTCTCCACCCACCTCTATCCCTGCTTTTCCCCCCTCTTACCAACTTCCTACTTACCTCTACCTTCACTCCTCCTTCCTCTTTCCAACAGATATGGTGCCAAGAGGCCACCCGAGCAACCCCTTAATACCTATTGTTACATATTCTTACATCGACCCCGATTACAGTTGAGAAAACATAGAATATAAATTATAAATACCCTCCCACCCCCTTCCCCGACTTCCCAGAGTGAATACAGGGTAAGAACGCAAGAAACCCCACTAAACTACTTATTATATAAATATTTAACTATATACTAAATATAATTTCTTCAATTGATATTTCCCTTGTATATAGTCTATCCATTTTTTCCAATCCATCATAAATTTTTCATTTGAATGATTCTTCAAATATGCGGATATCTTAGCCATTTCTGCCATATTTATAACTTTTAATGTCCATTCTTCAATAGGTGGTAATTCAGATGTCTTCCAATATTGTCCCACCAATAGTCTTGCTGCAGTAATCAAATTCAAAATCAGCTTAGTCTCTATGGTGGTACAGTCTTTTATAATGCCAAGCAAAAACAACTGTGGTGAAAATTCAATACGCTTTTTCAATATATTCTGAAGAATCCACCATATTTTTATCCAGAAAGCCTTGATTTTTTTACAAGTCCACCAAATATGAAAATAAGTAGCATCCATAGATTCACATCTCCAACACTTGGGTTGCACATCTGAATACATAAGTGATAATTTTTTCGGGTCTAAACGCCATCTATAAAACATTTTGTAAAATTTTTCTCTTAAGTGTTGTGCTTGTGTAAATTTTACATTTTTCACCCATATCTTTTCCCATGTTTCCATCATAATTGGTTGTCCAAAATTATGTTCCCACTTAATCATACAGTCTTTAACTAATTCAGTTCCAGAATCAATTTCAATTAATGCATTATATAATCTTTTAATATGCATAGTTCTTTGATCTCTAACTTGTTTAATTAATTTATCATCCTTTGAGGAAAAACCCATCTTAACATCTTTTTGCCATCTAGTCTGAAGTTGTACATGTGAATACCAATTATGAGCTATTCCTTCTTCCCTTAACCTATTTAATGATTTCAATACTAAAATATTCCCTTCTTTAGTTAAGAGTTTCTCATAGGACACCACATCTTGAATTTGTTGTCTATTTACACTCTCTATTGCATGCCTGGGAACTGTCCAAAGGGGAATCTTTCCATTTAACTTGTAATGAAACTTTTTCCAGACACGCAACAGAGCATTTCTCAATAAGTGCTCTTTAAAACTCCTGTCCAACTTTTTATCATAGATTAAGTATGCATGCAACCCATACAATAACCCGTACCCTTCTATATTCAATATTCTCTCGTTAGTTAAGTTAATCCAATCACTTATTGCTACTAAAACTGCAGCATAATAATATAACTTAAAATTGGGCATTTTCAGACCACCTCTCTCCCTTGTATCTTGAATAATTTTTAATTTGACCCTTGGTTTCTTGCCATTCCAAATGAATCTATTAATACCTTTCTGCCACTCCTCTAGGTTCCCGTCCTTTTTAAGTATTGGTAACATTTGAAATAAGAATAAAAATTTCGGCAATACATTCATTTTAATTGCAGCTATCCTACCCAACATAGATAATTGTAATTTTTTCCATTTCTCCAATTCTATTTGTATCTTGTCCCATAAAGTTTCATAGTTATTCTTATATAATTTCCCATTAGAAGCTTCTATATAGATTCCTAAATATTTAACTTTCTTAACTATCTCACAACCCGTTATTCTTTCCAAATCTTGTTTTAATTTATCATCTAAATTTTTAACCAACATCTTTGTCTTAGATATGTTTAGTTTAAAACCTGATACCCTTCCATAATTTTGAATAATCTCCATCAATCTCTGAGCCGACTGTATTGGCTGAGTCAATGTCACAAGTAAATAATCCGCAAAAGCACATAATCTGTAATCATGTTGTCTAATCTGTACACCTTTTAGTTCATCTGAAGCTCTAATCCTATTCAATAAAACCTCTAAAGTTAAAACAAACAATAAAGGGGATAAAGGGCAATCCTGCCTAGTACCTTTCTCTATGTTAAATAAATCTGTTAATTGCCCGTTCACAATAATCTGCCCTTTTTGTTTCTGGTAAACCGCTGATATAGAGTTGATAAACTGATCCCCCATTCCCATCTTAACAATTAATCTTTTCAAAAATAACCAATTCAGTCTATCAAAAGCTTTCTCTGCATCCAGAAACATAAGAACTGCAGGCACTTGGATATGCTTATCCAAATATTCCAATATATTAATGAGTTATCTAACATTGGTTTTAATCTGTCTCCCTTGTAAAAAACCAGTTTGGTCTGAATGAATTATTTGTTTTAAAACTGTCATTAATCTATTAGCCAAAATTTTTGCAAAAATCTTATAATCCGTATTTAACAATGAGATAGGTCTAAAATTTTCCACTTGGACATTATCTCTTCCCTCTTTAGGGATCAGAGAAACATAAGCCGTTTTCCATGAAGGTGGTACCTGGCCACCCTCTTGTATATTTACAAATAACTCTCTAAGAGGTTCCACCATTTCCTCTTGGAGATACTTGTAATAAATCGCTGTTAAGCCATCAGTCCCTGGAGATTTTCCCATTTTCAATTGCTTAATCACAGCAATAATTTCTTCTGATGTAATCAATGCGTTTAATCTGTCTCTTTGTTCCTTAGTAATTTTCAAAACATTTTCATTTTGTAGAAAGGCATCTATCTCATTCTCTTGTACTTTCTCTTCAGAGTACAACTTGGTGTAGAATTCTAGGAAAGCTTTTTTAATAATTTCTTGCTGAAACACTTCTTTCCCCTTATATTCTATTTTCTCAATTATACGAGATTTTTGTTTTTTCCTTAATGTATAAGCCAACCATCTGCCAGGTTTATTAGAATTGAAAAATGTATTGTGTTTAGCATATTGTAAATTCCTGGCAACTTGATGCGTCATCAACAAGTCAAATTGTTTCCATAGAATCTTTATCCCTTCTTTAATATTACTATCATCTGGTTTCTTTATTAATAATAACTCTTTTTTCCTTATTTCCTCTTCTAACACTCTCCTTTTCTCCTCTTGTTTACGTCTATACCTTTTATTCATATCAATTAAGATCCCACGCATATAAGCTTTACTAGAATCCCACACCATTTCTATTGTCGTTTCCTTATTCATATTTAACATAAAAAATTCCTTCATAGCCTTTTTACATTCCTCCACATTTATGTCATATTTGAACAAATTTTCATTAATTCTCCAAGATCTTCTAAGAGGCTGACCAGTCGTTAATTCCATCATAACCGGATTGTGGTCTGACAAAACATTGGGTAAAATTTTAACTTTCTTTAACCTCAAAATAAAATCACTAGTAGTTAATATAAAATCAATTCTAGAAAATGATTGATGTCTATCAGAAAAGAAAGTAAACCCTTGATCCTTACCATGTCTTTCTCGCCATATATCTATCAGATTAAAATCATCCTTGATATCAAAAAAAGATTTAGGCAAGATAGAACGCGATTGTGGGACAGATGAAATCTTTTTCTTATCTAAGCCCACATCAAAAATACCATTCCAATCTCCCATTAAAATACAAGACCTATAATCCAATTGTATTAATTTTTTATGTAATAACTTATAAAATGTGCCTTGTTGTTGATTAGGGGCATATATACCCATCAAAAGAACTTTCTTGCCATCTAGTAAAATTTCAATAGCTAAAAATCTGCCTTGAGTATCTGCTTCTATTAGTTTGGCTCTTATATGGTTTTTAACATAAATAACAATTCCATTTTTTTCCTCTGAAGATGCTGCCACAAAATGTGAGCCCAACTTATTATTTATCAAATATTTCTGGTCCTAAATTCTAATATGTGTTTCTTGTAAACAGATTACATCATTTTTACATTGCTTCAAATAATGAAATATCTTCTTCCTTTTCTGTGGAGAATTTAAACCATTCACATTCCATGTCAAGTATTTATTTGACATGACCAGTTTGTGAAAGCTTTTGCAAGGCCAAATCAACTTGTTCCACACCTTTCTTCTTAGGTCTTGCTCCCATGGCTTCCGGAGATATAGATACCACTTGCTTTGTATAAGCTGGCTGTAATTTTTCTCTTTGTTCCATACGCTTAGTAGCTAAACATGTTTGCCTTTGTTCTTTGGTCTTCTCTACCTCCAAAGGTTGAAAAATATCAATACACTGCACTGACTGTTCAGCCAATACTCCTTTATCAGGTCGTGATGCTGGCAATGGTTGTAGTTCCATAAGTTGTGATGATTCCATATCTTTTATGAGGTCTGCCCTTTTGGATCTTGGGGACGTGGGTTTACCACCCGTCAATATGTTCTCAAAGAAATCTTTCGCTTTAGCAACTGAGGTCAGGCGGTATCTATTATTCTGAAAAAATAAAGAAAGTCCAGTTGGAGCCTCCCATCTATATTGTATCGCTCGTTTTTTAAGTTCCTCTGTCAAAAATGCATAGTCTTTCCTTGATCTCAACATCTTTGGAGGTATCTCCTTCAAAACCTGTACCTCTTGACCAGCAACACTTAATTGTTTATTATAAGCTGTAGTAAGAACCCAATTTCTAAATTTTCTTGTACTAAAATATATCACAATATCTCTAGGCAAATTTCTTTGTGCTGCTATACGTGAGTTAATTCTGAATATCCGTTCAATCTGCCAGGCAACATTTTGAGCTCCATCTTCAAGAAATTTTGCCAAATCTTCAACAAAAATTCTTCTTAGGTCTTCTTGGTTCTCCTTTGCAACCTCTTTCAGGCCCCTAATTCTGACAGCCAACTGCATCTGGTTATATTGTAACATAACAGCTTGATCTTGGACATCACTTCTAACCTCCTCAATTTTTTCCTCCATCTGCTGCTCCATATCTTCCAACTTCTCTTCAATTCTCAAAGTATAGTCCCAGACCCCTTTAATAGCCTCAACAATATCTTCTCTTATCAAAATGTTATGGGTCTCTATTGTGCCTTTTATTGTCTCCAGTTCGTCAGTTAAACCTTTTATCTGTTCTTCAATCTTTCTCTCCAGCTTATCAGTCATTGTGGATAATGCACCCTGTAAGTCTTTCATTGTAAGCGTTTCTGGAGGAGATTGAGTAGGCAGAGGGGCTTGGAATTCTATCGGTATCAAAGATGCAGAGGCTGAAGAGGCCGGCAGACTGCTTGATTGTAATTTTTAAAGCTGACCCGGGGAGGGTAAAGCCACCTTCACCATGGCTGCCTTCTGTCTCGCAGTCATTTTAAATCCCTTTAAGAAAAGAGATTGTATTGCCAAATTTTCCTCTCTTCTTATCTTCTTTTAAATTCCAATTTACATTATAATTTAAAACAAATAAAATTCAGATCAAAATAGTCTCTCTGGCTACTTTCAGCCACTTTCCCTTAGCAGTGAAAGCTATCGCCATTTTGAATGCATTATGTTGATTTTAAAAGTTATAGGTATGTGGACAGAAATAAAGTAACAAAATACTTGCGATACAAAAAAGACTCCTGTAATCACTCCGTCTGCAGGTAGTCTCTCTTATTTTCTTTCTTAAAAGCAGAGGCGGTCACGGCGTCTTTCTCTGTCAGCCGACAGAAGCGTCTCTGGGCAGGAGCGTTTTTTTCCAGGGATTTTAGAGGGGCTCAACCTTGCTCTTGATGCTCTTCACCCCTTCTTCGCCCGAAGGGGGGATTTTTCACGGCAAAAAACAGCTGATGTTCGCTATTTTTTGCGGCTTTACAGACCCAGGGAACGGAGCCTCGCAGAGGAGACTCTAGCGACGTCAGCGGAGCCACCGGAAGTCAGTTCTGGTCTTTTTGAAATCAATATATATATTGGAAGAAGCCAGCTTAATTACCTTGCTATGGAACTTTAGCTTGCTGTTTCACTTTTTAAAAACTTTTTTTCCTCTCTCTATTCAAACAAAGGGAAAGAAACAGCATCCCCTGGATGACCTTGGATACACAGCTGCAAAGTTTGGCTGTGTGCCCGGACACTTGGCTGTGTGCCCAGATATTCTTATCTTTTAGAGACCTTCAAGAGAGAGCTTTGGGTTTTTGCTTTTGTTTTTGCCTAGTGTCTGGCCTTTTGCTATCTGTGACTGGTTGTAATTTCTGTAGTAAGGAAACTACACAAGAAGATCTTGCAAAGCTGCAATTGGATTAAAACTTAATTGGGCTCCTCAATAATTTTTCTTTTTTGGACAACTTTCACTCCTTCTTTTGATTTTTAATTTTCTCTTTTATTTTTTAAATTATTTTTGGCCTTATCTCCTGATAATAGGAGGGCACTGGACTACTATTTTTCTCCTTCTTTCACCTTCTTGCATATTTTGGTGGATTACAATCAGCCAGTGGGCCTCCATGTTGGATTACAAATAAAGTGGCCATCGGGCCTGTTATTGGATTACAAATTACAACTATAATAATTTGAAGATGAGTATTCTAAATTTGGCAAAAAGGGTGAAAAGGGGTTCTTCAGCCCCTGCCTCAATTTCGGTGAGTCCGGTGCCCCAAAAATCTATCACTACATTTCTACAGCAGGAAACCCAACAAGCTCAACAAAAAGACACACAGGCCATACTCCAGGCAATTGAGGATTGTAGAATGGATATGAAAAAGGACTTAGAGAGAAACTATGAAGATTTGAAGAATGATATCCTTAAGATGGACCAAAGAATGGAAGCGTTTCAGCAGGCGATGATAGATACACAACAAAGAATGCAGAAAATAGAAGACAAGTCAGCAGTGGTAGATGAGAAATTAGTTGCTCTACAAGAGGAAAAACCAGAGATTGGCACAATCTAATGTGGAATTGGAAGGCAATATGGCAGTCATTGAGATGGAACGGACATCGTATTTCTTAATATTTCAAAATGTGATAGAAGAGAAAGATGAGAACTTATTAGACTTGATGAGTGGACTACTGGTGGAGAGGGGGAGAGAGAGGAAAGAGAAAGGAAAGAAAGGAAAGAGGAAAGAAAGGGAGAAAGAAAAAAGAGGGAGATGAAAGAAAGGGGAGGGAGGGGAGAGAAAGGAAAGAAAGAGAAAGAGGGAGAAAGGAAAGAAAGAGAAAAGAGAAAGAGAGAGGAAAGAAAAGAAAGAAAGGAAAGAGGAAAGAAAGAGAAAGGGAGAAAGAGGAAAGGAAAGGAAAGAAAAAGGAAAGAGGAGAGAAAGGGAGAAAGGGGAAAGAAAGGGAGAAAGAGGAAGGAAAGAGGAAAAAGGGAGAAAGGGAGAGGGAGAGGAAAGGGGGAGAGAGTAGTGAAAGAGAAAGAGAGAGAGGGAGAGGAAAGAGAGAGAGAGGAAGAGGAGAGAGAGAAAGAGAAGGGGGAGGAATATAAATATATGTTGTCCTTACTGGACTTTTAGTAAAGAACGTTTAATGAAATATTTTGATTTTTTTTTAATTAAGAGATGAGGTATGGCAATAATTATGCTGTATTTAAAGATGGTAAATAAGCTACTAAAATTGTTTTCATCTGTTGGGATGATGGAGAAAGGTTTTTTTCCCCTTTTTCTCTGACATAAAAATTTGTTTTCTTTGTAGCAGTTCATTGATTTCATAAATGCAACACACTATAGTTTTTTTATACATAGGTAAAAAAGGATATATACAGTGTTATCTTCATTTTAGATGTCAAAAGGGTTTTGTGGTTCCCAATGTTTTCTTTTCTGTGAGAAACGGGTCCAAGTGGCTCTTTGAGTGTTTAAGGTTGCCGACCCCTGCCCTGGGTAGTCAGACGCCACAGTTCTTAGAGGGTGGATAGAAATTCCCTTCCCTCTCTCCTCACAGGGGGAAGATACTTCAAACATCCTTTACAGGAAAAGAAGGTACTTAGGGTAAAGAGAAGATCAGATCTCACCCAGTTTCATCTACGTTGCTTTCAAAGTGCTTGATAGTAGATTTGACTTCGGCTGTCTGCAGCCTAATGATGAGCTATATTGCTATGGCCAGTCTTTTCTCTGCCTGGTTAGAGGGCTGCCTGTATCAAGGGAAGGGCTGCCACACTCCCACAATCAAGCAGGGGTCCCCTCTTTGCTTATTGCCCCTACAGGACGACTTTCAACCCTTTCCAGGGTCCCCCATTGAAGGAAAATCGGATGTGGAAGACGGAATCGCCTTCCAAGCTTCCGCAGCAGCTGCGTCAGCAAACCAGAAGTCATATTCTGTACATTCTTTTACCTTGTGTTTTATATCCATCCTTTTATTTTTAAACAGTTTGGTTTTTTCTATATAAATCTTTGACTGTAATAAATTTAAAAAATGAAAAAAGCTTAGGGTGAGGGCATTTAAAGCTAGATTTTGGAATTCTGGAATCTCCCAGGGGCCAACAACAGGGAAGATTCTTTGTGCTGCACAAAGAACTGGCCACAGTCCCTGCTGATCTGGGATCTTTTGTAAATGATAGATAGAAACGGGATGGGGTGGTGCTAAACAAATATGTCGAAGCATTTTCCAAAAATGTTTCTACAAACAGGTAAATATCAGGTTAACGTTTAACAACACATCTTTTCTCAGTCCCCACTTTTCCATGGATCAGTTAAACAACTCACAATATATCCCAGAACCAGGGGACACAATATTTGCATTTGCCCACACTCAGAAAAAGTCATGACATGAGGCTCACCAGAGAGAGAGAGAAAGGCAAACACTTTTTTTTATTGAAAATGAAATGCATGATAAGTAAAACTAGGAGATAATACATAATTCAGCAGTTAGCAAGCTTTGATGCAACATTATCAGTTTCTAAATGCTAATCCCATGTCAATATATGCAGTTTTACCCTCTCTACAAGTACAGGCAGTAAGAAGCTGAGAGAAGTCTTTCTGCGTAGGCCTCTCCTAAAAGCCAACAAAGGCTTCTGCCTGAAGTACTATTAAACAAGGTTCCCTGCTCTGCTTGTGCTTAAATTAGAGCTTTTTCCATTACCAGTTTGTTACTAGACAACTCCACACAGGTTATGAGTAATTCCCCCCCCCAAAAGGCTTCCTCGAGCTGTCCTTCCTGGGCAGCTAACATGATGCCACAACAAAATGGTGGGGGCTTTCCCCCCCACATGGTCTTTTTTTTTTAATTAATTTTTACATTTATTATTTGCCCTTCCTCCAAATTTGATCCAAGGTAATGGTAGTGCAGCCTGAATGTTTAGGAACCTTTCTCCACTCCGAATCATATAGAATAGACGAAATCCTTTTCTTATTGCACCATATGCATTGTTACTGTTAATTCCTTATATTCAGAAATCTGGTTTTAAGAGAAAGATGCTTTCTCCAGACTGAATAATTACTTCACACCATATCCATAAATATGGGGACGCATTACATATATGACCAATGGGCCTATGATGTGTTGCAAGTTCAGTTTAGAAAACCCCACATTCTCTATATATTTCCAGCTCTCTTTTAACAAGGAGCACCCATCGCCCACATGTCCCCAGGTAGGGTTACAGACTTGTTGCCAGAAGTAGGTCCAGGTTGATCTGTCAGCTGCTACATGTTCCATGAAATAGTATACACCACCCTGGAAAAAGTAAAATAATACAAAAAAGAAAAAATATAAATCAGAACACTTTGAAATTACATAGAAAAGTCACACTGAAATCAAAATTGTGTTATATAACTTCCTAGTGACATGAAACAATAATTAAATATAGAGACAAAATGAAACTGGAATGCAATTTATCCATTAATGATTTACAGGAGATTCAAGTTCTAGGAAAACTGAGAATTGGCCTTTTTTACTTAAGGATGGTGACAAAATAGCTGTACCACTTCAATATATTTCTGCATATCAAACTCAAAATTTCAATAATTTATTCCTTTATTTATTTATATCCTTGTTTTATCATTTTTACAAATAAGTCAAGGCGGAAAGCACATCCAACACACTTTCCTTCTCCTATGTTCTCCACAACAACAATTCTGTGAGGTGAGTTGGCCGAGGAGAGAAAGTGACTGGCCCAAAGTCACCCAGGTGGCTTTCATAGCCACAGTAGGACTAGAACTCAATACATCAAGATACGATGAAGGAAGCTGATTTATCTATTGCTAAATGAATAAAGAGATACACTTGACCATAAAGTCAAACAAGTCCTATTAAAGGACAAGCAAGTTGTAATGTATGTACAGTAACAATTTATGTTTGGATAACCATCCCCTAACTCATTTGTGGTCTCAATTCTTTCCACTCGAAAAATGCTACTTTTTTATCGCGAATATCCAGTGAGATTGCATTCACTCTAGATACCATTATTATGAGAAAAGACAAATTCCTTTCTAATAACTACTTATACAGATTCACAAGTTTAACTGTTCATCTGTTTTCCTTTTCTTCTATACTAAAAAGTATCAAATGTTGGAGCTTCTCTTTTTAAGGGAGTGTTCATTTTATCTGCCCTTCACCGCTTCTTCCTAAATTTATAGTATCCTTTTAAGATGCAGTCACCAAAATTTCAAAGGAATGATGGGGAGAATAAAATAAGCCTCATGTCTTGACCAGCAGAAATGGTAAAAGGATAATATTTTTAACTCATTTGTTTAATTGGGTTGTCTTTATTTAGGTTTAGAATTTGTGTGGACAGCCAATCACAGTTTAGATCAAACTTATGCAGAAATATTAAAAATTCAAAAGGGTTCACCAAATTTTAAGCTTCACTGTGTAAATACAATTTTTATGTCATCCATCTCCCTTGCAAGGTGACTCTGGGTGGCTTACAAGTTATTTAAATAAGTAAAAGATAATTAAAATATTAAAGTTACATAGATTAAAATATCATTAAAAACTGTACTAAAGTGTATTAAAATCAAAACTGAGAAGCTAAGAGATGGACGGGAAGGGGATAAGGTCTTATCCCGTCAGCCACCTCCAGCAGTGAGCTGGTGTAGGAGTAGTAGAGTGATGTTATTTTTCCTTTAATCAATAGAGTGGAGGCTTTGGTACTAAGTTAAAAAATATATCTTATATTTTCAGCTTTGCAAGATAGTCCAGACAAGAAGCCCATCCAGAAGTATTAGCTCTAGCTTTATTGTAATATTAAATTAACAAAAGCTTGCATGTCTGAAAGCACATCTTTCCAGTCTAATGAGAAGGAAGAACTCATTGGAGAAAAGCCTGATGCTGGGAAAGATTGAGGGCAATAGAAGAAGGGGATGACAGAGAATGAGGTGGCTGGAATAGAGTTACTGAAGCAGTAGGTGTGAGCTTAAATGGACTCCGGAAGATGGTAGAGGACAGGAAGACCTGGAGGAATGTTGTCCATGGAGTCGCGATGTGTCGGACATGACTTTGCAACTAACAACATAGTAAGACAGAAAAATATAAAACAAGCACAGAGAACTGTGGATGTACTTTTTAAAATAGGGAAATGAGGACTCCTGGTTTTGCATGGTAGCGAACGGTCACAGGCTTGTGGATTCTCTGCACCGTGGGAGCTAATTTTGCCCTGCCAGGGGACCCTAAATGTATTTAAGTCACCCCGGAGAGGCGATGAAGAAAGAAGGGTGCTCCAGCAATTCTGGAATGGTGGCGACCATTCCGTTCAACTTGGGGAAAGCCTTCTAACCTGACAGCAGAAAGGCTGGCTGTATTGCATCGACCAGCCCAAGCTACTTGCAACCAAAGTCCAAAAGCGCTAACCAGCACAACTGTGAACAGCGTGCTTGAAACTGGCTGAGGAATTTGATCTTCTCTTTTCTATTTTACATTTAATTTCCTGGAAAAGATCCCCAAGAAACAAAATACTTCCAAAAGGGAAGGAGGAAGATTTCCGCTCACTCTTAATGGAAGTGGCAAAATATATGGAAGTGAAATAAATATAAAACTTGAAACTTAAAACTTAAATCTGGATAAATCTAAAATTGTTTTAATGGTAAAGACTCTCATTTCAGAGATAATTGTTCATTTTGGAAACTGAAAAACAAATAGTTGCTGACACCTAGTGGCAGATGACTATGACAGCTATGACTTTAATATAAGACTTTGGCGAAATCTGGGAAAAGCTAATCTATGTCTGTGACCTTCAAAGTTTTAACAACAAAAAACAGCTGTGACAAAAACAGACAATAATCAGGGCTGTAAACAAAGAGAATTATAAATTTCAGGAAAAAAACTTTTTTGAACTATTTGGATTACAAATATCTACCTAATTGGGATTCTAAAGCTATTTACAGAGAAAAAAAAGGAAGAGGAAAACTCAAATTCTTGTCTATCATGGATCAGAGACATGTAGAAAGAACATATCAAGAAAACATAAATATGTTACAGGAGGAGATATATAGCAGGGTTTTTCAACCTTTTCACCGATTGTACCACTTTTAGAATATGGCAATATTCGAGTACCATGAGTCACCTAGCAAGGTGTCAAAAACTTGATGACCAAAAAAAATGGAAAAAAGTGATAAAGTACAGGTAGTCCTTGACTTACAAGAGTTTGCTTAGTGACTGTTTAAAGTTACAACAGCACTGAAAAAAGTGACTTATGACCATTTTTCACACTTGAGACCGTTGCAGCATCCCCAGGGTCATGTGATTTACATTTGGATGCTTGGCAACTGATTCATATTTGTGATGGTCACATTGTTCCAGGGTCATGTGATCATCTTTTGACGAGCAAAGGTAGTGGGGAAACTAGATTCACTTAACAACCATGTTACCAATATAATCTCAATCTCTCTCTCTCTCTCTCTCTCTCTCTCTCTCTCTCTCTCTCTCTCTCTCTCTCTCTCTCTCTCTCTCTGTCCCTCTCTCTCTCCTCTCTTTCTCTCTCCTCTCTCTCTCTTTTTCTCTCTCCCTCTTTCTCTCTTTCCCTCTCTATTTCTCTCCCTCTCTTTCTCTCTCCCTTTCTTTCTCTCCCTCTCTTTCTCTCTCTCCCTATTTCTCTCTCTCCCTCTCCCTCTTTCTCTTTCCATATCTCTCTCCCTCTTTCTCTCTCTCCCTCTTTCTCTCCCTCTTTCTTTCTCTCCCTTTTTCTCTCACTCTTTCTCTTTTTCCCTCTCTCTCCTTCTTTCCCTCCCTCCCTATTTCTCTCTCTCTCCCTCTATCCCTTTCTATTTCTCCCTCTCTCTCTCCCTCTTTCTCTTTCTCCCTCTTTCTTTCTTTCTTTCTCCCTCTTTCTCTCCCTCTGTCTTTCTCTCCCTCTCTTCCTTCCTCCCTTCCTCCCTCCTCTGCTCGGGGATCGATTTGGAGGTGCGGAGGGGAGGGGAGCAGCTGAGGGGTGTCCATGTGACCTTGAAGCGTCCACCTTTGGAAGTACCAAAGCTGCTCCAGCCAGGCGTGAGCCGGGCAGAGCGGTCAATGGGAGAGGAGTGGGCCAATTGCCTTCCTGGCAGCCGGGACTCCGGCGCGCCTTCCAAGCCAGCGGGGCCTACAGTAGAGGGGAGACCCACGCAGCCGGCTGCCAGAAATGCCACACAGGAGGAACAGCTGATGGCAGCCTAACAGGCGGCGTGCGGGATTCCGGAGCACCCCAGGACTGCCCGCTGGCTCCTGGTTAGAGCAGCTGGGTGGCACTCCATTGTGGCTGGCTCCACCTGCGGCGGGGATTCCCAGGCATCACGGAACACGGTGCAGCAACGTCACCAATGGGTGGGGCATCCCGAGGAGGCCACCGGCGCCTGGTTGAAGCAGCCTGCTGGCACTCCATTGTAGCAGGCTCTGGTGGCGGCAGCAGGGATCCCCGACAGTTTGTGGCTTCTGCTGTGGTGCCCAGATCGGTTTTCCAGCATGGGGGCATTGGAATGTTTGATCAGTAGTGGGAGCAGAGCGAGCCTGGAGCAAGGGAGCAACCCCCCCCGGCTGTCCCCTGAGTCCCCATCAGATTCCTATCACGGGCGGGCGGCCTGAGCCAACAAGGCGCCGGCGATCGCCTTGAGCTGCCACCGCAGCCCGATGAGACCACGCTGCGCCTGACAGGCAGCACGTAGTGGCCAATGACTGCTGGGTGGGGGGGGTGCTTGAAAGGTGGCTGCTGAGTGTGCGGCACCATTGTGGCCAATTTGATTGGTATCAGAAGTGGGGAGCAGAGAGCTGAACTCAGCAAGCCCGAAGCAAGGGAGCACTCCCCCCCACCCACAGCCGGCCCCTGAGTCACCGTGTTGATCAGCATAAGCAAAACAAACGTGGGCCTCGATTCCCACCTGCTGCCGTGGGACGAGTCGCCCTCCGTAGGTTTCCTGCAGGCCATCGCAAAGCAGCATGTTTTCAATTTCAAGAAGCAAATGAGCTGGGAAGGAAGGGGGAAGGTGACGCCGCGGGGGCAGGAAGACACCGCCGTGTACCACCAGCCCGTTGGTTGCGTACCACTAGTGGTAAGCGTACCACCGATTGACAAGCCCTGATATATAGTATACTGCAACTAATTCAAACAACAATGACTTTAAACCACAAAGAAATCCAAAACAACTTTGAAAATATATATCAATCTATTTCCAAGTTAACTCTACAACAAAAAAAATTCCCAGAAAACAACAACAGAGAAGGAGCAGATAAAACAGATAAATGGATATGGAACTGAGAACAGAGACTTAAAGATGGAACTTGACAAAACAAGGAAACATGATTTAATCCTAGTGGAAAAAAATTCACAAGAATTGGAAAAAAAAACTTATCCATTAAGACTACAAAATAAATCTGAGGACAAGAAAACAGATTGGATAAAATGGACCATAGAGATGTCAGAAACATTGGAGAGAAAAGAAATGATAAGAGAATTGGAGAGAAAGAAAAAGAAATTTTTTTTCAAAAAACATGGAAAGGCAGAAGTCCCGTACAAAGACATTTCTCCTGATTTACTTTTTATATCTACAGCAACATTTAGAAACATAGGGAAAAACTTTTTGATTCAGCAAAATACATTGATTAAGAAAGACACTGGGCAAAGGAAAAAGACTAAAGTGGAAACCAAGAAAATAGATGATGGGACTTACCAGAGAGTATACTTAAAAAAGAAACATTTGTTTGAATATGGTTAAAAAATAGAAAAGTTTTGGAATATATATGTCACTCTAAGAGGGATGAATTCTCTAAATATAATATAGTATGCTTTTTTCCCTTTTTTGTTCTCTTTCTTGATATGAGTAACATAAAAAAGTTGAAATGACTTAGATAAAAGGAAATATTTTAGATATTTAAATGTGATTGAATTTAAGAAAATTATAATGGATAAAAATGTTTTGAATAAGAGTTAAAGGACTAGATGACTAGATGTATTAAATGGAATGTTTAAAGATTAAACATTTTTAATTATGGTTAAAAAGAATACGAAATTTAGGAAATAAATACATATTAGCTTAGGAGGGATATATATTTTAAGCAGTATATTATTTTTTATGCTTCTTTACTCTTGCTTTTCTTTCTTTCTTTCTACTTTTATCTATTTCTTAAGAAATGTAAAAGTGTGAGATGGTTTATATGGAAAAATAGAGTTAAATTCTTAAATGTAATTATTTTTTGAGAAAATCTTAACCAGTAAGAATATCTAGAATTTGGTGGGAGAAACAAATTAAAATAAGAACTGTAACAGGATCTATGATAAGGCAACCAGAATGATTGGATAGAAAAGAAATATTATATTGATGTGATTATTTTTAGGACTATTGGGAAAAATATATATTTAATTGTTATCTATCAAAACAATAAGAAATGTATTAACTCAATGTTTGCAAAAGAGGATATTTTGGGAAAAGAGGAAATCAATTAAAACTATTATGTGGATTATGGATTATAGAAATCAATTGTTAGTGATTGTTTTACAAATGTAACCCAGACAACACACTGTTCAACAATTATTAAGTGGTTTATGTTTTTTTTAAAAAAATCAATAAAATATATTACAAAAATAAAATAAAATAGGGAAATAATGTATCTTTATATCTGTATTATTGTTAAAAGTTTTAAATATAGCTTAAAGCCACCCAGAGTCATTTTGAATTTGGAGATGAGCGGCATATACATTTTATAAATAAGTTTCTGTATTATTAAATTTTATTATTTAAATAAAATTTAAAACCACCCAGAGTTCACTTTGAATTTCAATATGGGCAGCATAACATTTTATAAATTGCTGTATCATTAATTATAGTTTTAAATAAAGTTTAAAACCACACAGGGTCACCTTGAACCACAAGATGGACGGCATATAAATTTAATAAACGGTAAGAAAAAAAACACATTTAGAGCTGATTTAAGAAAAAAAGAAAACTCTATCCAAAACTATGGAGCAGCTCATCCCTTTGCATTCTGCTTTGAATTTGTACTTTGAATTTGTTCCCCAAAGGTGACAATAGAAGTATAAATAATAAATATTGGGAATAAGACTTCAACAATGCACTGGGATTTTTAAAAAATCTTGCAGCACAAAAGAAGTACTGAATGGTGCTGGTATAAAACCTGAGCTATTAAAAATTACTATTAGTTGTACAGGGAAAATTCATTTACCTCACTCTCTGCAAATAAAAAGTAATAGAAAGTTGTGCCTTAACTTTATTTTATAGTATTAGATATCATATCACCTTGGGAATTCGAACTCTTCTCTCATCCATTTGATCTTTTGTTGTGCTAAAGAAAGATGTTATGTGATACTTTAGAAAGCCATAAATCCCTGCCTATAGTATCTTACTGACCTTTTTTTTTTTTACTCTAAATAGCCAGATCTCACCAAAGATCACTCTGGTCAGGACACAATTCTGTATGTGCCAAGCTGACTGACTCAAAAATAGGAGAGCAGAAATGATAAATTTCCAGGGTGGCATACTGAGAATTACAGCTGTGACAGCATAATACTCTTTTCCCTATGTTCTCCTCATGTAAACCCTCCTTGTCCTCTTGCTACAGTGTCAGCAGCTTGATCTATTCGGGTTCCTACTCAAGTCTCCTCCAAATCAAACTTGATCCCTGGTGATTTCATGCAGACTTCCCCATTTTGAGGGGGGGGGTATGTTTGGAAACAATTCAAAAGTGGCTTGCCATTGCTCAGAGATGTTGTTTTAACTTTCCAGTTTAGCTTCAACCTAGTATTTTCTGGAGGTCTCTCAGACCAGACTGAATTCCCCTCTTTGTCCTTTGACTTACCGGTCTGAGCACTCGCAGAATCTCCTTCAGGACAGCATGGGTGTTGTTGACAGAGCAAAGCACCAGCGTGCCAACCACCACGTCCACAGAGCCGTCCGGTACCGAAGAGATGTTCTCAGCGGAGCCGACTACAAAATTCTCGAACTGCAGGTGCGTATTCTGAGCCATGCTCTCCAGGAGGACGTTTCTAAAGTTGGGATTGTAGTCCATGCAGGTAACGCGCGAGTTGGGTGGATAAAACTCAAAGTTGGTGCCAGGTCCCACGCCGATCTCCAGCAGGTGGATTTTTCCCGCGGCATCGGCGAAGTCCCGCATGTTCTTGAACAGCGTCTCCTTTTCCTTGTGCATTCTTGCATTGTAGGATTTACTCGCTGTCTTCACGAGAAACGGGAAAATTCTTTTACAAATAGGGTCCCATAAGCCAAAATAGGCAAGCACATGGATGGGCAGGGTGAGGATTTTCATACATTGTTGGAAGATGAGAAGCATCATCATCACCAGACTAGGAAGAGAAGCCCTCTTTGCAGCAAAGCAGCTTGACTCCCTCAACGATTTGCTTTAAATACAGTGTGCTACTCTCTGTTCCCTTAATGAAGTTGCCGAAGCAAACTGACCGCCCCACCAGTCAGTTGCAATCTGTTCCAGTTCTTCCTTAAAGTGTCAGCGATTCTTTCAGTCACTTGTTGAAAAAAATACCCAGTGAACATTTGAATCTGATTTAAATGCAGATTGTTTCCATAGAATCATAGGGCAGGAAGAGATCTTGGACAACCTCCAATTTTAAACTACCTCAGGTAATGAATTACCTCCCCCCACACACACACACATAAACACCCATCATCTACAATGTTGGCAGGTGTTTAAAGTAATAATAATAATAATAATCATCATCATCATCCCACAGTGAGGCACTACCTTGACGTTGTTGTGGGGCTTGTGTATTCTGAGGAAGATGAGAGCTATGCCAGAGGTTCAACCATACTGGACATGTCTCCTCAGAGGAGTCAGACAAAGAGTGTCTCTCCCATAAAAAATATGGTGAGATGTAAATTTCAGAATGCCATACCGGCTCGGATGTCACCGGGGTTAACAAGGTCCGCGCTAGATATTGGAGTTCCTGGATATCTGGTGAAAAATGGGTTACAGGACTCAGGACTGTTGGCTAAGCAACCAGGGCCAGGAGCTGCAGAACTACTGGCGGAAAAGGTGTTTACCCGTCGCAGATACACAGTGATTGAAAACAAAGAAATAATGATCTGTTACTACACATCAAGTCCAACAAGAAGAGGATATCTAAAATGAATGCACCAGTTCTGGAAAGAACAACATCCAGAATCAGAAATAACAGAACAGAGACTAGCAGATCAACACCGATTTATAATACGAAATAAAGTATTCACAGAAGCAGAATTGGAAGAACTGCAAAGGTTTACCCAGGGTAAAGAAATCAAAGCCTTGCCAGAAGTAATTCAGAATGTAGAGACAAACCAGGAGGAGTTGGCAGTGAAAGAATCCAGCAGAGATATACAACTGTTCTAATTTGGAAACCAGGCACCTCTTCCTCAGGAAGAACAAAACCCACTAACTAAAGAAATAAAAGAATTGAAACAAAGAATAACTGAGCATCTAGAACAGCACAAAAATAACAGAATAAGGCTGCCTGCATTGAAGCTTGTTCCAAAGAAACAGCTAGCACAAGCCTTAAAATAAGCAAATACTGCAATATCAAGTATAAGCACCAATTCACTGCAAAAAACAAACCAAGTAATGTACAGCACAGCTGCAGTTATAACTGAATACCTGAGATGCAAAATCAACAAAGAAGAAAAACAAACAAAAAGTGCACCAGAAAAATGGAAGGTTAGACTAGAAAATAAGATAAGCTGTGCATGCTTTGAAAATGATGGGGAGCAGGAGCTTTAGACCCCCCCCCAAACAGCACCTCACTGCTGTTCTTTATGCTTAACTTTCAAACTTAACTTTCCCTATGAATGGGATTCCTTCTTAAAGCAACAGCACCTTTCCTGCCTGCCTGTGTTTCTGAATCATTTTCAGATGAAAATGAATATATGCACAACTTTAATGAATATATGCACAACTTTAATGTTAGTAAATGGCAGCAAGCCTCTGGCCTGAGAAAGGAGCCTGCTTGGTACTTCAGTGAGAGACCTCCAGAAAATACTAGGTTGAAGCTAAACTGGAAACTTAAAACAATATCTCTGAGCAATGACAAGCCACTTTTGAATTGTTTCCAAAAAATACCCCCCCTCCCCATGGGGAAGTCTGCATGAAATCACCAGGAATCAAGTTTGATTTGGAGGAGACTTGAGTAGGAACCCAAATAGATCAAGCTGCTGACTCTGTAGCAAGAGGACAAGGAGGGTTTTCATGAGGAAAACATAGGGGAAAGAGCCTTAGGCTGTCACAGCACAGGCTGTGCCCATTTGGTAGGTCTGCTGGGGCACAACACTACTTTGGGAGGTTTTTTTTGGCTTTCTAAAGTATCACATAACATCTTTCTTTAGCACAGGGGTTCTCAACCTTGGCAACTTTAAGACTTGTGGACTTCAACTCCCAGAATTCCTCAGCCAGCAAAGCTGGCTGAGGAATTCTGGTAGTTGAAGTCCACAAGTCTTAAAGTTGCCAAGGTTGAGAACCCCTGCTTTAGCACAAGTAAAGGTCAAATGTATGAGAGAAGAGTTTGAAAGAAAGATTTCTCTCTTTTTTAAAAAAAACATTTTATTAAGATGTAAAATAAAATACAAAATACAAAACAAATAGTAGGACACAATGGGGAAGAAATACGGAGAAGAAAGGAAGGGAAAAGAACAAAAAAGACAACTTACTCATAACCTGCGTGGAGTTGTCTAGTAACAAACTGGTAATGGAAGTGACAACATTGAAAATGGAAATGACTTTCTATATAAACCAGAAGAAATTTGAGAAAGAAGTAGAACAGATTGAATTGAAGACAAATATATTAGAGCAAACATGGGGAACTGGAATAACAGGGAGACAATTTAACAAAAAGAAATGGGCTAGTGCTTCCAGAAAAATGACAATCAAACGGTCTCCTTTAATTCAAATAACATATATAAGAATGGAGGGAGATCTATTTGATAATTTAAAGGCGCTGATATGGGAGCCTAGTTGGCAAAGGAAGAAAGCTAGAATAAGATTTAAAAAAATGGGATTTCGACTCATTAGGGGCGATTTTATATTGCCAATTAGAGGGTTATTGAAAATAAGGATTTTATTGGTATAATATTGAAAAATTAGACTTAAAAGGGAAAAGAAAATTAAATATTATGAATATGTTTGATTTATTGATTAACTCAGGCAGTATATATAACGGTTTTGATTTTTTAAAGGGGATGTGGTGGGAAATAGATAACTCTTAGGAAAGAGAACAAGATTATGTGCAAATAGATAAAATATATATTTTGGATATTATAGTTTGTTATGAAGTGAGATAAGGGAAAATTTGGTTACCCAAATCTGAAAATTATAAATATCAAAGGTTAAATTGGAATATTAATAAAAAATTAAAAATTGAGTAAAAATCAACATGTTGTAACCTGAGATTTGCACTTTGTTATTGAACTATTGATTAACCCAGTCACCACGTTGCTTTTTAAATATTCAAATGGAAAATTGGAAAATTAATAAAATATTATTTAAAAAAAGAATGAACAGAATATTACAGATAGCCCTTTACTTAGGACCTGTCACTTAGCAACCATTCAAAATTATGACTGACTTGAAAAAGGAGACATGCAATCCAGATCTGAAATTCCAGTGGTCAACCTCACCCTACAATCACACGGCTGCAATTCAGACATTTAGCAACACACATTTAGCAACTCCTTGTGTCCCATTTTCTAGGATTAAGCATTTCTCACAGATCAAAGTATAAGCCCTTGGAACTCTTAGCCGTGGTACACTGTTTGCACAATGATTAGGCAAGTGAGTATTTTCACCATATCATTTTCATGCATATTTTCCACCTCCAAGCGATATAAACTTGAATGCTTAGTGGATATAAGCAGATCAGATTACATGTATTTGTATAATGAGGGAGGGTTTCGATCAACACCCTATATCAAGGTGTGCATTAGGCAGGTTCTTTTCATCAGGCAAAATGAGATTTAACTGATTCTGAAAAGTCAAAAATTGTAAAAAAAAAAAAAAGACTTTCAGAGGGATGCCACACTCTAGAAATTGCTAAAATATTGGGGCGTGATTAGAGAACCATCAAATGTTTTGTTGCAAATAGTTCACAAGGCCGCAAGAAATGTGTTGGCTGGGCTGGGCAGGGCCACGTACACGTTCCACTGTACCACCAATGGTATGCGTACACCGGCTGCAAGTCCCGCACAAGCTATGGTGAGGAACTGCAAGTGCGTCTGTGCCCAGAGGGGGAGGAGAAGGAAACGGAGGGTTGCGTAGGCTGGGCTGCTTTCTGGCCCACTGGATTCAGGTTTTTCCTTTGACTGGGGGCATATGGCCTGACCCTGGCCAAAATGCAAATCCCCCTGTAAGCAGGGATTGGGAGGCTGAAGGTCTCTGTCTTTGTGGCCATGCAGTTCTAAAATCGATGGGCTGCTGCTGGGGAGAAGAATCAAAACAGGGCAAAACAAGCATAGTCCATCATGGTTTATTGATTGCAAAGTTTTCCTCAGGTTTTCCTATCCCTTCCTGGGCTATTAAAATCACATTGGCAAGGTCTGTACTGAACACCTGGCTGCAAACTACTCAAGCAGATTTTAGCCTAGTCCCTTGTGCAATCCTAGGCCACATTCTGGAGGTAAGAGGATATAGTAACAGTAGAGAGCTGCAAAATTGATTCGTGATTTATTCTTCTCTTTAGCAGCAATAACTACGTTCTTTGACGACTTTGCTAGCAACCTGCAGGCTGTGAACTTTCCTTTTCTCCTTGGGGAAAAAATTCAGAAGTGCTAGATTTATTTTTCCTGCCAATTACAATATACCTTGTTGGTTTTTTAAGGAGCTTATGAGAAAAAGATGAAAATTAAAAGATGTATTGATTGAATTGTGAAACAAGGAAGGGTAGTATGTGTACTTATGCACTTCCAGTTGCTGACAGATGTGCCACTAATATTCTGACATGACACCTGCATCCTCTCAGGGCCCAAAGATTATTTTCATTCTTCATAGGGCAGTATTGTGGATTAACTATTTTTTTCTGATTTTAAGGTGATACCCTGGGCTTCTTAAATACATAATAATAAAATAATGAGAACTAAAGGCTCAAAGGGAAGGCAGATTAGAAAGAATGAGACCTTTTGGGATCTTCAATTCCTTTCCTGTTAAGGTTTACTCTTCCTTCCAAACATTAATAAAGGTGGCTTTTCCAGAAAATATGGGAAGAGCTGTAATTAGTGATTTAACTATGCTTTCTTTTTGACTGTGTTTTAATTTATATGTAATTTTGTCCAGTGCATTTGCAACGCAGGTGTTAGTGATCTTATTCCAAGAATTTTTCACCCAGTTAACAATCTCTGGCAGTCTGGGCTTCACAAAGTTCCCACGTACATTTCTCTCCATTCGGTTTTCAATGTAGTCATTGATTTCCACACGCAGATAGTCCTTGAACGGCTTGTTAATGGCTATATCGAGAGTCTGAAGATAAGCCGTCATCCCTGCAGGAATCATGATTTGGTCGATTCTCCGCTCACGAAGGAAGTTTTTCATGGTTTTGGCGCGGTGTGTGCTGGCTGCATCCCAGATCAGCATCCCTCTTTTGTTCCCGCGCATTACAAGCGGCAGCATTAAATCAAGCCACTTTCTTATAACATCTTGTGTGGCCCAGGCTTTTTCAGTTTCCAGCACATAAATGCCAGAAACCCGCTCAATCTTCTCCTTCTTGCCCTTTGCAATGAGTAGCGGTGTTGCTCCTCTTGCTCTCCAGAGATCTGTCAAGACAGAAGTTGGACTCGGAGGAAATGGCTTCCTTTTTTATTTTTATTTTTATTTTTATATAAGTTTTTTATTCATTTTTTCCATACACACAACAGTAATTTTTCAACCAACATGCTGTCTGAGTTTACATGCCAATACATATTTAATTCCTAATCCTTTCTTCTTTTTTCCAGCCAGTGGTAAAATAAAGTCCAGGTCTGATAGTAGTCCATAAATTTTTATGTTATACATCTCCCTTGGAAGGTGACTCAGGGTGGCTTACACGTTATAAAACAAGTAAGGACGCAACTGGTGCAAGACATTGAGGGAGTCAAGCTACTTTGCTGCAGAGAGGGCTTCTCTTCCTAGTTTGGCGATGATGATGATTCTCATCTTCCAACAATGCATGAAAATTCTCATCCTGCCCATCTATGTGCTTGCCTATTTTGGTTTATGGGACCCTATTTGTAAAAAAACTTTCCCGGTTTTCTTGAAGGCAATGAGCAAACTCTACAATATAAGAATGCACAAGAAAAAGGAGATGCTGTTCAAGAACCTGCGGGACTTTGCCGACGCCTCAGGAAAGCTTCACCTGCTGGAGATTGGCGTGGGCCCCGGCACCAACTTTCAGTTTTATCCACCCAACTCGCACATTACCTGCATGGACTACAATCCCAACTTTAGAAACATCCTGCTGGAGAGCATGGCTCAGAATACGCACCTGCAGTTCGAGAATTTTGTGGTCACCTTCGCTGAGGACATCTCTTTGGTACCAGACGGCTCTGTGGACGTGGTGGTTGGCACGCTGGTGCTTTGCTCTGTCAACAACACCCAGGCTGTCCTGAAGGAAATTCTGCGAGTGCTCAGACCGGTAAGTCAAAGGGCAAAGATCACCAAGTAATGAGCACTAGGCTATGCATGCTTTGAAAATGATGGGGAGCAGGAGCTTTAGATCCCCAAAAACAGCACCTCTCTGCTGCTCTTTATGCTGCCGATTTTCAAACTTAACTTTAGTTATGAACGGGATTTTCTTCTTAAAGCATCTGCAGCTTTCCTGCCTGCCTGTGTTTCTGAATCATTTTCACATGGTGTACAACTTTAATGAATATATGCACAACTTTAATGGCCTTAGAGAGGAGCCTGCTTGGTACTTCAGTGAGAGATTTCCAGAAAATACTAGGTTGAAGCTAAACTGGAAAGTTAAAACAAGCCACTTTTGAATTGTTTCCAAAAATACCCCCCTCCCCATGGGGAAGTCTGCATGAAATCACCAGGGATCAAGTTTGATTTGGAGGAGACTTGAGTAGGAACCTGAATAGATCAAGCTGCTGTAGCAGGAGGACAAGGAGGGTTTACATGAGGAAAACATAGGAAATGAGGTTGTGCCCATTTGGTATGTCTGCTGGAGCACAACATTACTTTTGGACTTTTTGACTTTCTAAAGTATCACATAATGTCTTTCTTTAGCACAACTAAAGGTCAAATAAATGAGAAAAGAGTTAGAAAGAGAGATTTCTCTCTGTTTTAAAAAAACATTTTATTAAGATGTAAAGTAAAATACAAAATACAAAGCAAATAGTAGGACACAATGGGGAAGAAAAAGGGAGAATAAAGGGAGGGAAAGGGAGGAAAAAGAACAAAAAAGAGCTAGTACTTCTGGTTGTGCTTCTTGTCTGGACTATCTTGCAAAGCTGATTTTTATGATATAAAGTATATAGTTTTGAACTTAGTACCAAAGCCTCCACTCTATTGTTTAAAGGAAAAATAACATGACTCTACTACTCCTACACCACTTCACTGCTGGAGGTGGCTAACGGGATTAGACCTCATCTCCTTCCTGTCCATCTCTTAGCTCTCTCAGTTTCGGTTTTAGTACAGTTTTTAATTTCAGTGTGGTATAGTCACTAAGATATTGGGCTGACACTAGGAAGACCCAAGTTCCACATTGCCCTCAGCCATGGAAGCTCATTGGGCCACTTTATTCTACTCAGTACTTGTACAATCTAATTCAGAAGGCTGTTGTGGGAAAAATAGGAGAGACTGCTATATATTCTGCCTTGATGTCATAAATGAAATGCATCTTATGAGTAAGTAATCTGCAAATTACCCAAACAAGATATCAGTGTATGTATATTTAAAGTAACTTAACTTTAAATCTTGTGATCCAACAAAAGCAAATATTTCTCCTACAGGATATCCAAATTTATATTTCCAAATGATCATTATTTTCATTTGATATGTTATGGCAAACATAACTCAGACTAACAGGAAATATGCTATTATATGCTTCAAAATAGCAATACCTAATTAGCAATACCTAATACAATGTGAAAAAGAAATTTTCTTTTTCACATTGTAGGGAGATAGTGGTGATCTTCTGGCATGCTATTTTCCAGAAGCCAGCAAATATTATTTAATAGGAATCACCAGCTCTGGTGTTGGCTGTGGCAGACCAAAATTTCCAGGACTCTATGTGCGTGCTGCAAGTTACAAAAAATAGATATATTCATATTTATCTAACAAAACAAATATTGTAAGCCTTCGGCTTGTCTTAATTTTGGGAACTGCTGGATGGATAACTTTCCATCTTGTATAAAATTCAAATTTTATTGAAATAGGGTGACAGATGATTATGTTTTAAGTTTTTTTCTTTCCCTTGCACACATATTTTCCAGAAAATTCCCAGTAATGGAACTAATTGATTTATGTGGTAATTCAATATAATAAACCTAGTCTTCTAATCTTGGTATTCTAATCTGCTACTTATGCATACATACCTAGAAAGAATTTAACATGTATTTAATTGATAGTTTAAATATAAACATCACTGTTATGTACCATTTATGATCTATAAAATATATAAAAGCTATCACTAATATGCTACTGTGGCAGAGGGCTAGTACTAGTAGTGCCAGAAAGAATTAAGCGACTGGGCCAAAGCCGAAAGGACGCTCAGCTGTGGATGCATCTGGTGGTGAAAGGAAAGTCCAATGCTGTAAAGATCTTTTCTCCATAGGAACCTGGAATATAAGATCCATGAATCAAGGCAAGCTAGACGTAGTCAAACAAGAGATGAACATCGACATCTTAGCGAACTAAAATGGACAGGAATGGGTGAATTTAACTCAGATGACCATCAGGTATACTACTGTGGGCAAGAATCCCTCAGAAGAAATGGAGTAGCCTTCATAGTCAATAAAAGAGTAGGAAAAGCAATACTGGGATACAATCCCCAAAATGACAGAATGATCTCAGTTCGAATCCAAGGCAAACCATTCAATATCACAGTAGTCCAAATCTATGCCCCATCTACTGGTGCCAAAGAGGATGAAATTGACCGGTTCTATGAAGCCCTATAGCACCTTATAGAAATAACACCAAAAAATGATGTCCTTATCATCATGGGGTATTGGAATGCTAAAGAAGGAAGCCAAAAGATAACCGGAATAACAGGCAAGTTTGGCCACTCTAATGGCAGAAAGTGAAGAGGAACTAAAGATCCTCTTGATGCAGGTGAAAAAGGAGAGTGCAAAAGTTGGCTTGAAACTCAACATTAAGAAAACCAAAATCATGGCATCCGGCCCTCTCAATTCCTGGCAAAGAGATGGGGAAGAAATGGAGGTAGTGTCAGATTTTATTTTCCTGGGCTCCACGATCACCGCAGATGGGGACTGCAGCCCAGAAATTAAAAGATGCTTGCTCCTGGGGAGGAAAACTATGGCAAATCTAGACAGCATACTAAAAAGCAGAGACATCACCCTGCCAACAAAAGTGCGTATAGTCAAGGCCATGATTTTTCAAGTAGCAATGTATGGATGTGAAAGTTGGACCATAAGAAAGGCTGAGCGACAAAGAATTGAGGCCTTTGAACTATGGTGCTGGAGAAGACTCCTGCAAGTCCCTTGGACTGCAAGGCATTCGAACTGGTCAGTCCTAGAAGAGATCAACCCCGACTGCTCTTTAGAAGGCCAGATCCTGAAGTTGAAACTCAAATACTTTGGCCACCTAATGAGAAGGAAGGACTAACTGGAGAAGAGTCTAATGCTGGGAAAGATTGAGGGCAATAGAAGAAGAGGACGACAGAGAATGAGGTGGCTGGATAGAGTCATTGAAACAGTAGGTGTGAACTTAAATGGACTCCAGAAGATGGTAGAGGACAGGAAGACCTGGAGGAATGATGTCCATGGGGTCGCCATGGGTTGGACACAACTTTGCAATTAACAACAACAAACATAACTAAAATACACATATTATTTCAAAATTTACCTACTTTATAGACAAATATATTCTGATTCTCATTCTAATAACTCCTCCTTTAATAACAAAATATCTTTCATTATCACAAATCTATTTCCATATAACAATTAAAGTTATAGTCTAACAGTTAGTTTTAACTCCCATTATAAATTTAAGTGCTAAATATTTAAAAAAAACATTATCTCTGAAAAGCTGCTTTACCCATTAAGTAGATTTCTAAATCCCATTTTTAAATCTAACTCTGGCTTTCCTTTTGTGCCAAGTAGGTTTCCATACCAGTGCCTCTAAAACAGTGATGGCAAACCTTTTAGAGACTGAGTGCCCAAACTGCAACCCAAAACCCACTTATGCATCATCGGGTGCCGGGTGGGTGTGTCCCATTGAGTGGATGTGGCCCATTGGGTGGGCATGGCTGCGGTGTTAACAGCAGACTGGGTGGGATTAAAAAGTTCAATCAATCAATTCCAACTTTGCAAGATCTTTTTTCCCCCGCAAGAAGTTGAAATTGATTGATTGATTGATTGATTGATTGAAGCTTTGTTTTAGTACACAGCGGCAGAGGCAAAAAGGTTTTATAAAACCCAGCTGAAGGCCTAGGACTTGGGCAATGGCATGCATGCCCACAGAGAGGGCTCTGAGTGCCGCCTCTGGCACCCATACCATAGGTTCGCCACCACTGCTCTAAAACCTTGGATGTATCTCCCTTCATTCCTACACCTGTTGTTTGAATCAAGGGAGAATGTCCAGTTATCAGTCTTTCAAAAGAACTGGCCCCTTTGTAATTGTTAAGTTGTTGCCCTAATAATTCAAATCTCCATATTTGGTTTAGGGTATTTATAGCCAGTTCAGTATCTGGTCCTCTTCTTCTTGTAATTTCATCTGAGTAGAATAGAGAGTCATATCTGGTGGTGGTGGTGTTTGGTTATCTAAAATGTCTATGTTCTCTGCTTTGGGAGTTACATCAAAGTTCTCAGCCACTTGTACATGTTGTATGAAGTCTTCTTTAATGTTAAATTGTTCATCTTCTGTTATTTTTTGGGTTATAGGTTGATCAGTTTGAGTCTGAGGTTCAATTTGTAGTTTTGTAAAAATGTCTTTGGCTTTCACTCCTGAGATGATTAGCTCTGTTGCTTCACAGATATTTTCAAGGATAACTTTGTAATTAAGTTGTGGATAGGATTCATCCATTTCCATGGTGATTAAAGATAGTCCTTTAGTGGAGGCTATGTTTAGTAAGACTCAGCTATTGTCCACCTCCACAATCTATAGGAATTATTGTCACCACAGCTGTTTCTACATCTTATCTTTTTTGATAGTATAAAGAACAAATCAAAGTAGTCAACAAGCATAATTGAAAAAAGAAATTCCAGTTGCTATGCCAAGGTTTGCCACAAGATGTCCCCCAGCAGATCACAAAATCTTTTCCCAAATGCCAAATAGCCTCTTATTCAGTTAAAACACACAGAAAAGCTGATATTTTGCAAAGTTAATAGTTGAAGAAGTTAAAAAAGATGCTATAATAAAAAGTTTGGGCCCCCAAGGTATCCACAAAACAAAAATCCAATTATTTAGTTGTTGAAATTAGTAGTTCTTTCATTTTCTTTCCAAGCTGTAAAATCCCACATATGCAAACGCCGCTGAACTGACAGCGGGGAAACGAATTTCAAAAGGCTTTCACAGGAAGGTAATTAGAGTAATTAGGGAAAAAGAGAGGTAAAAAAGGATCTCACCCAACACCTCCACTCCTGCTTCATATGCTTAGCTATTATTGGGACTTTCGGCTGATGCGACTAGGACCTAGGGAGCTGACTCAGATCAAATGGAAGGGATGCCGCCCTTCTGTGATCTTGCAAGGATCCTCCCCAATGGTGATGGACTGTGTCTGAGCAAGGAGGGTTCTTAGAGAGCCGCAAGGCCTTAACAGCTCCACCTGCTGCTTCCTCGGCTGTTATCTCCCTCAGCGCATCTTGGAAGGAGACAGTTTCCTTAGCAAAAATCTTTTGCTGAAGTTCTTGGCTCTCAGACCACAAACTAGCCGATCTTGTAGCCATTCTTCCAAGTCCTTAAATTCGCACGGCTTTACAGCTTGACGCAGAGCAGCAATGAAGTCCGCGGCAGACTCTCCTGGATGCTGGTCCCGCTGTTCAAAAGCATGTCGCCAAGCGATGACAGACAGCTTCAGCTCAAAATGTTCTTTGAGCATTTTCTTAAGCTCGTGTAAGCAATGGACTCCAAGGGTGCTGGAGCAACCAAGTTTTCAGCAATGTCAAAAGTCTCTTGACCCTAAATACACAGCAACGTCACGGCTTTCAGTCAGTCCTCCTGAACTTGGTTGGCTCTAAAATAATTTTCCACCCTGGGAACATAGGAGCTTCAGCATTCAGGATGTGTGACATCGAATTCAGAAAGACGACCGATCTTTGCGATGGTGAATTTTGGCGACCTCTTTCAATGCCTCATGCTGCGGTGCAGGCTTCCAAAGGGGTTCCAGGGTGGTCCTAGCCATACTCTCCTCCAGCGTCTTCGTACTAGCAGGCAAAGAGGAAGGAATTTGGAACGCCACACTTCTAAGCACTTGCAGGCCTTCTGTGGTGAGTCAGCCTTTGAATCTTCGGCAGCACGATCCCACCTTCATCGCCAATGCTGTTTCGCGCGTTGGTAGGCATTGAACAAGGCAGAGTAACAAACAGGTACTTCTTTATTCTTGCTTAAACAGAACTCTCCACAAAATGGCTCTGCTCCTTTTTATACATTCACCCTGGGGCATTGTCAGCCAATGAATGCAACGTATCTTCCCGCTCAAATGCATGCTCAGTAACTCGGAGACAGCCTGTCTGACCCAGGCAGGCCACATGGTCTGCCTGGGTCTTAGTGCAGCTTCCTGCACCTGGTCTGTCAATCAAAGCCCAGGACATAACAGTATGCATGCAAAGACCTTAGTGCCAGAGACCAAGAACCAGCCTGGAGAGCTTTACTGAGGGTAGGTGAAGGGGATAGCCACAGTATGATTTTGAATGGCGTGTGTGTGTGTGTGTGTGCATGTAGCTACTTCTACAAGAACAGGTAATACAAACATCCTGGACAAATTTTCCCTCCCACCAGACAAAAATCCAAGTTGTTCAATACTTGCTGTGCCAACTATTCCCAAATGCCATCTCTCCATGAATCCATTTGACTGACTAATTACAAAGTAAATGAGGCAAGAATGAAAACCTTACAATGGGTTTCCTCCCTCCCCCCATAGTTTTCCTAGTTGTCTTCTGAGGTTTCACTTGAGGGCCAATGGCTCCAGGACTCCTTTCCCTCTCTGCAGTTTTCCACAGACATCTGGGAAGATCTGTTCCACTCTACTTGCATGGTGACTTTCTACTTGATGGATGGATTCAAACCCAATTCCATGGCTCAAAGGAATAGACGGTCTTCTCTGAAAGCAGCCTCTGGCTCAGTGTGCTCTGTTTCCAAAGGTTGCTGAATCATCTGTACAGGACTGAAAGATATGAGGTCCCTCCCCCCCTTTCTGGGTGACTCTCCCGGAAGAAACATTGCTGGTCAGACATGAGGAATGGAGAACAGAGGATAAAAAATGGAGAAGTAGAATGGAGGATGAATAGCTGGCAGGCAAGGTTTTGAACAGATATTAATGTTAACTTTACAGATGTAAAAGAGACAGATGAAATCCATTCAACGACATACAGTACAGTAAATGCAAGAGTGAAACTTTTCCTGTAGATGAACTTAAAACATTCCCTCCTGATAACTTTGGGCTGCTTCTTAAAAGCACACAGAGAGAAAAAGAGTGAGAGGAGAAAAGAAAAAAAAAAGAACACAGTTCTCCTCGCCCTGTTTTGCTGGCCAGGCAAAGCAGGGTAAGGGAATTTGCTTTGCTTATTTTAATATTATTTCTAACAGAATTTAAAATTCTTTTCTGTTTGGATTAGAGACATTTAACAATTACATTTAATTCATATATAAAGACTTAGACACACAAAGACAAAGAAAAGAGCAAAGAGAAAAGGAGAGGAAAACAGAACTCTCAGTTTTCACACACTGGTCATTCCCACCATAAATCTCAGTTAACTCAAATTAGGGAAGGCACAACTTTTAAACATATCACATATTTGTATAGAAAGAGAGGGAGAGAGAAGATCACTGTATATATATATAGTGGGGCAAAAAAGGATTGAGTCAGCCACCAATTGTGCAAGTTCTCCCACTTAAAAAGATGAGAGAGGCCTGTAATTGTCATCATAGGTAGACCTCACCTATGAGAGACAAAATGAGAAAACAAATCCAGACAATCACATTGTCTGATTTGGAAAGAATTTATTTGCAAATTATGGTGGAAAATAAGTATGTGGTCACCTACAAACAAGCAAGATTTCTGGCTCTCACAGACCTGTAACTTCTTCTTTAAGAGGCTCCTCTGTCCTCCACTCATTACCTGTATTAATGGCACCTGTTTGAACTTGTTATCAGTATAAAAGATACCTGTCCACAACCTCAAACAGTCACACTCCAAACTCCACTATGGTGAAGACCAAAGAGCTGTCAAAGGACACCAGAAACAAAATTATAGACCTGCACCAGGCTGGAAAAACTGAATCTGCAATAGGCAAGCAGCTTGATGTGAAGAAATCAACTGTGGGACCAATAATTAGAAAATGGAAGACATACAAGACCACTGATAATCTCCCTCAATCTGGGGCTCCATGCAAGATCTCACCCCGTGGGGTCAACATGATCACAAGAACGGTGAGCAAAAATCCCAGAACCACACGGGGGGACCTAGTGAATGACATGCAGAGAGCTGGGACCAATGTAACAAAGACAACCATCAGTAACACACTACGCTGCCAGGGACTCAGATCCTGCAGTGCCAGACGTGTCCCCCTGCTTAAGCCAGTACATGTCCGTGCCCGTCTGAAGTTTGTTAGAGAGCATTTGGATGATCCAGAAGAGGATTGGGAGAATGTCATATGGTCAGATGAAACCAAAGTAGAACTGTTTGGTAGAAACACAACTCGTCGTGTTTGGAGGAGAGAGAATGCTGAGTTGCAGTCAAAGAACACCATACCTACTGTGAAGCATGGGGGTGGCAACATCATGCTTTGGGGCTGTTTCTCTGCAAAGGGACCAGGATGACTGATCCATGTACAGGAAAGAATGAATGGGGCCATGTATCGTGAGATTTTGAGTGCAAACCTCCTTCCATCAGCAAGGGCATTGAAGATGAAACGTGGCTGGGTCTTTCAGCATGACAATGATCCCAAACACACCGCCCGGACAACAAAAGAGTGGCTTCGTAAGAAACATTTCAGGGTCCTGGAGTGGCCTAGCCAGTCTCCAGATCTCAACCCCATAGAAAACCTTTGGAGGGAGTTGAAAGTCCGTGTTGCCCAGCGACAGCCCCAAAACATCATTGTTCTAGAGGAGATGTGCATGGAGGAATGGGCCAACATACCAGCAACAGTGTGTGCCAACCTTGTGAAGACTTACAGAAAACCTTTGACCTCTGTCATTGCCAACAAAGGATATATAACAAAGTATTGAGATGAACCTTTGATATTGACCACATACTTATTTTCACCATAATTTGCAAATAAATTCTTTCCAAATCAGACAATGTGATTGTCTGGATTTGTTTTCTCATTTTGTCTCTCATAGGTGAGGTCTACCTATGATGAAAATTACAGGCCTCTCTCATCTTTTTAAGTGGGAGAACTTGCACAATTGGTGGCTGACTCAATACTTTTTTTGCCCCACTGTATCTATAAATATGTGTTTTCATAGATTTTGATGGGTATAGGTAGGTAGGTCTTGGTGTATTCGGGTCTTTTCCCGTGTAAGATTGAGAGCATCCTAGCGATGTTTTGACGAGGTCCCACTCATCATCTTCAGGCTGGGGTCTTCAGCTTCGTGCTTGTGCGAGCAAAGTGTGATCGGAGCAGCCGTCTCTCTATAAATATTGGTGGGGGGTGTAGAGTGCTGACTTAGTTGCTGTAGGACGGTTGGTTGGCTGTGTTGGAGTTATTGTTTGTGGATTGTTTGGCTGTTTTGTAACATCCTGAGTAGCTGAGGTGCTGGCTATGTGCCCATTAGTCTTTTGTGTTGTAGTGACCTGGGTAATGGTTTGTGTGATGACATCCTGAGATCTAGTGTAGTGATATCCTGAGTTCTATGTTGCACCATCCTGGGTTGTAGGCTGTGTTGTAACATCCTGAGCTTTAACATTGTAACCGCCTGAGTTCTGTGGTGTGACGTCCAGGGCAGAAAGCTGTGAAGTAACATTCTGGGCTTTGGTTTGGTTCCAAGTTTGCGGTCTAGCTCTGTGTTCATGGCGTGTGTCCGTTTGCTTTGTGTGGGTGTCGGAGGGAGGTGCAGCAGCTGGTGATGTCATCATGGTTTGGCTTCTGGATGGTGGTTGCATTTTGTCTGAGGGATGGGTTTGGGCTTGGGTTTGGATTTGGTGAGGGTGAATGATGGTGGCGTACTGTGTTGTTCTGGGTCCGGTGTCATTTTTCGTGGCTAGGATTCGTTTGTTGATTAGGTAGGCATCTACATATATTCTTCTCTTTTAAGTACCTTTATTTAGCCAAATTGGTTTCCCAGCTTTGTCCCTGAGCAAAGCCCATTCCTCACATATCTCCCTTGCTCATTTTCTCTTCATACTGCAGGGGCAGAACACTACTTTGGGAGTTTTTTCACTAGTCTTTCATTCTGTAGAAGCCTCTGTACAGCAAGATATCTGAAGTAAATAAATTGAAGGCTGCCTTTCACCTTTAAATAAAATTTTAAAATGCTGCCCCAAATCAGCCATTTCCCTGCAGAATTTCAAAGCTGTGTTCGTGTAGTGATAAGAAGCACAAAGAGAGGCTGGGGATAGCATGCAGTCCAGTGGCTTTGGGATGCTTTATATATATTGATATTGTATGTGTTATTTGCTCCTGGCTACTTTCCTTCATGACCAGAGGCAAGCTCGCCTGACCAATAACCAGCCAAGACACAGTGAAGGCCTTTTGTTTTGTTTATTGCATAAGTGGGGAGAGAAGCTACCAAAGCTTGCTTCTCTCCAAAGTTTTAACCCAAAATATTTCCTTCTTTATACATCCCTTGTCCTGGCCACCACATCCCTCCTCTTTCTCCATTGGCTGAGATACTATGAGGTTACACTCTTTCCGACCGCCTCCTACATATTTCCTGCTAACACATTAAATCATACATCACATGTTCATTAAAATTAGGAGATAATTTATGCAAGATGTGTTAGTTAATATTAATCAATTAATTGTGCATGCTCAGTTGCCTGAGTTCTGGCCTCCTTTCTTTATGACTTCTTAGAAAAATAGTTATCTTCTATTACAGATGTTGTCTTCTTCCTTCCCCACTCTTAAAATCCAGCTATTTTTGCCTACATATTTCTTTTACATCCTTTCTTTATTTAACCTTTCCTGTTTCCCATCATAGCTTCTCTACTCAGTAAATTTCCACTGCAGCAAATTCAATTTTAAATTTCTCTTTTAATATTAAAATTTGAAGACCTTTCTTTTACTTCTGTCATATGCTATTTGAGAAATGACCTATATATTTGCCGTACAGAGAAAATTAGCAGCCATTTCCATGGGTGGAATAGTTACCTACTCTGTGCTGCCCTCTGTAATCAAATAATAATTGCCAGTAAAACTAATGTAACCTTCCAAATAGAAAATGTAGGGTTGTTCCTAGCACCCTGGAACATGACTAAAATTTAGATGTTATTCTTATCAGGCTATTTGTCCAACTAGCTAGTTTTTCTCCAAAGAAACATATTGTTTATTAACTTTTATTGTTGTGTTTATAGCACATCCTCAGCCTCATTTTAATATATCCTGCTGTGTGTTACTAAAGTCCACATGGAAATTTATAACTAGCAGAGCATCGACTAGCTCACAGGTCAGCAAACCGCGGCTCCGGAGCTGCCAGCAGCTCTTTGTGCCATCTCCTGCAGCTCTTTGTGCTAGCATCTCCCGAACCCTTGTTATCCCTGCCACAGACTCGGCTCATCCACCCTCACTCTCTCCTCTTCTCTCTCTACGGATGAGACTGCTCACTTCAAATGGTTGGCTACCAAGGCCCGGGAGCCAGGCAGGTGGGCAAGTCTCGACCGCAGCATTTTGTTGCTGTTGTCCACATGGAAATTTATAACTAGTAGAGCATCGACTAGCTCACGGGTCGGCAACCCGCGGCTCTGGAGCCACATGTGGCTCTTTGTGTCATCTTCTGTGGCTCCGGAGCCTCATCCTCACCATCCCTCCCTTCTTCCTCCTGCTGCCCCCCCCAGGCTTCAGTCTTGGCTGGGGCGGTGGTGGTGGCGGGAGCATCACTTCCTGGGCCATCCCCGGGCTGCCGAGTCAGCCACATATCTGTCCGGGCCGGGCGGCAGTCCCGGCTGGGCGGCAGTCCCGGCTGGGCAGCGGCAGCATCACTCCCTGGGCCATCCCCGGGCCGACTATGCATCTTTCCAGGCCGGGCCAGGCGGCAGTTCAGGCTGGGGTGGCAGCAGGAATGCATCACTTCCTGGGCTGTCCCTGGGCAGCTGAGCCAGCCACGCATCTCCGTGGGCCGGGCTGAGCAGCAGTCCCGGCTCGGGGGGGTGGAAGCGGGGGCATCACTCCCTGGGCCGTCCCCAGGCCGCCGAGCCAGCTATGTGTCTCCCCAGGCCAGGTTGGGCAGCAGTCCTGGCAGCAGGAGGGCATCACTTCCTGGACCGTCCCCGGGCAGCTGAGCCGGTCACGCATCTCTGCGGGCTGGGCTGAGCAGCAGGCCTGGCTGGAGTGGCGGCAGTGGCATCGCTTCCTGGGCTGTCCCCAGGTTGCCAAGGCAGCCATGCATCTCCCCGGGCTGGCCTGGGGACATCGCTTCCTGGGCCATCCCCAGGCCATTCCCCGGGCAGCCGATGGCCACGTGTCTCTGCGGGCTGTGCTGGGCAGCAGTCCTGGCTGGGGTAGTGGCAGCATCGCTCCCTGGGCCATTCCAGGGCTGCCGAGCTGACCACATGTCTGCCTGGGCCGGGTGGCAGTCCTGGCTGGTGCGGTGGCAGCAGGGGCATCGCTCCCTGGGCCATCCCCGGGCCGCTGAGTCAGCTATGCGTCTCCCCAGGCTGGGCTGGGTGGCAGGGGGACATCGCTTCCTGGGCCATCCCTGGGCTGTTCCCTAGGCAGACGAGCTCGCCACACATCTCCCCGGGCCAGTCCATGGTGTCCCAGACGCCTTTCAGAGCCTTCTACTGCCTCCTGCCCTCCTACCCTCCCTGCCCCTTCAGCGCCGTCTGCTTTTTGTTCTCTCTCTCTCCTCATCTGGAGAGAGAGGGGGGCAGAGAAAAGAGAGAGAAAGAGAGAGGGTGACTTGTTCAGACAAAGAACCAGTGGGGGGCAAGGCGAGGTAAATCAAAAGACGCAGAACTTTCATGCTAGCATCTCCCAAACCCTTGTTATCCCTGCCACAGACTCGGCTCATCCACCCTCACTCTCTCCTCTTCTCTCTCTCTTTTTTTATTATAATTTTTATTAGTTTTTTACACAAACATAAGTCATTCAATAGTTGGTAAACAGTGTGGTGTCTGGGTTACATTTGTAAAAACAGTCCTTAACAATTAATTTCTATAGTCTGTATTTCATATATTAATTTTGTTTACTTTTCTCTTTCCCTAAAAACATCCTTTTCTTGAAACATTTCATTAATACAATTCTTATTATTTTAATAACTGACAATTTGGTATATATTTTTCCAATATTCCTAAAAATAATCATATTAATACATTTCTTTTCTTTCCATTCATTTGGATTGCCTTATCATCAATCCTGTTACAGTCCTTATTTTAGTTTATTTCTCCCACCAAATTCTGAATATTTTTACTGGTAGTTAACAGACTTGATAGAAAAATAAAATCTATTTTTTCCATATAAGCCATCTCATATTTTTGTGTTTCTTAAGTATTAAATATAAAAGTAAAAAAAAGAAGGGAAAAGAAAAAGAATGAGAGAGAAAAAAGTAATAATAAAAAATACAAAAGAATAAAAGAAAGCAGTTGTAACAGAACAGAGAGAATAACATAGTACTTAAAATAAATATCTCTCCTAGTTTAGTAGTATTTATTTTCTCGAATTTCTAATTCTTTTTAATCATAATTTAAAATATATTTAATCTTTAAACATTCTGTTCAATAAATCTAGTCATCTAATCCCTTAACTCTAATTCAAAACATTTTGTATATTTTTCTTGAGTTCAGTCACCTTTAAATATCTAAAATATTTCATCCTTCTTAAAGTGTTCCAATATTCCTAAACAATCATCATATTAATACATTTCTTCTCTTTAAAAAAAAGAAAAAGAAAACAAAAAAGAAGAGAGGAAAGCAATAATAACAAAACATAAGAAATAATATAGTAAGAATATATATCCCTCCTAGATTGATTGTATTTATTTTCTCAAATTTCTTTTTTTTTTAATCATAGTTAAGAATATAGTTAATCTTTAAACATTCTATTCAAATAAATCTAGTCATCTAGTCCCTTAACTCTAATTCACTTGTGTGTGTGTGTGTGTGCGTGCGTGTGTGTGTGTGTGTGTGTGTGTACATTTCTTGAATTTAATCACATTTAAGTATCTAAAACATTTCATCCGTCTTGGAATGATGTGTTTCAATTTTTTTCATTTTCTTTTACCATATTTAAACACATGTTTCTTTTTAAAATATTCTCTCTGATATGTCGCATTATCTTTTTTTCTTAATCTCTTTTCTTTGCTCCAGATCTTTCTTGATCAATATACTTTGCTGTATCCAAAGGTTTTCCCATATGATCATAGATGTTCCTGTAGATGTAGAAAGTAAGTCAAAATCTCTGTCCTGCGCACTGCACTCTTTTTTCCATTAGAATCCCTTCTCTTGTGTTCAAATTTGTTTTGTGATGTTGAAGTATAAATTGTCTTTCCTTCCATTTGAATTAAGTCATACTTAGTTTTGTAAAAGTCCATCTTTAAGCCTTTCCCCTCTGATTTATATTCCATTATCTCTACTATGTTCTCCTGAGGATTTTTTTGAAGTGAGCTGAAATTGGAGATAAGTTGACTTATACATTCCAAGTTAGTTTGCATTTCTTTATGGTTTAAGATCATTGTCTTTTGAATGGATTGCAGCATATCATATATTTCCTCTTGTAAAACATCCATTTTTTCTATAAATATCACTTTCTCTGAACAGCTCTATTTTAAGATTTTAAAAGCCACAAATAAAAGTTTTTAGCTCCTCATCCACCAGATGTCAGTGTTGAATCATTTTTCAGTTTTCTTTTTCTCCTTAAAGAGTTAAATTCTCCGCTTCCAATAGCCAAAAGAGGGGGGGAAATCCCTCCCCTTTTTTCACTCTCGGAGATATTTTTGCTTCTTGGGAGTTCTTTTTTTTCCCAGGAAAATAAGTAGGATAGAGAAAATTAATTCTTACCCAGCTTCAAAAACACTGTTTACAATCAATTTATGTAGAGCTTCTTGACTTCCATTTGCTTACAGCTAGAGCTAGACAAAAAGTTAGCCTTTCTTTTGTTGGTTTCTGGGAGGCTTCTCCTGGACTGATCGGAGAGACTGCTGTCTCTCCTAGGTCCCTGGAAGTACCTTCCTTCAGTACCACCTTTCCGGGGCGGCTTCTGGCCCATTTAGGGTCCCCAAACGAGAAGAAACTCAGCTGAAGAGCTCGGCATCCTGAGTCTCCCAGCCAATGACACTGCTGGCGGAAACAGGAAGAGCGCACCATGCATCTCCCAGGCCTGGTCCATGGTGTCCCAGGCACTTTTCAGTGCCTTCTACTGCCTCCTGCCTCCCTACCCTCCCTGCCCCTTCAGCACTGTCTGCTTTTCGTTCTCTCTCTCTCCTCATCTGGAGAGAGAGAAGGGAAGAGGAAAAAGAGAGAAAGAGAGAGGGTGACTTGTTCGGGTGAAGAACCAGTGGGGGGCAAGGAGAGGTAAATCAAAAGACGCAGAACTTTCGTGCTAGCATCTCCCGAACCCTTGTTATCCCTGTCACAGACTCGGCTCATCCACCCTCACTCTCTCCTCTTCTCTCTCTACGGACGAGACTGCTCGCTTCAAATGGTTGGCTACCAAGTCCCGGGAGCCAGGCAGGCGGGCAAGTCTCAATTGCAGCATTTTGTTGCTGTTGTTTTTTTGCATGCATGCGGTGCTGGTTGGGAACAGCCAAGCAAACTCTGTGGTTGGAAGTCCCTGCAGCTTAGGAGCCAGGATCTTCCCCCTCTCAGTCCCAAATCCCAAGCAGGATTAACAATATTGGGATTGGAAGTGAGCTGCGAGGAGATGGTCTGTCTCTCTTCCTCCCCTCCTCCCTTCCACGCCAGCTACTGAGGCTCTCTGCTGGGCGCAGTCAGCCTGAAGTGGAGGAGGGTGAGGGGCCTTTCAAAGTGTGACATGGATGGGACAGCCTTTGGATGGGACAGCCTTTCAGGAGGGTGCGGATGAACTGTAGCTCTCCAGATATTGCTAACATACAGTGTTTGCCATCGCTGCAGCAGAATCGATGAGAGGTGCTGGCATTTCTCTTTGTCAGAATGTGGTGAATCCACATTGCCCATCTCTAAGTGAGGAAGTTAAACAATTTGGTAGGTGAACTGGTTCTGTTAGTAAAGGGGGGAGGTGAAGGGAAAAAGAGAGGGAGAGAGAGAAGAAAGAGGAAAGAGAAAGAGAGAGGAAAGAAAGAGAAAGAGAAAGAGGAAAGAAAGGAAAGTGGAAAGAAAGAGGGAGAAAGAGAAAAGAGAAAGGGAGATGAAGGAAAGGGGGAGGAAAGGAAGAGAGGAAAGAAATAGAAAGAGGGAGACAGAGGAAAGAAAGGGAGAAAGAGAGGAAAGAAAGAGAAAGAGGAAAGAGGAAGAAAGAGAAAAGAAAGGGAGATGAAAGAGAAAGAGGGAGAGGGGGAGAGAGAGGAAAGAGGAAAGAAAGGAAAGAGGAAGAAAGGAAAGAGGAAAGAAAGAGAGAAAGGGAGAAAGAGAAAAGAAAGAGAGATGAAAGAAAGGGAGAGGGGGGGAGAGAGGAAAGATATAGAAAGAGGGAGAAAGAGGAAAGAAAGGGAGAAAGGAAAGAGGAAGAAAGAGAAAAGAAAGGGAGAGGAAAGAGAAAGAGGGAGAGGGGGAGAGAGAAAAGAAGAAAGAAAGGAAAGAGGAAAGAGGAAGAAAGAGGAAAAGAAAGGAAAAAGAAAAAGAGGGAGAAAGAGAAAAGAGAAAGGGAGATGAAAGAAAGGGAGAGGGGAGAGAGGAAAGAAATAGAAAGAGGGAGAAAGAGGAAAGAGAGGGAGAAAGAGAGGAAAGAGTAAGAAAAAAGAAAGGGAGAGGAAAGAGAAAGGGAGAGGGGGAGAGAGAGGAAAGAGAAAGGAAAGAAAGGAAAGAGGAAAGAAAGGGAGAAAGAGAAAAGAGGGAGATGAAAGAAAGGGGAAGGGATAGGGGAGAGAAAGGAAAGAAATAAAAAGAGGGAGAAAGGAAACAAAGGGAGAAAGAGGAAAGAAAGAGGAAAGAGAAAGGGAGAGGGGGAGAGAGAGGAAAGAAAGGAAAGAGAGGAAAGAAAAAGAAAGGGAGAAAGAGAGGAAAGGAAAGTAAAGAAAAAGGAAAGAAGAGAGAAAGGGAGAAAGAGAAAGGGAGAAAGAGGAAAGAAAGGGAGAAAGAGGAAGGAAAGAGGAAAGAAAGGGAAAAAGGGAGAGGGAGAGGAAAGGGGGAGAGAGTAAAGAGAAAAAGGAAAGAGGGAGAAAGAGAGGAAAGAAAGGGAGAGGAAAGAAAGGGAGATGAAAGAGAAAGAGGAAAGAGGGAGAGGAAAAAGAGAAAGAGGGAGAAGCGCAAGTGCCTCTCTCTCTCTCTCTCTCTCTCTCTCTCTCACACACACACACACACTGAGTGGGGGAAGAAGACTGGCAGACCAAGGGCAGAAAGAGGGAGGGGGAGAGGGAGGGAGGGACAGAGAGAGAGAGAGAGAGAGAGAGACCCTTTTGACATCCAAAATGAAGATAACACTGCAAATATCCTACATATATATATATGTAGGATATATATATAGGTCTTTGGTTCTTCGGGTTTTCTCCCACGTAGAATTTCTCCCGTAGAGGAACCAACTTCTTCCCTGGTCCAACACCTTAAAGCCACACATCCAAGCAAAAAGCAAACCCAAACCCACACCAATGATGAGGCAAGACCACAGACCAGGAGCCAGACCAGAGCTGCAACATTGGCCACTTTGAACCTCTCCAGCAGCTCAACCCAGAGCCATCTGCAAGCACATATTTGGCTTGAGGCTACAGCTTCTGCCTAGCATGCAGACTGCCCAGGTTCGAATCCCAGAAAGGGTGAATTCTGACTGAAGAGAGGTAAATAACTCGAAATAGCTATCTCAGAAATCCCTTATTTCTTTGTTAACAATTTTAAACAACATATATATATATTTGTGCTTGCAGATGGCTCTGGGTTGAGCTGAAACAAGCAAAGGAAAGAATGATTTCTTCCTCCCATATTTGGGTTTACAGGGTGCAATCTAAAAAATAACCACTTGACACACATATCCACTCCCTGACTACTAACAAAGCGGGACAGAGCCTGTGGCTTGAGGCTAAAGCTTCTGCCTAGCATGCAGACTGCCCAGGTTCGAATCCCAGAAAGGGTGAATTCTGACTGAAGAGAGGTAAATAACTCGAAATAGCTATCTCAGAAATCCCTTATTTCTTTGTTAACAATTTTAAACAATATATTGTTTAATATATTGTTAACAAAGAAATAAGGGATTTCTGATATAGCTATTTCGAGTTTCTTAACTCTCTTCAGTCAGAACTCACCCTTCCGGGATTCGAACCTGGGCAGTCTGCATGCTAAGCAGATGCTTTAGCCTATTGAGCCACAAGTTCTCTCCCGCTTTGTCAGTAGTCAGGGAGTAAGGATATGTGTCAAATGTTTATTTTTTAGATTGCACCCTGTAAACCCAAATATGGGAGGAAGGAATCATTCTTTCCTTTTGCTTGTTTCAGCTCAACCCAGAGCCATCTTGCAAGCACAAATATATATATGTTGTTTTTTTAAAATTGTTGACAAAGAAATAAGGGATTTCTGATATAGCTATTTCGAGTTTCTTAACTCTCTTCAGTCAGAACTCACCCTTCCGGGATTCGAACCTGGGCAGTCTGCATGCTAAGCAGATGCTTTAGCCTATTGAGCCACAAGTTTACAGGGTGCAATTTAAAAAAGAAACACTCGAGATATATATATATGTTTTTATTTAAATTGCTAACAAAGAATAAGGGAGAACTGGGATAGCTATTTCGAGTTTCTTAACTCTCCTCAGCCGGAACTTACCCTTCTGAGATTCGAACCTGGGCTGTCTGCATGTTTGGTAATTCGGGTTTTCTCCCACGTAAAATTTGAAGTATCTTGGTGACGTTTCGACGAAGTCCTATTCGTCATCTTCAAGCACCAGCCTGAAGATGACAAATGGGACTTTGTCGAAACGTTGCCAGGCTTCCTGTGTTTTGTTTTTGGTGGGAAACAGGTCCAAGTGGCTCTTTGAGTATTTTGGGTTGCCTACCCTTGGACTAGCTTAAAGAGTGCCCCTGTGGTGTTTTCAGGATCATTTGAAGAAGATACAAAGGTCTCATAAGATGTCTCATGATCTGCTCAAAGAACAGTAAGGACATAACATGAGGACCTGATAAAACGATAGACCAGGGCAAACAATCAAGAGTCACCCAAAACCAAGCCAAGGAACTGAAAATCAAAAAGTGCAGAAAAGAAGTGATAAGAGATGATCAAACATAGCAACAATCCTGGCAATATGAAGTTGAACGATGAGTCACAAGGCACACAATGTTCCAATGCCATTTTTTTCCCCCAGGAAAAGATTCAGTGACAAATGTTTCAACTTTCATATAAGCCAAGTCATGATTCAGACATATTGCTATATGAGAGCAATAGTTCCTAAGGAAGCTGTAATTCTCAGTATGCCACCCAGCAATTTATAAAATGTTATGGTGCCCATCTTGAAATTTAAAGTGGACTCTGGATGGATTTAAATTTTATTTAAAACTTTAATAATACAGAAATTTATTTATAAAATGTAAATGCCACCCAACTTATATTAAGACCTATTTGGAAGCAATCACTACGGCAAGATCTCAGTATCTTTCCGCATTGATTGCGTCTGCGGAATCTCATCCAGCTGCCCTGTTTAGAGTGACTCGCTCTCTCCTTGATACGGGGAAGAGGGAGGAACCTTTGCAGGGCAATGCTGAAGAATTTAATACCTTTTTCGCAGACAAGGTCGCTCAGATCCGGGCTGACTTGGACTCCAATTGGAATACAGTGTCAGCTGACAATGAGTCAGTCGAGATGACAGAGGCCCATCTTAGTCCTGTGGAATGGGAGGAGTTTGACATGGTAACTCCTGATTACGTGGACAAGGCCATTGGAGCTGTGAGTTCTGCCACCTGTTTACTGGACCCGTGTTCCTCCTGGCTGGTTTCAGCTAGCAGGGCGGTGACACAGAGCTGGGTCCAGGCTGTTGCTAACGCTTCACTGAGCGAGGGGTCCTTTCCGGCTCCCTTAAAGGAGGCACTATTGCGCCCCCTCCTCAAGAAGCCTTCCCTGGACCCGGCAGTTTTAAATAACTATCGTCCAGTCTCCAACCTTCCCTTTTTAGGGAAGGTTGTTGAGAAGGTGGTGGCACTCCAACTCCAACGGTCCTTGAATGAAACTGATTATCTGGGCCCTCAGCAGTCTGGGTTCAGGTCCGGTTACAGCATGGAAACTGCTTTGGTTGCGCTGACCAATGATCTCTGGCGGGCCCGGGATAGGGGATATTCCACTATCCTGGTGCTTCTTGACCTCTCAGCGGCATTCGATACCATCGACCATGGTATCCTTCTGCGCCGGTTGGAGGGGCTTGGAGTGCGGGGCACTGTTTTGCGGTGGTTCACCTCCTACCTCTCTGGCCGGTTGCAGTCGGTGTTTGGAGGAGGTCAGAGATCGGCTCCGAGGTCTCTTCCATGTGGAGTCCCTCAAGGGTCTGTTCTCTCACCTCTGCTTTTTAACATCTACATGAAGCCGTTGGGTGAGATCATGCGTCGACACGGGGTGAGGTGTCATCAATATGCTGATGATACTCAGCTCTATATCTCTACCCCGTGTCATTACAGTGGAGCAGTGGAAGTGATGAACCGGTGCCTGGAGGCTGTGCGGTCTGGATGGGTGCCAACAGGCTCAGACTCAATCCCAACAAGACGGAGTGGCTATGGGTTCTGCCTCCCAAGGACAATTCTACCTGTCCGTCCATCACCCTGGGGGGAGAGGTTTTGTCCCCGTCGGAGAGGGTTCGTAACTTGGGTGTCCTCCTCGATCCACAGCTACGTTTGGAACATCATTTTTCGGCTGTGGCGAGGGGAGCATTCGCCCAGGTTTGCCTGATGCGCCAGTTGCGGCCCTATTTGGACCGGGAGTCACTTCTCACAGTCACCCATGCCCTTGTCACCTCGAGATTCGACTACTGTAATGCTCTCTACATGGGGCAACCTTTGAAGAATGTCCGGAGACTGCAAGTAGTCCAGAATGTGGCTGCGCGAGCCGTCTTGGGTCTCTCAAGACATGCTCATATCACTCCAGCCCTCCGTGAGCTGCACTGGCTACCAATTGGTCTCCGAACACAATTCAAAGTGTTGGTTATGACCTATAAAGCCCTTTATGGCAATGGGCCAGGATACTTGCAGGACCGTCTTCTGCCTCATGAATCCCAGCGACCAGTTAGGGCACATAGGGTTGGCCTCCTACAGGTCCCGTCTGTTAGACAATGTCGTCTGGCGGGGCCTAGGGTTAGGGCCTTCTCTGTTGCTCCCCAGCCCTCTGGAACCAGCTTCCCTCAGAGGTTCGTACTGCTCCCTCCCTCCTAGCTTTCCAAAAACTCTTGAAAACACATTTATGCAGACAGGTTTGGGGCATGTGAGCTGCGCTCTGCCTCTGGGCCTCTGATTGTGACTGTGTGTTGTATGAGTGAAATTGATTGCCTGGTTTTTTTACACTGTGAATTGGTAGTTTTAATTGATTTTATGTTATGCTTGTATTCTTGTTGTGAGCCGCCCTGAGTCTTGGGAGAAGGGCGGCATATAAGTCTAATAAAATAAAATCAAACTCCAAATTCAAAATTACTCTGGGTGCCTTTAAGTTTTATTTAAAACTTTAGCAATAATACCAGATATAAAGACTTCATTTCCCTCTTTTAAAAAGTACACCCACAGTTCTCTATGCTTGTTTTATATTTTTCTCTCTTACTATAATTTTCTTTAAAACAAGTATTTGCAAAAAAACCCCTATGAATAAACATATCATTATTTTCACCATACAAACTGTATAAAACAGAATGCATTATTTTTATGTAATGGTGTATGGAAATAAACTTGGCAGACAGAAGGAAGAGCTATGAATTAGAAAAATAAGACAATGATTAGACAAGAAGCAAATGAGTCTGCAGAAGCAGTGAGTACATGGCAAGTTCCCTAGTTTCTTAGATTGGAAAGATGTCCTTTCAGACATGCAAGCTTTTGTTAATTTAACATTACAATAAAGCTAGAGCAAGTATTTCTGGGTGGGCTTCTTGTCTGGACTATCTTGCAAAGCTGATTTTTATGATATAAAGTATATATATATATTTAACTTAGTACCAAAGCCTCTGCTCTATTGTTTAAAGGAAAAATAACATCACTCTACTACTCCTACACCAGCTCACTGCTGGAGGTGGCTGACGGGATAAGACCTCATCCCCTTCCCTTCCATCTCTTAGCTCTCTTAATTTTGTTTTTAGTACAGTTTTTAATGATATTTTAATCTATGTAACTTTAATGTTTTAATTATCTTTTACTTGTTTTATAACTTGTAAGCCACCCAGAGTCATCTTGCAAGGGAGATGGATGACATAAAAATTGAATAAATACAATCTGCATTTAAATCAAATTCAAATGTTCATTGGGTATTTTTTTTAACAAGACTGAAAGAATCGCTGATACTTTAAGGAAGAACTAGAACAGATCCCAGCCAGGGGTGTGTGTTTGTGTGTGTGTGTGTGTGTGTGTGTGTGTGTGTGTGTGTGTGTGTGTGTGTGTGTGTGTGTGTGTGTGTCGGTTTGCTGGCGCAACTTCATTAAGGGAACGGGGAGGAGCGGACTATATTTAAAGCAAAACATTGAGGGAGTCAAGCTGCTTTGCTGCAGGGAGGGCTTCTCTTCTTACTCCAGCGACGATGCTGCTTCTCATCTTCCAACAATGCATGAATTTCCTCACCCTGCCCATCCATGTGCTTGCCTATTTTGGCTTATGGGACTGTATTTCTAAAAGGACTTTCCCAGCTTTCATGACGGCATTGAGCAAAATCTACAATGCAAGAATGCACAAGGAAAAGGAGATGCTGTTCAAGAACCTGCGGGACTTCGCCGACGCCTCGGGAAAGCTCCATCTGCTGGAGATCGGCGTGGGCTCCGGCACCAACTTTCAGTTTTATCCACCCAACTCGCACATTACCTGCGTGGACTACAATCCCAACTTTAGAAACTTCCTTCTGAAGAGCATGGCTCAGAATACGCACCTGCAGTTCGAGAATTATGTGGTCGGCTCTGCCGAGAACATCTCTTCGGTACCGGACGGCTCTGTGGACGTGGTGGTTAGCACGCTGGTGCTTTGCTCTGTCAACAACACCCAGGCTGTCCTGAAGGAGATTCTGCGAGTGCTCAGACCGGTAAGTCAAAGGGCAAGGAGGGAAATTCAGTCTGGTCTTTCCAGACCATCGAATAATGAGCACTAGGCTGTGCATGCTTTGAAAATGATGGGGAGCAGGAGGTTTAGATCCCCCAAAACAGCACCTCTTTCTGCTGCCGATTTTCAGACTTAACTTTCGCTATGAATGGGATTCCCTCTTAAAGCAACCGCAGCTTTCCCGCCTACCTGTGTTTCTGAATCATTTTCAGACGGTGTACACCAGTGATGATGGCGAACCTTTTAGAGACAGAGGGCCCAAAAACTGGCCCCGCCCCCACTCCACCCCCTCATCTGTCCCCCCACTCCACCCCATCCCCCGCTCCCACCACCGGCAGGGCCACTCACTGCCTCCAGGGCCTGCCACAGATGGCCCAGGTAGCCCAGCAGCGTAGCCCTCTGCCCATGCCCTGCAGCATCAATTGTGCACGATGGGGTGTGAGGGCAGAATCTTGTCTATGCTGCCTGGCTGCCATGTCCTTGGCTGCGCTGCTCCATGTGGGCCACGCTCAGGGGCAACTCTCCTTCAGGGGGGCTGCTGGGGAGGAGGGGGTCGCAGGGGTAGCCAAGGCATGTGTGCCCACAGAGAAGGCAACGAGTGCTGCCTCTGGCACCCGTGCCATAGGTTCACCACCACTGGTATATGAGTATATGCACAACTTTAACGTTAGTAAATGGCAGCAAGCCTCTGGCCTGAGAGAGGAGCCTGCTTGGTACTTCAGTGAGAGATCTCCAGAAAATACTAGGTTGAAGCTAAACTGGAAAGTTAAAACAACTTCTCTGAGCAATGGCAAGTCATTTTTTAATTGTTTCCAAAAATCCCCCCCCCAAATGGGGAAGTCTGCATGAAATCACCAGGGATCAAGTTTGATTTGGAGGAGACTTGAGTAGAAACCTGAATAGATCAAGCTGCTGACTCTGTAGCAAGAGGACAAGGAGGGTTTTCATGACGAAAACATAGGGGAAAGAGCCTTGGGCTGTCACAGCACAGGCTGTGGCCATTTGGTATGTCTGCTGGGGCACAAAATACAAAGCAAATAGTAGGACACAATGGGGAAGAAAAAGGGAGAGGAAAGGGAGGGAAAGGGAGGGAAAAGGACAAAAAAGAGCTAGTACTTCTGGGTGTGCTTCTTGTCTGGACTATCTTGCAAAGCTGATTTTTATTATATAAAGTATATAGTTTTTAATTTAGTACTAAATTAAACAGGTAGGCCACAGTCAGTAAGGATGGGATCTTACCATTCCTCTACTCTGGTATTAAACACAGGAGCCCCCCAGGGTTGTGTGTTAAGCCCTTTCCTTTATTCCTTGTATATGCATGACTGCACCCCACTGTATAACACCAACGCAATTATTAAATTTGCGGATGACACAACAGTGGTGGGGCTCATTAATAAGAACAATGAATCTGCTTACAGGAAGGAGGTACAAGGACTGACATTGTGGTGTAATGAAAATAATCTTACACTTAACACCACAAAAACTAAAGAACTTATAATTGACTTTAGGAGGAAGAGAGATGCGCATCTACCATTGTACATAAATGGTGTGGAGGTGGAGAGGGTGGGTAGTTTTAAATTTTTGGGCACTTATATCTCAGAGGACCTCTCATGGCTATGAATATTAACATGCTTGTGAAGAAGGTACAGAAGAGGCTGTACTTCCTAAGAATGCTCAGGAAGATAAATCTATGTCAACATCTATTTCTGTCCTACTATCATAGCACCATTGAGAGTGTCCTGACATATGGCATTCTTGCATGGTATGGGAGCAGCTCTGTAGCGGACAAAAAAGTTATACAGAGAATTATTAAAATTGCCCAGAATATTATTGGACTCCAGCTACCAGCCCTGGACAACATCTTTGAATCTCGTTGTTTGAGGAAGTTGCGTAACATTCTTAGAGATTCTTCCCATCCTGCTTACAATCTCTTTGGACTGTTGCCTTCTGGCAGAAGATATAGAACATTTAAAACTCGGACCACCCGTTTTCTGAATAGTTTTTATCCCAGAGCTATAATTGCACTTAATAATGAACTAAAGGGCCACCATCAGTGAACTGTTGGACAGTATTACTTGGTCTGTTGGGTGGATGCTGGGTGGTTTAGGGGTGGGGAATTGTGGTGGGTGGGAGTGTGTTTGGGGATTCTGTGTGTGGGACCTGGTCTTTGGGTGTCATGTAAATTTTGTTTACACATACAATGACAATAAAGTTATTATATTATATTAAGTCTCCACTCTATTGTTTAAAGGAAAAATGACATGACTCTACTACTCCTACACCAGCTCACTGCTGGAGGTGGCTGACGAGATAAGACCTCATCTCCTTCCCGTCCATCTCTTAGCTCTCTTAATTTCGGTTTTAGTGCCGTTTTTAATGATATTTTAATCTATGTAACTTTAATATTTTAATTATCTTTTACTTGTTGTATAACTTGTAAGCCACCCAGAGTCAGCTTGCAAGGGAGATGGATGACATAAAAATTTATTAGTAAATACACAGTGAAGCTTACAATTCTTTGAACCCTTTTGAATTTTTAATATTTCTGCATACGTTTGACCTAAACTGTGATTGGCTGTCCACAATTAAATTCTAGACCTAGATAAAAACAAGGAGGAGGAAAGTGTATCGGATGTGCTCTCCACCTTGAGTTATTTGTAATAATGATAAAGCAAGGATATAAATAAATAAAGGAATAAATTATTGAAATTTTGAGTTTGATATGTGAAAATATATTGAACTGGTTCAGCTACTTTGTCACCATCCTTAAGTAAAAAAGGCCAATTCTCAGTTTTCCTAGAACTTGAATCACCTGTAAATCATTAATGGATAAATGGTATTCCAGTTTCATTTTGTCCCTATATTTAATTATTGCTTTAGATCCCCAGGCAGTTATATAACAACAATTTTGATTACAGTGTCAATTTTTTATGTAATTTCAAAGCGTTCTGATTTATTTTTTCTTTTTTGTATTATTTTACTTTTTCCAGGGTGGTGCATACTTTTTCATGGAACATGTAGCAGCTGACAGATCAACCTGGACCTACTTCTGGCAACAAGTCTATAACCCTACCTGGGGATATTTGACAGATGGATGCTCCGTGTTAAGAGAGAGCTGGAAATATATAGAGAATGCGGGTTTTTCTAAACTGAACTTGCAACACATCAGAGGCCCATTGATCATAAGTATAGTTTCTCCCCATATTTATGGATATGGTGTGAAGTAATTGTTCAGTCTGGAGAAAGCGTCCTTCTCTTAAAATCTGATTTCTGAATTTAAGGAATTAACAGTAACAATGCATATGCTGCAATAAGAAAAGGGTTTCCTCTATTCTATATGATTCGGAGTGGAGAAAGGTTCCTAAATGTTCAGGCTGCACTAAGCCTCAATGGATCAAATTTGGATCAAATTTGGAGGGAGGGCAAATAATAAATGTAAAAATTAATTTTAAAAAACAATCCTACTGTCAAAAGACCATGTGGGGGAAACAGCCATTTTGCCGTGGCATCACTTAGACCACCATGTCAGCTGCCCAGGAAGGACAGCTTGAAGACGCTTTTTTGGGGGGGTATTACTTGTAACCTGTGTGGAGTTCTCTAGTAACAAACCGGTAATGGAAAAAGCTCTAACTTAAGCACAAGCAGAGCAGGGAATCTTGCTTAAATAGTACTTCAGGCAGAAGCCTTTGTTGGCTTTTAGGAGAGGCCTACGCAGAAAGACTTCTCTCAGCTTCTTACTGCCTGTACTTGTAGAGAGGGTAAAACTGCATATATTGACATGGGATTAGACTGAAAGCTAAGGCTTAGCATTTAGAAACTGATAATGTTGTATCAAAGCTTGCTAACTGCTGAATTATGTATTATCTCCTAGTTTTACTTATCATGCTTTTCATTTTCAATAAAAATGTGTTTGCCTTTCTCTCTCTCTCTGGTGAACCTCATGTCATGACTTTTTCTGAGTGTGGGCAAATGCAAATATTGTGTCCCCTGGTTCTGGGATATATTGTGGGTTGTGTAACTGATCCATGGAAAAGCCTGGTCCTCAATAATCATTTTAAGTGGGGACTGAGAAGAGATGTGTTCTTAAACCTTAACCTGATATTTACCTGTTTGTAGAAACATTTTTGGAAAATGCTTTGGCATTTTTGTTCTTTTTTTTCATTATCCAAGTTTTTTATTAATTTTCCAATATTGCATTTACATATTTGAAAAGTAGCGTGGCGGTTGAGCATCGTGATTCCATTACATTTAAAAATCAGTACAAATCTCAAAGTATTTCAACAACAAAATTCCCTTTCTTTCCCCCATAAGATCTACTGTCATATTCAGATCAATACAGTTCTTATTCTATCAATCAAACAAAAAATACCTTTCTAATATTCATTAATAATCTTCAGTCTATACATATCTTGATTAATTTTGACATTCCATCTTTTAGACAATAACCTAATAAGTTTTTCTTAAGTTTAATTTTGCATTAATATTTAAATTTAACGTTTAATCTTTATAATTTCCAGATTTTAAATGATCCCAGATTCTCAGTCTTCTCTCTCATATTTACGGCTAATAATTTTCTTTTCCTTTTTTCTACTTCTTTCCTTTCTTCCTTTCCAGAAAAAGAGAAAGCTAATATTTATTATTTATTTTATCACATTTATATGCCGCCCTTCTCCAAAGACCCAGGGCGGCTCACAACAGGATACAACAACAATTTTAAAATTAACCACACTCATACCACATACAAACACAATCAATTCGCAGGCGCTGATGGCGGGACACTCTTAAGGCCGAGGGGCAGAGCACAGCTCATATGCCCCAAGCCTGTCGGCATAGATGTGTCTTCAGCACTTTCCGAAAAGCGAGGAGGGAGGAAGCAGTACGAACTTCTGAGGGAAGCTGGTTCCAGAGGGCTGGGGCAGCAACGGAGAAGGCCCTTGCCCTAGGTCCCGCCAGATGGCATTGTTTAACAGACGGGACTCGTAGGAGGCCAACCCTATGTGCCCTGACCGGTCGCTGGGATTCATGAGGCAGGAGACAGTCCCACAAGTATCCTGGCCCATTGCCATAAAGGGCTTTATAGGTCATAACCAACACTTTGAATTGTGTTCGAAGACCAATTGGTAGCCAGTGCAGCTCACAGAGAGCTGGAGTGATATGAGCATGTCTTGGGAGACCCAAGACAGCTCGCGCGGCCGCATTCTGGACTACCTGCAGTCTCCGGACATTCTTCAAAGGTTGCCCCATGTAGAGAGCATTACAGTAGTCGAATCTCGAGGTGACAAGGGCATGGGTGACCGTGAGAAGTGATTCCCGGTCCAAATAGGGCCGCAACTGGCGCATCAGGCGAACCTGGGCGAATGCTCCCCTCTCCACAGCCGAAAAATGATGTTCCAAACTTAGCTGTGGATCGAGGAGAACACCCAAGTTGCGAACCCTCTCCGAGGGGGACAAAACTTTTCCCCCCAGGGTAATGGACGGACAGTTGGAATTGTCCTTGGGAGGCAGAGCCCATAGCCACTCCGTCTTGTCGGGATTGAGTCTGAGCCTGTTGGCACCCATCCAGACATCAACAACCTCCAGGCACCGGTTCATCACTTCAACTGCTTCACTGTAATGACACAGGGTAGAGATATAAAGCTGAGTATCATCAGCATATTGATGATAACTCACCCCATGTCGACGGATGATCTCACCCAACGGCTTCATGTAGATGTTAAAAAGCCGAGGTGAGAGAACGGACCCCTGAGGAACTCCACATGGAAGAGACCTCGGAGCCGATCTCTGACCTCCTGCAATCACCGACTGCGACCGGCCAGAGAGGTAGGAGGTGAACCACCGTAGAACGGTGCCCCACACCCCAAGCCCCTCCAACCGGCACAGAAGGATACCATGGTCGATGGTATCAAATGCCGCTGAGAGGTCAAGAAGCACCAGGATAGTGGAATGACCTCTATCCCGGGCCCAACAGAGATCATCGGTCAGCAGTTTCCGTGCTGTAACCGGACCTGAACCCAGACTGCTGAGAGCCCAGATAATCAGCTTCATTCAAGGACCGTTGGAGATGGAGTGCCACCACCTTCTCAACAACCTTCCCCAAAAAGGGAAGGTTGGAGACTGGATGATAATTATTCAAAACTGCCGGGTCCAGGGAAGGCTTCTTGAGGAGGGGGCGCACAAGTGCCTCTTTTAAGGGAGCCAGAAAGGACCCCTCCCTCAATGAAGCGATAACAACCGCCTGGACCCAGCTCCGTGTCACCTCCCTACTAGCCAAAACCAGCCAGGAGGGGCACGGATCCAATAAACAGGTGGCAGAACTCACAGCTCCAAAGGCCTTGTCCACATCATCAGGAGTTACCAGGTCAAATTCATCCCATACAACAGGACTAAGACGGGCCTCTGTCATCTCGACTGACTCATTGTCAGCCGACACTGCATTCCAATTGGAGTCCAAGTCAGTCGAGATCTGAGCGACCTTGTCTGCGAAAAAGGTGTTAAATTCTTTGGCATTGCCCTGCAAAGGTTCCTCCCTCCTCCCCATATCAAGGAGAGAGTGAGTCACCCTAAACAGGGCAGCCGGACGAGATTCCGCAGACGTGATCAATGCGGAAAGATACTGAGATCTTGCCGTAGTGATCGCTTCCAAATAGATCTTAATATAAGCTCTCAATTTGGTTCGATCAGATTCGGATCTGCCTTTCCTCCATTGCTTCTCTAAACGTCTCTTCTGGCACTTCATGCCCCTGAGTTCCTCAGTAAACCTAGGAGATCTCTTGGGTCTGCTGCCACAGAGAGGTCGCAATGGCGCAATCCGGTCTAGAGCCTCTGTAGTGGCCATATTCCAGGCCATCACTAGGGACTCCGCCGAACTGTGTACGAGCGAATCCGGCAATTCCCCAAGCGCCCTTTGAAAGCCAATAGGGTCCATCAGGCGTCTGGGGCAGAACCATTTAATTGGTTCCGGCTCCCTGCGAGAGAGGATTGGTGTCATAAACTCAAGCCGCAGCAGAAAATGATCTGTCCATGACATGGCCAACACCTCTAAGCCCCTTAGCTTTAGATCATAACTCAACTGTTCCGAGAGGAAAACCAGATCAGGTGTGTGTCTCTTCTCATGGGTTGGGCCCTCAATTACTTGTGTCAGGTCCATGGTTGCCATGGAGGCCATGAACTCCTGCGCCAGACCCGAGGACTCACTGAGTGACGGCATGTTGAAGTCCCCCAGAACAATAAGTCTGGGGAACTCAAACGCCAACCCGGCTACCTCCTCGAGTAGCGCGGGCAGGGCTGTAGAAACACAGCTGGGAGGCAGGTACGTAAGCAACAGGCCCACCTGTACACCTAGGTCCAACCTCATAAGGAGGGACTCACAACCCGATATCTCAGTAGCAGCGAGTCTGCGCAGCCCGAGTGCCTCCTTAGCTATAATCGCCACTCCTCCCCCCTTCCCTGGGGTCACGGCTGATGCCATACCTGAAACCCAGCTGGACACATCTCAGAGAGGGGAACTCCTCCCTCTGCGGTCAGCCAGGTCTCAGTCACACATGCCAGGTCAGCCTCCTCCTCCAGAATTAAATCCCGGATGAGGAGAGCTTTATTTACCGCTGACCTGGCATTGAGCAGCAGCAGCCTGAGTCCAGGGTCCAGATTTCGCTCATTACCAGTACCCCGGGAGAGGTTCAAGGGGCCGGAACAAGAGATCGCTTTCAAGCAGCGAGGCCTTGTTCCCCGAGAGTGGCCTACCTCAAGCCATATACAAATTTAATTATTAGTATTTATACTTCTAAGTTTTATTTAACCTGTATCTCAACTCATGACAATATCTTAAATTCAAGTCTTAATTATCTATAAACATTCAAACTTTTAGCAAATCAGTAACCTGGTAATTGATTTTCCCTTAATATTTTAATTTAACATTTAATATTTATCTTTTTTCCAAATTTTAATTAAACACGATTCCTTTGTCAAATTCCACATATGATCTAATATTTAACATACAGACCTTATATGTAAAATCTATCATATATCTTAACAAACTAATAAGACAATATAATATTCTTATTTCGATATTTATATTTCTAAATTTTATAAAACCAATTTTTTTATCTCAAATCATTACAATATCTTATATTCAAAATACATATTCTATCCATTTAAATATATTCTATTTTAGATCTCATATATAGATTAAAACCCCAATCCCTTTCAATCTAATTCTAGCTTTTTTCCTCTGCCAAATCATCTTTCGTATCTTCGCTTTTAAATCATCAAAAAGATCTCCTTGTATTGTTGTAACTATTGTTTGATATTGATAAAGGCGTTCAGTTGCTGTTTTCTTAAGAGGGCTAGCTGGTTTGACAGGTCGTCTCTTTATTTTTCCAGTTCGATGCAGTTGTCCCAAAGTATTTATCTTATCTTTCATCTGTTTTTCTTTTTTGTCTTCAAATTCCTTCTGGTTTATAAGAAAAGTCCTTTCCTTGTTCTCTATTATCAGTTTCTTTCCCATGTTTTCCACAGTTTGTATTTGTTGAGTATCTAAGTCTTCTGTCATAACATTTGGTTGTTTCCCCTTTTCTATAGAATTCTGTATAGATGATTCTTTAGTTGAAGTCATAGTTTGAGCTTGCATACAGAGAGTTTGGATAATTGCTTTTAACATATAAAGAATTTGTTTCTGTACTTCCTCTGTGTGAGAAATCCATTCCTGTTCTTCTTCCATTGCCATATATTAGACTAAACAAAGAACTTAGAATCAGAAAGTCCACCAAGTAAAAAGCTGAGCTGAGTTTCTTACAGCTGGTGCTTCAAGGTTACTTTGAATCTTATCTGTTTTTAAGGCAATCAACAAGTCTTTCTTTAAGAATAGCAGGTTACAGTCTCAAATTTAGACAACAAATGTCATCTCAGAGTTAGTTGAATCTTTTCAGTTTTCTTTCCCCCCTCTGTTGTAAGGGGGAGAAAAAGAACCCAAATCTTCAATAATAGTTAGAGTAAAAATCAGAGAAGAATAAAAAATAGAGAACATAAAGTTACAAGTCTTATAATCCACCAGTTTTAAAAAAATAGAATTCCAATTAGGATCCCAGTATTTTTCCCAACGTTTTAAACTCCCAAGTGGTTGATAGCCGCTGTTTCTGGAGGGAGGGCTAAAATCCCCCTTCCCTCACCACAGGGGGGAAAGTACTTTAGCAGCTTATTCAAGTAATTAAGTAATTAGGATGTAAGAGAGGCAGATCTCACCCAATCCTTTCCACACTGCTTTGAAGTTGCCAGATGTTAATGTGACTTCAGCTGTTAGCAGCCTTGGGACGAGCCATATTTCTATGGCCGGTCCTTTTGTCCGCCGGTTTGGAGGAAAATGCCAGGTCTTCAGAAAAGTTGCTGCTCTCTTTCGATCCAACAAAAGCCCCTCCTTGCTGGTCGCCTCTCCGGGGTGATTTTCAGCCCTTTTCAGGGGCCCCCAGTGATGCAAAACTGAATGTGGGAGAAAGAGCAGATCTCCCAACCATCCATGGCGGCTGCGTGATGAAACCGGAAGTCTTCGGCATATTTGTTTAGCACCACTCCATCCCGTTTCTATCTATCATTTACAAAAGATCCCAGATCAGCAGGGACTGTGGCTAGTTCTTTGTGCAGCACAAAGAATCTTCCCTGTTGTTGGCCCCTGGGAGATTCCAGAATTCCAAAATCTAGCTTTAAATGCCCTCAGCCTAGTGCTTTTTTCATTTTTTAAAATTTATTACAGTCAAAGATTTATATAGAGAAAACCAAACTGTTTTAAAAATAAAAGGATGGATATAAAACACAAGATAAAAGAATGTACAGAATATGACTTCTGGTTTGCTGACGCAGCTGCTGCAGAAGCTTGGAAGGTGATTCCATCTTCCACATCCGATTTTCCTTCAATGGGGGACCCTGGAAAGGGTTGAAAATCGAGCAAGGAGGGGCACCTGCTTGATTGCGGGAGGGCGGCAGCCCTTCCACTCGATCCAGGGCAGCCCTCCAAACTAGCAGAGAAAAGACTGGCCATAGCAATATGACTCATCATTAGGCTGCAGACAGCCAAAGTGAAATCTACTATCAAGCACTTTGAAAGCAATGCGGATGAAGCAATGTGAGATCTGATCTTCTCTTTACCCTAAGTACCTTCTTTTCCAGTAAAGGCTGTTTGAAGTATCTTCCCCCTGTGAGGAGACAGGGAAGGGAATTTCTATCCCACCCTCTAAGAATAGTGGCATCTGACTACCCAGGGCAGGGGTCGGCAACCTTAAACACTCAAAGAGGCACTTGGCTGGGCTGGGCTGCTGCTTTCTGCTTTCTGCAGTTTCCTGCTTCCTGCGGAGATGCAGCAAGGGCAGGGAGCCTGCCCAATAAGCTTGTCAGCTTGTCGGAGAACAGCGTGAGGCCAGCTGGCTAGGTGAGCAGAAGATTGAAGAAAAAAAAAAAAAAAAGAGAGAGAGAGAGAGAGAGAGAGAGAGAGAGAGAGAGAGAGAGAGAGAGAGAGAGAGAGAGAGAGAGAGAGAGAGAGAGAGAGAAGGGAAGCGCAAGTGCCTCTCTGTGTCTCTGTCTCTCTCTCTGCAAATGGCGGAGGAGGACTGGGAGCCACAGTAGAAGGCTGAAAGAGCCACATGTGGCTCTAGAGCTGTGGGTTGCCGGCCCATGACCCAGGGGAATCAAAGCATTAAAAAGAACAACTTTAATCTAATTGGATTTATATGTTCCTGAAACTTGGGGACCAAAATTTTTCCTATTTCTATTGGTGACTTTTGTTTTTATCTACAAAAAAGAAATAAAATCGGAAAAAGAATTAGAAAAATTCAGGACTTTAAAAATGGCATTAGTGGCATCTTGTGGTGAAGCCTGGTATTGCATTTTATTATTTCCTAAAAAGAGACTTGGGTGAAAGACTTAACTGTAAGAGAACAGCTGGGCAGCAAAATTGGCCTGCTTGAACTGTGAATGTAAACCTTTCCTGACTTTTGCTTAACAAACAACTTTTATTAGAAAGACTATTTACAAATAAGTGAAAGAGATGGATGAAGACCAGGAAAAGGTTATTTCTATGCTGAAAGCAATACATAAGAACATAAGAAGAGCCATGCTGAATCAGGCCAAAGCCCATCGAGTCCAGCATTCTGTGTCACACAGTGGCCCACCAATTGTACATGGGGATCTTGAGCAGAAAGAGAAGGCAAAACCCTCCCTTTCCCTTGACCCCCAACAAATGGTACTCAAGGGAATCCTGCCTGCCTCAACCAACATAGAGGCGGCACATGGACATCCGTTTTAATAACCACCGATACACTTGGCATCCATGAATCTATCTAGCCCTGCCTTGAAGCTGTCAAGGCTGACAGCTGTCACGACCCCTTCTGGAAGTGAATTCCATAAATCAACGACCCTCTGGGTGAAGAAATATTTCCCTTTATTTGTCCTCACTTTCTTAGCTATGAGCTTTAGGGAGTGCCCCCTTGTCCTGGTATTGTGTGATAGAGAAAAGAATTTTTCTCTATCCACCTTTTCTATCCCATGCATGATTTTATACACTTCGATCAAGTCACCCCTTAAACGCCGTCTTTCAAGGCTGAAGAGACCAAGGCGTTGCAATCTGGTTTCATAAGGGAGGCGCTCCATTTCCTTGATCATTCTTGTTGCCCTTTTTTGCACCTTTTCCAGTTCCATTATATCCTTCTTGAGCTGCGGTGACCAGAACTGTACACAGTACTCCAAGTGTGGTCTCACCATCGATTTGTACAGAGGCAATACAACACTTGCTGACTTATTTTCGATTCCCTTCCTAATCATGCCAAGCATGGAATTTGCTTTTTTTACTGCTGCTGCGCATTGGGTTGACATCTTCATCGAGCTGTCCACCAAAACCCCAAGATCCCTTTCTTGGGTTGTCTCAGAAAGTTTGGTCCCCATCAGTTGGTAAGTATAATTGGGGTTCTTTGCCCCGATGTGCATAACTTTGCACTTGTTTAGGTTAAAATGCATTTGCCACTTAGTTGCCCACTCACACAATTTCGAGAGATCCTTCTGGAGCTCCTGACAATCAGTTTCACTTTTCACAACCCGGAACAATTTAGTGTCATCAGCAAACTTGGCTACCTCACTATTAACTTCTACATCCAGATCATTGATGAATAAATTAAAAAGTAAAGGTCCCAAAACTGAACCTTGGGGTACACCACTTCTCACTTCTTTCCATCCGGAGAATTGTCCATTTATTGCCACCCTTTGCTTCCTACAATTTAGCCAGTTAGCAATCCAGGACAAGACCTGTCCTCTAATTCCGTGGCTGGAGAGCTTTTTTAGGAGCCTTTGGTGAGGAACTTTGTCAAAAGCCTTTTGAAAGTCAAGATATACAATATCAACTGGGGCCCCTTTATCTATGTATTGGTTTACACCCTCAAAGAATTCTAACAAGTTAGTAAGACATGATTTGCCTTTGCAGAAACCATGTTGATTTTCTTTCAGCAATGCCTGTTTTTCTATGTGCCCTGTAATTTTATCTTTAATAATGGTTTCCATCAGTTTGCCTGGAACTGAGGTTAGACTGACTGGTCTATAGTTTCCTGGATCACCTCTGGATTCTTTCTTGAAGATCGGTGTTATATTTGCTTCCCTCCAATCCTCCGGTACAGTGCCTGATCTTAGAGAAAGATTGTATATTTTAGCTAGAAGTTCAGCAATTTCACACTTGAGTTCCTTGAGAATTCTAGGGTGGATGCCATCAGGACCCGGCGATTTGTTGACGTTTAGTTTAGAAAGGCATGCAAGAACATCTTCCTTGTTTATCTCTATCAGGTTTAATTCTTCTATTTCCCTCCCTGGGAAAGCTAATTCCGTGGCAGGCAAATGTTCTCTATCCTCCTCGGTGAAAACGGAGGCAAAGAAGTCGTTTAGCCTCTCAGCAATCTCCTTGTCTTCTCTGATTATCCCCTTCTGACCATAGTTATCAAGTGGCCCAACTGATTTTCTGGTTGGGTTCCTGCTTCTGATGTACTTTAAAAAGGTTTTGTTATTATTTTTAATATTCTTGGCTATATGCTCCTCAAAGTCTCTCTTGGCTTTCATGACTATCGCCTTGCATTTGGTCTGCCAGAGTTTGTGATCCCTCCTGTTCTCCTCGGTAGGAAGAGCCTTCCATTTCTTAAATGAGTTTTTCTTCTTTCCAATAACCTCCTTTACCTCATTCGTAAGCCATACTGGTATCCTCTTGGACTTTCCAATCCTCTTTCTTCTTTTAGGAATGCATTTTATTTGAGCCTGCTGTAACGTATTTTTAAACAGTTTCCAAGCATTTTGGAGGGATTTGACTTTTTTTACTGTTCCTTTTAGTTTCTTCTTTACTATTTTCCTCATTTTGTCAAAATTCCCTCTGTGAAAGTTTAAGGTCTCTGTGTTAGTTTTCACTGACAGTTTGCTATCCATGGTTAAGTTGAAGGTTATTGTGTTGTGATCGCTGGTTCCTATGGGCTCGGTTACCAGGACATCGTGAACCAAATCCTGTGCGTTAGTTAGAACCAAGTCCAGGATCCCCTTTCCCCTGGTACGTTCCATGACCATCTGCTCAAGGGAATAATCGGCTAACATGTCGAGGAACCTTGTCTCTCTTTCATGTGTAGAACAAGAATTTACCCAATCTATTTGGGGATAGTTGAAGTCCCCCATTATGACTACCCTATTTCTTTTTGAGGCCTCCTTAAATTCATTTTCCAAATAGCAATCTGCCTCTGGAGTTTGGTTGGGAGGGCGATAGCAGATCCCTAACGTCAGATTAGTTTCCTGTCCTGGGATTTTTATCCACAATGTTTCTGTGGGTGAGTTTGAATTTTCTTGAATTTCAAGTTCATGAGATTCTAACTCCTCATTTATGTACAAGGCCACGCCACCACCATTTCTCCCTCTCCTGTCCATCCTATACAATTTGTAACCTGGAGTCCTTGTGTCCCATTGGTTTTCATCTGTCCACCAGGTTTCTGTTATACCGATAATATCAATATTATTTTCCTTCACCAAGCATTCCAATTCCCCTATTTTTGCTCGAATGCTTCTAGCATTCTTGTACAGACCTTTATATGTAATTTTCTGGTGCACTTTCAACTTTGACTGTGGATTTTGACTGTAGAATTTGGTTGTAGAATTTGTAGATGGTCTACCATGTCCTTCTGCTTGACTATTACAATTTAGTTTTCCTGTTGACTCACCAATGTGTGCATAACTTCCACACTCCATATTAGGCAGTGCGCCTTCTTGAACCGGAAGCTGCCCAGCTCCTGTCGACTTGGCCCTATGAATCAGTTTAAAAGCTGCTCTGAAACCTTTTTAATATTAATCGCCAACAGTCTGGTTCCATTCTGGTTCAAATGTAACCCGTCCCTTCTGTACAGGTGTGGCTTGAAACCATTCTTTTAGCTTGTGATAAAATAAGACCTACAATAAAAGATCAAGATGCCAGCTTAGATGCACAAAGCCAAATTTTGACTACAACCAAAGAACCAACAATGCAGAAGATAACAAAAGAAGATAACAAAATGAAACTGGAATATAATTTATCCATTAATGATTTACAGATGATTCAAGTTCTACGAAAACTGAGAATTGGCCTTTTTTATTTAGGGATGTTGACTAATTAGCTGAATCAGTTCAATATATTTCCACATATCAAACTCAAAATTTCAATAATTTATTCCTTTATTTATTTATATCCTTGTTTTATCATTTTTACAAATAACTCAAGGCGGGGAGCACATCCAACACACTTTCCTTCTCCTATGTTCTCCACAACAACAATTCTGTGAGGTGAGTTGGCCGAGGAGAGAAAGTGACTGGCCCAAAGTCACCCAGGTGGCTTTCACAGCCACAGCAGGACTAGAACTCAATACATCAAGAAGCTGATTTATCCATTGTTAAATGAATAAAGAGATACACTTCACCATAAAGTCAAACAAGTCCTATTAAAGGACAAACAAGTTGTAATGTATGTATAGTAACAACTTATATTTGGATAACCATCCCCTAACTCATTTGTTGTCTCAATTCTGTGTAGCATGCTTGACCACATTTAACTGATTTCCTATGCAAAGGTGAGGTTGGGGCAAGACAAAGGCCCCAGGATCGGTGGATATAAGCAGATCAGAAGACGTGTATTTGTATAATGAGGGAGAGTTTCGATCAACACCCTATATCAAGGTGTGCATTAGGCAGCTTCTTTTCATCAGGCAAAATGGGTGAAAAAAGAGATTTAACTGACTCTGAAAAGTCAAAAATTGGAAAAACAACTTTCAGAGGGATGCAGCACTCTTGAAATTGCTAAAATATTGGGGCGTGATCAGAGGACCATCAAATATTTTATTGCAAATAGTCCACAAGGCCACAAGAAATGTGTTGGGGAAAAAAGATACACATTAACTGCCAAAGATTTGAGAAGAATCAAATGTGATCTATTATAATACTATTGGCCCTACCATTAGAAAGCGAAACTATTCTAATTATCAAAACCTAAAATCAAAGTTTCATTTGTTTCCATTTCAAGCAAAGATGTCTAATTTCTTTTCATAAATGTGTAGTTCCTGAGATTTCCTCAGAAACAGACATTTAAAAAAAATATGAAAAATAGCTTTTGCAGATTTACAACCTGCCCCCAGAAACGGTGAATGCTCCAACACTGGACTTTTTAAGTAGAGACTGGACAGCCATTTGTCTGAAATGATATAGGGTTTCCTGCCTGAGTAAGGGGTTGGACTAGATGACCTCCAAGGTCCCTTCCAACTTTTTATTAGATGGGGAACTCATCAAATTTGCAGATGACACCAAGCTGGCAGGAATAGCCAACACTCCAGAAGACAGGCTTAAGATACAGGAGGACCTGGACAGACTTGAACACTGGGCTCTATCTAACAAAATGAAATTCAATGGTGAAAAAAGTAAGGTTCTACATTTAGGCAAGAAAAACCAAATGTACAGGTATAATATAGGGGGTACCTTGCTCAATAGTAGTAATTGTGAGAGGGATCTTGGAGTCCTAGTGGACGATCACTTAAATATGAGCCAGCAGTGTGCTGCAGCTACCAGAAAAGCCAACACAGTGCTAGGCTGCATTAATAGAGGGATAGAATCAAGATCACATAAAGTGTTAATACCCTTCTACAATGCCACACTTGGTATACTGCATCCAGTTTTGGTCACCATGATGTAAAAAAGATGCTGAGACTCTAGAAAGAGTACAGAGAAGAACAACAAAGATGATTAGGGGACTGGAGGATAAAACATATAAGGAACAGTTGCTGGAATTGGGTATGTCTAGTTCACACATATCAAACACAAGGCCCGCAGGCCAAAACAAGCCCAACATATGATTGGATGTGGCCCAGACAGCTGGAAATGACAAAGTCTGGTCCCTGCCATCTTGGTGCTGGCCCAGACAAAGCAAGCACACGTGGGCTTATGGAACCCAGCAACAGTTGCAGCTCATTGCCCCCTCCGCGGACCGCTCATCATCCCAGCAGTCAGCAACAGGAACTCTGCCACCCTCCCCCTCCTCTAGCCCAGGAAAGTTGTGAACCCAGAGGTGAAATTGCCATTGCAGCCTGTTAGGCATATAGTAAGCCTGTAGCTGGGCTGGAGGAGGCAGGGTTCCAGGCAGCCACATAAGCAACGTCAGCCTTCTAGCCCCTTAACCCCTTGTTGTCAGCTAGGAAGGGAGGGGAGGATATGCAGGCAGGAAAGACTGAGAGATTCCTGTTCCTTTGGGTGCTCCAAGACCATCTCATTCTGGGGAAGCATCCCCACAAACTGAAAACTCAGCAAACATACAACAATTGAGCCCATCTCTCTCAATCTTTGTAACTTTAAGACAGCTGGACTTCAACTCCCAGAATTCCCCACTAGCAAAGATCTGGACTAAAAGTACAAAGGGGAAGTCCTTGCTCCATGGTCCAGTGCTACAAAGCCCAAAACCCTTCATTGGCATACCACACATGTTAAACAACTGGCACTCAATAACTGATGGGCATCCTCCCCCATGAGCCCCATCCCCTTGCCCCCTGGGTCCCCAAACCTCATTATGCTCTGAGGCTTTGTGGAAAATGTGTGGAAGTCAATGGAGGGATGCTTTGGGTCTCCCCCGAAGGACAGGCCAAAAGACCCTGAGAAATCTAACCAGCATTGCTTGCGAAAGCTAAATTTTGGATGGATATTTCAGGGATTTTGAGCTCTATTTCTGGGCTTCATGGACATAAGAGAGTTGTTGGAAAAAGATGGAGCAAGTGGTTCCTTGTTTCCTATTTGGGAAAGCTGGATGTGTCTTGATTCTCCCCCCCCCCCCCGCCTCCCCAGCAATCAGAGACTGGAAGGCAGCCCTGAAAATATCAGAATCTGATCAGAAATGGAGGAAGCTTAACTAGAGAGACTGAGTAGTCCTTGTGGCTGCTAGATCAGCTTTGGAGTGATGGTGGATTGCTGATTTTTTTCCTCCATCCATACAGGATCTCTCTTGTATAAAACATATGTTTTCAATTGTATCAAAGAGGGCTGCAGTCGCTTGCTTTCTCTCCATAGATGCTGTGATATTGCTAAACCTGCTCAAAACATCTGGACTTGCAGCATCCTACTGAGCCACCAGAGTGGATAGCTAGGTGCTCACAACTGCTTGCCTCACATGCACCTGGGACTTTGAGCTTTCTGTCCAGTCTCATCCATATATACATCTTCAGGAAAGAAGACTTGTGTGCCAATATTTAAAACCCCAAAAATGGCTAAACAGAAAGTCAATTCTGAAAAAAGATGCTTTCAAAAGAGGTGGGATGTCACAGCAGCATATGTTCACAAAAGCAAAATCACAAAAAGAAGCTGCTGTGAAAGCTAGTTTTATAGTGGCAGAAGAGATAGCTAAATCAGCCCGGCCATTTACAGAGGGGGAGTTTTTGAAGCGCTGCATGATTAAAGTGTGTGAAGTCTTGTGTCCAGACCAAAAACAAGCTTTTTTTAATGTAAGCCTAAGCAGAAATACTGTTATTGATCGGATATGTGAGCTTCCCGCTGATTTACAAGCATAATTGGTTGAAAAGGGAAAAGAATTTATTGCTTACTCCCTTGCTGTGGATGAGAGCACTGACGTCTCTGACACAGCACAGCTGACAATCTTCATCAGTGGAGTGGACTCAAGTTTGTGCATTATGGAGGAACTTCTGGCTATAGAATCAATGCATGGCACTACCACCGGAAAGGACATATTTGAAGCAGTATCCAAAAGTATAAATGATATGAAACTTCCCTGGGACAAACTTATAGGGCTCACAACAGATGGAGCACTTTCAATGTGCGGGGGAAAAGAGTGGATTAGTAGGAAGGATGTGGGAAAAAATGAAGAGCGAGAATTGCACAGGTGAACTGATAGCATATCACTGCATCATACATCAAGAAACACTATGTGGCAAAGCCCTGAAAATGGAACATGTAATACACACTGTAACACACAGACAGTTAACTTTATAAGAGCCAGAGGTTTAAATCTTTTCTTGAAGACATAAATTCTGAACTTGGTGATCTCCCTTATCACACAGAGGTGCGATGGCTAAGTTGAGGAAAAGTGCTCAGTAGATTTTTTTGAATTGCGTATGGAAATCTGTCAGTTTATTGAAAACAAAGGAAAAGACTCCACAGTATTGCGGGATGAAAAGTGGTTATGTGAATTAGCTTTTCTATGTAACATTACTAATTATTTCAGTGCACTAAACCTTCAGCTTCAGGGACGGGACCGTGTGATCACAGACATGTACAATGCTGTGAAAGCTTTTCAAGTAAAGCTGCGACTGTGGGAGACTCAGATGCAGCAAGGAAACTTGAGTCACTTTCCCAGTTGCCAAAAAATAAAAAACCGAGTCTCCACCACTGTGTTCTCAAGTGCTCAGTTTGCTGATAAACTGAGCACACTTCAGATGGAATTTACACATGCTTTGTTGATTTTGAAACACAGAAATTCAGTTTTGGATTGCTCAGCAATCCATTTTCAGTTGAAGTGGAGAGCACACCTGTAAATATCCAGATGGAGCTGATAGAACTCCAATGTAATAGCATGCTGAAGGGAAAGTACGATTCTGTAGGACCCACACAGTTCACCAGGTTCATCCCTGAAACAATGCCCCAACTCCGCCTACGAGCTGCTCGAATGCTCTGCATGTTTGGGAGTACATACCGCTGTGAGCAACTTTTCTCTGTCATGAAGGTGAACAAAAGCGCCTACAGAAGTCTGCTCACCGATGCACACCTCTACTCTATCCTGAGAGTATCCACAGCTCAAAACCTAATGCCAAACATGGATGAACTTGTAGCCAAGAAAAGATGCCAAACATCTAGTTTGGACAAAATGGCATGAAAACTAAAAAGCTTGTGTTTTTCTTTGTTTAAAATTTGTTTTTGCAGATTTATTTGAAATAAATAATTTATTTGTTCATATTTGAAATTTTAATCCTTTTTGCCCCACTTCTTAAACATAATACACTTCTGAACTAATATGATACAATAGTCTTACTACATGCAACTGGCCCTTTGAAGGCTACCATAATGCTGATGTGGCCAAAGTTTCCAGGAAGCAGTTTCCTCCAAGTCCAACTTCTGCCTTGAAAGATCTCTGGAGAGGAGCCGGAGGTGGCAGGGAAGCTGCGTGAGGGAAGGCTGCTCCAACAAGCCAGCATCCTTACCATGCGTGATTGGAAATGGGGATTCCCTTCCAAGAAGGGCCAGCCTCCCTCATGCAGGATTGGGAAGTGCTGCTCCCCTGCCTCTTCCTCTTGCTTTCCAGAGATCTGTCAAGGCAGAAGAAGGAAATTACACACACACAGAGAGAGAGACACACACACAAATACATTCCAAGCTTGGAGACTAGGAGGCTATTCACATTTAAGCTAGCAAACTACAATCATGCCTGGGCTTGGGAAGAAGGCCCTTTCCATCCTCTGTGGATAAAAGTCCTCAAACTTGGAATGCAGTGTGTGTGTGTGTGTGTGTGTGTGTGTGTGTGTGTGTGTGTGTGTGCATGCGCACATGCTTGGCTGCCAGACGTTTGGGGAGGTGAAGAGCTTGTGGGACAATGAGTTGTCCCTACATCAAGTTAGCCAGTGCAACTTGTTCTGTCCTGACCCAGGTATCTCGAGTCAGCTGCGCTGAGAGCAGCATTGAACTGGCCACGCCCACTCAGCCACGCCCACTCAGCCCTTTGAGGGCAACCATAATACTGATGCAGCCCTCAATGAAATTGAGTTTGACACCCCTGGTCTAGTTTAACGAAGAGAAAGACGAGGAGGGATATGATAGCCGTGTTCGAATATCTCAGGGGCTGCCACAAAGAAGAGGGAGTCAAGCTATTCTCCAAGGCACCTGAAGGCAGGACAAGAAGGAATGGGTGGAAACTAATCAAGGAGAGAAGCAACCTAGAACTAGGGAGAAACTTCCTGACAGTTAGAACAATTAACCAGTGAAACAACCTGCCTCCAGAAGCGGTGAATGCGCCAACACTGGAAGTTTTTGAGAAGAGACTGGACAGCCATCTGTCCGATATAGTATAGGGTTACTATACTATAGGGGGTTGGACTTGATGACCTCCCAGGTCCCTTCCAACTGTATTATTATTGTTATTATTATTATTATTATTATTATTATTATTATTATTATTATTATTATTTTCAGCACCTTCCATCTTAGTATTGCTTTCTTCAGTGTCTGTTCCTTTTGGATTGCAGATTTTTTAGTTAAGATCAAGATTTGGTTATCAGGGTTCTCAGTAGGTTGTACCTGGTATTCTTTAAAGTCCACTTTGATGTTAATTTCTTTTCTTTTTTTAAAGAAATTTTTATTAATTTTTATAATTATAAATAACAAAAGAAAAAATCAAATTAAAACAACTCAACTGAATAAAAACGTTTACAACTTTTTCAATCACAAGAACCAAACTAAAATAATAAAAATAACTATGGGTATTGCTCGGCAGCACCCCCACCACCACATCCCCCTCCTCCTCCTACCTCTACCTCTATCCACCCACCATCTCTCCCCACTCTCTCCTCCCTCCTCATACCACCTCCCTACTTCCCTCAACCTTCACTCCTCAGTCTCACCCCCTATGTGGTGCCGAGGTGCCGCCAAGCAACCCATCCTTTATCAAATATCATATTACAGTTGAGAAGATTATAGAAACCCCCCTACCCACCCCCCGACTTCCCAAAGTGAATACAGGGTAAAAGAACATAAGAAACCCCACTAAACTATACCAAAATATTATATAAATCCTATTAAAAATTTAACTACATTTTTCAGTCCAACATATAAATATTTAACTATATGCTAAATACAATTTCTTAGATTGATATTTCCCTTGCATATAATCTATCCATTTTTTCCAGTCCAACATATATTTTTCATTTGAATCATCCTTCATATATGCGGATATTTTAGCCATTTCTGCCAAATTGATAACTTTTAAAGTCCATTCTTCAATAGATGGTAATTCTGGCATCTTTCAATATTGTCCCACCAACAGTCTTGCTGCTGTAATCAAGTTCAAAATTAAATTCATCTCTATGGTGGTGCAAAAAAGTGTCTATCTCATTCTCTTGTACCTTCTCTTCAGAATACAACTTGGAGTAGAATTCTAAAAAAGCTTTTTTAATAGTTTCTTGTTGAAACACTTCCTTCCCCTTATATTCTATTTTCTCAATTATTCGGGATTTTTGTTTTTTCCTTAATATGTAAGCCAACCATCTGCCAGGTTTATTGGAATTAAAAAATGTATTATGTTTTGCATATTGTATATTCCTGGCAACTTGGTCCAACATCAACAAGTCAAATTGTTTCTGTAAAATCTTAATCCCCTCTTTAATATTTCTGTCATCTGGTCTCTTTATTAGTAATAACTCTTTCTTCCTTATTTCCTCTTCTAACTCCTTCCTGGCTCCGCTGGCGTCGCCATAGTCTCCTTTGGAGGCTCCGTTCTCTAGGGTTTGTTAAGCCGCAAAAACAGCGAACATCAGCTGTTTTTTTGCAGTGAAAAATCCCCCCTTCGGGCGAAGAAGGGGTGAAGAGCATTGAGCGTGGGTTGAGCTCCTCTAAAAATCCCCTGGAAAAGTTTTCAGGGGTTTAGAGTGAGAGCTCCCCAGGCGCTTGAAATGCTCCTGCCCAGAGACGCTTCTGTCGGCAGACAGAGAAAGACGCCGCGACCACTCCTGCTTCAGAAAAAATTTCAAGAGAGACCTGCATGCAGGCGGAGTGAATACAGGAGTTCTTTATTGCAAGTATTTTTTTTATATTTTACTTCTGACCACGTATTTTTATAATCAACATAATGTATCCAAGATGGCAATTGCTTTCACTGTAAAGAGAAAGTGTTTGAAAGTGAAAGTGAACTTTTTTCTTTTCTTTGAAGCAAAGCTAGAGTGACTATTTAGATTTGAACTTTAAAATCTTATAAACTACAATTATTAAATTGTGATTTGAAAGAAGATAAGAAGAGGGGGAAATTTTGGCAATATATCTGCAAGGATTTTTTTTTATTTTAGGAAAATAAAAAAGTGGATTGACTTTAAAATGGCCACTAGGCAGACTAAAATCACTACTGCGACGGTGGCTGTATCTTCTCCGGCTCAGCCCTCTAAATTACAATCGAGTAGCCTCTCTGCTCCTCCAGCTTCTCTAACATCTACAGAATCTCAAGCCCCCTTGCCTACTCAATCTCTTCCAGAAATGCTTACCATGAATGATTTACAGGCTGCATTATCTACAATGACTGAAAAGCTGGAGAGAAAGATTGAGGAACAAGTTAAAGGATTAACTGGTGAACTGGAGACAATAAAAGAAACAATTGAGACTCATAATATTGTGATAACAGAAGATATTGTGGATGCTATTAAGGGGGTTTGGGAGTACACCTTGAGAGTGGATGAGAAGGTGGAAGGTATTGAGCAGCAAATTGAGGAAAAACTTGATGAAGTTAAAAGTGATATACAAGATCAAGCAGTTATGGTTCAATATAATCAGATGTTGTTGGCTGTTAGAATTAGAGGGCTGAAGGAGATTGCAAATGAGAATCAGGAAGACTTAAGAAGACTTTTTGAAGAATCCTTGGCAAAATTTCTAGAAGATGGAGTACAAAATGTATCTTGGCAGATTGATCGGATCTTTAGAGTTAATTCATGGATTGCAAGACAAAGAAACTTGCCTAGAGATATTGTGATTTATTTTGTTACAAGGAAATTCAGAAATTATGTTCTTACTACATCTTATAACAAACAATTAATTGTTGCTGGTCAAGAGGTTGTGGTTCTGAAGAAGATTCCCCCAAAGATGTTAAGAGCAAGGAAAGATTATGCATTTTTGGCGGATGAACTTAAAAAACATGCTATACAATTTAGATGGGAGGCTCCAACTGGACTTTCACTATTTTTCCAGGGTAATAGACACCGCCTGACTTCGGTTGGCAAAGCGAAAGATTTTTTTGAGAATATTTTAAAGGCTGGTAAACCTCCGTCTCCAAGACCAGAAAGGGCAGATTTTCCAAAAGAGAGAGATATGGAGTTAAAACAACCAATACAATCTTCAGAATCACAATCCCTGACAGCATCAGGATTCGATAAAGGAGCATTGGTGGAGCTGCCAGCGCAGTGTATCGATATTTTTCAGCCTTTGGAGGTAGAGAAGTTTAAAGATCAAAGGCAAACACGTGCAGCTACTAAACACATGGAACAACGAGAAAAAGAACAACCAGTTTGTACAAAGCAAGTTGTACCCACATCTTCGGAAGCCATGGGAGCAAGACCAAAGAAGAAAATGGTTGAAGAAGTTAATCTGGCCTTGCAAAAGCTTTCTCAAATTGGTCATGTCAAATAAATATTTGACATGGAATGTCAATGGTTTAAATTCTCCACAGAAAAGGAAGAAGATATTTCACTATTTGAAGCAATGTAAAAATGATGTAATTTGTTTACAAGAAACACATATTAGAACTTCTGATCAGAAATATTTGATAAACAATAAATTAGGCACACATTTTGTTGCAGCGGCTGCTGAGAAGAAGAATGGAATTGTTATTTATGTTAAAAATCATATAAGAGCTAAATTAATAGAATCAGATATTCAAGGTAGATTTTTAGCTATTGAAATTTTAATAGATGGGAAGAAAGTTCTCTTGATGGGTATATATGCACCAAATCAACAACAAGGAATATTTTACAAGTTATTACATTAAAAATTAATACAATTTGATTATAGGTCTTGTATTTTAATGGGAGATTGGAATGGTGTTATAGATATTGGTTTAGATAAGAAAATGATTTTACCTATTCCATGTTCCATGTTGCCTAAATCTTTTTTTGATATTAAGGATGATTTTGATTTGATAGATATATGGAGACAAAGACATGGCAAGGAGCAAGAGTTTACTTTTTTTCTGATAGACATCAATCATTTTCTAGAATTGACTTTATATTAACTACAAGTGACTTTATTTTTAGATTAAAGTAGATGAAAATCCTACCCAATGTTTTGTCAGATCATAATCCGGTCTGGATGGAACTAATGGTAGGTCAGACTTCTAGAAGATCTTGGAGAATTAATGAAAATTTGTTTAAATATGATACAAATGTGAATGAATGTAAAAATGTTATGAAGGAATTTTTATGTTAAATTTGCATAAGGATATGACAATAGAAATGGTGTGGGATGCTAGTAAAGCTTATATGCGTGGGATTTTAATTGATATGAATAAAAGGCATAGACGTAAACAAGAGGATGTTAATTTCTTCATGTTCTGTTGCATTTTGGATTGTAAATTCATCAGTTGAAATCTGGGCTGCATTTTGTAACTTTAAGGTGGTGCCTTTATCTTTCAATCTGGAATTCATTAGCTCAGTAGCCCCAAGGATTTTTTTTCCTGTCTGAGCAGGGGGTTGGACTCAATGACCTCCAAGGTCCCTTCCAACAGTATTATTATTATTATTATTATTATTATTATTATTATTATTATTATTATTATTATTATTATTATTATTATTATTATTATTATTATTATGGATCATCGCACAGTCAGACAGAAGTTCAGACTAGATTTGGCATTTTGTCTACCTATCAAGTCCTTACCATATCGTTGCAGGATGGAAGCAGTTCCTAGTAAAGCCGCCTTTTGCAATTGACTAATAGCAAATTTGTCAATGCCAATGGTGTTCAAGTGGTGCTCCAGTTGTTTTGGGATTGCACCCAAGGAGCCTATTACTATTGGTACTACCCTTACTTGCTTTTGCCACAGTCTTTCTATTTCTATTTGTAGGTCTTTGTATTTTGTTATCTTCTCCAGTTCTTTCTCGTCTATTCTGCTGTCTCCAGGCACTGCCCCGTCCACTATCCAGACTTTTTTGTCTTTCTTATCGACAATTGTTAAGTCCGGGGTGTTATGTTGCAGGTGCTTGTCTGTTTGAATTCTGAAGTCCTACAGCAGTTTAATTTTATCATTTTCTATGACTTTCTCTATTTTATGATCCCACCAGTTTTTGCTTACAGGCAAATGATATTTCTTGCAGATCTTCCAATGCACCATTGTTGCTACTTTGTCATGTCGCTGCTTGTAGTCAGTCTGTGTGATCTTCTTGCAGCAGCTTACTAGGTAGTCCATTGTTTCTTCAGTTTCTTTGCATAGGCGGCACTTACTGTCTGTTGCTGTCTTCTCAATTTTGACTTTATATGTATTTGTCCTTAAGAATTGGTCTTGTGCAGCCAGAATTAGTCCCTTGGTCTCTTTCTTCAATTTTCCTGCTCTTAGCCATTGCCAGGTCTTGTTATTATCTGCTTTCCCAGCTATGTTTTTAATGTACTGGCCATGTAGTGCTTTGTCTTCCCATGCCTCTATTCTGTTCTTCATTTGATCTTTCTTGTAGGCCAGTTTAGTTTCTCCAGTAGTCAGTAAGCCTTCCTGATATACTAATTTCAGTGCATCTTCATCATTGTCCTTCAGATATTCTTCCAAAGCCATTTTTTCTTCTCCAAGCATTTGATGTACTTGCAGCATTCCATGCCCACCTATTTGCCTTGGTAGATAAAGTCTGTCAATATCACTTCATGGATGAAGGGCATGATTCATTGTCATTATTTTTCTGTTCTTCCTATCCATTGCTTTTAATTCTGCTTGAGTCCAGTCCACTATTCCAGCTGTGTATCTAATGACTGGAATTGCCCAGGTGCTGATTGCCTTTATGATATTTCCTCCATTGACTTTGGACTTTAAGATCTTCTTCACTCTCTTGATGTATTCACCTCTAATCTTTTTCTTGACTTCAGTGTGCTTGATGTTGTCAGCTTGAAGGATACCCAAGTATTTGTAGTAATCTTCCTCATCCAGACTCTTAATGTTATTTTTGTGGGGCATCTTGACGCCTTCAGTTTTCACTATTTTTCCTTGTTAGTAAGTGTGGCACACTTGTCCAAGCCAAACTCCATTGCAATATCTTGGCTATATATACGGACAGTGTTGAGCAGCGATTCTATTTCAGATGATGTTTTTTCATACAGCTTCAGATCATCCATGTAAAGGAGGTGGGATAGTCTGGCAGATTTTTTGATGTTTGATAGCCGTGTCCTGAGTTATTCAGTATTGTTGACAGAGGAAACAGTGCAATAACAAATAGTAATGGTGATAATGAATCTCCTTGAAATATTCCTCTCTTGAGGTTAACCTTTTCCAGTCTCTCACCATTGACCTGCAACTGTGTCTTCCATGGTGCCATTGATCTTTGCACACATTTTCTGATGTTTCTACTGACTCCTGTTATTTCTAGGCACCTGATTACCCAGTCATGTGGCAGAGAGTCAAATGCCTTTTTGCAGTCAATCCATGCCACATTCAGGTTGGTCTTCCTTTTCTTGCAGTTTTCCAAAATCATTTTGTCTATTAGGAGTTGATCTTTTGTTCCTCTGCTATTGGGGCAGTTTCCTTTCTGCTCAGGTGGAAAGAGATTGTTTTCAATTAGATGCTGTTTTACTACATCAGCTACCACACCAGTTAGCAATTTGAAAGTTGTTGGTAAGCAGGTAATTGTCCTGTAGTTGCCTGGTGTTGCCCCTTTTGCTGGATTTTTCATTATTAGATAGGTTTTCCCAGTTGTTAGCCACTTTTCAATTTCTCCTCCTTGTAGTATATTGTTGAACTGTTTGGCAATGAATGGATGTATAACAGTTAGATGTTTCAACCAAAACCCATGAAGTTCATCTTCACCTGGTGCTGACCAATTTTTGATCTTCCTTGCTCTTTTTTCTACCATTTTTGTTGTTATTACTAGTTCTTTCATTTCAATGTCTGTTTTATCTGCATCCACCTCTTTTAACCAAGCTGCATCCTTGTTGTATTTCTTTGGGTTATCCCATATCTGCTTCCAGAACGGCACTGTTTCTTCCTTGTCAGGTACTGACTGATTCATTGCAGTTTCTCCATTGATGGATTGGTAGAAACGTTTCTAATTGGATTGAAATTGGAGGTTCTGCCTATAGTTTGCAATTCGAGCTTCGTATCTACTGATTTTCCTGGCTATAGCTATTATTTGTTGCTTTATTATTTCCAGTGCTTCCTTGATCTTCCTTGTTTCTAAGTGGTATTTCTTGATTAAGTATTCTTTGTTCTTCTTGTTCTTCAGCTTCTTTTCTTTCATCTGTTCTAGCTTGCTTGCATGTGATCTTAACTTGCTGATCTTATTTTCTAGTCTAACCTTCCATTTTTCTGGTGCACTTTTTGTTTGTTTTTCTTCTTGTCTGACTCCTCTGAGGAGACGTGTCCAGTATGGTTGAACCTCTGGCATAGCTCTCATCTTCCTCAGAGTACAAAAGCCCCACAACCACGTCAAGGTAGTGCCTCAGTGGGGGATTATTATTATTATTATTATTATTATTATTATTATTATTATTATTATTATTATTATTATTATTATTATTATTATTATTATTATTATTATTTTAAACACCTGCCAACATTGTAGACGATGGGTGTTTATGTATGTGGGGGGGAGTAATTCATTATCTGAGGTAGTTTAAAATTGGAGGTTGTCCAAGATCTCTTCCTGCCCTATGATTCTATGGAAACAATCTGCATTTAAATCAGATTCAAATGTTCACTGGGTATTTTTTTCAACAAGTGACTGAAAGAATCGCTGACACTTTAAGGAAGAACTGGAACAGATTGCAACTGACTGGTGGGGCGGTCAGTTTGCTTCGGCAACTTCATTAAGGGAACAGAGAGTAGCACACTGTATTTAAAGCAAATCGTTGAGGGAGTCAAGCTGCTTTGCTGCAGGGAGAGCTTCTCTTTCTAGTCCGGTGATGATGATACTTCTCATCTTCCAACAATGTATGAAAATCCTCACCCTGCCTATCCATGTGCTTGCCTATTTTGGCTTATGGGACCCTATTTGTAAAAGAATTTTCCCGTTTCTCGTGAAAACAGCGAGCAAATCCTACAATGCAAGAATGCACAAGGAAAAGGAGACGCTGTTCAAGAACATGCGGGACTTCGCCGACGCCTCAGGAAAAATCCACCTGCTGGAGATCGGCGTGGGCCCTGGCACCAACTTTGAGTTTTATCCATCCAACTCACGTGTTACCTGCATGGACTACAATCCCAACTTTAGAAACGTCCTCCTGGAGAGCATGGCTCAGAATACGCACCTGCAGTTCGAGACTTTTGTAGTCGGGTCCGCCGAGAACATCTCTTCGGTACCGGACGGCTCTGTGGACGTGGTGGTTGGCACCTGGTACTTTGCTCTGTCAACAACACCCAGGCTGTCCTGAAGGAGATTCTGCGAGTGCTCAGACCGGTAAGTCAAAGGACAAAGAGGGGAATTCAGTCTGGTCTGAAAGACCTCCAGAAAATACTAGGTTGGAGCTAAACTGGAAAGTTAAAACAACATCTCTGAGCAATGACAAGCCACTTTTGAATTGTTTCCAAACATACCCCCCTCCCTATGGGGAAGTCTGCATGAAATCACCAGAGATCAAGTTTATTTGGAGGAGACTTGAGTAGGAACCCGAATAGATCAAGCTGCTGACACTGTAGCAAGAGGACAAGGAGGGTTTACATGAGGAGAACATAGGGAAAAGAGCATTATGCTGTCACAGCTGTAATTCTCAGTATGCCACCCTGGAAATTTATCATTTCTGCTCTCCTATTTTTGAGTCAGTCAGCTTGACACATACAGAATTGTGTCCTGACCAGAGTGATCTTTGGTGAGATCTGGCTATTTAGAGTCAAAAAAAGGTCAGTAAGATACCAAAGGCAGGGATTTATGGCTTTCTAAAGTATCACATAACATCTTTCTTTAGCACAACAAAAGATCAAATGGATGAGAGAAGAGTTTGAATTCCCAAGGTGATGTGGTATCTAATACTATACATAAAGTTAAGGCACAATTTTCTATTGCTTTTTATTTGCAGAGAGTGAGGTAAATGAATTTTCTCTGCACAACCAATAGTAATTTTTAATAACTCAGGTTTTATACCAGCACCATTCAGTACTTCTTTTTTGCTGCAAGATTTTTAAAAAATCCCAGTGCAGTGTTGAAGTCTTATTCCCAATATTTATTATTTATACTTCTATTGTCACTTTTAGGGAACAAATTCAAACTACAAATTCAAAGCAGAATGCAAAGGGATGAGCTGCTCCATAATTTTGGATAGAGTTTTCTTTTTTTCTTTCATCAGCTCTAAATGTTTTTTTTCTTACCGTTTATTAAATTTATATGCCGTCCATCTTGTGGTTCAAGATGACCCTGCGTGGTTTTAAACTTTATTTAAAACTATAATTAATAATACAGCAATTTGGTCTTCTGGTGGCACTGTTTGGCATCGCCACAGCCTCCTTTGGAGGCTCCGTTTTCCCGGGAACTGTCAGCCGCAAAAACAGCGATCATCAGCTGTTTTTTGCGGTGGAAAAACCCCCCTTTGGGAGAAGAAGGGGTGAAGAGCATCGGACGTGGGTTGAGCTCCTCTAAAACCCCTCTGAAAAGATTTCAGGGGGAAAGAGTGAGAGCCCCCCAAGCGCTCGAAGACGCTCCAGCCCGAGACGCTTCTGTCAATAGACAGAAAAAGACTCCGCGACCACCCCTGCGGGCGATAAGTATCTGAGAGCGAACTGTACGCAGGCAGAGTGAATGCAGGAGATCGATATTGCAAATAATTCTTCACATTTAAATTCAGACTACAATTATTTTTACAATCAACATAATGTCTTTAAGATGGCGACTGCTTTCGATAGAAAAGTGAAAGTAACTTTCTACAATAAAGGCATAGCGTTTGTTTAAGCTTAAAGCTCAAAATTCTATAAACTTTTACTAAAATCTTGGATTTGAAAGAAGAAAGGAAAAAATCTTGTAATATATTTGTAAGATAATTCTTCATTAAAAGCAGCTTTTTGAGACTTTTTATAAAAAAAAGCGGACTGATTATAGAATGGCTGCCAGACAAACCAAAATAACAGCTACGAAGGCTACAGTATCTTCACTGGCTCAGCCCTCTAAAGCACAAACATCTACTTTCTCTGCTCCCCCGGCTTCTTTAACTTCTACACAGCCTCAAGCTTCTTTGCCTATTCAACCTCCTTCAGAAATGTTGACTATGAAAGATCTACAGGCTGCATTATTAACACTGACAGATAATATTGAGAGAAGTATGGAGATAAATATGGAGAGGAATTTTGAGAAATTTGGGGATGAATTGGAGAAAAAGATTGTAACTCACACTGAGGAACAAATTAAAAAGTAACTGGAGAATTGGGCAAAATTAAAGAAATTATTAAGACTCATAATACAGTGATAAGAGAAGATATTGTGGAAGCTTTTAGGGGGTCTGGGATTATACTTTGAGAGTGGAAGAGAAAGTGGATGGGGTGGAGCAACAACTTGAGAAAAAGATGCAAGAAATTAAAAGTGTTGTGGAAGATCAAGCTATTATGGCACAATACAATCAGATTATGTGGGCTGTTAGAATTAGAGGGCTGAAAGAAGCAAATCAGACTCAGGAGGATTTGAGAAGGATTTTTGGAGAAGCTCTTGCAGTATTTATAAATGAGGGGGTACAAGTTTGTCTTGTACATGGTTTACAATATAGGTGGGAGGCCCCAGCTGGGTTGTCATTACTTTACCAGGGTGTAAGATAACGTTTGAATTCTATTTGGAAAGCAAAAGATTTTTTTGTGAATGTGTTGAAGGCTGGTGAACCCCCATCTCCAACACCGAAAACTATGGAACCACACACAGAAGTAAATAAAGAGCAAAAAGAACACCTACAATTTCAAGACTCACAATCTCAAGGTGCAACAGGAGTTGATAAAGGAGATTTATTGGATTTGGCTGAACGGAGCCTTGATATATTTCAGCCCCTTCAAGTAGAGATGCCTAGAGATCAAAGCCAAACTCGGGCAACTACTAAACGTAAGGAACAAAAAAAAGGAACAACAAGACCGGTTCACAACTCAAGAAGTACTACCTACAAGTGTGGAAGCCATGGGAGCTCGACCAAAGAAGAAAATTGATTAAAATTTTGAATTGGTCCTGCAAAGGCTTTCTGGAGTTGGTCATGTCAAATAAAGTTTTGACATGGAATGTTAATGGTTTAAATTCTCCACAGAAGAGGAAGAAGATATTTCACTATTTGAATCAATGTAAAAATGATGTAACTTGTTTGCAAGAAACACATATTAGAATTAATGATCAGAAATATTTGTTAAAAATTAAATTAGGCACACATTTTGTTGCAGCGGCTGCTGAAAAGAAGAATGGAATTGTTATTTACGTTAAAAATCATATAAGATCTAAATTAATAGAATCAGACATACAAGGTAGATATTTAGCAATTGAAATTTTAAAAGAAGGGGAAAAAGTACTTTTGATGGGAATATATGCACCAAACCAACAACAAGCAAAATTTTACAAGTTAATACATAAAAAGTTAATACAATTTGATTATAGGTCTTGTATTATAATGGGTGACTGGAATGGTGTGATAGATATTGATTTAGATAAAAAGAAGATATCATCAATTCCCCAAATACGTGCTAAGTTGCCTAAATCTTTTTTTGATATAAAGGATGATTTTGACTTGATAGATATATGGAGAGAAAGAAATGGCAAAGAGCAAGAATTCACTTTCTTTTCTGACAGGCACCAGTCATTCTCTAGAATTGACTTTATATTAGCCTCAAGTGATTTTCTTTTTAGTTTAAAGAAGGTGAAGATTTTACCTAAAGCTTTAACAGATCATAACCTGGTTTGGATGGAATTAATGGAAGGACAAAGACCTAAAAATTCTGGAGACTAAATGAAAACTTGTTTAAATATGATATAAATGTGAAGGAATGTAAAAATTTAATGAATGAATTTTTCATGTTAAATATGCATAAGGGTACAACTATAGAAATGGTATGGGACGCAAGCAAAGCATATATGCGTGGGATTTTAATTGACTTGAACAAAAGGCATAGAGATAAACAAGAGAAAAAACGGAAGGAGTTAGAAGAGGAAATAAGAAAGAAGAAACAGTTATTAATAAAAAGACCAGATGATAAAAATATTAAAGAGGGGATAAAGGTCCTACCGAAACAATTTGATTTGTTGATGGCTGACCAAGTTGCTAGGAATATACAATATGTAAAACATAATACGTTTTTTAATTCTAATAAGCCTGGCAGATGGTTGGCCTATATATTAAGGAAAAAACAAAAATCCCGAATAATTGAAAAAAATAGAGTATAAAGGGAAAGAGGTGTTCCAACAAGAAATTATTAAGAAAGTATTTTTAGAATTTTATTCTAGATTATATGCTGAGGAGAAGATACAAGAGAATGACATAGATATTTTTCTGCGAAATGAAAATATATTAATAATTAATAATGAACAAAGAGAAAGATTAAATACATTGATTACTTCAGAAGAAATAATTTCAGTGATTAAACAATTCAAAATGGGAAAATCTGGGACTGATGGGTTAACGGCGGATTATTATAAGCATCTTCATATGGAAATGGTGGAACCTCTTAGAGAGTTATTTGTTAATATACAAAAAGGGGGTCAGGTTCCACCTTCATGGAAAACAGCTTATGTTTCTTTAATTCCTAAAGAGGGGCAAGATAATCTTCAACCAGAAAATTTTAGACCTATTTCTTTGTTGAATACGGATTACAAGATTTTTGCAAAAGTAATGGCTAATAGATTAATGACAGTTTTACAACAAACAATTCATACTGATCAAACTGGTTTTTTTACAAGGGAGGCAGATGAAAACTAATGTTAGACAAGTTATTAATATAATAGAATATTTGGAGAAGAATACTCAGGTGCCCGCAGTTCTTATGTTTTTGGATGCGGAAAAAGCATTTGACAGATTGAATTGGAAAAATTGATTGTTAGGATGCAAATGGGGGATCAGTTTATTAATTCAATATTGGCGATTTATCAGAAACAAACAGCCCAGGTGATTGTGAATGGGGACTTAACAGACTCATTTAATATAGAGAAAGGTACTCGACAGGGATATCCCTTATCCCCGTTGTTGTTTGTTTTAACTTTAGAAGTTTTATTGAATAAGATAAGAGGAGCAGAAGATTTAAAAGGTATAGAGATTAGACAACAAGACTATAGATTACGTGCCTTTGCAGATGATTTGGTTGTGACACTGACTCAACCAATACAGTCAGCTAAGAGATTGATGGAGATAATTAAACTTTATGGTAAGGTATCAGGGTTTAAATTAAATATAGCTAAAACAAAGATGTTAGTTAAAAATTTAAATATTAATTTAAAACAGGAATTGGAAAGAATAACGGGTTGTGAGATAGTTAAGAAAATTAAATACTTAGGAATTGATATTGAAGCTTCCAATGGGAAGTTATATAAAAATAATTACAAAGTTTTGTGGAGTAATGTACAAATAGAATTGGAAAAATGGAAGAATGGTAGGATAGCAGCAGTTAAAATGAATGTATTACCTAAACTTTTATTTCTCTTTCAAATGATACCTATACATAAAAAAGAGGAGTGGCAGAAGGGTATTAATAGATTTATTTGGAATGGGAAGAAACCAAGGGTTAAGTTAAAAATAATTCAGGATACAAGGGAAAGAGGTGGTTTGAAAATGCCTAATCTCAAGTTATATTATGATGCAGCTGTTTTAGTAGCAATAAGTGATTGGGTCAATTTAACTAATGATAGAATATTGAATATTGAAGGGTATGATTTATTATATGGTTGGCATGCATATCATAGGAGTTTCAAAGAGCACCTATTGAGAAATGCTCTGCTGCGTGTCAGGAAAAAATATCAGTATAAATTAAATGATAAGATTCCTGTTTGGACAGTTCCCAGACACGCAATAGAGAATATAAATAGACAACAATTATATGATGTGGTGCAATATGAGAAACTCCTACTTAAAGAAGGGAATGCTTTACAACTGAAGCCCCTGAACACCTTAAGGGACGAAGGAATGATTCTTACTTGGTTTCAATATTTACAATTGCAGACTAGATGGAAAAAAGATCAGAAGATTGGCTTATCTCAAATAGATGAAAATTTAATTAAACGAATTAGAGATCAAAGGCCAATGCATATTAAAAGATTGTATAATGCATTGATTGAAATTGATTCAGAAACTGAATTAGTTAAGGATTGTATGATAAAGTGGGCACAAAATTTTGGACAACCAGTTATGATGGAAACTTGGGAGAGAATTTGGGTGAAAAATGTAAAATTTACACAAGCGCAACATTTAAGAGAAAATTTTTATAAAATGTTTTATAGATGGCATTTGCATCCGAAAAAACTTTCATGTATGTACCCTAATTTACAACCTAAATGTTGGAGATGTGAATGTATGGAAGCTACTTATTTTTATGTATGGTGGACTTGTAAAAAAATGAAGGCTTTTTGGATAAAGATTTGGTGGATACTTCAAAATATTCTGAAAAAACGTATTGAATTTTCACCACAGTTGTTTTTACTAGGTATTATAAAAGATTGCTCCACCATAGAGATGAACTTGATTTTGAACTTGATTACAGCAGCGAGACTGTTGGTGGGACAATATTGGAAGAAGGCAGAATTACCATCTATTGCAGAATGGACTTTGAAAGTTATAAATTTGGCGGAAATGGCCAAAGTATCTGCTTACTTGAAAGATCACTCAAATGAAAAATATATGTTGGACTGGAAAAAAATGGATAGAGTATATCCAAGGGAAATATCAATCCAAGAAATTGTTTTTAGCATATAGTTAAATTTTTATTAGGATTTATATATTAATTTTGTTTACCCTGTACTCACTTTGGGAAGCTGGGAGGGGTATGTTGGGGAGGGTGTTAGATTGTTAGATTGTTTTATACTCAACTGTAATACTTGTAACATATAATAAAAAAAGGCTTACTGAGAGCGAGGAGTTGCTCGGACACTACCTCTGGACTACATCTGAAGGGGGGTGAGAGGGAGTAAGAGAGGGGAGAGGGAAGTAGGAAGGTTGGGGGAGAAGAGGTGAAGTGGAGAGAAAGGGAAGGAGAGAGATGGAGGAAGGGGGAAGTAGGAGAAGATAGGGAGGAAGAAAGAGGGTGGATGTGGTGTAGGGGGTGCTGTCCGGGCAACACCTATAAGTGTAGGTATTTAAACTTTTGTATGCTGAAAGATGGAAGAGGATGTATTATGTTGAGTTGTATATCTAGGTTTTTAAATAGGTTTTTATTCTGGGATTTTATGTATTTTTGTTAAAATTATAAAATTAATAAAATATATTTTAAAAAAATAATAATACAGCAATTTATAAAATGTTATGCTGCCCATATTGAAATTCAAAGTGAACTCTGAGTGGTTTTAAATTTTATTTAAATAATAAAATTTAATAATACAGAAATTTATTTATAAAATGTATTTGCCGCTCATCTCCAAATTCAAAATGACTCTGGGTGGCTTTAAGCTATGTTTAAAACTTTAACAATAATACAGATATAAAGATACATTATTTCCCTATTTTATTTTTGTAATATATTTTATTGATTTTTTTAAAAAAACATAAACCACTTAATAATTGTTGAACAGTGTGTTGTCTGGGTTACATTTGTAAAACAATCACTAACAATTGATTTCTATAATCCATAATACACATAATAGTTTTAGTTGATTTCTTCTTTTCCCAAAATATCCTCTTTTGCAAACATTGAGTTAATACATTTCTTATTGTTTTGATAGATAACAATTAAATATATATTTTCCCAATAGTCCTAAAAATAATCACATCAATATAATATTTCTTTTCTATCCAATCATTCTGGTTGCCTTATCACAGATCCTGTTACAGTTCTTATTTTAATTTGTTTCTCCCACCAAATTCTAGATATTCTTATTGGTTAAGATTTTCTCAAAAATTAATTACATTTAAGAATTTAACTCTATTTTTCCATATAAACCATCTCACACTTTTACATTTCTTAAGAAATAAATAAAAGTAGAAAGAAAAAAAAAGCAAGAGTAAAGAAGCATAAAAAATAATATACTGCTTAAAATATATATCCCTCCTAAGCTAATATGTATTTATTTCCAAAATTTCGTATTCTTTTTAACTATAATTAAAAATGTTTAATCTTTAAACATTCCATTTAATACATCTAGTCATCTAGTCCTTTAACTCTTATTCAAAACATTTTTATCCATTATAATTTTCTTAAATTCAATCACATTTAAATATCTAAAATATTTTCTTTTATGTAAGTCATTTCAACTTTTTTATATTACTCATATCAAGAAAGAGAACAAAAAAGGGGAAAAAGCATACTATATTATATTTAGAGAATTCATCCCTCTTAGAGTGACATATATATTCCAAAACTTTTCTATTTCTTTAACCATATTCAAACAAATGTTTCTTTTTAAGTATTCTCTCTGGTAAGTCCCATCGTCTATTTTCTTGGTTTCCAATTTAGTCTTTTTCTTTTGCCCAGTGTCTTTCTTAATCAATGTATTTTGCTGAATCAAATGTTTTTCCCTATGTTTGTAAATAGTTGTTGTAGATATAAAAAGTAAATCAGAAGAACCGCCTTTATACGGGACTTCTGCCTTTCCATGTTTGTTGAAAATCTTTTTCTTTCTCTCCTCTTCTCTTATCATTTCTTTTCTCTCCAATGTTTCTGACATCTCTATGGTCCATTTTATCCAATCCAAATCTGAAGTTCCAGTGGTCAAACTTGCCCTACAATCACACGGCTGCAATTCAGGCATTTAGCAACACACATTTAGCAACTCCTTGTGTCCCATCTTCTAGGATTAAGCCTTTCTCGCAGATCAAAGAATAAGCCCTTGGAACTCTTAGGCGTGGTACCCTGTGTGCACAATGATTAGGCAACTGAGGTTTTTCATCACATCATTTTCATGCATATTTTCCACCTCCAAGTGGTATAAACTTGAATGCTTAGTGGATATAAGCAGATAAGATGATGTGTATTTGTATAATGAAGGAGGGTTTCGATCAACACCCTATATCAAGGTGTGCATTAGGCAGGTTCTTTTCATCAGGCAAAATGAGATTTGACTGATTCTGAAAAGTCAAAAATTATTAAAAAAAGACTTTCAGAGGGATGCAGAACTCTAGAAATTGCTAAAATATTGGGGCGTGATTAGAGAACCATCAAATGTTTTGTTGCAAATAGTTCACAAGGCCGCAAGAAATGTGTTGGCTGGGCTGGGCAGGGCTACATACACATTCCAATGTACCACCAATGGTATGCGTACCACCGGCTGCAAGTCCTGCACAAGCTATGGTGAGGAAATGCAAGTGCGTCTGTGCCCAGAGGGTGAGGAGAAGGAAATGGAGGGTTGCATAGGCTGGGCTGCTTTCTGGCCCACTGGATTCAGGTTTTTCCTTTGACTGGGGGCATATGGCCTGACCCTGGCCAAAATGCAAATCCCCCTGTAAGCAGGGATTGGGAGGCTGAAGGTCTCTGTCTTTGTGGCCATGCAGTTCTAAAATCGATGGGCTGCTGCTGGGGAGAAGAATCAAAATAGGGCAAAACAAGCATAGTCCATCATGGTTTATTGATTGCAAAGTTTTCCTCAGGTTTTCCTGTCCCTTCCTGGGCTATTAAAATCACATTGTCAAGGTCTGTACTGAACACCTGGCTGCAAACTACTCAAGCAGACCAGATGATAAAAATATTAAAGAGGGGATAAAGGTCCTTCGTAAACAATTTGACTTGTTGATGGCTGACCAAGTTGCTAGGAATATACAATATGTAAAACATAAAACGTTTTTTAATTCTAATAAGCCTGGCAGATGGTTGGCCTATATATTAAGGAAAAAACAAAAATCCCGAATAATTGAAAAAATAGAGTATAAAGGGAAAGAGGTGTTCCAACAAGAAATTATTAAGAAAGCATTTTTAGAATTTTATTCTAGATTTTATGCTGAGGAGAAGATACAGGAGAATGACATAGATATTTTTCTGTGAAATGAAAATATATTAGTAATTAATAATGAACAAAGAGAAAGATTAAATACATTGATTACTTCAGAAGAAATAATTTCAGTGATTAAACAATTCAAAATGGGAAAATCTCCTGGGACTGATGGGTTAACGGCGGATTATTATAAGCATCTTCATATGGAAATGGTGGAACCTCTTAGAGAGTTATTTGTTAATATACAAAAAGGGGGTCAGGTTCCACCTTCATGGAAAACAGCTTATGTTTCTTTAATTCCTAAAGAGGGGCGAGATAATCTTCAACCAGAAAATTTTAGACCTATTTCTTTGTTGAATACGGATTACAAGATTTTTGCAAAAGTAATGGCTAATAGATTAATGACAGTTTTACAACAAACAATTCATACTGATCAAACTGGTTTTTTACAAGGGAGGCAGATGAAAACTAATGTTAGACAACTTATTAATATAATAGAATATTTGGAGAAGAATACTCAGGTGCCCGCAGTTCTTATGTTTTTGGATGCGGAAAAAGCATTTGAGAGATTGAATTGGTTGTTTTTGAAAAAATTGATTGTTAGGATGCAAATGGGGGATCAGTTTATTAATTCAATATTGGCGATTTATCAGAACAAACAGCCCAGGTGATTGTGAATGGAGACTTAACAGACTCATTTAATATAGAGAAAGGTACTTGACAGGGATGTCCCTTATCCCCGTTTACAACCTAAATGTTGGAGATGTGAATGTATGGAAGCTACTTATTTTCATGTATGGTGGACTTGTAAAAAAATGAAGGCTTTTTGGATAAAGATTTGGTGGATACTTCAAAATATTCTGAAAAAACGTATTGAATATTCACCACAGTTGTTTTTACTAGGTATTATAAAAGATTGCTCCACCATAGAGATGAACTTGATTTTGAACTTGATTACAGCAGCGAGACTGTTGGTGGGACAATATTGGAAGAAGGCAGAATTACCATCTATTGCAGAATGGACTTTGAAAGTTATAAATTTGGCGGAAAGGCCAAAGTATCTGCTTACTTGAAAGATCACTCAAATGAAAAATATATGTTGGACTGGAAAAAAAATGGATAGAGTATATCCAAGGGAAATATCAATCCAAGAAATTGTTTTTAGCATATAGTTAAATTTTTATTAGGATTTATATATTAATTTTGTTTACCCTGTACTCACTTTGGGAAGGTGGGAGGGATATGTTGGGGAGGGTGTTAGATTGTTAGATTGTTTTATACTCAACTGTAATACTTGTAACATATAATAAAAAAGGCTTACTGAGAGAGAGGAGTTGCTCGGACGGTACCTCTGGACTACATCTGAAGGGGGGTGAGAGGGAGTAAGAGAGGGGAGAGGGAAGTAGGAAGGTTGGGGGAGAAGAGGTGAAGTGGAGAGAAAGGGAAGGAGAGAGATGGAGGAAGGGGGAAGTAGGAGAAGATAGGGAGGAAGAAAGAGGGTGGATGTGGTGTAGGGGGTGCTGTCCGGGCAACACCTATAAGTGTAGGTATTTAAACTTTTGTATGCTGAAAGATGGAAGAGGATGTATTATGTTGAGTTGTATATCTAGGTTTTTAAATAGGTTTTTATTCTGGGATTTTATGTATTTTTGTTAAAATTATAAAATTAATAAAATATATTTTAAAAAAATAATAATACAGCAATTTATAAAATGTTATGCTGCCCATATTGAAATGTATTTGCCGCTCATCTCCAAATTCAAAATGACTCTGGGTGGCTTTAAGCTATGTTTAAAACTTTAACAATAATACAGATATAAAGATACATTATTTCCCTATTTTATTTTTGTAATATATTTTATTGATTTTTTTAAAAAAACATAAACCACTTAATAATTGTTGAACAGTGTGTTGTCTGGGTTACATTTGTAAAACAATCACTAACAATTGATTTCTATAATCCATAATACACATAATAGTTTTAGTTGATTTCTTCTTTTCCCAAAATATCCTCTTTTGCAAACATTGAGTTAATACATTTCTTATTGTTTTGATAGATAACAATTAAATATATATTTTTCCCAATAGTCCTAAAAATAATCACATCAATATAATATTTCTTTTCTATCCAATCATTCTGGTTGCCTTATCACAGATCCTGTTACAGTTCTTATTTTAATTTGTTTCTCCCACCAAATTCTAGATATTCTTATTGGTTAAGATTTTCTCAAAAATTAATTACATTTAAGAATTTAACTCTATTTTTCCATATAAACCATCTCACACTTTTACATTTCTTAATAAATAAATAAAAGTAGAAAGAAAAAAAGAAAAGCAAGAGTAAAGAAGCATAAAAAATAATATACTGCTTAAAATATATATCCCTCCTAAGCTAATATGTATTTATTTCCAAAATTTCGTATTCTTTTTAACCATAATTAAAAATGTTTAATCTTTAAACATTCCATTTAATACATCTAGTCATCTAGTCCTTTAACTCTTATTCAAAACATTTTTATCCATTATAATTTTCTTAAATTCAATCACATTTAAATATCTAAAATATTTTCTTTTATGTAAGTCATTTCAACTTTTTTATATTACTCATATCAAGAAAGAGAACAAAAAAGGGAAAAAAGCATACTATATTATATTTAGAGAATTCATCCCTCTTAGAGTGACATATATATTCCAAAACTTTTCTATTTCTTTAACCATATTCAAACAAATGTTTCTTTTTAAGTATTCTCTCTGGTAAGTCCCATCGTCTATTTTCTTGGTTTCCAATTTAGTCTTTTTCTTTTGCCCAGTGTCTTTCTTAATCAATGTATTTTGCTGAATCAAATGTTTTTCCCTATGTTTGTAAATAGTTGTTGTAGATATAAAAAGTAAATCAGAAGAACCGCCTTTATACGGGACTTCTGCCTTTCCATGTTTGTTGAAAATCTTTTTCTTTCTCTCCTCTTCTCTTATCATTTCTTTTCTCTCCAATGTTTCTGACATCTCTATGGTCCATTTTATCCAATCCAAATCTGAAGTTCCAGTGGTCAAACTTGCCCTACAATCACACGGCTGCAATTCAGGCATTTAGCAACACACATTTAGCAACTCCTTGTGTCCCATCTTCTAGGATTAAGCCTTTCTCGCAGATCAAAGAATAAGCCCTTGGAACTCTTAGGCGTGGTACCCTGTGTGCACAATCATTAGGCAACTGAGTTTTTTCATCACATCATTTTCATGCATATTTTCCACCTCCAAGCGGTATAAACTTGAATGCTTAGTGGATATAAGCAGATAAGATGATGTGTATTTGTATAATGAAGGAGGGTTTCGATCAACACCCTATATCAAGGTGTGCCTTAGGCAGGTTCTTTTCATCAGGCAAAATGAGATTTGACTGATTCTGAAAAGTCAAAAATTATAAAAAAAAGACTTTCAGAGGGATGCAGAACTCTAGAAATTGCTAAAATATTGGGGCGTGATTAGAGAACCATCAAATGTTTTGTTGCAAATAGTTCACAAGGCCGCAAGAAATGTGTTGGCTGGGCTGGGCAGGGCCACATACACGTTCCAATGTACCACCAATGGTATGCGTACCACCGGCTGCAAGTCCTGCACAAGCTATGGTGAGGAAATGCAAGTGCGTCTGTGCCCAGAGGGTGAGGAGAAGGAAATGGAGGGTTGCCTAGGCTGGGCTGCTTTCTGGCCCACTGGTTTCAGGTTTTTCCTTTGACTGGGGGCATATGGCCTGACCCTGGCCAAAATGCAAATCCCCCTGTAAGCAGGGATTGGGAGGCTGAAGGTCTCTGTCTTTGTGGCCATGCAGTTCTAAAATCGATGGGCTGCTGCTGGGGAGAAGAATCAAAACAGGGCAAAACAATCATAGTCCATCATGGTTTATTGATTGCAAAGTTTTCGTCAGGTTTTCCTATCCCTTCCTGGGCTATTAAAATCACATTGGCAAGGTCTGTACTGAACACCTGGCTACAAACTACTCAAGCAGATTTTAGCCTAGTCCCTTGTGCAATCCCAGGCCACATTCTGGAGGTAAGAGGATATAGTAACAGTAGAGAGCTGCAAAATTGATTCGTGATTTATTCTTCTCTTTAGCAGCAATAACTACGTTCTTTGACGACTTTGCTAGCAACCTGCAGGCTGAGAACTTTCCTTTTCTCCTTGGAGAAAAAATTCAGAAGTGCTAGATTTATTTTTTCCTGCCAATTACAGTATACCTTGTTGGTTTTTTAAGGAGCTTATGAGAAAAAGATGAAAATTAAAGGATGTATCGATTGAGTTGTGAGACAAGGAAGGGAAGTACGTGGACTTATGCACTTCCAGTTGCTGACAGATGTGCCACTAATATTCTGACATGACACCTGCATCCTCTCAGGGCCCAAAGATTATCTTCATTCTTCATAGGGCAGTATTGTGGATTAACTATTTTTTCTGATTTTAAGGTGATATCCTGAGCTATGGAGGCCTTTGATCTTCTTCTTAAATACATAATAATAAAATAATGAGAACTAAAGGCTCAAAGGGAAGGCAGATTAGAAAGAATGAGACCTTTTGGGATATTCAATTCCCTTCCTGTTAAGGTTTACTCTTCCTTCCTAACATTAATAAAGGTGGTTTTTCCAGAAAATATGAGAAGAGCTGTAATTAGTGATTTAACTATGCTTTCTTTTTGACTGTGTTTTAATTTATATGTAATGTATGTTTAATCAAGGAGGGCTTGGAGAGGCAGAAGTGGCCAATATGGAGGCTGCACCTTGCCCTCTAGTTCTCTGTCTCTCCTGCAGATCTCTGGAGAGGAGGAGGGGGTGGCAGGGGAGCTGTGTGAGGGAAGGCTACCCCAACAAGCTAGCATCTTTACCACGCAGGATTGGAAATGGGAATTCTCTTACGAGAAGGGCCAGCCTCCCTTGTGCAGGACCCAGGAGCACTGCTCACCTGCTACCTCCTCTTGCTCTCCAGAGATCTGTCAAGACAGAAGTTGGACTCAGAGGAAATTGCTTCCTTTTTTATTTTTATATAAGTTTTTATTCATTTTTTCCATACACACAACAGTAATTTTTCAACCAACAAGCTGTCTGAGTTTACATGCCAATACATATTTAATTCCTAATCCTTTCTTCTTTCTTCCAGCCAGTGGTAAAATAAAGTCCAGGTCTGATAGTAGTCCATTTCTTCTTTTTCTTTCAGTCTCATCGTCAATCTGTCTATCTCTGCACATTCTAGTATTTTTTTTAATTATTTCTTCATCTGATGGTATTCCTTCATTTTTCCAATGTTGCGCAAATGTAATTCTTGCCGTTGTTGTGACATGCAAAGTCAAGCATAAGCTTTATTTATTAGTCTTTTCTGGCATTATACCTAATAAAAAAAGTTCAGGTTTAAAATCAACATGTTCTCCTAACATCTGTTCTAGCCAAGTATGTATCTTTTTCCAATGATTCTTTACTTTATCACATGTCCACCAAACATGATAATACGTGCCTGACTTATGTTTACTGTTATGTATTGAGCTTAATTGGGAACAGGTGCAGGGAGCTGCCCTGAAACAGTCAGCAGACCACATGGCCTCCTGGGCCAGACTTGCTGTCTGCAAAGGCAGACAGGATGCAATTGAGTGGGAAAATACATTGCGTTCATTGGCTTACAACACCTCAAGGTGAATGTATAAAAAGGGGCAGAGCTATTTTGGTTTCGGTTCTGTTTAGTTTGAAATAAAGAAGTACCTGTTTTGTGAGTCCTGCCTCTTCAATATGCCTACCAACGCAAGAAACAGAACATTGGCGACGAAGGTGGGATTGTGCTGCAGAAAACTCAAAGGCTGAATCACCACAGAAGGTTTTGCTAGCACTGAGAAGTACGGTGTTCCAACCTCCTTCGCTCTGCCTGCCAGTACAAAAATGCTGGAGGAGAGTGCTGCAAGGAATCGTGCTGGAACCCCTTTGAAAGCCTGTGCAGCATTTTCATTCTGCCACTTGCTGAGTGTGTGGCCAGCAAGGCCACATCGCTGCCATCTGTTTGGGTTGCAAGAAAGACCGTCCATCAGAAGAGTTGCCTCAGAAAGGTACCGGGTCCCCAGTCAGAATAGGGTGGGTTTTTGCACGACTAGAAGAAGTGTATTTAGAACAGATGCCCACCGTCCATTGAAGAAAAAACTTCATCTTGAAGTCAAACTGCAGGGGGTCCTTTTAGACATGGAGCTGGACACGGGTTCAGCTCTGTCCATAATTTCCCATAGAACCTTCAAACAGATTTGCTGCTGAAGTGGCCAAAGATCAAATGATCAAATGTTGTTTTGACCAACTTCCAGATTTCCCAAGTGCACGTTAAAGGGGAAACCACACACGGGGTACAGTTTAGGGATTTCTAGGGCCCTTTGGACATCGTGGTAGACCAAATGTGTCTTTTTGGACTTGATTGGTTTGATGCGCTTGGAATTCAGGTGACTGGGTTACATAGTCTTCAATCGGCAAGACTTGCTGAGGTGTGCAAAGAATTTGCCGATGTGTTCAGCCCAGAGGTTGGGGCATACAAGGGGTCTCCAATTGCTTTAAGGCTAGACCCCTCCATTGCACCGATTAGAATTAAACCTTGTCTAGTGCCCTTTGCTCTTAAGCAAAGGATCAATGTTGAGCTGGACAAATTGCTACAGCAAAGCATCTTGGAATCGGTGGATAGTAGTCCATGGGAAATCCCGATTGTCACGCCACTTAAGGTCAATGGAGAAGTCCACATTTGTGCTGATGACTATAAATGCACGCTAAACAAAGCATTACAGCAGCACTCCTATCCAGTGCCTGTAGTGAGTCATATTTTGGCATTGCTACAAGGAGCCTGCATTTTCGCCAAGTTAGACTTGGCTCAGGCCTATCAGCTGCTGCCAGTGGACGACGCCACGGCTGAGGCCCAAACCATTGTAACCCATGGGGGAGCCTTCAAGTGCAAAGGTTACAGTTCAGAGTTAATGTAGCCACTGGCATTTTTCAGAGCGTAATGGAGCGCACACTCCTCAACATTCCAGGTGTATGCCCATATTTTGATGATGTCCTCATAGCTGGGGAATCAGTCGAAAACCTCGCTGACAGGCTCCAGGCTGTCTTGCAGCATTTCTGCAAAGCAGGGCTGAAGGTCAAACAGGAGAAATGCAAAATTGGAGTCACTTCCACAGAATTCCTGGGGTTTCATATAGATGCTGAAGTCATTCATCCTGCTGAATCCAAGCTCAAAGCGATTCAGCAGGCACCCAGTCCCAAGTTGAAGGGAGAGCTTCAGGTCTTCCTGGGACTCCTTAATTTCTATCATGCTTTCCTCCCCCACAAGGCTACAGTGGCAGAGCCATTACACCGGCTCTTGGACAAAAAGGCCCCATGGGATGAGTGTCCACGAGAGGAGATTTGCAGCAGTTAAAGTGTTTTGTCATCAAATGCAGTGTTGGCTTATTTCAATGAGCATTTGCCAGTAAGCATCGTGTGTGATGCATCCCCGTACAGGATCGGAGTTGTGCTAAGTCATCTCATTGTTGATGGGACACAAGTCCCTATAGCCTATTACTCCAGGACCCTTTCTGCTGCAGAACGCAATTACGCACATAGGGAAGCATTGGCCATTGTGGCAGGCATAACAAAGTTTCATGACTTTTTGTATGGCCGCCACTTCACGGTCTTCACTGAACATAAGCCGCTTCTGGGGTGGTTCACTATGAACAACCAGACACCCCAGATTATCTCTCCTAGAATGTTGAGGTGGTCAATATTCTTATGTGCTTATCATTGTTGTCTGGTTTACAAACCGGGTAAAGAAATGAGCCACACAGATGGCGTTAGTAGGTTGCCTCTACAGCTATTAGAATCAGATCCTGCTCCAGCTAACCACATCCTGGCTATCCAGGATTTGCCAGAGTCTCCCCGTAATGGAGGGGATGTTGCTGCTGAAATAGCTGCAGAAACACAATAAGCCGAGTGTTGAACTGTGTGCTCACAGGATGGCTGGAAATGTGTCCTGGCCCTAACTTTCAGAGTTTCTGGAGAAGGAAGCATTAGTCATCCATCTATAAGGGTTGTATCCTGTGGGGCAGTAGGGTAGTAATCCCGACTTCACTGAGGGCTAGAATCCTTGATTCTCTGCATGAGGGACATCTGGGAATAGTCCGGATGAAGGCACTTGCATGTAGCTACCTTTGGTGGCCTGGGCTTGATAAAGGTATTGAGGCCCAGGTCCACAGATGCCTCATTTGCCAGCAGTCAAGGCCAGAAATACCACATGCTCCTGTACATAGATGGGAGAACACACAAGCCCTTTGGTCGAAGATTCATATTGATTTTGCTGGCCCCTTTCAGGGGCAACTCTTCCTCATTGTTGTGGACAGTCACTCCAAGTGGCTAGAGGTCATTCCAGTGTCCACTATGACTACTACCAGGACCATCCAAGTTCTCCACATCATCTTTGCAACGCATGGGCTCCCCGATGTTATCGTCTCAGACAATGGGGCTCAATTTACTTCTGCAGAGTTTCAGTCCTTCTTAAGGGTGAATATGATTAGGCATGCCACTTTGGCTCCCTTCTACCCGGCCTCTAACGGCCAAGTGGAACACATGGTCAGAACGACCAAGGAATCCTTGGAGAGGATCACAACTGACAATTGGCACCACAGCTTGGCAGATTTCTTACTCTGCCAATGCACAACACCCTGCACTTCTACAGGAAAGAGCCCAGCTGAATTAAGATGGGGGCGCCGTCTGATCACAAAGCTGGATCGCTTACATCCAGACAGGGTTGGTTCACAAGTGCTGCAGCCTAAGGCACTGAGGCACTTGCAAGTGAGTGTGACCGGTTTGAGCATGCAACTATGGACAAGGGGCACTATGGGTGGTAGCTATGGTTTGCAAGGTGTCAGGGCCACTCTCATACGAAGTGGCCCTGGAAGACGGTCGTGTACTCCGCAGGCACATTGACCAACTGCGTTGGAGGTTACTGCGCCACTCTTCCACTCCTGGCTCTGCTCTCGGGTGGGAGGAGGAACATGATTGCGATCATGCATCTGAGTCTCTCAGCGAAAGCGGGACCTTGCGATCGCCGAACGGGGTTTTTGCCAACGAGGCTGCTCCTAACTCAGGCACTGCACCCATGGGACATTGCTCTCAATCGGCTTTTCATGCCACTCCTGCCTCAAGCATTGCGCCTACAGGCCATTGTTCTCAATCGGCTTTTCACGCTGATCCAGTGGATTCTACACCACCGCGGAACTTTGGCTCAGGCCTACTGGAACAGGCCAGCCATAGGGTAATAGACAAAGGCTCGGGTCTACCAGAACAGGTCAGCCTTCATGAATCGGTTTTACCTGTGTCGGACAGGTCACACAGTCCCAGTCTGCCAAACCTGGCAAGTGAGCTTGCAGATCGGGAGCTAGCAGTAGCTCTGAGACGTTCGGAGCAGGTGAAAGGCCCACCGAAATATTTAAAGGACTATGTAAGATTTTTGTCATTGCACACTTAAAATGCTTATATATTTTTAGTGCAAACTTAAATGCTTATGTATGTTTCTTTGAAAATTGAATGCTTGTGTCTTTTCTTACAAACTGAAATGCTTCTGTATTCTTCAGTATTGAACAGTGTAATGTAAGGATTATATAGCACTGAGTGCCATTGTGCCTTTTGAATGTGTGCAATCTTTGAACAACAAACAATGCTTTGTAAGTGTCAAAGAGCCAGGAGGGAAAGGTGTAATGTATTTAGTTAAATTTATGGAACAGGTTGCTGAGATCTGTGCAGGAACGGTTAGCAGACCACGTGGTCTGCTAGCCAGACTTGCTGTTTACAAGGCTGTTTATTATGCATTTGAGCGGGAGAATACTGTATTCTCATTGGCTGATGCCGCCCAGAGCTGAATGTATAAATGGGGCAGAGCAATGCTTGTTAGTTTCTGTTTTGACCTTGAATATTACTGCCTCTTCAATGCTGAACAAAGCAGAAAACAGAACAGTTGAAAAGCCCTGAATTAGATAGCTTTTAACATTCCTAAATTGAAAAGATAAATATTCAGATTGATTATTTTCCCTGTTCAGGTACAATACAGACATCCTGGAAACAGTGAGGAAACGGTCCCCGCTGCCTTGGCCCTAGCCCAAGCTGGCTGGGAGCCAATGTACAATTCAGATCTGTCCCACTCCTGTCCAGGCCCCCACAAAGCACCCTTGATGCGAACGATGTAGAGCTGGCCATGCCCACTCAATAGGCCACACCCACTCCATCCATGCCTACCAAGTAAGCTGCACCCACCCTGGCCACACCCAACCCCCCCCCGAGGGCAACTGTAATGCTGATGAGGCCCTCAATGAAATTGAGTTTGACACTCCTGTTGTAGCAGGAGGCCAAGGAGGGTTTACATGAAGAGAACATAGGGAAAAGAGCATTATGCTGTCACAGCTGTAATTCTCAGTATGCCACCCTTGAAATTTACCATTTCTGCTCTCCTAATTTTGAGTCAGTCAGCTTGGCACATACAAAATTGTGTTCTGATCAGAGTGATCTTTGGTGAGATCTGGCTATTTAGAGTCAAAAAAAGGTCAGTAAGATACTATAGGCAGGGATTTATGTCTTTCTAAAGCAGCGGTTCTCAACCTATGGGTCGCAACCCCATTTGGGGTCAAACGACCATTTCACGGGGGTCGCCAAACGCCGCCGTCCGCCATTTTTTTTCATTTTTTTTTCATTTTTTTCGGCCGGCGCATGCGTTGTTCGGCCCATTGCGTGCACGTGACGGGCCGAACTGCGCATGTGCGGTGCGCACGATGACCCAATCCGCACATGTACAGCACAACGGGCCGAACTGCGCATGTGCAGTGCAACCGAGCCACTCGCCTCCCACCGCTGCTTCAGAGACTCCGGCAGGCACACCGAGGAGCGGTCCAGAGCAGGCGGGCGCAAAGCTGGCTCCTTCCCGCTCCACTCCGCCACGTCCCAGGCCCGACCTCCAACTCGCCCTCCGGCAGCCGGCCAAGCAGTCGGGGCAGCCGGTCCTCGAGGAGGGCCCGCACTTCACTGAGACCGGCTCGGCTGTGGCAAGAGGCGCCCAGCGGCCCGAGAGAAGCGAAAGGTGCCTGGCAGCCGCCTCCAGCCCCCAACTCTGCACTCCTCTCCTCGCCCTCCTCCCAGCCGGCCCTCACCAGCGCCACCCCCTTTTCTCCGCAGCAGCCAATGGAGGCGGTGGGGCTCCGGATCCCCTTCCTCCTCCCAGGTGCCGTGGGGGGGCAGCTGGGCACGCGCGGTCTGCCTGCCTGCCTGGCTCTGGCTCTGGCTCGGCCCTGCTCACTCCCTCTCTCCCTCCCTCGCTCGGCGGCAGTGGCCGAAGCAGGCGGTAAGGCGCCCAGCCAGCGGACCGGCAAGATGAATTACCTGGTGAGTCCCTGCCGAGTGTGGGGAAAGGCCGAGCCGGGGAGGAAGCTGGGGAGCCTGGCCAGCACCCCCCGCCCGGCTGGCTGGCCCAACCCGAGCAGGACTGGCGCCGAGAGCGAGCTGGCCCGGGCGGGCTCCCCAGTCCTGCCGCCCGCCTACCTACCTGCGGCCGCTGCCGGCCCTGCGGAAGGCGCGGGAGTTCTGGACGAGCGACCTGGATGCCAGTCCGGAGCGCGGACTTGGGGGTCGGAGGCAGCCGCCGGGCGCTTTTCGCTTCTCTCGGGCCGCCGGGTGCCTCTCGCCACAGCCGGGCCGGTCTCGGTGAAGTGCGGGCCTGCCTCGAGGTCTGGCTACCCCGACCGCTTGGCCGGCTACTGGAGGGCAAGGAGGAGGCCGGGCCTGGGACGTGGCGGAGCGGAGCGGGAAGGAGGCAGCTTTGCGCCCGCCTGCTCCGGACCGCTCCTCAGTGTGCCTGCCAGAGTCTCTGAGGCAGCGGTGGGAGGCGAGGCCGGCCCGGTGTGGAGCCGGCTGCCCCACCCATTCTGCGCATGCACAGATCGGCATGTTGCGCGCATGTGCAGATTGGCCCATCGCACACACATGCGCAGATCGGCCCATCGCACGTGCATGCGCAGATCAGCCTGTCGCACGCACATGCGCAGATCGGCCCCTCGAACGCGCATGCACGGATCAGCCCGTCACGTGCGCATGCGCGGCGTGGGTCGGGGTCGCGCCACCCATGGGCAGCGCAAGTGGGGTCTCAACCTGAAAAAGGTTGAGGACCACTGTTCTAAAGTATCACATAACCTCTTTCTTTAGCACAAGGAAAGGTCAAATGGATGAGAGAAGAATTTTCGATAGAGTTTTCTTTTTTCCTTGCATCAGTTCTAAATGCGTTTTTTCTACAAGTTTATTAAATTTATATGCCATCCATTTTGCAGCTCAAGGTGATTCTGCATGATTTTAAACTTTATTTAAAACTATAATTAATAATACAGCAATTTATAAAATGTTATGCTGCCCATATTAAAATTCAAAGTGAACTCTGGTTGGTTTTAAATTTTATTTAAAATTTTAATAATACAGAAATTTATTTATAAAATTTATATGCCTCCCATCTCCAAATTCAAAATGAGTCTGGGTGGCTTTAAGCTTTATTTAAAACTTTAACAATAATACAGATATAAAGACTTATTCATTTCCCTATTTTAAAAAGTACATCCACAGTTCTCTGTGCTTGTTTTATATTTTTTTGTTTTACTATAATTTTATTTAAAACAAGGAAGTATTTGCAAAAAAACCCCTATGAATAAACATATCATTAGTGACACTATATAAACTGTATGAAACAGAATGCATTATTTTTATGTAATGGTGTATGGAAATAACCTTGGGAGACAGAAGGAAGAGCTATGAATTAGAAAAATTAGACAATGATTAGACAAGAGGCAAATGAGTCTGCAAAAGCAATGGGGACTGGCAAGCTTCCCTAGATTGTTAGACTGGAAAGATGTGCTTTCAGACATGCAAGCTTTTGTTAATTTAACATTACAATAAAGCTAGAGCTAGTACTTCTGGATGGGCTTCTTGTCTGGACTATCTTGCAAAGCTGAAAATATAAGATATACTTTTTAACTTAGTGCCAAAGTCTCCACTCTATTGATTAAAGGAAAAATAACATCACTCTACTACGCCTACACCAGCTCACTGCTGGAGGTGGCTGATGGGATAAGACCTCATCCCCTTCCCATCCATCTCTTAGCTCACTCAGTTTCGGTTTTAGTGCAGTTTAGTGCCTAGTGTCTGGCTTTTTGCTATCTGTGACTGGTTGTAATTTCTGTAGTAAGGAAACTACATAAGAAGATCTTGCAAAGCTGCAATTGGATTAAAACGTAATTGGGTTCCTTGATAATTTTTCTTTTTTGGACAACCTTCACTCCTTCTTTTGATTTTTAATTTTCTCTTTTATTTTTTTAAATTATTTTTGGCCTTATCTCCTGATAATAGGAGGGCACTGGACTACTATTTTTCTCCTTCTTTCGCCTTCTTGCGTATTTTGGTGGATTATAATCAGCCAGTGGGCCTCCATGTTGGATTACAAATAAAGTGGCCATCGGGCCTGTTATTGGATTACAAATTACAACTATAATAATTTGATGATGAGTATTCTAAATTTGGCAAAAAGGGTGAAAAAGGGTTCTTCAGCCCCTGCCTCAATTTCGGTGAGTCTGGCGCCCCAAAAATCTATCACTACATTTCTACAGCAGGAAACCCAACAAGCTCAACAAAAAGACACACAGGCCATACTCCAGGCAATTGAGGATTGTAGAATGGATATGAAAAAGGACTTAGAGAGAAACTATGAAGATTTGAAGAATGATATCCTTAAGATGGACCAAAGAATGGAAGCGTTTCAGCAGGCGATGATAGATACACAACAAAGAATGCAGAAAATAGAAGACAAGTCAGCAGTGGTAGATGAGAAATTAGTAGCTCTACAAGAGGAAAACCAGAGATTGGCACAATCTAATGTGGAATTGGAAGGCAATATGGCAGTCATGGAGATGGAACGGACATCGTATTTCTTAATATTTCAAAATGTGATAGAAGAGAAAGATGAGAACTTATAAGACTTGATGAGTGGACTACTGGCGGATTTACCTGGAATTGAAAAGGACCAAATGAATAGGGAATTGGACCAGGTTTTTAGAGTCAACTCTAACTACGCAAGAAGGAACAGAGTGCCCAGGGAGGTCCACATCAGATTTCTTAAAAAGAAAAAAAGAAATTGATGAGATGAAATTTTGAGAATTGTAAGGGACCAACCTATGAAGTATAAAGATAAAGAGCTTGTAGTTCTTAAACAGATTCCTAGAAAAATAAGGGAAGCACAAAGAGATTATCAATTTTTAACAAGGAAACTGATGGATAGAGGAGTGAATTTTAGATGGTTGATTCCAGAAGGGCTAATGATTTTTTGGGATTCGAAAAGATATAGACTGGACACTCCATTCCAAGCAGAAGAATTTTTCAATAAGCACAGAGCCTTTTTGGAGAAAGGTGATATGGAATTTAAGAGATCAGAGGGAACACCTACTGCAGAGACTTCTAAGCAAACAGAGGAGGAGATACCAAAAAAGACGCAATTAGAGGAAGACGTCAGACCTAAAGATCAGAGACAGATAAGCTCACCTAGTAGATTGAGATCCCAAAATAATTAAAATTATGGAGGAAATTGGAATATACTCAATAAATATAAATAGTCTCAATTCCCCATCAAAAAGGAGTAAAATATTTCATAGGCTACAGAAACTTAAAATGGACATAATTTGTCTACAAGAGACTCATATTAAGAGACAGCACTATAGAATTTTAGAACAGCCAAAACTAGGCAAACTTTATTTCTCTTCGGCATTACAAAAGAAAAGAGGGATAGTGATATATATAAAAGAAAAGTTGAATCCAAAACAAAATTTATTCTGATGAGGAAGGAAGAATAGTACTGGTGGAGATTTCATGGAATCAAAAACCAATATTGTTGGTGGCAATATATGCCCCCAATGAGAAACAAGAACAATTTTTTCAACAACTATATGACAAACTTGTGGACTTAAACTATCATAGTCTTTGTATATTGGGAAACTTTAATGCAATTGTGGATGCAGTTTGAGACTACAAAAGCCATAAACAAGGGAAGAAAGGAAGTAATATTTTATCTAAATCTTGTTTAAAAATGAAAGATGAACTATGTTTGCAGGATATATGGTGAGAGATGAATCCAGGAAAGACACAATATACCTTTTACTCTAACAGGCATAAATCTTGGTCAAGAATAGACATGATATGGATCTCCCATGACCTGAAGACTATGATACAGGAAGTTGAAATAGAATCAAATATTTGGGCAGACCATAACTCAATTAAAATGATATGGAAAGGATCTAAGAAAAGATTGAGATGGTCTCTGAATAAATATATTTTGAAGGGAAAAGAATTTTTACAATTAGCAACGAAAGAAATGGAATTTTTTTTAAGATTAATAAAAAGGAAGATACTTCTATTCAAAATGTTTGGGACACAGCAAAAGCATACTTTAGAGGTTTAGCTATAACCTATGTTGCTAAAAAGAACAAAGAAAAAAGAATCACATAGTCCAAATTGAAAAAACAGCTTGGTATATTGGAACTGGAATTACAAACTGATCCACAAAAGAAAAATTTGAAGATACAAATGGACTTAATAAAACATAAATTAAATCTATTTGAGACTGATACTATGGCAAAACAGAGCCAAACAGAACTTTTTTGAAAATGCTAATAAACCTGGTAGATGGTTTGCATATAGACTGAAAAAAGAAAAAGAAAAAAGATCAATAAGAATTACTGGATGAAAAGGGTGAAATACACTGTCATAATGATGGTATTAAAAAAATCGTTAAGGCCTTTTATGAACTACTTTATAAGGCTGAGATGATCTCTGAAGAGGCAATTCAGGACTATTTAAAAAAAGCAAATCTTCCAAAAATATCAGAAAATATGCGACAGAGGTTAAATGAGAAGATATTAATGATGGAGATCATAGAGGCAATTAAAAGATAAAAGAAAGATAAGACACCGGGGCTGGACGGACTACCTGCAGAATTTTATGTAGCTTTACAAGATACTGTGACTCCTTTTCTGAAGGACTTATGTAATGAAACTTTTATACAGACAAAATTCCAAACTCATGGACTGAAGCTAATATTACCTTGATACCTAAAGAAGATACAGATCCTACACAAATTAAAAACTACAGGCCAATATTGTTACTAAATGTGGATTATAAAATCTTTGCTGCAATTTTGGCAGAAAGAATGAAAAGCTTTTTAATAGAATTTATTCACCCAGACCAAAATGGCTTTCTTCCTAAAAGACAGATAAAGAACAACTTAAGGATTATTTTAAATGTTTTGGAGTATTAAGAAAATCATCCAGGGAACCAGATGGTGCTCATATTTCTTGACGCACAAAAAGCATTTGATAATTTAAATTGGCAATTTATGTTTCAACAACTACAGGAAATCGACTTTGGTGAAAACTTTATTAAAGCAATCCAAGCAATCTACAAGAAACAATCAGCAAGGATACTTATAAATGAAGACTATACAGAGAGCTTTGATATTAAAAAAGGCACGGGACAGGGATGACCACTCTCACCCCTGCTATTTATTTTTACTCTGGAGGTATTGACTAGAAACATCAGGCAAGACATAGAAATTAAAGGTCTTGAGATTAAAGACCAGAAATATAAATTATAGGCTTTCACGGACGATCCGGTCTTTATCTTAGAGGAGCCTTTGGTAACAGTCCCTAAACTTTTGCAGAAAATTGAGAAATTTGGAGAAGTGGCTGGATTGAAAATAAATAGGGGAAAAAATAAAGTGTTAACAAAAAATTTAACTGATAAACAGAAAACTCAACTCGCCAAAAAGACAAATCTTCAAATAGCTAAAAAAGTTAAATATTTAGGTATCTATCTTACGGCGAAATATTCATTACTAAAAGAAGATAACTATGAGAGACTAATAAAACAAATAAAAATCGACCTGGAAAAATGGGGAAATCTCCAACTATCATTGTTAGGAAGAATAGTGACTGTTAAAATGAACATTTTACCAAAGTTCATTTTTTTATTTCAAACAATTCCTGTAAAGCTGGGTAAGAAATTTTTTGACAATTTAAATGCAATGATATTAAGATTTATATGGCAAAGAAAGAAAGCAAGAATTAAATGTAAACTTCTACAAGACTCGAAAGAGAGAGGGGATTTTGGACTTCCGGATTGGAGACTTTATTATCAAGCAGCTATTTTGCTTTGGCTTAAAGAATGGATTACTCTGAGAAATAAGCAAATTCTCTATTTAGAAGGATATGACCTTCAACTAGGCTGGCATGCCTTTTTATGGTACGAGAAAGCAAAAACACATTTTTTTAATTTATTACAGTCAAAGACTTATATAAAAAAACAAACTGTTTAGAAATAAAAGAGAAGGATGGATATTGAATTCTTTTCCTGTGGCAATTTTAAAAGGCGTAAACCCGGTGCTGCTGTGAACAGAGTTATTGTAAACCACCTCTGTGAAAGGGAGGAGGTCAATCCAGTTCATTTGTTGATAATCCACATAGCATCTAAGGTATTGCTTCACTATTGAGTTTGCTTTTTCAGTCACCCCATTCGTAGACAGGTGAAAAGCTGATGATAGTCCCTGCAATGAGCCAATTAACTTGAGGAGGAAACCCCTCCAAAACATGGCCATAAATTGCACAACTCTGTCTGAGATTATCCGTTTTGGCATGCAGTGTATTCTGTAAATGTGCTTAAGAAACATCTTAGTTTCTGGGCTGACGGGAGTCCTTTGCAGGCAACGAAATGAGCCTGCTTTGAAAAAAGATCAATCACAGTCCAAATCACCATATTTCCTCTGCTTTCAGGTAACTCGACTATAAAATCCATAGCAATTTCTTCCCATGGCTGGGAAGGGTCCGCAACCGGTTGTAACAGTCCAGGGGCCTTTTCCAGAATTCTCTACATGGTGGCACATATAGCACAGCTTTTAACGTAGTTTTCTGTGTCCCGTTTCAAACCTGGCCACCAAAATTGTCAATGAACCAGATGCTGTGTTTTCAAATAATCAAAGTGTCCAGCTTGTTTCACATCATGACCATGCTGGAGAGCAAATACAACTTCCCCCCTTTGTAAACCAATCCATCCCTGCACGTCAAGGAGGTTTGATTGTCCTTGAACCATTTATCATTGAGGAGTTCCTGTTTTAATTTTCTCAGCCCAAGATCGTCGGGGTTTGGGACTCTCAAAGATAGGGCTCTGTGTGTCGTTAGTTGAGACGCAGCTTGCAGTGTAGATATGATTGCTTCATTGACCTCTTCATGCTGCCTTTCGTATTGAGGCAATCTGGATAGAGTGTCAGCTAAAAAGTTCCCCGGTATTTATTTCAGGGTGAAGTTAAATCGGTTAAAATACTGCGCACACCGTACTTGCTTCGGGGAAAGCTGGCGAGGAGTTTTCAGTGCCTCTAAGTTTTTGTGATCAGTCCATACTTTGAAAGACACCTTGCTCCTCTCTAGATAGTGCCGCCAGTTTAACAGAGCCCATCAAATTGCAACAGCTTCCTTCTCCCATACTGTCCACCTTCTCTCACAGTCAGTGAACTCTTTTGAGCTGTCGAAACAGGGCTGCAGGACCCCCTCGTGGTTCTTTTGCAATAGTACAACTCCGACAGCCATGTCGCTGGCATCAGCTTGGATTGCAAAGGGCTTCCCTGGGCAAGGGTTAGGACTGGCTTGACCGCAAATAGTCTTTTCAGATTCTCGAAAGCAGTTTGACAATTCATAGTCCATGTCAGCAGCTGGCTCGGTCGCAGCTTCCCCCCACCTTTGCCAGTTTTTAACAAATCCGTGAGGGGTAAAGCAATTTCGGCAAATGAGGGGATGAATTGTTGGTAAAAGTTGGTGAATCCCAGAAAGCCTTGAAGCTGTTTGCAAGTCTTTGGGAGTTGCCATTCGATTACAGCTTTCACTTTGCCATGATCCATTTCAATACCCTCAATAGAAATTCTATAGCCTAGATAATCCAGTTGGGTTTGATGGAACTCACACTTTGATAGTTTAACATATAGTTTGGCATTCAACAATTTCTTTAACACTTCTCACACTAGTTTCACATGGTCAGCCATATTCTTACTGTATATCAGGATGTCATCAAGATAAATCAAAAACACCTTGTACAAATGATCGTGTGACACCTGGTTGATCAGCTGCATGAAAACAGCTGGAGCCTCCTATAATATCCACTCTTTTAACATGGGTAAAAGAGTGGATAACACTTAGAAATAAAAGGTTATTGTATTTAGAAGGATATGACTTACAATTGGGGTGGCATGCTTTTTTATGGTATGGGAAAAACAGAGTCCATAAGTATTTTCAAAATCATTTTATAAGAAATGCCTTATTAACAGTATGGGAAAAAATTAAAGCTAAAATATATCTTAAAATTCCAGGGTGGTTGTCAATGATGGAGGCATTTATACATCCGAATCTGGTGGATTTTGAGAAAGTATGGACATATAAAGATATCTTAGATGTTCATGGGAAATTAAAATCTAAACAAGAATTGGAAAATTTAGGAAATTTATGCTGGTGGGCACATTTACAGATACTAAATAGATACGAAAAAGATGTAAAAATGTATGGATTTTATAAGGATCAAACTGTGTTTGATAAAATTTTGTTAACCTCAGATGAGAAATTGATTAAGAAAATGTATAATTTTTTGTTAATTTTAGATATGGAAAGTGAACAAGTGAAAGAAACAATGATAAGATGGGCAAAAATTTTTGGTTATAACACAGAATTAGAAAAATGGCAAATGTTATGGGAGAGAAACTATAAACTATAAATTAACAATATCAACTTCATGCAAAGAAAATCTGTATAAAATGATGGCACCTTCCACCAGCAAGATTAGCAAAAATGTTTAAAAATATGTCGGATAGATGTTGGAAATGTAAACATAATATAGGCACGTATTATCATATTTGGTGGACATGCGGGAAGGCAAAGGCTTATTGGAAAAATATACATATGTGGTTAGAAAAAATATTGGATGAACAAGTGGATTTTAAACCTGAACTTTTTTTACTAGGCATTATGTCTGAAAAGACTAATAAGCAGAAATTATATTTAACCCTACATATTACCACAGCAGCAAGAATAATTTTTGCACAATATTGGAAGAATGAAGGATTGCCATCAGAGGAAGAAATAATCAGGAAGATTTTGAAATGTGCAGAGATGGACAGATTAACTATGAGGCTGAAAGACAAATAAGATACAGACTATTATCAAATTTGGAATTTATTTTATTCTTGGTTAGAGAAAAGAAGGAAAGATTAGGAATTAAACATGTATTAGTTTAGCAAATTTCAGACAACTTGTTGATTGGAAAAATTAACATATATTGATGAAAAAAAAATAATAAAAAAGATTGGAAAAAAAAGAAGCAATGGGTGGAGGCTGGCCAGGGAGAGAGGCAACCTGGAACTAGGGAGAAACTTCCTGACAGTTAGAACAATTAACCAGTGTAACAACCTGCCTCCAGAGGCGGTGAATGCTCCAACGCTGGAGGTTTTTGAGGGGAGACTGGACGGCCATTTGTCTGAAGTGATGTGGGGTTTCTGGCTGGGTGGGGGGTTGGACTTGATGGCCTCCGGGATCCCTTCCAGCTTTATTATTATTGTTGTTGTTGTTGTTGTTATTATAAAACTTGTGCTCATCCAGAAAAGAAAAAAAAAAGACAGCTGGAACCTCCTATAATCCAAATGGCATAACTTTGAACTGTTAGCTCCCCATGGGACAGTTAAAAGCGGTCTTTCATTTGTCTCCTTTTCTTATTCTTACTCAGTAATATGCCTCTCTTAGATTCAATTTAGTGAAGATGTTCCCCTTTGCTAGATGGGTTAGTAGGTCCTTCAGGAGAGGGAGGGGGTACTTGTTCTCTATGCTCACAGCATTTAACCCTTTATAGTCCATGCAGAGACGAAGTGACCCATTTTTTTCTCTTTAAATAATACCGGAGCCCCCACTTGAGATTTGGCCAGCTCAATGAATCCTCTTGCTAGGTTTTTGTTCACATATTACTGCAGTTCATCCATTTCGAGGGGGGTCATGGCATATATACTTGGCCTTGGGAGTTTAGCTCCCAGTTCTATGGTGCAGCTGTTGGGCCGATGGGATGGCAGGATGTCACATTCTTTCTCACTAAATACCTCCACTAGATCCCGGTATTCGCTGGGAATGAATGGTTCACGTGGCTGGGGCATGGTAGCTATTTTTGCTAACTCAGTGGATGGCTTAGACCTTCCAGTAACGTCGTCTGAATCAAGAGGGGGTTTGGGCCCTATGGGTAATCTCACGATCCTCATTCCCTTGAATCTCTCCACCACCTCCTCCACTGATTGGCTATGGATTGCAGACAGGTACTTCTATTCTCCAGAGTCCTCAGAGGTTGCCAATCTTTTCGCTCCCCGACGGTCCAGGGAATGTGATTCACGAGAGGCTCCTGCTTGCAAGTCGGCTTCGGATGCTTTCAAAGAACTTGCCTATAGCAGGGTTGCCTCGAGGTGCTTGGAATCTCCACTGGGCAGGGTCCACTCCGACAACCAGATCAGCTCTCGCATCTTTGGTCTTGCCCCCAGATGTAAGGCCTCAAAAGTTTCCTTCTCCACCGGTGCGCTGGCTTGCACTCTCTCCACTAAGGCAGCAGCCATGTCCGGGGTGCTGGTTACAGGTGCTTCTTCCTTCTCCATGTTGAGATCTTCCCTGAGTCTTTGTCAGCCTATCCCTCGACTTAGGGAAGGTGACTGGAGCTCAGGACCCCAGGATATAAGGTAGTTTTTGGTTAATGTCATGGTTCCAATAGATGAAACCCATCAAAAGAATTTTTCCTTAAAGAACATTTTATTCATGAAACAAAGTATCAGCACTACATAGTTGAACCCAAAACTAAATTCCCTTTCCCCAGATACAAAGTAACAAATTGCAATTCCCACCCCCAATAAGCAGTCATAAACCATGTTCTCCAATTAGCCTGAAACACGGGCTTTCTCTCCAGCTCCTCAGCCCATCAAACCATTATCAGTTTGTCCTTGAGTTCCCACGGAGCAGTGTTATTATTATGGCTAGCTGAGCTGAAGCATTCATCCCAACCCCCTTTCTGCACCTGTTAAAAGCAAAGCGGCTGCAATTTTCATCACTTGTCAGAGCGGGAACATCCAATGTTTACAGCGTTGACATCCAACCCCCCTTTACAAAAAGGATAAATCCTGTAATTCAAACAAAATCATAGAATAGGGGTTGCCTCTCATTTTATTAGGGTGCTTATCATAGAATGTATTAATGAGCCTGTCAGCTTTTACATCACTAGATTTTACCCAAGTGGCTTCGGATAATGGATATCCTTTCCACTGCACTAAGTACTGTAACTTTCCCTTGAAAAGTCTAATGAATCTGTCCAGTTACCACCAGAGGGCCAGGTGCCTTCTTAGGGGGAAGTTGTAAGGTAGACCCCCGAAAGGGTTTCAGTAGGCTACTCCTTGAGTTCCCACAGAGCAGTGTTATTATTATGGCTAGCTGAGCTGAAACATTCATCCCAACCCCCTTTCTGCACCTGTTAAAAGCAAAGTGGCTGCAATTTTCATCAGTTGTCAGAGTGGGAACATCCAATGTTTACAGCATTGACACCCAGCATTTACTTTTGGTTTTCAGATGAACTATTGGTTTGCTTAATTGCTTAATAACCAAAAAAGATTATGTACAACAACAAAAAAGTTGTAAAACCATTTTCTGACTGTCAGGACTTATGGCCTTGATGCATAGACTCCATTATGGTTATACGTTGCATACTACCTGTATAAATGAATACGTATTGGATTATTGCTTCCTAAAATTTTAGTGATGCTGCCTAATTCAGAATTTGCAAGATGTATAGCAAAGTAAAACAATGTTAAAGGAGATGCCAAGGCTAAAACAAACAGCATCACGTGTATTTAAATTGTCCCCATTAACTTACAACACCAGGGGCCCTTCCCTAATTGCCAGAGTGAGCCCAAGTGGCAGGAACAGTCTCTGGAATTTGGAATTCTACTCATCAAGGGATTGCTCTTGTTGGGCAGCTTTTAAAACCCTGCAACCTCTCGCTTCCCCTGAGCCATTTAGTTTAGATATCAGCAAGGGAAGATTACACATTAATAAGGATTAAGTAGCAGGAGTTTGGGGGCATTGCTATAGCAAAAGAGGGAAATAATTATCTTATTGGGGTTCAAATAAAAACTTTGATAGTTTGTTATCTCATAACCTGCAAGAGTAAATAGGAATAACTAGCTTGTCTAAGCAGACTCTTTTCCAGGTGTTAATTGAAAAATGTGGGTCAAGCACAAGGCAAGTGCATAGCATCTAAATGGGATTGTATGGTATTCTGTTTCCAGCTGAAACATTTCAAATGGTGAATGGAATGCTTCAGCAATAATGTCTTCTACACTAGTTGAAGCAGAGTCAGATACAAGAGTCGGAGTCAGAATAACAGGGCATTACCCAACCACTGTCCCCCTCCATCTCTTCTTCCAGTAGGAAATCAATCCTACTTGGGTATCTTGGGAAATACCAGAATTGAATCTTGGGATTCTAATTTTTGCAGAGAGGGGAGGTTGAGGCACACAGTTGGCCATGGCTAGATTTTTAATCCAGTCATGACTTTTTAGTATCTTTCTGTTGTATCTAGCCCCTCTCAGCTCAGTAAAATCCACATAAATATGTCTTTAAGAGTTTTATTTAACACATTTCAAAAGGATTCACTTCAAAGCAAGCTGCTGGCATTTTGCTGGCCGGAACGGCCAATTCTGAGTTATTTACATTTAGATTAAACATGCTCTCCTCCCACCTTCCAATTAACTCACTCTTTATCAATCACATTGTCCAAGACCTCATTATTCTTCCGTAGATTTCAAAAAACACCAGAAAACTGAGTTTATTTTTTTTTATTAATTTTTTTATAATTTTAACAGGGAAAAAAAACTAGTCATATCAAATCATAATATAAAAGTAAACAATCATCCATACACAAAATATAAATACATTTCAATACATCTAGTACTAATAACTCAACTGAGAATAATCATTCCAAACAATTAACATCACTGCTCGGCACCCCCACCACCACATCCCACCAACCCTATCCTTCCCCCTCACTTACCAACTGGCTACCTACCTTCTCCCTCCTTCTCTTCTTTCTACTTCCTTCTCTATCTCCATCCTCCTCTTCCCCCTTCTTATCAACTTACACTTACATCAACCTTCACTCCTCCTTCCTTTTTCCCCATCAGATGTGGAGCCCAGAGGACACCCGAGCAACCCCTTAATAACAGTAACAGTAATTATTTATTCTTCCTCCAACCCCAATTGCAGTTGAGAAAACATCATGTATAAGATTATCAAGCCTCCCTAACCCCCCCCAACTTCCCAGAGTGAATACAAGGTATAACAAAAGAAAACCCCACTACATCAAACAAAATAATTATATAATCTTAACAAGAATTTTAGACTATATAAAAAAAGAAAAAATAATAATAATTATATTCTTATTTAATTCAATTTACCATAATATATCTTAATATATATCTTCATTTAAACATCCTCTCCTAAACCTTACTTATAATATTTATCTTTAATTCAATCCATAATCTTAAATTAACCTTAATTCCTTTAAACAATCAGCTCATCTTGTTAAGAATAGTATTTATCATTTACATCTAAACCACCAATCTAAGTCAAATCTAATACATTTAATTTGTAATAATATATCTTAATATATCTTAATATATCATTTAAACATCCTATCTTACAACTTACTTATAATCTTAATCTTTTTCCATTAAACATCCTTTCTTACATCTTACTTGTAAAATTAGTCTTAAATTCACCCCATGATCTTAGATTAACCTTAATACCTTACATTTATTAAATTTCATCTCTTCAATCGACTTCTGGGCTTTCTCATCTGACAATCAATTTATTCCATTTCTAATTTACATTCCTAAAACTTTAACAAATCACATAATGCTTATCTATCCCTTCAATCAATCAATTCAATATCAAACCTAGATCCTTTCAAAACAAATACATTCTTCATCAGTTTAGTTATATCTTCCATTAATCATCTTCTCTTACATCTTACTCATAATCTTAGTCCTTAATTCAGTCCATAATATTAAATTACCCATAAACCCTTGCATACAATTTTAAATTTCATTTCAGTCGAACTCTAGGTTTTTTTTTCAGCCAAGTAGACCTCCGTAACGAGGCCTCCCTCGTTAATAATAAATCTCTCTTCTTTACTTCTTCACCTCCATAAGTAATTCGCATCTTGAACTGAATCAATGTCTCTTTTTTGTCAAATAAATCCTCTTCTTGCTGCTTATCAAAAAGGAATAACCAACCCTTCCTTTCTTGAAACAAGTCTTCTTCCTCCAGTCCATAAATAAACTGTTTATCAAACAAAATCCATCCTTTATTCTCTTTATACTCAGTACTGTATTCTTCTTTTTCTTGCTCTCCTTTTGATTTAGATTGTATTATAAGATGTTCAGCAATCAATTGTAAATCAATTCCATTTGAAAAAAGGGATCTAATTGATTGTTCTTGTTTTACTTCTTGATTAAATTGTATTATATAATGTTCAGCAGCCAATTGAAGATCAGTTTCATTTGAAAAAAATACTCCTTTATTGACTTCAATAATATCTTCTCTCAGCTCTAAGTTACAAACTTCTGACATAGCTTTAAAATCTTTTTTCTGTTCTGGCATCTTTTTATCCAGCTTGTTCTCCAGTTTATCCAGCTTATCATTTATTGAAGATAATGTAGCCATTACTGGAAATAATGCAACAGTTAAAGCATTCTGTAAGTCTTTCATTGTAAGCATTTCCGAAGGAGACTGTATAAGCTCTTGAGATTCTAAAAAAACCTTTGCCATTGCTGCCTTATATCTCATAGTCATAGTAGAAAGAAGAAAAAAAGAAAAAAAAGGAAAAAGTAGAAAAAAAGATTTTTAAAATTGCCAATTCCTCCCTTCTCAATTTCTTTTAAAATCCAATTTGCGTTATAATTTAGTAAATACATCAAGTCTAAATAGTCTCTCAAACATCACTTCAGAAAGAGAAGAGAAAATTCAGTTTCACTTTCCAGCAGATTCAATACTTTCGATTTCTTCACTTTCACTGAGTAAGTGAAAGCTTAAAGCAATCGCCATTTTGAAAGAATTATGTTGATTCAAGAAAGTTATAAGTAAAAAGGCATAAACAAAATAACAAAATACTTGCAATACTCAAAGGACTCTTGTATTCACTCCGTCTGTTTAAAAATCCTTATTGTTCTCTCTTCAAAGCAGAGGCGGTCGCGGCGTCTAATTCTGTCAGCCGACAGAAGCGTCTCTGAGCAGGAGCGTTTCAAGTGCCTGGGGAGCACACCTTCTCTGCCCCTGAAAACTTGTTCCAGGGGTCTTGGAAGGGCTCAACCCGGCTCTTGAAGCTCTACTCCCCTTCTTTGCCCGAAGAGGAGTTTTTTCGCCGCAACAAACAGCTGTTGAGCGCTGTTGTTGACGGCTATACTAACTCAGAGACCGGAGCCTCACGTTAGAGACTCCAGCGACGCCGGCGGAGCCACCGGAAGTCCCCCAGAAAACTGAGTTTAAACGCGCTGCTCAAGGTATCAGGCTACTCCTTCATTAACGTTGCTCGTGACAAAGGCGTAGTCTCTCTTTCCCCTTCTAATATAGTTTCCGATACGTCATTTCCCCCATTACTTCCTTTTCCCACTTAACTGACACCTTCGCTTATCAAACCTTCTGAATCTCGGATCAAGCCATCTAACTTCTTGTTCCAAATCTGACTCATCACTTTGAGAGTCTGACTCAGAATGCATACAAAGCTCCTCATTGTCTAGCTCGGCTGCCGGGAGGGGAAAATACCCAGAGGGGCCTGGTTCTGCTTCGTCATCCTCTGATATGTCCCCAGCTGGTCTAGAAACACCCACAACACTTTCTCCCTCCTGATTTTAGATTTCAATTACTGTATTATTTTGGGTGCAGCTTGATAAAATGTCATGTTGAAAATCTTGGATTTCAACTTGCAAACTAAGTTGTATAACTGCATATGCAGAACCAAAAATCAAATCCTGCCTTTTTATGCATTAAAAGTCCATTTGCTTCATTATCCAGTAGTTATGAACTTTGAATTTCTCTGATGCTTTTGTTCATTAACCTAGTGAATATCTGAAGGCAGAACAAGAAACAAAGGAGAGAATCAGCTTAGAACTAAAGAGAAATTTCTTGACAATTAGAATAATTAATCAGTGAAATGACTTGCCTCTTGAAGTTGGGGGTGCTACAATACTGATGATTTTTTAAGAAGAAATTGGACAACCATTTGTCTAAAATTGTATAGGGATTCCTGCTTGAGCAGGGGGTTGGATTAGACCACCATCAAGATCCCTTACAATTCTGTTGTTCTGTTTCAAATATCTGATTAATTCTATCTGATTCTGATTCTTAAGATTCAGGGGTGTCAAACTGCTGGCCCGTGGGCCAGTTTCATCATACCAGAGCCATGCCCACCCCATTGCCGGCAATGGCAAAAAAGCTCCAATACGACGCACGATGTCATGTGACGTCGCGAGTTTGACATGCCTGCTCTAGAGTCTTCTGATCCTTTGGATTCTTTTGAATTCATCTCTTTTTTTCATTTACAAAGCATTCTTTTATGTCAATAAAATATCTATCTTCAAAGGAAGTTACATTCTTATACACCTACAGAGGAAATACAGGCTTCCTCCCTCATGTATTTTTAAAAAATCATTTTGCAAAATTATAGATCTGGCACATATACAGAGCAGGGGTGTCAAACTCACAACGTCATGTGACATGTTGCGACGTATTATGACTTTTTTGCCATTGCCGGCAATGGGGTGGGAGTGGTTTTGCTTTGATGCATGCAGCCTGCTGGCTGGCAGTTTGACACCCCTGGTCTAGAGGTCCCTCTTGTGGCTTGTATAATCCAGTGTATTTGAGAAATAAATTACTACAATCTATGTTAAAGTTTATATTTTGTTATTTATCTCATATTATATTTATATGTATGTATATGTATATGATTAATAATATCCATAAAAATACGACTCCTGGGTACATTCATGATATGGAATAAAAGTTTTACGATCATCAGGAGATTTAAAAGAAATTAATTTTATTATAACCTAGCTTTCGTTGGAAACTACCAACATCGTCAGGGTTAAACAAGGCAACTGAAGAGATGTTTTAAATAGGATCAGTTAACGCCTGTGCTCGGCTCCTAGATCGCGTCACCGGCAGTTTCCCACACACACACTGGATTACATGACATCCGGATGGGTACTGCCCACGTGGGAGGAGGAAGGAGGAGGGTGAATGTAGAGCTGAGGGAAACCACCGACCTACGACTGGGAGGGGTGGGGGAAACTGCCTGGAGCCCTCACAGGATGTGTAACAATGTAAAAGAAAAACCAAACCCCCCCCCCAAGGTCTGTAATAGAGGGAAAGATAACACGCGAGTTAACCCTGTTGGAGGGAGGGAAAAGATCCTGACTAACTTAGGAACTAACGTTAAAAGAATAGGTGAGAAGGTTCGAGGCAATGACAGAGAAGGAGAAACATCCAGAATACAAACCAACCGGCCAGGACCGGTGACGTGATCTAGGAGCCGAGCACAGGCGTTAACTGATCCTATTTTAAACATCTCTTCAGTTGCCTTTTTTAACCCTGACGATGTTGGTAGTTTCCAACGAAAGCTAGTATATGTATATGTATATATTTTTCAAGTTGGGGATGTCTGTAAAGCCTTTGAAATTCCTTTTTGCTATTTTTCCCATCTCTTCAAAGCTTGTAAATTCAACTAGAGAAGCACATTTTTTTTCTTTAAAATTCAACAGACTCTTTTAAATGCATCTAGCCCTGGTGGTCATTGCAGAAAGATTTTATCGGTTGCTAATCCTTCATAAGCCTCAAATTTAATTGGTACCTATCCCTTTAACTGAAGTTAACTCTACACATCGTACATTACAGTCCACAGATCAGATTTTGTTTAAATTTTTAGTACACTCAGTTCTGTTTACTTCTGCAGAACCAATTGGGAATTACACTTAAAAATTGTCTTCATCTGACTAGACTCAGATTAAAATAAACATAACCTTAGAATCCATCTTTGCAGCACCCACCAGTGACGCTTTCTGTCCATTTACAATAGCAAATAGGTGAAGGGACCACTAATGAGTTTCTGAATGTATAGAAAATCAAATTATGATAGAACAACCTCATGGTATTTCCAGTTGCTTGTGCCGATAGCTACTTACTGTAACTGCCAACAACGAGCACGAGTGGGTTGCTCTCTAACAGAACTTGGAAGAAAATAATGCTTAGTTGCAAAGACAGGGAACTTCCTAGCCTGGATAAAGAACTTGTTTTCCTCCCAAAGTTTGCACTTCAACATCCCTTCAATCCCCGTCCGCACGTTCCAAGACTCGGCGTAATGAACTCTCGCATCTGCCACCTTTCTTAATTTACATCGCTACTGATTTGGGCGCGTCCAAGAGATGTAAGGTAGGGAAAACCCGAGTACTGTATTACAAGAAGGAAGGAAGGAAGGAAGGAAGGAAGGAAGGAAGGAAGGAGGGAGGGAGGGAGGGAGGGAGGGAGGGAGGGAGAGAGAGAGAGAGAGAGAGAGAGAGAGAGAGAGAGAGAGAGAGAGAGAGAGAGAGAGAGAGAGAGAGAAGGCGCTCCCGGGTGCTGAAACCGCGGAGCGCACGCGCCATGTGAAACTCGCTCCGAGAGCCGCGCGGCACACGAGACGGACAACCGCAAAAGAAGCCGTTTGCTTCCTGGATCGAATATGATTCGAGGCTTTCGTTCGTCCCACTTTTTTTTGTGGCCACTGTTTCTGCTGCTGGAGCTCCTGTCCCCCGCCTCCCTCACAGACGGTGAGAACGAGGCTGCCTGCCTGAGCAGGGGGTTGGACTAGAAGACCTCCAAGGTCCCTCTCAGCTCTGTTCTTAATTTAATTTAACCTGTTCGTTGCTCCATAAGGCAATGTCCTTTGAATGAGCTGGTTTTCAACGGTGCTCAAAAGACCGAGTGGCAGAAAGCACCGCTGCTCCCTACAGCCCTAATTCATGCTGATCCCGTGGTGGGGGTGCAGGCACTCAGGGTGGCCCTAACCGACCCCTCCCCAGCTTGAAACCTCCGTAAGGAAAAAGCTCTGCTCGTCCTGCTGAGATTTCGGCAATCTCTTGTCAACAAGTATCTGATTCCTCCCTCCTCTTCCTCCCTTTTGTACGCAAAACAGAGCCCGTAATTACCGGCTATTTCTCTCTTGGCAAATTGAAGCAAATTCAGAAGTAGACCTAGAGGAACAGACTCATCATACATACCCTTCGTTATCGTAGGTCATTCCTAACCCATTGTTTCATCCGGCCCAGAAGGGAAGGGAACCGGGGTGGGAGCGTGTTTGGGAGCTTCAAAGATCAGAAGATTTGTAGTAGCTTGCATATTGTTGAATATGTATTAGAGTCACAGAGTTACTTGAACAATAAAGCGTTAACAATGCAATTTTTTTTAAAAATATCAAATGTGATACAATACTGTATGTCTATGGACGGTCTCAATCATCCAGGTCACAGTGGTCCCAAAGATGCTTTTTCCAAAAAGCAACTGGACTTCCTTGCTTTCTTAAAAAAATATTTCACTTCTCGTACACTGAAGAAGCTTCTTAGCTAAGAAGCAAAATGTTTTCAAAAGGAAAAAAAATGAGAAAATCCAGTTGCTTTTTGGAAAAAGCACTTTTAGGACAAGTGTAGAGATACCAAAAAAGCTCTCCAGTGGAAAATCACATGATATAGGACTAGTGTTCTTTCTTTCCAGTACAAAGTAGGTAAGTCTTGCTAAAATACTTTGTAATGTTATGTGGATAAGGTATTTTAAAAAAAAAAAGAGGCTGCAAAAGCATATTTGTGTCATGATTAGGTAAAAGTGGGGAAAGATCTGTCATTATGCCCATATGAATGCTTTGAAAGTGGGTAGTAAATCTTGAATTTTCTATTAAGACATGCATGTGCTGTTAATCATGCCCTATTTAACATGACCTTAAGCATATGGAACTCCATTTCACTGAGATCAAGTATTTATTCCACATTTTTCGGTGCTGAGAACAATCTAGCAAAAAAGAAGTATGCATATTGTATTAACTAATACATGCTTTTGATGCTTTTAAAATTGTACGAGGAAAGATGTGCTAGTCTGGATAACAAAAAATCAGAATGTACCCGTTTCTGACTAACTAATTTTATTAAAACTAAGATTAAAACTAATTTTCAGTCATAAGCTTTTGTGAGTTGCAGCCTTTTAATAGAATAGACTAGAACAGAACAGAATTTTTTATTGGCCAAGTGTGATTGGACACACAAGGAATTTGTCTCCAGTGCATAAGCTCTCAGTGTACATACAAGTAATAGTGATAAATCATGATCATAAACAACATAAAAATACATTCATCATAAATCACAAAATACAACACTTTATCATAAATCATAAGGTGCAACACTTAGTGATAGTCATAGGATACTATCTAAGCAAACAACATATCATACTACGATACTAAGTAAAACAATATGAATTGCAAGATACAAGCAACAAAGTTATAGCCATAAGAAGATAAGGATAGGTAATAGGAAAGATGAGGAGAATAATAGTAATACAGCTTTACTAAGCAGTTTGATGGTGTTGTAGGAATTAGTTGTTAAGCAGAGTAATAGTGTAGGAGAAAAAACTAAATAGAATAGAATTGGTTGATTAGAAAAGATACTACCAGATACCTTATTTCAGGCCGTTGAAGGCCATTTTTAATGTTTATGTCGCTATCCTCTGAACAAGAAAAGTGATATTTTTTCCCCATCAATTTCTAGTACAGGTAATCCTTGACTTACAACAGTTCATTTAGTGACCATTCAAAGTAACAATGGCACTGAAAAAAAGTGACATGACTGTTTTTCACACTTGCAACCATTGCAATATCACCATGGTCACATGATCAGAATTTGGATGCTTGGCAACTTGTTCATATTTATGACGGTGTGTCCCAGGATCCTGTGATCACTTTTTGCGACCCTACAAGCAAAGTCAAGGGGGAAGCCTGATTTACTTAACAACCATGTTACTAACTTAACAACTGCAATGATTCACTTAACTGTGGCAAGATAGGTTGTAAAGTGAGGCAAAATTCATTTAACAAATGCTTTGCTTAATGAGAAATTTTGGGCTCAAACGTTTTGCTTAATGAGAAATTGTGGTCTCAATTGCGGTCTTACCTGTAATTTCTAGTTCTGAGGAGCTAGTTTTAATATATTGTTGAATATTGGTTATGTTTTAATCTTTCAGAGAAATATTTCTTATCGTTAAAACTATTTTGATTTCTAGAATGTGGAACAAGGCCTGCAGTAGATGAGTCCATGACGGGCTCCCGGATTGTAGGTGGACATGATGCTGAACCTGGGGCATGGCCATGGCAAGTCAGTCTTCAAATTCATTACAGTGACAGAGCATATCGTCATATGTGTGCAGGAGTTTTAATCAGTAACAACTCAGTGCTGACTGCAGCACATTGCATTCAACATTATCCGTATGTATTTTTCAGTACCAAATGATTTTCTGTCCATTTTTGCTGAATGAGTATATAGCAATAGCACTTAGACTTATATACCACTTCGCAGTCCTTTATAGCCTGACTAAGTAGTTTACAAAGTCGGCCTATTGCCCCCAACAATCTGGATCCTCATTTTACTGACCTTGAAGAATGGCAGGCGGAGTCAATTTTGAGCTGGTGAAGATCAAACTGCTGGCAGTCAGCAGAGTTAGCTTGCAATACTGCATTCTAACCACTACCCTACCACGACTCTGGTTAAGGTGTGTATATACATGCATACACACATTTTGAAACCTGGATTATGTAGCAACAGATAATCCTCCAAAGAAAGAAAAAATGTTTTGGGAAAAGGAAATGAAAACAGCCTTCATCCTTCCATTAATTGGTACACATGAGTACATATACCTGTGTATATACCTGTCAAATTTGAAAGGGAAAAAATAGAAACCAGGACAACAAATAACATTTTAATTGTTTCCTGTAAAATAAGTCATTTCTATAAAATTCACACTTTAAAAATTGTATCTATCTATACCAGCAGTTCTCAACCTGTGGGTCGCGACCCCATTTGGGGTCGAACGACCATTTCACGGGGGTCGCCAAACAACGCAGTCCGCCATTTTCCCCCCCTTTTCCTTAGCTGTGCTACGCCATTTTTTTCCCTTTTCCTTAGCTGTGCTACTCCCTCTTATTCTATTGGCTCCATCTAGGTTTGGGATGAGGGGGAATTATGGTAAGTTTCAAGTGTTTATGGATCCATTCCCTTTTGAATGGTCAAATCAGGATAGGGAATGGTACAATAAATTATCCTGTGAGATCATTTATCATCAGCCTTTTTCAGTTCAGAACAAATCCTACAGATCACAAAATCAGCTATCTTCAGGAAAGGCCATATAGACTACTAGTGTGCAGCTTTTGCGTCCTTGGGGGCCAATATATGTCTCCCTTTGCATTTTTCTAAGTCAGGGTCCAGATGTGGAAGACTGAAGAGCAGTGGTAAAAGTAAGTAGGGAGGAAAGAAGAGCCCAGGGAGAGGAAAGTAGGGAAAAACATCTAGGAACCTGGGAAGACCAAAGCAACTACAGGAAAGAAGGATAGTGGTGGCAAAATCATCAAAGTAACTAAGGGAACTACAGGTTCGAGGGTTGGCAGCGAGAGCCAAGATCCCAACAATTTGACCAAAGAATGGAAGAAGAAAAGGCAAAGAAGGGTAGGGCAAAGCATCTAGCTTCAAGAAAAAGTAGCTGGATTTGGTACTTGGGGCTTCTTAGTCAATACTGGTATTAAAATTCTGTAGAAGCAGCTTTCCTGGGCTCTCATAAGCTTCAGTATTGCCAATAACATACTTGGATGAGTATTAATTCTGAAACTAACAGGCAAAATTATTTCTGTAGTTCTTCGCATTAGTCCTCACTCTGCAAAGGCTTCCAATTTCTAATAGGAATTCTTTTCTTAATTTAGAACAGAATTTTCAAGACAACTGCCTTCATTTGAATGACATAAATAAGACTGCTTTTGGCAAAGATTGGCCTTGATTTTAGAATTCCAATCTGAAAATTCTTGAACTGAAGTGAAATTACTGAATTATTTTGACTCTGGTTTGTTATCAGTATTTCTGATGTAACAATTCTATAGTATCTATAGATTCTTATGGACCTTTGATTTTTTTTCCCCTAGGAAACCAGACAAGTGGAGAGCTGTAGTTGGTTTGCATCATCTTTACATACATTGGCCTTTTTCTAAAGAATATCATATCAAAGAGATCATAATCCACTCTGATTATGAATTTGGAACTTTTGAAAATGATGTTGCCTTGTTCAGATTGATGCAATTGGTCAAGTACAATGATTACGTCCAGCCTATCTGCTTACCTGAATCTGCTCTCTTTCTGAGTGATAAATCTAAGAATCCATGTTATATAAGCGGGTGGGGAAGCACAAAGGAAAAAGGTAAATCTATTCTTATTACTTTAATATTAAGATCACAATTTTAGTGATTTTAGGCTGTAGTCTTATTCACAAATTAAATAAAATCAAGGCTGCTAGTAAATGTACTCAGGAAAAACTTACTAGCCATAGTGATAGTACATTTTTTAATCATCTTTTCACCAAACTTTCTAGATATGTATCCACAAACAATGGAATGGATTCTTTTTTTTTTAAATTTCTTTTTTTCCTGGATATTGAACTTTTAAAATCAGAAATATAAGTGATGTTATTATCAAATAAATCTAATTTTGTCTGGATGTAATAGTAGTATATTTTTTCTTCTCTTGTTCTTACATGCATTATTGACAAAACCTGAATAGACAGGACAGAACAATATTTTACTGCAATAAATGGGAAATCTAGATTTTTAAAGGTGCAAAACCTCTGGCTTCTATATGTTGCTAAGTGACAGCTCTCACTGCCTTGGACAATAGGGTAATAGTGAGAGATGCTGGGAATCAGTACTACAACATCTGGAAAGCCAGAATTTATAATTCCTCAAGGCAGTGATAAGCCTCCAGATGTTGTTGCACTATGATTCCCAGCATTTTTTCATCATCACAATGTTACTCTTAGACAGGCCACTGGCATGCCTGCCATACATCCTATTTGTATATTTGTACATTGCCAATAGCATAGGATGCAGGCTAGTCCATTACTATTAGACATTACGTAGCCAGGATTGATGGAATACTACCATCACTAAATGATCAATGAAAATTGAAAACATACTACAGTATAATTTCAAATGCAATATTGTGGTCTAAAACAAAAAATTATTCAAAATGTGAATGTTATGCTTAACATGATGGTGCAATGCTACGTGAGATGATAGCTTATTGTACAGATAACATAAATTTTACAATTCTCCATAATGATTTTTGACCTTAATATGACACTCAAAGTTGCAGTAATGAAAAGATGAAAATGAATAGACTGAAATATAGCAGTCAAACAAATAGTATGGATTTGTTATATAAAATTTGCAAAGATTGTCAATGACTACAGTATGAAGTATATGGGGTAGGAAGTTAGATTTATAGTCCAAAAACCTTCAAAATTCCATCAGTTTTTTCTACTGGATTCCCTACCCTATCCCTATATTACAAACACAAATACTCTTCCAGCTTTATTTTATGCTTTCATTACAGGTAAAGGTAAATATATATTACAAGAAGCTCAGGTTGACATTATTCCATTGCAAATCTGTAATAGCTATGATTGGTATGCAGGCACAGTATCCCTGAAAATGATTTGTGCTGGCTCTGAAAGTGGACATGTTGATAGTTGCCAGGTAAATTGTTGATCATTTCATTTAAAAAATATTGTGAAACTATCTTCTACAGCTGTTACTTGATCTATTTTTAATGAGTAGATGCACAATAATATGCCCAAATAATAGGAATACAATCAGTTTGGGAAGGAAAAAATAGTTGATGACAGTCTGTGTCATAAAATGGTTATTTGAATTTTTATAGTAAAATTCAAAGGATATTTTGCTTTTTCTAAAATCATTAAATAACGGTAGTTACAAAAATGACTGATAATGCCTTAGGCACATTACAAAAGAGAAAAAATAGTCACTCGGTTTTTAAAAAAAAAAAAATCCTGAAAGCAAAAAGTTGTTACAAGAAAGGTAAAGTTCTTATAGAAATTTGCAGGACATATTTTTAATTTATGCATATGAACATGAATATAAAGAAAAATAAATAATGACTGTTTCACAGTCTTTCAATGAAGACCTTAGCAGTGACTATGGGATAATAGTAGGGTGTCCCATTCGTTTCTTAGTTCTGGTTTCAGTATAGATTTAAAAATCTTAATTTGTGGTTTTAATGTTTCAATATTTTAATTATTTAGTCTTATAATTTGTAAGCCACCCAGAGTCACCTTATAGGGAGATGCATGGCATAAAAAAATAATAAATAATAGTAATAATAGCAGATTTTTTTCTGATTCAGATCACTTCACCTGTTTTCACAGTAGATCACTTGGAAATATAGAATGATTCTCAATACCTGCGTACAAAAATGTTTGATGGTAGATAAGCCCTTAACATGCTGAGTTTATAGTGCAATTTCAGTGTGGTATAGTCACTAAGATATTGGGCTGACACTAGGAAGACCCAAGTTCCACATTGCCCTCAGCCATGGAAGCTCATTGGGCCACTTTATTCTATTCAGTACTTGTACAATCTAATTCAGAAGGCTGTTGTGGGAAAAATAGGAGAGACTGCTATATATTCTGCCTTGATGTCATAAATGAAATGCATCTTATAAATTACCCAAACAAGATATCAGTGTATGTATATTTAAAGTAACTTAACTTTAAATCTTGTGATCCAACAAAAGCAAATATTTCTCCTACAGGATATCCAAATTTATATTTCCAAATGATCACTATTTTCATTTGATATGTTATAGTAAACATAACTCAGACTAATAGGAAATATGCTATTATATGCTTCAAAATAGCAATACCTAATTTGTCTTATCTTTCTTTTTCACATTGTAGGGAGACAGTGGTGGTCCTCTGGCATGCTATTTCCCAGATGCCAGCAAATATTATTTAATAGGAATCACCAGTTCTGGTGTTGGCTGTGGCAGACCAAAATTTCCAGGACTCTATGTGCGTGCTGCAAGTTACAAAAAATGGATATATTCATATTTATCTAACAAAACAAATACTGTAAGCTTTTGCCTTGTCTTAATTTTGGGAACTGCTGGATGGATAACTTTCCATCTTGTATAAAATTCAAATTTTATTGAAATAGGGTGGCAAATGATTATGTTTTAAGTTTTTTTCTTTCCCTTGCACACATATATTTTCCAGAAAATTCTCAGTAATGGAACTAATTGATTTATGTAGTAATTCAATATAATAAACCTAGTCTTCTAATCTTAGTATTCTAATCTGCTACTTATGCACACATACCTAGAAAGAATTTATTTAATTGATAGTTTAAATATAAGCACCACTGTTATGTACCATTTATGAGCTATAAAATATATAAAAGCTATCACTAATATGCTACTGGGGAAGAGCAGAAGGCTAGTACTAGTAGCACCAGAAAAAATGAAGCCACTGGGCCAAAGCCGAAAGGACGCTCAGCTGTAGATGCATCTGGTGGTGAAAGTTAAGTTTGATGCTGTAAAGATCTTTTCTCCATAGGAACCTGGAATGTAAGATCCATGAATCAAGGCAAGCTAGACGTAGTCAAACAAGAGATGACAAGACTGAACATCGACATCTTAGCAATCAGAGAACTAAAATGGACAGGAATGGGTGAATATATAATATTATATATTATAATATATATTATAATATATATTATAATATATAATCAGATGACCATCAGGTATACTACTTAAATTGTAGAAAGTGGGGGAAAGCACTAGGCTCAGGTATGAACTAAATCATATTCCTGATGAATATACAGTAGAGGTGACAAATAGATTTAAGGAATTAGATCTGATGGACAGAGTGCCTGAAGAACTATGGACGGAGGTTCGCAACATTGTACAAGAGGTAGCAACTAAAACCATCCCAAAGAAAATGAAATGCAAGAAAGCAAAATGGCTGTCTGAGGAAGCTTTGCAAATAGCTGAGGAAACAAGGGAAGCGAAAGGCAAAGGAGAAAGAGAAAGATACACCCAACTGAATGCAGAATTCCAGAAAATAGCTAGAAGAGATAAGAATACCTTCTTAAATGAACAGTGCAAAGAAATAGAAGAAAACAATAGAATAGGGAGGACCAGAGATCTCTTCAAGAAAATTGGAGATATGAAGGGAACGTTTCATGCAAAGATGGGCATGATAAAGGACCAAAATAGCAGGGACCTAACAGGCAGAAGAGATTAAGAAGAGGTGGCAAAACTACACAGAAGAACTATACAAGAACAAGCTTAACGTCCCAGATAACCACAATGGGGTGGTCACTGACCTTGAGCCAGACATCCTAGAATGTGAAGTGAAATGGGCCTTAGGAAATCTGAGCAACAACAATGCTAGTGGATAGTATTCCAGCTGAGCTATTCAAAATCTTAAAAGACGATGCAGTAAAAGTGCTACACTCAATTTGCCAGCAAATTTGGAAAACTCAACAGTGGCCACAGGATTGGAAAAGGTCAGTTTACATTCCAATTCCAAAGAAAGGCAATGCCAAAGAATGTTCAAACTATCCCACCATTGCACTCATTTCACATGCTAGTAAAGTTATGCTTAAAATCCTACAAGCTAGACTCCAGCAGCATGTGGATCGAGAACTACCAGAAGTACAGGCAGGATTTCGAGGAGGCAGAGGAACTAGAGATCAAATTGTCAACATACCCTGGATCATGGAGAAAGCTAGGGAGTTCCAGAAAAACATCTACTTCTGCTTCATTGACTATGCTAAAGCCTTTGATTGTGTGGATCACAGCAAATTGTAGCAAGTTCTTAAAGAGATGGGAATACCAAACCATCTTATTTGTCTCTTGAGAAACCTATATGCGGGTCAAGAAGCAACAGTGAGAACTGGATACGGAACCACTGATTGGTTCAAAATTGGGAAAGGAGTCCGGCAAGGCTGCATACTGTCGCTCTGTCTATTTAACTTATATGCAGAGCACATCATGAGAAAGGCAGGGCTAGATGAATCAAAAGTTGGAATTAAGATTGCCGGGAGAAATATCAACAACCTAAGATATGCAGATGATACCATCTAATGGCAGAAAGTGAAGAGGAACTAAAGAGCCTCTTGATGCGAGTGAAGAAGGAGAGTGCAAAAGTTGGCTTGAAACTCAACATTAAGAAAACCAAAATCATGGCATTCGGCCCTCTCAATTCCTGGCAAATAGATGGGGAAGAAATGGAGGTAGTGACAGATTTTATTTTCCTGATCACTGCAGATGGGGACTACAGCCAAGAAATTAAAAGATGCTCCTGGGGAGGAAAGCTATGGCAAATCTAGACAGCATACTAAAAAGCAGAGACATCACCCTGCCAACAAAGTGTGTATAGTCAAGACCATGGTTTTTCCAGTTGCAATGTATGGATGTGAAAGTTGGACCATAAGAAAGGCTTAGCGACAAAGAACTGAGGCCTTTGAACTATGGTGCTGGAGAAGACTCCTGCGAGTCCCTTGGACTGCAAGGTGTTCAAACCGGTCAGTCCTAGAAGAGATCGACCCCGACTGCTCTTTAGAAGACCAGATCCTGAAATTGAAACTCAAATACTTTGGCCACCTAATGAGAAGGAAGGACTCACTGGAGAAGGGCCTAATGCTGGGAAAGATTGAAGGCAATAGAAGAAAGGGACGACAGAGAATGAGGTGGCTGGATGGAGTTACTGAAGCACTAGGCATGAGCTTAAATGGACTCCAGAAGATGGTAGAGGACAGGAAGGCCTGGAGGAATGTTGTCCATGGGGTCGCGATGGGTCAGACATGACTTCACAATTAACAACAACACTGATTGAAAGACTCTATAATTGCTTAATGAGTTCAAAATCCTGACTTAAAAATGTTCTTAATATTTCCATACTTTTTACAACATTTTAAAAATAAAACTTATTTTACAAATGTGTGAAATTGCAGAAGAAAATACAGAACAGCAATTCCTTTCAATTGATTACATCTTAGAAGTAAAACAGGGACACTTATATATAAAATAATAAAAGTGACTAAATTAGTAGATCAGGGAAATGCTGTGGATATAGTTTATTTGGACTTCAATAAGGCATTTGGCAAAATACGTCTTGGTAAGATAGAACAATGTGCAATAGACAGTACCACCACCAGATGCATTTGCAGTTGGCTGTCCAAACGCCCTCAGCATATAGTCCTTAATGGAATTACATCTATATGGAGGGAAAAATGCAGTAAGGTACCTCAAAATTCTGTCTTGGGTCCAGTGCTCTTCAACATCTTCATAAATGGTCTAGAAGATGAAGGGACAGAAGGGGAACTCATAAAAATTGCAGATGACACCAAGGTGGGAGGAGGGCGAGAGAATTGCCAACACCTTGGAAGGTAGACTCATGATTCAGAAGGATCTTGAGATTTAAGCATTAGGCTCTAGCCCAGGGGTAGGCAACTCAAAACACTCAAAGAGCCACTTGGACCCGTTTCCCACCGAAAACAAAACACCGGGAGCCGCAAAACCCTTTTGATATCTAAAATGAAGATAACACTGCATATATCCTTTTTTACCTTTATTATAGGTGTCTGTGTGTCTGTGTTTGTGTGTTATGTATGTGTGTGTAAAAAAAGATATATGTAGTGTTATCTTCATTTTAGATGTCAAAAGGGTCTTTCTCTCTCTTTGTCTCTCTCTCTCCCTCACTCTCTCTCTATCTGCCCTTGGTCTGCCAGTCCTTTTCCCCCACTCTTTCTTTCTCTCTCTTTCCTCTCTCTCCCTCTCCCTCTCTCTCTCTCTCTCTCTCTTTCTCTCCCCCCCTCCTATCTGCTGCTCACCTGGCAAGCTGGCTTCAAGCTGTTCTCCAACAAGCTCAGGGGTAGGCAACCCTGGCTCTTTTATGATTCATGGACTTCAACTCCCAGAATTCCTGAGTCAGCATAGCTGGGCTAGCTTGCTCTCTCCTGCCCTTCCTGCTTCCTGCAGAGATGCAGCAAAGGGAGGAGCTCCACCCAATAAGCTTTTCAGCTCCTCGGAGAACACTGTGAGTGCACTCTTTTACACACACACACACACACACACACACACAAACACACAGAGAGAGAGAGAGAGAGAGAGAGAGAGAGAGAGACAGAGAGAGAAGCAGGAAAGCGCAATTGCCTCTCTCTGTCTTTGTCTCTCTCTGCAAATGGCAGAGCAGGCTGGGAGCCACAGGGGAAGGCTGAAAGAGCTGCTTGCGGCTCCGGAGCAGCAGGTTGCCGACCTGTGCTATAGCCAATGAGATGCAATTCCGTAGTGAGAAAAGCAAGATCCTGTACTTAGGCAGGTAAAACTAAATGCACATCTATAGAATAGGTGGTACCTGACTCAACAACAACTGCAACAAAGATCTTGGTGTCCTAGTGAATCATCACTTAACTTTGAGCCAGCATGGGCTGCAGCTGACAAAAAAGCCAATGCAATCCCTGGCTGCATCAACAGAAGAACAATATCAAGATCACGAGAAGTGATAGCACCTGTTTATATTGCACTAAGAATACTGCATCCAGTTCTGATTCCATGACACAGAAAAGATACTGAGACACTACAAAGACTGAAGAGAAAAGCAACAAAGATGAGAAGGTCTAGTGGCTATATGTATGATGAATGGTTAAGAAAATTAGGTAAATCTAGCCTAATGAAGAGAAGGATTAGTGATGACATGATAGCTGTCTTCTGGTACCTAAGGGGCAGTCACAGGGAGGAGGGAGTCAATTTACTCTCCAAAACACCTGAGGGCAGGGTAAGAAGAAAGATGGAAGCTCATTAAACAGGGATCACATTTGGAACTAAGAAGAAATTTCCTAACAGTAAGAACAATTATTCAATGGAACAGCTTGCCTCTCAAAGTTGTGGATGCTCTGTCACTGGAGGTCTTCAAGAAAAGATTAGACAGCTATTTGACTGCTACCCTGCAATAAGCTATTTGACAGTTAGCCTCCAATATCCCCTCCAAACTTATGATTCTAAAAATATATAACAATTCTTACCTGGAAGTAAAAACTGGCTGGGCTGTAATATAATCGGTATTAAAATTGCATAGGTAATCTTAATGAGTTTCTGTTTTTCTTGTTATCTATCTTATCAGAAAATGCACTGAATGTGAGCCATTTCTATGTTTAAAAGTAGTCTTTGTTTAGCAACAACCTCATTATGTAATTGTTTGCAATTTACAATGGTGAAAAAAAAATAACTCTTGACCAATCCTCATATTTACAATCGTCTGTAAAGCAAAGGAAAGGTAAAGTAAAATCATAAGCACAATTGCAGTTTTACTTAGAGACCACTTTGCTTAACAACCAACTGTAGCTAAACAAGGATTGCCTCATCATTGTTTCTCTTCATACAGTAAAGTACCATTCACTTAGCCTTGGGAAACATATCATAAAAAAAATGCTGTCATTGCCAATCCATATCCTGCCTCAATGGCTTCTGTGCTGGTTTGTCAAACCAATCATTATATTTTCTGAACTATCCACCATCTTTCTGAATGTCACCAAAAAGAAAAATCCACCAATCAGAACATTTGCAAGTTTAGCCAACTGTCAAAATTTGGAGCCGCTACCCTATAAGGCAGGAGAGGTATCCTGCTTTTACTGGACAGCTCATCTAGCTTGCTTCCAGCTTTCCAAGTGGGCATATTTTGACAGTGGGTTTGTAATCTTTTCAAAGAACACTAAACCACACTCAAAACTATAGAAAAACTGTTCCATAGTGCATGGGGGGGGAGGTGCCCAATAAAGTGAGAAAGGTTGCCCTGGAGTTGCTATATTGTCTTAATTTTTGAAGTCCAGCAGACAAGTCATCTGTGGATGGTGAAAGATAGTCAAAATGGAGAAAAATCTGTACTTCTCAATCCATCACTTCCAGTATAGTATTATAGTGTAATGTACAGTACAAGAGAATCGATGGTCTCCATAGATAGAGCTGAAGAGCCCAGTGTTAAATAGCTGAGGTTTCTGATTCTCCAAAATAGAAAGGCCCTGAAGGACAAGGCCTAAAATTTGGAAGGAAGATATGCTAAAATCAGCATAAAACAGCCACTGTTGGATTGAAGATGAAATGTACCATTGGCAACAACCAGTGGTGGGATTCAAATATGTGAACAATCAGTTCTCTGTGTGGATGCCACTTCCGGAAGTCCATTCTGGGCCTGGGCAACAGAAAATTAGCTACCAATTCTGCCAAAGTGGTGCGAACCGGCTAAATCCCGCCACTGGCAACAACCCCTCATATTTTTCACATCTTGAAGCTGACAATGATCACAATTGGCCTAAGGGGAAAAAATACCCCTTAACTTAGAACAGCCGAATAGTATTTGCTCAATTATAGATTAACAAGTAAATAATAACCATAACAATAACAATAGAAGAGTTGAAAGGGACCTTGGAGGTCATCTAGTCCAGCCCCCTGCTCAGGCAGGAAACCCTATACCATTCAGACAAATGCCTGTCCAGTCTCTTCTTATAAACTTCCAGTGTTGGAGCATTCACCACTTCTGGAGGCAGGTTGTTCCACTGGTTAATTGTTCTATGTTCTAAATGTACTGTATGTACATTGCCTCAAGTTTAAATTAAAGACCAAATATGGGTCTAGGCTATAAATACATTATTTATTTATTTACCCTTCAGTCACCCTGAGCCATAGAAATTCAGTAGGTGAGTTTGGGGCCATCATTTATCCTCAGCCCAAAGGTTGCTGTGCAGGGTTGTGAGATGTATGTACATTGCCTCAAGTTTAAATTAAAGACCAAATATGAGTCAAGGCTATAAATACATTTATTTATTTATCCTTCTTATATATATACACAACAGTATCTGTCAAGCTTCCTTTTCCTTCATAATACAGAAATCGGTCTTACATGAAAAAGACCACAGCTCAGAGTTGTCTGCGTTGTCTGCGCTTAATGACAGCTAATGGGCTTCAGCAGGGCCATTATCGAGGCAAAGATTAACCGTCTATCATGGATTCCTATAACTCGGGCGCCTTCCTCATCTGTTAATTAGCATTTTCTTTGTCCGTTCCATTCAGTAAGTCTTATTTCAACAATTTCATGCTTATTAAAAATACAGGAATATAAACGGTATATAAATCGATTACTTCACGCGGATTAGAAGTGTATAATGACAACGGTAAATAACCGCAGGGAAGCGGATCAAAACCTCTCTCCCTTTCTGTTCCCCTGGTCCAAAACACGAACATTTCACGTGTCGGCGAAGCCTGTTGGAGACCGAGTTCCAAGAAGCTGTTGCGGGAGGGCGCGCGAAGCCCTTTTCCTTGGCCCGCTTCAACCGCCTCGCTAGCTCCTTCCAGCCTCCTCCGCAGCGGACGGCGAACGGGAAAAGAGGCCGCCATTTTCTTCCTTGCCAGGATGATTAACCCGAGTTCTCCACTCGCCGTCATTTCTCTTTTTTCTCTGGCACTGTTCTGCGTGGCCTCTTCCTTTGCGAAGGATGGACAAGGTGAGGTGACCTTCTCCCGCCTTCGGTAGTGGCTTGGGCAGGTTCGGCTCGTGACATTTCGGGGCGAGGTAGGCGAGCGAGCCAAGCTAACTACGCCCGCAGGCTCCAACAGCAGCCTGAGCGGAAGGCGTGGGCGTCTCTTAACTCGCAAACCCAAATAGCCAGCTGATTCGTCTGAAGTGGATATACGTTCAGGAACATATTGTGGGAACTGGCTGGCTTCCTTTTTTAGCTTAAGTTGGACCTTCATAGAATCATAGGGCTGGAAGTGAGTTCAGAGTCTTCTAGTTCAACCCCCAGCTGAAGGCACAAGCATTATACCACCCCAGTCAAATGGTTGTTTGATCTATTCTTGAAAATCTCCAGTGAAAAAGCATCCACAACTCCAGGAGGCAAGCTATTCCATTGATTAATTCCTCTCGCTATCAGAAATGTTTTCCCCCTTATTTCTAGGTTGGATCTGTCTTTGACAGGCTTCCACTCATTACTTCTTGTCCTGTCCTCTGGTGCACTATAGAATAAGTCAATTCCCTCTTTGTGACAGCCTGTCAAGTACTGGAAGACAGCTATCAGGTCCCCCCAATCCTATAAGAACATAAGAAGAGCCATGCTGAATCAGGCCAAAGCCCATCGAGTCCAGCATTCTGTGTCACACAGTGGCCCACCAATTGTACATGGGGATCTTGATCAGAAAGAGAAGGCAAAACCCTCCCTTTCCCTTGACCCCCAACAAATGGTACTCAAGGGAATCCTGCCTGCCTCAACCAACATAGAGGCGGCACATGGACATCCGTTTTAATAATCGGTGCCATGAATCTATCTAACCCTGCCTTGAAGCTGTCAAGGCTGACAGCTGTCATGACCCCTTCTTCTTCAATAGGCTAGATAAGCCTAACTCCCCCAACTATTCATTGTACAATTTAGCCTCCAGACCCTTTGTTGCTCTTCTGTGCACACTTTCCAGGATCTCAGTATCCTTTTTGTATCATGGTGACCAGAACTGGATGCAAGACTGCACAAGCTAGGCAGGTAGTCCTCGACTTATAACCTCGAATTATAACTATTTGTTTAGTGAAGTTTGCAACATTTGAAAAAAGCGACTTATGACCATTTTTCACACTTAAGTCTGTTGCAGCATTGAGACCCAGGCCAAGACAATAACTTGAAAAACATCTGAGACATGCTCCTTCTTAGTTCAAATGAAGATAAGGTTAGGGAACATTTCAGACTTGCTTGATCCTGTTACTATAACTGTTATAATAATGTGACATTGGTTTTTTGTCTGCTCTACTTTGTGGAGCTGATGGGGAGGGGAACAGGGAAGAGACTGGATACACTTTCTTCTTTTCATTGTCTGAATCTTGGCCTCTATAGTGGCCTCTGCACTAAAGATCAGGAGAAGGTAGATGGGAAGCGGAACAAATTTCCCCCTCCCCTTCATTTTCCCCACTATAGTTTGATACAACTGAGGAGTCCAAAACTAGTATTTTCTACTATTTTGATCCTCATGATTATTGATTGTGGCTTGACCATGGAGACTACTGCTCAGCCTGAAATCCCATGCCTTTTGGAAAGAATTACCTGATGCAGCCAATTGAAACGGGAGGTTGTGATTTTCTTAGTGAAAAGTAGTGAGGGGATTGAATTAAGGGATTCGGTGCCTAATGCCATCAGTTTCTGTCTTCTTTAGTGTCTAGATTGTTGGGCTTTCCCTTTTATTTATTTTGTATTTATTAAAATTTTTAAACCATCCATCTCGTTCAGAGAGGTTTTGTGGCTGTGAGGTTTACATGGGTAGTAATTTGCAACACAGCAGCTGCAGCATTGATGAGTTTCTCTAGGTAAGTACACAGGGAAATAAGGAGGCATACCGATGAATCACTAGAGCAGTGAACCATTTAGAGACCAAGTGCCCAAACTGCAACCCAAAACTCACTTATGTATCGTCCGGTGCTGGGTGGGCATGGCCCATTGGGTGGGTGTGGCCAATTGGTTGGGCTTGGCTGGGATGGTCACGGCAGACTGGGTGGGATGGCCGGGGTAGGCGTGGCTACCTCGATGTTGCTTGTGGGAAGGGATGTCTATTTTCAAAAATAGACTAAAAGTATTTATTGAAATCAACTTCCTGATTCTTTTTGACTATGTATGCCTGTGGGTGTCTGTACTGTATGAATTTATGAGAAAAAAAAATGCCAACTGAGAAGTCTGACTATTCAGAGAAACCCTAACGTTTGCATTTATAAACTCACATGGTATCTAACTATTGGTATTTCATTTCTAGAGTGTGGAACAAGGCCTGCTATAGGCACACCAGAGAGTCGGATTGTAGGTGGACATGAATCTAAGGAAGGGGCATGGCCATGGCAAGTTAGCCTTCAAGTATATAAGCATGGCGGAGGATTTATCCATTTATGTGGTGGAACTTTAATTAATAACCGCACAGTACTGACAGCTGCACACTGCTGTACAACAAAAAAGTATGTATTACCTATTCCTATATCTTTTTTATAGATTTTAATGTAATAAAACTACATGGATAAAAAGTAGGTGCTAAATTTAGAAATGTATATTTTGAAATATTTATTTTGAAATCATCTTCTTCACCTGAACTGTTTTGAATGAAGGGGCTACCATTTTCAGTGCTCTTGACAGTTTCTTGTGGCTGCTTTCAGAACTTTCTTCTCCAATCAGCTGACTGTCTGGAGACTCCAAACTCCCTCCTGACTCTTGCTACCCTTTGGGAAGCCAGTCCCTGTATGCAAAGGTGGCAGCTTCAGGACAAACATGCTTTAACCGCCTCTTCCCTCCCCCAGAAAGCCACATTTGTTCAATAAAACAAAAAAAGCTGGGAGGGTCAGACTTGTTGATCTTTCTTCCTCTCCCCTTTAGGTGCTAAAACTAAACTCTCCACCTCTGCCCTCAGTCTCTGTCCTTTTTAAAAACCTTGACTCCAGACTGAAGAGTAAAGGAAAGGAAGTAAGCAAGCAAAGAAAATCTTTCTGCAGCCTTGAGAAGCTGAAAAAAAGCCTTAGGAGCAGAAATGTCCAACAAAGAGCCACAGCAGAAGCTGGGTCCTAAAGAGAGTCAGAGAGGCTTCCAAGCTCTTTGCTTGCTTGCTTCCTTTCCTCTACTATCAGGAGATTGGGTTTTGAAAAATGGATAAATCTATGGGTCTAGTAATCTAGTGAATTATGGATGCTTTTACTACCAGGACTTTTTTAAGCTGTTCCATATTAGTTTGATGATAGCAATACCAACAATATCCCCAGCTGTTCTTATTGCTGAAACAGAATTGGACTTAGCAATGTGAGCAATGAAAGTATTCTAGAACATCTTTGTGTTGCTTCCAAGTCAGGGAAATATATCTGCATTAATAAGACGGGTAATCTTAGGTAGAGAACAGAAAAGATTATTGCATTGAGAGAGAAACCTGTAAGAAATAAAAACTAAAAGCAAGCAAGTTAGATAAAGGAAGCAAGTTAGTTACTACCAAGTTGTTGATAATAATAGGCCTATTCAGTCGATGTGTGTTTTCATCTGCATTATCAGGGCTTTTTGAGTTTTTTAAGGGTGTTCTCACAATAATACTGCATATACTTGTAAATAAATTGACTCTCAAATTTTTATCCAAAATACCATAAAAATGCACCAACCCACATGTTTCATCGTATTTTTGTTAAGAATTCAAGGATCTACTTAACCATAAATGGACTTATCTGCAGGTATAGACAGGTGCTTGTGAAAAGTTTTTACTATATATGCCAAGGGTCTTCAAACTTGGCCCTTTTATGACTTGTGGACTTCAACTCCCAGAATTCCTCGGCCAGGCACGCTGGCTGAGGAATTCTGGGAGTTGAAGTCCACATGTCATAAAAAGGGCCAAGTTTGAAGACCCCTGGTATATGCCCACATAAAAGCCATCAAAGGATAAGCTGAGTGCAATTTTTAGGTGTATTTTGGTACCTTAGATTTTCAGCTTCTCCACAAGTATCTGCAGTACGTAATAATATTTTTAAAGCACTATTTCTAAAAATGTATGTGAAGATAAGCTCCATTTAAGGTAGGAATTTCAGGAATATAGAGATATGAAGAATGTGTTTTTTTAGATTTCTGCATAAGCCACAAAGCTTTTCCAAACAGGTTATTGTTATTTATTATTGTTGTTATTTATTAGCAAATCCAAATAAACTCTGGGCAGTGAACAATAAAACTCAAACATATATAACTAGTACTGATTTGATTTGATACTGTAAGCACCAAGAGGTCTATAGATGGTAATATGCCCTGTTCCAAAAAATCATTAAATATCTCCCAGATACAGCCATTGACACTCCATCTGGCCATCCAAAGGAAAACATGGATCAAGACTGCAAGTGGCAGAATTCAAACTCTAGAAAATCCTGTTCACATCCTTGTGTTCTAGAAACTCAAAAAATACCAGATTATTATACAGAAATTATTTCTGTCTTGTTCTTCACTACAGCCTTTGTCTACTATAGACTATGTCCAGCCCAAGTACTTTGGCATATATTACTTTGGCATGTATAGAGTTACTCTCTCCCACCCATCTTTCCCTAAAAGGATCTTCGTTACTCTGAACAGACCACTAGATGGGATCTGTGGATACAATAAGCACAAGAGGGGGAAAACATTATGTTACTCTTATTGTCATTGGGTAGCCTGAAACCTGAGCTTATACTTAATGATAACTTTTTTTGTGGGAGTGGGGAGGAGGAGGGAGGAACCATTGCTCTAGCTATTTTTTCAGTTGCTTCATTTGCCTATGTACCTAATTAAATGAAGGAATTGCCAGGAATTGGTAACTAGGCAGAGGCTGCACTGGAGCAATTTCATCTAGTACTCTGCTTGCCTCTGTTTTTGACTGATTAACTATGTCCATAATGTTACTGCTTGCCAAATTGCCAAGAAAATCTCCCAAACCCGTCTGGAACCCTTGATCAATTAGGTCAGTGATGGCGAACCTTTTAGAGACAGAGTACCCAAACCGCAACCCAAAACCCACTTATTTATCGCAAAGTGCCAGGGCTGCATCAGCATTGTGGTGCCCTCAGGGGAAGGGCATGGCCCACTGGGTAGGCATGGCTGCAGTTGTCACGGCAGACTGGGTGGGCATGGCTGGAGTGGGCTTGGCCACCTCGATGTTGCTCATGGAGGGGATGCCTGCGGGGGCCGGGTAGGTTGGGGGAGATCCAGGGGGTCTCTGGCAGATGGGACTGTGGGCAGGAGGCCCAGCATAGATGGAGGAGAGGCATGCAATCCTAGCTGCGACTGGGGGGCCATGGCACCAATGAGGATCCAGCTTTCCCTGCTTGGGGTGGCCTTTGGCTTGCTGGGTGTGGGCATGCTCTACCACCTATATTCAATTTTGCTAGCTAGCTGCTTCGCCTCCTTTGTGCCTGGTGGGGCTGCTTTCTGGGCGGTGGCGGCAGCCTAATGGACCTGCGCAAGCTGCTGGCAGCGGTGGTATGCGTGCCCACAGAGAGGGCTCTGAGTGCCACCTCTGGCACGTGTGCCATATGTTTGCCACCACTGAATTAGGTGCTTAGCAAAACAATCCTAACAATTTTGCCATCCTTATAAGGATCCAGAGCATTTGTGACATGCAGTTTGATGAGGAAAGTGATCTAATTGTGGCAAAGGAGAGATATTAATGATCTCCATCTTCAGATTGCATATCATCTGCTTTGAAGTAAAGATACGGTTAAATGTGTGTTACCTTATGTTGGCCACAATTAGTTATGATAAATCCCTATCATATTAGAATATAATATGGAGAGAAAATATAGCAAATACTGGCTAGAATGAATTCATATTTATGAAACAAATAGATTGTATCTCACTTCATGCTCATATGTGGTTAGGAAGGAGAAGAAACAGGACTTAATAATTTAAATTAATAAGGGTCTATTTTAAAAGGGAACTGAGAATGATACAAACTTTTAACATAATTCCAGAGTTAAAAGAAAATGTTTGTTATTGTATTTTTATTGTCCTTTTTCCTGTACATATTGATTCTGCACCTGCATAGAGTCTCCTTGGGAATTATAAAATTAAATTACGTTCTGGTAGCTCCCCGGCCCCAATTCTCTCTGCATATGTTTCCTACTTGGTAACAGTAAAAGTAGCAAATCATATGTGATTTTCCACCCTTGTTGACTCCACAAAAGTTGACCAGTAGCCCTTTTTAAGATCACCCAGTAAATTGTGGACAAAGAGCCAGGGAAACATTTACAGGGTTGCTCTGGGAATGTTTTTGGCATCTATTGGAGAAGGTAGAACTGTATAGGTCCTATGGCAGTGGTGGCGAACCTATGGCATGGGTGTCAGAGGTGGCACTCAGAGTCTTCTCTTTGGGCACACGCGCCGTCGCCCCAGTCCTAGGCCTTCAGCTGGGTTTTATAAAACCTTTTCACTTTTAGGCCTCCGCCGCCATATGCAAAAAAAAAAAAGTTCAATCAGTCAATTTCAACTTCTCACGGGAAAAAAAGTTCTTGCAAAGTTGGAATTGATTGATTGAACTTTTTAGTCCCACCCAGTCTGCCGTTACCACTGCAGCCATTCCCACCCAATTAGCCACACCCACCCAATTGGCCCCACCCAGCCAATGGACCACACCCACCCAGCACTCGACGATGTATAAGTGGGTTTTGGGTTGCAGTTGGGCACTCAGTCTCTAAAAGGTTCGCCATCACTGGAGTTTCCTGAGCACAGTCTTAACTGATAAGCTGGGAAGAGTTTGAACCTGTTAGCCTGATAAAACGAACAGGATCCTCAGAGCTATTAATATGGCTATCTGTGTTTTAGATCTATGTCTCTCATGGCTGGCTAAGTCCTTCTGGAAGGTAATGTAATGGGGTCCATCTGGCGGTCAATGCTTTATGAGATGGAGTAGTTCTGCTGTTCTTGAAAACTGTGTACCCTTTTCTCAAGAAGCCCATGCTGGACCCAGAGGAACTGGACAAATTTAATCCAATCTCCAACTTTATTTTTTTCAGAGAATACAATTGCATTGCAGCTCAGGAGGAAGGAAATTATCTTTTCACTCAGAATTCAGACTTGGTTGAAGCACTGGGATGGTGTTGGATGTGCCTATTGATTCCCTCTGATGGGTCATGAACTTATCCTGGCCCGTATTGATTTCTCAACAGTCTTCAGTGCTATCAACCACGGTTTCCTTCAGGAACAGCTCAGGAGGTTTGGATTAGGGAGGCACTGTGGTTCTCCTACCGTACTTTCTCCAGGGCTAGTAAAGACTAAAGCTCCTATTTTGTGGAGTTCCTTCAGGGTCCAATCTCTCCATTCCTGTTTAACATCTACATGAAACCACTCAGGGGGGTCATCCATCAACATGTGGTAAGGCATCATCAGAATGTTGATGATATCCAACTATACTTTTCTGCCTTGGATTGATAAGTGATGCCACTGAGGTTCTTTCATGGTGTCTATAGGCTTTGGAGTCTGGATAGGGAAGAACAGGTTTCAGCTCTGTTCTGAAGTCTTCTAGCAAAACTAAGCAGTTGTGGATATTGGAGCCATTGGATCCAAATAGTTTCACTCTGAAAGGGGTTACACTCCCAGAGTCAGAGCTAGTGAACAGTTTGGAAAATCTCTTGCACTCTGATTCCTTTTCAGAGAGCATGTGGTAGATGTGACCAAGTAGGCCCTTTAGATAGGTTCATCTCATGTACCAATTGAGTTCTTTTCTGGAGGAAAAGGAATAGGAGGTCCTATTCACAGAAACTCAGATCTACCTACTGTTTGGATTACTGTAATGCACTCTACATGGAGCTACCTTTCCAAAGCATTTGTTCAGAATGTGTAAAATAAAACAATATGGGCAGTTTTAGGTGTTTCAGGTTACACAACACTGCTGCAGTGTGAACTGTGCTGGCTTTCAAAAAGCTTCAAAGTATAATTCAAAGTGCTGGTTACTGCCTATAAAGTTTCACATGGCACAAGGCCAGTTGTTTCTGCTTGCCCTACCAGAGCTCATAGGGTGGACATGCTCTGACTCCTTCTACTGAGCAGTGTCATGGGAGTCAGGAGTTGTGCCCTCTCTGTAATAGCACCTGCCCTGTAGAGCACATCTCTCTGGAAGTCCAGATGGAACCAACTCTGTTAGTCTGTCACAGGGCAGTTAAACCGGGTTGTCCCCTTAGGCATTGGGGCCAAAATGTTAAGCTTCTCTGCTGTTGATTGAGTTGGTGGTTGTTTTTTAAACTAACTGTGAATATATGTTCTTAGATCTTAGGCATATGTTATATTGATGGTCTTTGGTTGTTTTGGTTTATAATCTTTTGTTTGCTGCCTAGAGTCACTGTTGTGAGACAGTTGCCTATATAAAATGTATTTAAATAATAAATTTCAGATACATTATTTGAGAATTCTTGAATTAGGAATATTGCAGTAAATGGTTTGAATCTGATTTTGCAAATGGTACATTTTTAGATCAGTTTAAATGATTATTTACACCAGTTGTATTTTCTATCACAGTCTGCCATTTTGTCATCATCTGAATAAAATCTGGCTCCATGCTTATTAGCCATGCACAGATTTTGAAATAAGAAACAATTTCATCTCTCTGAAATTATATTTATATAATAATTACTATTTTTAAAGATTCTTTATTTTCTCCTAGGCTTCCAGAGATGTGGAGGGCTGTGATTGGCTTGCATCATCTTTTCAGACATAAAACATACACTATAAAAAGACGCGTTCAGGCCATCAAGATCTATTATTTCTATGACTCAACAACATACAAAGATGATATTGCTGTGTTTCATCTAAGCAAACCTATCACATTTAATTCCTATGTTCAGCCCGTCTGCTTGCCTAACTTTACTCTTGCCTTGACGTCTGATATGACATGTTTTATAAGTGGGTGGGGAATGAAAAAAGAAAAAAGTAAGTGTTTTACTTTTGCTTTAAAGTAACCTACTGTTAAAAGTGAAAATGAATTTACTGATCTCCAAAGGTTTATCTGTATTGAGAATAACATTTTTCTCATGAGGAAACCTTCAAATCATTCTGACTGCTGGTGACTGCCTGGACAAATCCGTGCAGTTTTCATGGCAACTATATTTTCAGAAGTGGCTTGCCATTGTCTTATTTCTAGGGCTGAGAGAGAATGACTCACTCAATGTCCCTTAGCTGGCTTCACGCCTAAGGTGGGACTAGAACTCGGTCTCTCGGTTTTGAGCTTGGTGCTTCTATAACCATTACAGTCAACTGTTTCTCTCTTTCTCACATTACACACAGAGAAAACAAAGTACAATCAGGAGGGAGCTACTTTTGGATACTATTCTTAGTTAGACATACTTCATAGAGACTTGCATTTCAGTATTTTCAAATGTACACACACACACACACACACACACAGCCATGGTAGCTGGATATAATGGGAGTTTTATCGACTACTTCTGGAAAATAATAGGATGGGAAGATCTGATATAAACAATGTAAGATATGAGATAATTTTTACTCACTTCCTTTCCTGGATACCAATCTTTAAGGATGATCTGTTTGCAGGCCATTTCTTCTTTGCTATTTCCTTCTCTTTGCAAAAGAATATTCTGGTCTTATTAGTATCAGACAATCAACAAATTATGAATAATTTCCAATTGTTAGAATATTTTCAGTTTTAATCCCAAATAACAAGAATTCCGACTTCAGTCCTATGATTCTTTTTTTAAATAATATTTTATTAGTTTTCTATATTTACAGTTCATAGGTGCTTGGTAAACAATGTGTTGTCTGGGTCCATTTGTTTTACTTACACATTAATACACATTAAATTCCTAACCTCTACCCCGTTTCTCTAGCCATTGATAAAATATGTCCCATGTCTGAAAATATTCTGTATCTTCTTTTTCTTTAATCTTCAGCGTATATCTATCCATTTCTGTACAGTCCAGTATTTTTTTGATTATCTCTTCTTCAGATAGCGTTTGTTCATTTTTCCAATGCTGAGCAAATACAATTCTTGCTGCTGTTAATACATGCAACATCAAATATACATTTTCTTTATCATATTTTTCTAAATATTATACCTAATAGAAATAGTTCTGATTTAAAATCTACATGTTTTCTTAACATTTTTTCTAACCAAATATATATTTTTGTCCAAATGTTTTTTGCTTTAGAGCACATCCACCAAAGATGATAGTATGTGCCTGTTTTTTGCTTACATTTCCAACAATTACTAGACATGTTTTTAAATATTTTTGCTAATCTCACAGGTGATAAATACGATCTATAAAACATTTTATATAAATTTTCTTTATAGGCAGTTGCCATTGTCAGTTTATAGTTTCTTTCCCAAAGATTTTGCCATTTTTCTAATTCGATATTGTGCCTGAAATTTTTTACCCATGTTATCATTGTTTCTTTCACTAGTTCATCTTCCATTTTTAAATTTAATAGGAAATTATACAGTTTCTTAATCAACTTTTCATCTGATATCAATAATACCTGATCGAACATTGTCTGGTCTTTATAAAAACCATGTATTTTAGCATTTTTCTCATATCTCATTTGTATTTGCAATTGAGGCCACCATGATAAATCAGTACCCTGATCTTCCAACTCTTGTTTAGATTTTAATTTCCCTTCCATATTCAAAATATCTTTGTAGGTTAGAATTTTCTCAAAGTTAATTTGGGTGAACAAAAGCTTCCATTGTTGAAAACCATCCTGGTATTTTCATATAGATTTTAGCTTTTGTCTTTTCCCATACCAAAAATAGTGCATTTCTTATATAGTGATTTTGGAAATACCTGGGATTTTATTCTTCCCATACCGTAGAAAAGCGTGCCATCCAGTCCTATGACTCTTGAGAAAGTACCCACAGGAGACATGATTTTTCAAATCTTTTCTTCCATAGGTGACAGATGTCACATTCTCTTTGGTTTATAGTAGACTTTATTACCAATATTGAATAACAATTAAAGAGAGCCTTTTCATGCATCACAGTCAGGGCCATGAAATGTAGGTAGTCTGGATTCACATGTGGCTTCCATTCTATCTAACTTTAGAATGGAAGTTAACACTCATTTAGCCTTGTCACTGAATAGCATTTTTGTTATTTTATATGTTTTGTATTTTTTAAATATTAGCCATTTTTCATTTTATTTAACAAGAGTATTGGTAAAGAACCCATAAGCTATGATAATAGTCAACGTTCCATATCACAATAACATATTATACTGAAGAGGATACTATAAAGCAGGGGTCTTCAAACTTGGCCCTTTTATGACTTGTGGACTTCAACTCCCAGAATTCCTCAGCCAGGCAGGCTTGCTGAGGAATTCTGGTAGTTGAAGTCCACAAGTCATAAAAAGGCCAAGTTTGAAGACCCCTGATATAAAGTTATCATCTCCCCTCTTCCATAGTTTTACTGATACTGGAGTCACTGGCATTGAAAATATATCAAAATAAAATTTCAGAAGTTAAAATAGCAAGATTTTATTGTATTCAGAACATAGATTGGAATTAAACATTGATGATATTGTACCCAGAGTTACCCAGCAAATGGTTCCAGTAAATATTTTTTAAAAGGTATCAAATGATTGACACAAATAATTCATGAATTACAAATAGATCAATAAAAGACTAAGAAATTTAAGATGTTACATGACTCAGCAATTGGCAACCACAGTTGGGTCTCACAATTTAGTCATTAAAGTGAAGAGGTGCTAAGAGAAAAATCCCATGACTTCAACTGTTCTTATGAGTTTATTTCAGTCTGTCTTTGCTTTACACCAGGTGTGTCAAACTCGTAACATCATGTGATGTGTCGCAACATATCGCAACTTTTTTTCCGTTGCCGGCAATGGGGTGGGCATGGTTTCGCCATGACACATCCAGTCCGAAGGCCGGCAGTTTGACACCCCTGCTTTACATGGTCAGAAGTATATGACCTCAAACAGTTGGGTAAAGTCAAATGATGGAGATATTTTCTGAAATTTGACTCATGAGTAAGCTGGGTTAAGGGGCAAATCCTATAACCCTTTTCCCCCACTACCCCACCCTTTTGAATGCTCACTGGGATAATTAGTAAGAAGAGAATGTTTTTATATACATTTATTGAAAAGGAAGAGATTACAAGAGAGTAAGTAGGCACAACATTGGGAATATACATCAAGGAATGTACCAACCTTAGCTGTTTGCCTAGCATGCTACCAAGCCTAAGAGTGAAAAAAGCCTTCAGCGTGAAAATGATTAAAGTCTATTTCAGGTGGGAGCACAAGTTGGCAACAGGTAATAATAAACTAAGTAAGCTCACAAAGCTGAGCTTGTTAACTTGTAGTTAAGGCTTTTCAGGAAAGCCTTGTGCTTGGGAAAAAAGCAGTTCAGGAAAAAAGAACTTGTTTAGGCAATCTCTCAACTATGTGAGTGGGAGAAAAAAGGAGAGAAAGGGGGGTCAGGCACAAGACTTGTCTCAATGGATTTTATTGGGGAACTTGACTCAGAGTTTGTCAGCACTGCAACGCTGAACAATTCCTATCCAAGTCAGTTGCTAAATAAGGACTACCTGTAGTAATAGATATGAAATGGACATTTCAATGGAATATTACATTTATACCAAATATACTTAGATAAAACTGGTGTGCTAACTGTTTGCAGTTAGTAGTTTATAGACCTGTTTGCTAAGTCTTATATTTTACATCTATTGAATTGGCTTTGCATATGCTAACTGCTGTGGGGATACTTTATATCCCTTATTGGAAAGGATGTCTGATTCCCTCCATGGAATAATGGCTAAGTTGATATCAGCAAGCCCTGAACACATACATCTTTTTTTCCAATCTTTTTTATTAATTTTTTTTCATCAATATATGTTAATTTTTCCAATCAACAAGGTGTCTGAAATTTGGTAAACTAATACATGTTCAATTCCTAATCCTTCCTTCTTTTCTCTAACCAAGAATAAAATAAATTCCAAATTTGATAATAGTCTGTATCTTCTTTGTCTTTCAGCCTCATAGTTAATCTGTCCATCTCTGCACATTCCAAAATCTTCCTGATTATTTCTTCCTCTGATGGCAATCCTTCATTCTTCCAATATTGTGCAAAAATTATTCTTGCTGCTGTGGTAATATGTAGAGTTAAATATAATTTCTGCTTATTAGTCTTTTCAGACATGATGCCTAGTAAAAAAAGTTCAGGTTTAAAATCCACTTGTTCATCCAATATTTTTTCTAACCACATATGTATATTTTTCCAATAAGCCTTTGCCTTCCTGCATGTCCACCAAATATGATAATACGTGTCTATATTATGTTTACATTTCCAACATCTATCTGACATATTTTTAAACATTTTTTGCTAATCTTGCTGGTGGAAGGTGCCATCTATAAAACATTTTATACAGATTTTCTTTGTATGAAGTTGACATTGTTAATTTATAGTTTCTCTCCCATAACATTTGCCATTTTTCTAATTCTATGTTATAACCAAAAATTTTTGCCCATCTTATCATTGTTTCTTTCACTTGTTCACTTTCCATATCTAAAATTAACAAAAAATTATACATTTTCTTAATCAATTTCTCATCTGAGGTTAACAAAATCTTATCAAACACAGTTTGATCCTTATAAAATCCATACATTTTTACATCTTTTTCATATCTATTTAGTATCTGTAAATGTGCCCACCAGGATAGATTAATTCCTAAATTTTCCAATTCTTGTTTAGATTTTAATTTCCCATGAATATCTAAGATATCTTTATATGTCCATACTTTCTCAAAATCCTCTAGATTCGGATGTATAAATGCCTCCATCGTTGACAACCACCCTGGAATTTTAAGATATATTTTAGCTTTAATTTTTTCCCATACTGTTAATAAGGCATTTCTTATAAAATGATTTTTAAAATACTTATGAACTCTGTTTTTCCCATACCATAAAAAAGCGTGCCACCCCAATTGTAAGTCATGTCCTGCTAAATACAATAACCTTTTATTTCTGAGTGTTATCCACTCTTTCACCCATGTTAACACCGATGCTTGATAGTACAATGTCCATTCTGGCAGCCCAAAACCTCCATTTTCCTTAGCATCTTGTAATGTTTTCATCTTAATTCTAGCTTTTTTCCCCTGCCAAATAAAATTCAAAAACAATGAATTTAAATTTTGAAAAAATTTTCTCTCAAGTTTTATCGGAATTGTTTGAAATAAAAATAAAACCTTTGGCAACACATTCATTTTTACTGTAGCAATTCTTCCTAATATTGATAATTGGAGATTTTTCCATCTTTCTAAATCTAGTTTTATTTGCTTCAATAATTTTATGTAATTATCTTCTTTTATTGACGAACATCTAGATGAAAGGTAGATACCTAAATATTTAACTTTTTTCACTATTTGTACCTCTGTTTTCTCTAATATTTGTCTTTTTTGTTTATCTGTAAAGTTCTTTACTATTACTTTGGTTTTATCTTTATTTATTTTTAATCCTGCCACTTCTCCATATTTTTCTATCTTTCCCCATAGTTTAGGAATCATCTCTAAAGGCTAAACACATATATCTTTACATGCTTGTTATAGAGCTTACAAAGACCCACCAGGTAATCAGTACTTGTACTTTCTGGTAAAACAACCAAAAATGCAGGTAACTGTCAGCCATGCTTTCTTGTCAACCATTAACAAAGCACCTCATCCCTTCCCTCAGGCTATACCTAAACATGTTTATTCTCTTTTGTCACAAAAAAGGAAATTTCAAATTTCCTAATACTAACCAGTGCAGCGGTTCTCAACTTGTGGGTCACAACCCCATTTGGAGTCGAACGACCATTTCACGGGGGTCGCCAAACAACGCAGTCCGCCATTTTATTCCCCTTTTCCTTAGCTGTGCTACTCCCTCTTATTCTATTGGCTTTGAAAAGCCAATAGAATAGACTCTCTTGAATAGAGTCTAATTCTATTGGCTTTCAAAAACCAATAGGAATTGTCCAGGCTGTCTCCGCCCTGCTGAGCCCGCCAAAAGTCCCAGTCTGCAAACGGTGCTGCAAGTTGTCTGCAGCAAAGGCGAGCTCTCCGGAAGTTTCCACCCCTCCCTGCTGAGCAACTACTAAAACTGTAAGTAAAAGAGGGCTAGGGGTGGGAGGTGGGAGGCCGGCGGGCGCAGGGAGGGTTTTTGGCGTGCATGGGGCCCGGCGGGTTTTTTACCTTCCTTGGGCTGGGCCAGCTGGTGGCCCAGCCTGTGGTCGCCCTGCGTCGTCGCTGCTGCGGCCTCCCAGGAGCACCTGGGCCTGCCTGCCACCGCCCCAAACGGGCGGCAGCGAAGGTAAGGCTAGTGGGGCAGCGGCAGGCGCAGGGAAGATTTTTGGCACGTGTGGGGCCCGGCAGGTTTTTTACCTCCCTTGGGCTGGGCCAGCTGGTGGCCCAGCCCGTGGTCGCCCTCTGCCATCGCTGCTGCGGCCGCCCAGGAGCACCTGGGCCTGCCTGCCACCGCCCCAAACGGGTGGCAGCGAAGGTAAGGCTAGCGAGGCAGCGACGGGCACAGGGAGGGTTTTTGGCGCGTGTTGGGCCCAGCGGGTGTCTTACCTCCCTTGGGCTGAGCCAGCTGGTGGCCCAGCCCGTGGTCGCCCTGCACCGTCACCGCCGCAGCCGCCCAGGAGCACCTGGGCCTGCCTGCCGCTGCCCCGAACGGGCGGTGGCCTACGCCTCGGCCGGCGCAGGGGGCAGCACCATGCATGTGCGGCACAGCACCACGCATGCACGGTGCAGGGGGTAGCGCCATGCATGCGCAGTGCAGGGGGTAGCACCATGCATGCGTGGCGCAGGGGGTAGCACCACGCATGCGCGGCGCTTGACAGGTCGGGGTCGCGGCCTGAAAAAGGTTGAGAACTGCTGAACTAGTGTGTTCTTTACTTGGATTACTCAATCATGACAATATTTTTCTCTAATGGATTATCAGAAACTTGGAAGAACAAACCAAAAATCTTTTCCAGTAAGGACAAGGAAGTAATGATTGCTGTTTCTGAAGTGACAGATAGTGCTTTCAACACAAGGATATGTCAGAATTGCTCACAGTTGCAAGTTCTTATTTGCATCATAGAATCAATGGATTTTATAAAACTGCAGATTCTATGAATTTGTATAAATATCAGATTTGCATGTTTCTAAATAACAAATGTTTTTCAATTGTTTGCTTTAGTCGTAACACTAAATATTAGATTTTGCACACAATCAACTTTCTGTTTATGTGTGTATGTATCAAAATTACTGTGTTATGGAGTATTGTTCAAACATGGATTTCTGAATTAATAGCTACACTTTAGAAGATATAATGAGGCATATTCAAGGTTAAATGATATTCTCCCAATGTTGCATTACTGATCTGCAGACAATAGCTGGTATTCAGCATTTTTATATAGTTCTTATTGCAAATTATAAATAAATAAAAGCTACTGCTTTCCTTACAGCTAGAGGCAGCTTCACATTACAAGAAGCACAGCTAAGAATTTTTTCACTAGACATTTGCAATCGATATGACTGGCATGCAGGATCAGTACCAGATACTGCTTTTTGTGCTGGCTCTGAAACTGGGAGTGTTGATACCTGTCAGGTAAATGGACATAGATCTATCTCAAAACATATTCACTTAATTTCCAGTTAGGTTTACTAGATTAACAATTTACAGATGCATTGAAGCAGATAGGAAATGTCAGAAAAGAAAAGTAAAACTAATACAATTTCAGAATTTTATATGTGGGATATTTTTGAATTGAGATAAAAGATCAATTACTACTGCTTTTGCTATTTTAGAGCTCAACCAAATAATGTTTTCACTCTGAGTGGGATTTAAATTAGCAATGACTAATTTACCCTATGGATTTCAATGAAAATAAGGCAGAGGTAACTTATTTATTTTATTTATTAAATTTACGATTTATGAAAACAAAGTAATGTCTCTTCTTCAAAGAACTGCTTCTTGCAGATTAAATCTGTAAGAAGAGAAACTATTCTCAGCCTAAGTTGGGCTCTACTGTGGCGACAGCACTTTCTTACTAACTCAAGGACGGGAGGAATGCACATTAATGTGGCCATGAGGAAGACCTAATTCTTTGTTCTCAGTTTGCCATATTGGGCTTATAGCATCAGAAGCCTGAATGTCACTGAAGATATTTGGCTGCTGTATTTTCACTAGGAAACTAAATAGGAGGAGGGATAGCCTTTATGGATGCATGCTTTTAAATAATATAAGTCACTACCTATTGTTATCTTTTTTATTTTTCAGGGAGATAGTGGTGGACCTCTGGTATGTTATTTATCAGACTCTAAATACTACATTGTAGGAATCACCAGCTATGGTATTGGCTGTGGCCGACCCAAATTTCCAGGAGTTTACACTAATTTGCCTAAGTACATGTTCTGGGTGAAAAGACAACTTAGCGAAACCAACACTGTGAGAATTCAACACGTTCTTTTTTTGGCTGTGGTGTGGAACATTTTCCAACTAATTGTATGAAGCAGCAAACTTGCTTTTTGACGTGCTATAAATATATCAGATTGCTTTTTAAATAGAGTGAATCCTCTTGCAATCTCATTATTTCTGGAAAAAAAATATTATTTAAGAGTAGTTTATAATTTTAATTTGCTCATCGATATATTAAAACATGTATTTTCATCTGTAATAAACTCTATGAATGCTCTTTATTGTTGTAGGATAGAAAGCCTCTCAGGCTTTCTTTTTGCCCCATATTATATAAAACAAATCAAGATGGGGGTTACTTTGAGTTTCTTTCTCATGTATCCCTCTATGGAAGGATTGAGTTGCTGAGTTCTTCTCCTTTAACTATTCACTGCTTTCTTCCCAAGGCTAGATCTACATTTCAGGAAAAACATCTGGAGGAAAATAATGGCATGCCACTTCTGTACCGTTACAAAGAAAGTTGGGTCAGCATCTCTGTGTGGCAATAACTAGTAACTGATCTTGATGTAAAAACATCTTTACATTCTCCTTTTTGACACAAACCCAGCCTTCAGTCAAGTAATATGCAGATTTATTCAGAATATTTAATTTGTGTATTTAGTTGCCCAGAACAGTGAATGAGAGTGTGATGCTGTAATTAAGGTCTCAGACTAGCACCTGGATACCCAGTTTAGAGGGTCACCCTGGGCCATAGAAGTTCAGTGGATGAGTTTGGGGCCATCATTTACCCTCAGCCCAACCAAAGGTTGCTGTGCAGGGTTGTGGTGAGAAAAATGGGAGGATGGAGCACTACTGTATGTACACTGCCTCAACTTTAAATTAAAGACCAAATATGGGTCTAGATCATAAATACATTTATTTATTTACCCTTCTTATATATACACAGCAGTATCTGTCAAGCTTCCTTTTCCTTCATAATACAGAAATCTGTCTTACATGAATGAGACCACAGCTCAGAGTTGTCTGCGCTTATTGGTAACTAATGGGCTTCAGCCGGGCCATTATCGAGGAAAAGATTAACCGTCTATAACAACCAGACTGGAGTGAAGAAAGTGGTACTGTACTGTTGCAATGCAAGCTTTGCCCCTTTGGGACATACATGTGCAAAATTTGAACTACAACACCACAGCCCTGTTTTGGTCATGTTCGTGAAAGTATAGGATTCTGTACCTCTGGGGAGGATCCAGGAAAGCCACCTTGAAGTCCTGAATGAAAGAGACGATGTCAGAGTAACAAATAATTGAATCAAATACATTATAGGCTTAGCCCAAAGGGGCCATCCTGAAACCTAGGATAGTCTCTGAGTGCAAATCTCTGGCTATCACCATAAGACCTATAGTTGCCTAAGATTTTTATGCACACCGATAACTTGAAATGCTGCTCAAATAAATCCCTTTTTTCAAACATTCGTCCCCTCACTTTAATTTATTGGCCATCACAAGTTTTTTTTTATAAAAAAATGTGCCTTTTGTTTTATTTATTTATTTTAAAGGAAGATAGTCACAGCTACAGCAAAATACTGCCTCAAAAGGAAAAAAAATAGAGTGATGAGTAGCTGCAACCCATTGATTGGTTTACAAGGGAGCTCAGAAAAAAAGTCAAAGGAAAACCAAGGTGGTTGAGTTTGTTCAGGAGAGGAATAGGAACAATGGGGAAGAACCTCATGAAGTTCCTTTCTTGTTCATGGAAGCTTTCTGATTGGATACACCCATCATGGCATGGCATGGGGTGGGGGATGGGGAGAATGCCCATGATATGTCTCAAAGGTCCAAATGTGCCCATTGGCCATGAAGGTTCAGAACTCCTGAGTATATGTGATGAAAACCAAAGACATCTGTCTATGCTTGCTTGTTTTATGCAATTCCCTCCATTGGCACAAGCCAAAAATGAGAGATAGAGAAAGAGATAATTACACAGTTCTTGAAATCTCTCTCACTTCTGAGATGGTGCCAGGCCTTTCATCTTCCCATTCATAGTTGCAAGAGCTATATATCATGTAAGTCATGATATATAGGATAAACATCCTACCTCAGTTAACCCTACACTTCCTCAGTTAACCCTACACATTATTGAGAAGGCAAAACAGCACTCACAAAAATGTCTCCTCTCCCCGTAAACCAAGTTTGAAATTTGCTGCATTAACTCCTTTATAACTCCCCCCTCCCCTTATGTGCACTCTGGGGATCTGGCTGGAGTGTTTTCTCTACCCTATTGATGACTGAAATGTTTCAATCTTGCTTACATCTCTAAACTCAGACCTGCAAGAGCTGGTGTGTCAGTTCCATGGAAGCACTGGCAAGTTTGCCTGCCAAAAATTAAGACGCAAAGCATTTTCAGGATTGGAGAAAATACTCTGCTTCTGGCTTGGTGAGGAGCACAGAACTGGACAAATGGGCAGTGAAGAGAAAGCCAATAAGTCCCTTGGGAAAAGAGGAGGCCTGTGACTGGCCTGGAGAGCACCCTGGGGAGCCTCTTAAAACAGTTTTTCCCAATATCATGGCCTTCAGATCTTTGGGCAAAGAATTCCCTGGGTAGGGTTATTGCTAGTCCTGATGTCAGATTGGGAAGATTGTATTTCACAGGCATAAAACTTTTTTTTTCTAAAAATTGTCCCATCCCATCTCAGAATGTCACACCACCTAACTTCAAAGAGCCAAACTACTGTAAGGTTTTCCACTTAGCCTCACAATTGTCCCAGCGTTACTCAGAAATTTAAAAGAGTCAAAGAAACTCCTGAGCCGAGGTTTCAGCAAGCAAACAACTTTTATTTTGATCAAAATAGAGTTGGGTGACCCCATCTCTCTTTGTGGCTGGTAAAGAGATAAAGGCAACAACCAGGAAAGATGTCCACCTTTTATACCTTTCCAGAACAAAAAGATCAGGTCTTGGTGCCCAGCATAAGATAGCACAAAAAAATAATTCCAAGATGATGACTCATACACAGAAAACCAGGCTCCATCCATAACTCCTTTTCCCCCTCCCCTTACCGTGCTCTTTTCATGTAAGCAATCACCTGTACCCAAAACATGAAACATTTGCTTTTATATAACTAATTTCCCAGTATAGAGCACCTACAAAGTTGCTTACACATAAACAAAGATATATATGTATATGTATACATATATGTATGTGTGTGTGTGTGTGTGTGTGTGTGTGTGTGTATATATATATATATATATATATATATATATATATATATATATATATATATATATATATATATATATATATATATATATATATATATATATATATATATATATATATATATATATATATATATATATATATATATATATATATATATATATATATATATATATATATATATATATATATATATGTCTTTGGTTCTTCGGGTTTTCTCCCACGTAGAATTTGAAGTGTCTTGGCGACGTTTTGATGAAGTCTCATTCATCATCTTCAGGCTGGTACTTTTGGCTTTTGCTTCTAGGAGCAATGTGTGGTCTAAGCTGTTTTTTCCTTTTAACTGCCAGTGGGGGTTTGAACTGATTGGCTGGGAGCTTGGCTATGTTCTGATTGGTTAGGGGCTTGGCTGTGCTCTGATTGGCTGGGGGGTTGGCTGTGTTCTGATTGGCTGGGGGAGTGTTCTGGTTTGGTGGGGGCTTTGTAGTGCTGGAGGGGTTCAAAGTGGCCAATGATGCAGCTCTGGTCTGGCTCCTGGTCTGTGGTTGTGCCTCATCATCGGTGTGGGTTTGGGTTTGCTTTTTGCGTGGATGTGTGGAGGTGGCATCCTGTGTGGTTCTGGTGTCAATCTTTGTGTTAGGAATTCGTTTGTCAATAAGGGCGGGTTTCCAAATGGCTGGTAGGCGGGAGGTATCATCTCGTTTGTTCATGCTGTGGGGGCGTTTTTCTATCTCGATGGCTTCTCTGATTATTCTGTTATTAAAATGTTCAGTTTTGGCAATAGTTCTGGTCTTTTTGAAATCAATTTCATGTCCTGTGGCTTTAAGGTGTTGGACCAGGGAAGAAGTTGGTTCCTCTCTTTTGACTGAGTTTTTGTGTTCTTCAATGCGTGCACTTATCCTTCTGTTGGTTTGTCCAATGTATGTAGTGGGGCAAGCAGTACATGGGATTTCATATACTCCTTGATTTTCTAACTCAATTTTGTCTTTAGGGTTTCTTAGGATGGTGGATATTTTTCTGTTTGTGCAGAATGCTGTCTTGACATTATATTTGTGCAGGATTTTGCTGATTCTGTCTGTGGTGCCTTTTATGTATGGGAGGAGGGCTTTGCCGTTTTCTTGTTCTCTGTCATGGATTTTAGTGGGAGTTTCTTTTTGGATTAAGTTGCAAATCTTATTTCTTGGAAATCCGTTGGATGTTAGTACATTAGTGAGAGTGTGTAGTTCAGTTTTAGGTGTTGTTCGTCAGCTAGGCATTTGGTTCTGGAGATGAGTGTCTTGCCTACGGAGTTGATCTGTGCTGGTGGTGGTGTGAGAGTGCGTGCAGATAGCGGTTTGTGTGTGTTTTCTTCTGGTAGATGGTGTGTCCTAGGGAGCCATTGGATTTCTTGTAGACTAACACATCCAGGAAGGGAAGTTGGTTATTAGCTTCTGTTTCCATGGTGAACTGTATTTTGGGGTGTAGGCTGTTAAGGTGTGTAAGGAAGTTGTCCAGTTTTTCTTTCCCATGTGGCCAGATTATGAAGGTGTCATCTACGTATCTGAGCCAGAGTTTGGGTTTGGGTAACAAATATAACCCCCCCAAACACATCCTAGATCTGACCAACCACTGTCTATCCAACACATACTTCATCTATAACGGACAAAAATACAAACAAATAGAAGGAGCACCCATGGGATCACCTCTCTCACCTGTCATTGCAAACCTCTACATGGAACACTTTGAAACCCAAGCTCTAGAAAAATCTGATCACAAACCCAAACTCTGGCTCAGATACGTATATATAATGATTACAAAGTATCACTACTAATATCAATATTACTAATATCAACCTTAAGCATAATAAAATCCCTTCACTCCTCCCTTTTTAATATAAAAGCCAAATACGCTTAGGGACACTTGAAGAGGGGAATATAGTCAAAAGGTTTCAAAATCATTGCTTTAGCTGGTTTATCGTTATAGATAGGAATGGCAGGAAAAGTTGGTCTGCATATAATGGATCTAACAATTCTCTAAATAAGCGGGATAAGGCATGATAAACACAACAACCCTCCTAAGGCCAAAACCACAATGAACAATATCCTTTTACAATTATCAAACATTCCCGAAAACCATCCTCCAACATCCAGTGCTCCTGTCCATGTCTGGACAGGGACATGAGCCAACTTTCGTATTCTGTCAGTGACTTCTTTGATGTATTCCTTATATGTAATGTTGGACTGGGGTCTAATAATACAATTTAGGGCCACAATGATGAAATAGAGGGCCCATTTGGTTGGACAATCTTTTTCTTTCCAAGTCTCCAGTTGAATCTCTCGAGCTTCACATTTAAAAATAAAACAATTCTTTGGGGCCAGATCAATAATAATAATAATAATAAAAAAGAGTCTTTATAAAATAATATATAATAATTTTGTTTGATGTAGTGGGTTTTCTTTTGCTTTACCCTGTATTCACTTTGGGAAGTCGGGGGGGGGGGTAGGATGGGGGGGTATAATAATGTACTCAACTGTAACACTTGTAATATATAAGAAAGAAATACTTATTGATATATGAGGGGTTGCTCGGACAGTACCTCTGGACTACATCTGGAGGGGGTTGAGAGGGAGGAGTGAAGGAGTGGAGGGAAGTAGGGTTGGAGGAGATGAGGGTGGAGAGAGAGGGAGGGAGAGAGGGGAGGAGGAGGGAAGTAGGAGACAGGGAGGAAGGAAGAGGGGGATGTAGTGAAGGGGGTGCTGCCGAGCAACACCCATAGTTACTTTATGTAAGCATCTAAAAGAATGTATGTTTTGTTTAAGAATGTTTTAAGTTGAGTTGTATTTAATTTGATTCTTTGTTTAAAATTATAAAACCAATAAAATATTTGAAAAAAATAATAATAATAAAAAGAGTCTTTGATACTGAGGGAATCTCAGTTGTGGTTTCCAGTTCATGAAAATCAACTTGAACCCATTTTTGTATCTGGTTCAATAGAAAGCTAGTTCAAATGACGCTGAGAAATCCGTTGGTCTGGTTATCTTTGAAGCACATCAGGTTGCAGGAATCCTTTGATTATGCCAGGTTGGGTAGGATGTGCAAACATATTTGGCGTTTAATGAGTAGGCCTATCTCCACACTTAGTCCATTTAGATTGATTACAGTCAATAGCTTTACATGCATCAAAGAAGATTCTGGCACTTGTCCATAAGTCTCATGTGATTCTTTCCCAAAAGGTAATGTCTGTATGTCCCTCCATGTATCTAGATTTAAAAATGTTGGTAAAGCTGTACTGTATTGACAGGAGCATAACAAGTGACCCTGTTGCCCCTTTGCAACCGGAATACGTGGACTTGTTATAAATAGAACTCCCTTTTGTTCCTTAAAGTATTGGGCCCATGGTCCTTCCTTCTACCAAAGAAGGTACAAGGGAAACAACAGTAACAGAAGAAAAATATTGCAATACATAGTCCAGGTTCTAGGAACACGGTTTCCAGGGTAGTCCAATCCATTGAGGTTTTTCTCCTATTTAGATGGAAACAGTTCAACAGGCGAGGCAGGTTGAAATTTCATTTGTGAGCCGCCCTGAGTTCTTGGAATAGGGCGCCATAGAAATCTAAATAAATAAATAAATAAAATAAAATAAAATTTTCAGGCCATCCAGCTGCAGAGCTTGTCACTGGAGAGGGAATGATGGGACTTTCCATGGACTCACGCCTTGATTCCTTAAATCAGGAGGACCTAGCATGGTTGAGACCACTGAGGACTGGTATTTCTAAGTGACAGTTCTTTTCACTTGAACCCACTCTCCAGGAACAACAATGGCCAGAGACAGGTGGTAGGGTAGCCTGGGCCTGTACTGAGATAGAAGACAAAACCCACGCCAGATTATGCAAATATTGAGTAACTTTCTTCTCTTCTTCACTGACAATGTTGAACCTTCATGTAACAAAAGCCTCCCGTACATCATTTCAAAGGGAAAAAGACAGCTTTCCAGTTGAGACCTATATTGAAATGGCCTCATCGCTAAATGTTGTAAAGCTTTTTATTTACTTGTATGTATCACAGATACATACAGAAAACCAGTTCGATGGATCATTGGGTCTGTGAGGGGGTAGGGCATTATCTGTTACACTGATAATAAAGGCTTTTAGGGTAAACCTTGCCTGGAAGTTCTTTGAAGTGTTTTATTAGTCGGAACCATGACATAAAGTATAAATACAACTCTTGTGTTTTCAGTTCATTGGCAATTGACGAAGACACATGGTGAAAACAACAAAGCTCTTTATTTTCTTTCTCCTACAACCAAGCAAACAGCAAAAGGCACGCAGGCCTTTTATAGTGCCTGAAACTCAGACAGTGTGAACCAATAGGAATTGAACATTTTCGTGCTTTGCGCATGCGCACAAGGCAGGCGCCACTCTGTCTGGTCCCAGGCAGTTTTTGGATTGCCCGGGACCATTTGCAACAATTCTGAGCCTGCTTTCAGGTCTTGCAGGCTCAGGACACAACACCCCTCCCCCCTAGATGAAACACACCTAGCTTACGCACAGGTGCATTGTGCAATGCAGGGAGAGTGGGACACAGATGCATTATTCAAATGCAAGTAGGGTGGAATGCTCGGGTCTGCACACAGGCAGACATCTTTCAAAATAATTATTTAATTCAGATAAAATATATCCAAAATCAAAATAGTATATGAGACTCTCTGAGTGTTACCCCCCCTCATTCAGCGACCTCATAGTAAGGTTCCTTATGTGTTGACAGGAACCTCACATAATCTCCTAGATGTTTAGGCGGGCACTTTGCCCGCTACAACCTTCTAGGGGCTAGTGAGGGTGCCTGGCCTACCTGCTCACCTACCAGGCTAGGCAGGCCAGGACTTTGATGCCCCAAATACCCAGGTGACCCACTCAGCTGCTGACTGGCTGGACCCTCTGAGTTCAAGGTTCAGAAGATTTTTCTAGCACTTAAGCGGGATCTGCCAGCCTGCAACTTAAATTCTCTGCCCTACCACTGGAACAAAAGAAAATAGGTGGCCAGACCAAATAGTTTTCTTGGACAGCAAGCTGGGATGGAAATCATTCAAGGCAAGAAAGATAAGGAAATAGCTGATCCCTCAACTCAACCAGTTGAGGGGCTCGGCTTTCAGTTTAATTTCCCTTCCAGTTTAAGCTCTCCATCAATTTCATGAATTGGCTTCAGAAACCTTTTCAAAGGAGAAAACAGTTCAAAAATAGCCACGAAATGTCATTTGTCAAAATGAGGAAGGCAATGCCTCACCATCCATTTCCATCCTTTTCATACCTGTACATGTGACACATGCACAAAAGGGGTGAAACTTGCATTGTGTCACTGCAATACTGCTGTCAGCCTTTGCTTCCCCTTCCCACTTCTGACAGAGCCTACTGTTAAAGAACCCTGAAATGTCCTAGGATTCAGATGCACATGGCGTGGTGGTAAATGACTAGGATAAATTTCATTTTTTTCTAAATTATATGCCACTTACAATTATCTCAGGAAATGCTGGGAAAATGGATTGCCCCTCTAAAGAAATATGAATAATGATCTAAATGCATAAAGTTTCTTGTTTCCATTTCTTATTTACTTTGATTTTTTTGGTTGATGGATTGATTATGTGTAATCAAGTCATTCCAATGGAAGAGAATATCTCTAGCTCATAGTTAAACTGTAGAGTCCCTGGTGCTCCCTGAGCTTGGCCACTTGCTTGAAGATGTTTCATTTCATACCAACTCCTTTCGGGGGAGTGACGTCACTACTGTTGAAGGAAAAGTCTTCAACATGGTTCAGTCCAAGCTGGGAATAAACAACATGGCGACTACTTTAGAAAGAAGTTTATTGAAAAGGAGAGTCAGACAGGAAGAAGGCTTTGGAAGAAAAGAGAGAGAACACATGTAGGGAGTGGGTTTTTATACCCTCTGGAGCCTTTTGTTTGGTGGGTTAATCCTATTACGTCCCATAGGTCATATCCTGCTTCCCTGTGGCTGTGGCTGATGACTCTTAGATTTTTGGTGTGAGGGATTGTTGATTCTAGGGATCTTTCTTCCTAATCCCAGTTTCCTGATTCCAGTCTTTCTGACAAGATTATCACATCTGCATTTCTGCAGACTTGGTTTCTGTTTGGGACAGAGAGACTTGGGGTGGGGTCTGCCTTTAAAATATATTCTGCTTTTTAAATATTTCAAGAATATTTCTTTCTCTGGGCGGGGCTGACTTCCCACACTACTAGGACTTATGTTTCTGTTACAGTAACTCAGTCTGGAAGAGACTTAATCTTTGCTTAAACCAGCATCTTGCTGTTGTTAGACAATGTGTTCCACTCAATGAATAAACAATTAAAGGAGATATATGACATCAAAGAAAGAAAAATAAAACAAAAATAACTGCACCTCCCCAAATCCCATGGATATTAGAAGAATGGAAATTGAAGTGAGTTTGGAGTTGAGCTATCTAGATAAAGCGGCATTATAGAAAACAATTTGCCATCATTGTTTTAACCCTGTAAGCCCAAAGTCTAGATCCAGCCTAAGCTTCCTCCTTACATTTTATCTACTGTACTGAAGCCTAGACCAAGCATGTTTAATAAAGTTGGTCTTTGAATCAAAGTATCCAATAATACAATCCTATACCAGACGTGTCTACTCATTAGTCAGACACACTGAAGTCAGCAATGCTCATGCACAGAAAAATGAGAAATGCATTGCAGCTAAGAAATTTTAAAATACAAGTGTAGCCATAACTTTTATGTCTGAAATCTTAAAACCAAATACCCTTATAATTTCCTTGAAAGGAAAACAGGTAGTCCTTGGTTTAGGATCATTCTTTTAACAATAGTTCAAAGCTACAATGGCATGGAAAAAAGCAACTTACAACTAATCCTTGCACAACGGTCGCTGTGTCTCTGTAGTATCATGATCAAAAGTGGGGCACTTGACCACCAGCATGTTACAGCATCCCATAGTCACATAATTGCTATTTGCGACCTTCCAGCTGGCTTCTGATATGCAGAGTCAACTGAAGAAGCTAGATTTGCTTAATGATCACTGGAGAAAAAGGATTTCAGAAACATATATCAGTACATGGATTCAACACATTCTACTACACAACATTTAATTATTTTTTGTTTAACTGCTGAAAAGGAAAATCTACAAACATGTCTCGGTTTCTATAAGAGATTAAGCCAACATCCTCCCTCCAAAAATATTTATTGTATAATTTAAACAGTGGCTATAATTTATAATATATTAATAAGAGGGTGCAATGGCTCAGCACTTTAAGATGCTGAGCTTTTCAGCTAGAAAACCCAGGTTCAAGACCCGATAGCAATATGATGGGGTAAGCTCCCATCTGTAAGAATCCACCTCAGTTAACCATCCAAGAAAGCAGAACTCTTGAAACAGGCATTGTCTCAAAAGGAACTTTTATTAGGGGCTAGTAACAGTAGGAAAGTCAAGGCAAGATCTGGGGAAAATCCTGCTCAAATGGTATAGTTAAACTAGCAATCTTCCCCCTCCCACCAAAGTCATAATGTCCATTTGAAATCCAGCCAATCCACAGGTGGCATGATGTTTGGGTAACTGGCACAAGTTGGCGTGCATCTCAAGGTCTTTCTGGTTTCATTTCTCCGTAACTGTCTCCCTGATAACAGAAGCACATTCTTCTCTCAAATGGATAGAGGCAGGAGAGGAAGGGTAGAAAGTGAAAGGTATCCCATGCAATTCCCACCCCCTCCCAGTAGAATGGCAGACCCCAAACACAAATACATATGCAGGGAAAGAAAAAAGGGTTTGGGAATCTGACACCGTCTCTGCTCCAGCTCCTGCCCATCTAGCAATTTGGAAGCATGCAAATGCAAGTAGATAAACAGGTACCGCTTTGATGGTAGGGTAACAATGTTCTGTGTGCCTCAGCATATAGTCATGACCACAGAAATGTCTATGGACAATGCTGGCTCCCTTGGCTAAGAAACTGAGATGAGCACCACCCCTAGAGTCGGAAACAACTGGGCAAGGGAAATCTTTACCTTTACATTAATAAGATCATATATGTCTATATTCATTATTTTTGTGAACAGCTTCTGTCAATGAGATTAGCAACCTCTTCATTCCCTGGGGGTCTTTTTAAAAAATATATATTTTATTAATTTTTTAATATAAACATCTTGATATCTGGTAAATAGCGGGTTGTATGGGTTTATATTTACAGAGTAATCACTATCAGTTAATTTCTATATTCCAAAGTCCACATTATAACTGTTTGATTTTCATTTTCCAATAATATTCTCTTTGCAACCTAAATTAATACAATTCTTATTAATTTGATAGATAACAATTAAATATAAAGATTTTTCTAAAATTCCTACCAATAATAATCTCATCAATATCATGCTTCTTTTCTATCTGATCATCTTGGTTGCCTGGTCACAAATCTTGTTTACAATGCTTATTTAAATTTATTTTCCCTGCAATGTTCAAAACATTTCTACTGGCTAAAATTTCCCCAGAATTAATTACCTTAAAGTATTTAAATCTATTTTCATATCTTAAAAAATAAGTAAGAAAAAGACACAAAAGAAAGACATAGAAAAAGAAAAGATGTGAGAAAAAGAGAAAAAAAGAGTAAAAAGAAAAAAAGAAAATAATATACTACTTAAAATACATATCCCTCTTGAATTAGTATACACTTATTTCCAAATTCTTTCTGTTCTTTTTACCCCAAATTAAACCTATTGTGGAAAGAAAAGTCTTCATCCTGGTTCATCCAAGCCGGGGATAAATAAACAACATGGCAACTGCTTTGGAAAGAAGGTTGCAGTTTATTGAAGAGCCAGAAAGATGGTTCTTGCAGGAAAGACCAAAGAAAAGAAGGGCTGAGCACATGGGTAGTAGGTTTTTATACCCTCTCTAGCCTTTTGTTTGGAATAGTTTCCTGTTCCTGTGGCATGAACTTTGAGGCTATTTCCTGTGTCACGTATTCTGACCTGAGTTTAGGTGGCCTTTGTGAGTTAATCCTATCATGTCCTACCGGTATCTCAGGTGGGATATGCAGATTTTAGGTATCTTTGTCTTCTTGATCTCCTAGCTGGGGCCTTTCTGATGGTTTACATCTGCATTTCTACAGAGCTGGTTTCTGCTTGGGGAAGGCAGACTTGGGGCTATTAAGAAAACTGGGCATGCTTTTCTGTCTCTTTAAGATCCTGGAGGAAATATATTTTTCTGTCCTTTTAATATTTCCTTTTCTGGGGGGGACTGATTTCCCACACTATGTTTAATCTTTAAGTGTTCCAATTAATAAATCCAATCATCTAATCTTTTAACTCTATTCAAAACATTTTTCCCATTTTTAGTTATCCATTGGAATTTTTAAAAAATCAATTACATTTAAATATCTAAAACATTTCCTTTATGTTAATCATCTCACACATTTTTACAGTTCCCATACTGAAAAACAAGAGAAAAAAGAAAAAAGATACTGTCTTATTTAGAGAGTTCATCCTTCTTAAACTAAAATCTTTCAATTTCTTCAGCCATATTCAAACAAGTGTTTAATTTTTAAATATTTCCTCTGATACACCCCATCATCTAATTCCTTAATTCTCACTTTAGTAAGGTGACCAACTTTTTTACAATGAAAAGGACACAAATAAATTGAAGAAAAAAAATCGTAAATAAAAGAAACATTTTATTCATTGCAACAATAATACAGAATACACTATAATATGATAAATGCATAATAAAAACATTTGTAACAATAACATTTTATATTGTAATTATGCTTACATGCCATGCCTCCGCCCGCAGCCGCCCCGCCAGCACTGCGGCCCCGCCGTGTAGAGCGGGCCCCGTGGCTCCCAAAGCACCAGCTGCGCCAGCTCTGGCCCCGGGGGCAGCCTGCCGTCAACACACCCCACCTCCAGTCGCCCCGCCAGCACCACCACCCACCCTGCACAGCCTTGTGTAGAGCAGGCCCCCGGCTCCCACAGCACAGGGGGCAGCCGGCCACCGACGCTCCTCACACCCCTGCCCGCAGCAGCCCCGCTGCATCTGCCTCTTGCACCCGCAGCCATTATTGTCCTAGCAGGGCTGAAGATCAAGAGAAAGTTACTGTGGCGTTGCCGCTACAGTCTCCTACAGGTATCTTTGGGACTAACTATGAGATGGTGTAGTTGGATAGCAGGGTGGGATGCAAAGTTCCTGCCAATTCGCCTTCACTGCAGACAACTTACATGTACAAAGTTTGCCGGCCGGGTGTTTTGGCGTGCTCAGCAGCAATTCCTATTGGCTTTCAAAAGCCAATAGGAGAAGTAGCACAGCTCATGCAAAAGTTGAAAAAAAACCATCAAAAAAAGGTGCCGGAACGCCGTTCTGAGCGTTCTATGAGGAAAAAAAAGCCCTGCAGATTAGTCTTCAAATATCAAAAAGGAGGACATGTAGAAGGACACTTTTTGAGGGAGGACAGAACTTAAAAAAGGAGGACAGTTGGTCACCTTAACTTTAGCCCTCTTCTTTTGCCAAGCATCTCTCCCAATAAATATATTCCGTTGCATCAAAGAGTCTTTCCATAATCCTGTAAATGTTGTTGTGGATAGGTAATCCTCAAACTATGACAATTGGGACTAGAATCTTGGTCACTGAGCGAAGCAAATGTTAACTGTGATGCCCACATGACCACCTTACTCAACAGCCACAATGCTAGCTCTCCCAGTAGTAGTTGTTAAACAGATGGAGTAAAAGAGCTGCCTGCTGAAGAGAGCAGGCAGCTCCCCTCAGTGCACAGAAGGGAACTGCAATGGGCTGGAGAAGCAAAGCTCAGGTCCTTGAGTCCAGAAGCTTTGTTTCTGCAGCCTTTCAGAGGAATTTCCTCCCATCCAAGTGTGAAAGGAAACTCCTGCACTGGGCTGGAGAAACAAAGCGGAGTTTGTAAGAATCCAAACCTCATTTCTGTAGTCGGACGAAGGATTTATATACACACACACACACATTGAATAAAGGAGAGGATAAATGCTTTGGCAGGTGGTAGCAGCTTGCAACCTTCCCTGCAAACTTCTTGACTTTCTGTGAAGCAGGCAAAGAAGATTGAAAATGGTGATCACATGATTGCAAGATGTTTGGCAACTATTGTGTGAACAGGTTACCAATAATCCAGATTATGGTCATGTGATGTGTGTGTGTGTGTGAGAGAGAGAGAGAGAGCGAGCGAGAGAGAGAGAGAGACCGTTTATGACAGCCAATAGTGCTTAATGGACTATAAAGCATCCTTTCTGGGTCATTGTAACTTTGAACGGTCATTAAATGGACTTGCAAGACTCAGCATGCTCCAGAACCCAGAAAAATCCAATTTACCTTTTTGGTTTTTGCAGCTTCTGGGAAACGTGTCCAATCCAATACAGGATCAGCTTTCTTACAGACCTAGTTTTATGACAAAGCAGGTGTTATTCTCACAAATCTATGGGGGAGGGGTTCTCTTTTTGGAGCCTCCAAATGAAGCCTTCTTAAAAAATCCTCTACAGTGTTGTGAAAATAGAACCTGTCACAAAATAGCACAAGATGCAAGTCACTTTTTTCAATGCCATTGTAATTTCAAATGGTCGCTAAGTGAATGGTTGTAAGTCAAAGACTACAAAAAGAAAACAACGTGGTAACTAATCTAACTTGTGTTCAGCCAAAAACTAACCCATAGGGGTCACCTATAAACTTATAGCAGTATAAACTTGTGTGGTATGCTAAATGACTTAAAATGGAATGGAAAATGGTAACAGAATAAAAGCATATTTTCCCATGTATTGGGTTTTTTTTGGTGGGAGGGAAGAAAAGCCTACTGTCATCTGGTGGGATACAGTAACTCTAGCTATTACTCAGACCTATGGAGAAAAAGCAGATTGGTTGGGGAAATCTGGAATGGGAAGCCCCTCTTAATTATTGTTTTGGTGCCTGGAAAGGAACAGGGTGGTTTGGAAAACATTGCTAGTTATTAGGAAAATGGATAGCTAACTCCCTGGTTCATCATTTGTTAACAAGAGAATGAAAAAAGCTCTGAGATTAATTCAGTCCTAAAAATGAAATTCTGAATCTGATCAGAGAATCTCTGAAAATCTTACTTGGCAATATTGAACTTGACATTTGTTTTCTGCAGGATATCCAGCTGCAGAAAGTTAACCTAGACTAGAGGATTTATTTCTTGACTTCAGAGCTAGGAGTGAAGCTCCTCATCTATCTTGTGGACTTAGTGGGAGAATCTAGAAAAATGTTAATTATATCTTTTGGTCAGCTTCCAGTATATTGGACAAATAGTACTTAAAATAGTATTTGAAAAACTTTTAAGAAGTTGAACTAGTTAGAGTGAGTTTTGGGGGAGGAAAACTTTTCCTTGCTTTCCTTCTTTGCGTATAACTTGCAGAAATGGGTCTTGTAGCCAGAATCTGAACAAAAGCTAAAGTAAGTTTGCCATTGTTTACAAATGTGATAACACCCTTCATATAATTGTCCTTTTACAGCAGTATATAAAACACACTTCTAGTAATAACTGTAAACATCAATTTAATTAGAAAAATCAGATTTCAATAATCTGGACACAAATACTGTATGAATAATAATTATCCAGTGGTTTGGTTTTGACTTTTAAAAGACACTGTGAACTTACCCTTATATTTTTCACTGTACATTTTATTATATGTACAATATAAATGTTGCTATTTTAGTTAATTGTTGAAATATAATGAATGGAATATTCTATTTGTGTTTGTCACGTGTGTTTTAAGCTAGTTTATATGTCTTGTTTTAAATTTTTTAATTCTAACTTATTTAAATTTTATATTCACAATTTTAACTAATTGGAATGTTTTTAATACTGTTGTAATTTTTAATTTTAATTATGGATAATATGAGAAATATGGATTGTGGAATGAATGGGGTTGAATGGATGGATGAATGTACAATTTGGATGGATGGAAGGGCCGACCTGTCTGCACCTACGGAAACTAGAGAAGTGGAGGAGCTTTACTCTGAGGGACCAGAGGGCCAGTGTATATCGGTCTTATGGGGAAGAGGCAGATATGATGGGAGGCCGGGGGTTGGCCGCTCTCGGGGAACAAGGCCTCACTGCTTGAAAGCGATTTCTTGTTCCGGCCCCCTGAACCTCCCCCGGGGTACTGGTAATGAGTGAAATTCGGACCCTGGACTCAGGCTGCTGCTGCTTAATGCCAGGTCGGTGGTAAATAAGGCTCTCCTCATCCGGGACTTAATTCTGGATGAGGAGGCCGACCTGGCATGTGTGACTGAGACCTGGCTGACCCCAGAGGGAGGAGTTCCCCTCTCTGAGATGTGTCCAGTTGGGTTTCAAGTATGGCATCATCCGCGACCCCAGAGAAGGGGGGAGGAGTGGCAATTATAGCTTATAGCTAAGCAGACTCTCTGCTTCTGAGATATCAGGTTGTGAGTCCCTCCTTATGAGGTTGGACCTAGGTGTACAGGTGGGCTTGTTGCTTACGTACCTGCCTCCCAGCTGTGTTTCAACAGCCCTGCCCACACTACTCGAGGAAGTAGCCGGGTTGGCAGTTGAGTTCCCCAGACTTATAGTCTTGGGGGACTTCAATGTGCCGTCACTCGGTTAATCCTCTGGGTTAGCGCAGGAGTTCATGGCTACCATGGCAACCATGGACCTGACGCAAGTAATTGAGGGCCCAACCCATTAGGGGGGACACACACCTGATCTGGTTTTCCTCTCGGAGCAGTTGAGATATGATCTGGGTTTAAGGGGCTTAGAAGTGTTGCCTATGTCATGGACAGATCATTTTCTGCTGCGGCTTGAGTTTATGACACCTCTCCTCTCCCGCAGGGAGGTGGAACCGATTAAATGGTTCCACCCCAGACGCCTGATGGACCCTATGGGTTTTCAAAGGGCGCTTAGGGAATTGCCGGATTCGCTTATATACAGTTCGGCGAAATCCCTAGTGACGGCCTGGAATAAGGCCGCTACAGGGGCTCTAGACCGGATTGCACCGTTGCGACCTCTCTGTGGTAGCAGACCCAGGAGATCTCCTTGGTTTACCGAGGAACTCAGGGGGATAAAGCGCCAGAAGAGACGTCTAGAGAAGCAATGGAGGGTAAGGAGATCCGAATCTGATCGAACCAAATTGAGAGCTTATATTAAGACCTATTTGGAAGCGATCACTGCGGCAAGATCTCAGTATCTTTCCGCATTGATCGCGTCTGCGGATTCTCGCCCGGCTGCCCTGTTTAAGGTGACTCGTTCTCTCCTTGATACGGAGAGGAGGGAGGAACCTTTGCAGGGCAACGCTGAGGAATTTAACACCTTTTTCGCAGACAAGATCGCTCAGATCCGGGCTGACTTGGACTCCAATTGGAATGCAGTGTCGGCTGACAATGAGTCAGTCGAGACGACAGAGGCCCGTCTTAGTCTTGTTGAATGGGATGAATTTGAACTGGCAACTCCTGATGATGTGGACAAGGCCATTGGAGCTGTGAGTTCTGCCACCTGTTTATTGGACCCATGTCCCTCCTGGCTGGTTTCGGCTAGCAGGGAGGTGACACGAAGCTGGATCCAGGCTGTTATTAATGCTTTGTTGAGGGAGGGGTCCTTTCTGTCTCCCTTAAAGAAGGCACTTGTGCGCCCCCTCCTCAAGAAGCCTTCCCTGGACCCAGCAGTTTTGAATAATTATCGGCCAGTCTCCAATCTCCCCTTTTTAGGGAAGGTTGTTGAGAAGGTGGTGGCACTCCAACTCCAACGGTCCTTGGAGGAAGCTGATTATCTGGACCCTTGGCAGTCTGGGTTCAGGTCCGGTTACAGCACGGAAACTGCTTTGGTCGTGCTGACTGATGATCTCTGGTGGGCCCGGGATGGAGGTTATTCCACTATCCTGGTGCTTCTTGACCTCTCAGCGGCATTCGATACCATCAACCATGGTATTCTTCTGCGCTGGTTGGAGGGGTGTGGAGTGCGTGGCACCGTTTTACGGTGGTTCACCTCCTACCTCTCTGGCTGGTCGCAGTCAGTGTTTGCAGGAGGTCAAAGATCGGCTCCGAGGCCTCTTCCGTGTGGAGTGCCTCAGGGGTCTGTTCTCTCACCTCTGCTTTTCAACATATACATGAAGCCATTGGGTGAGATCATCCATCGACACGGGGTGAGTTGTCATCAGTATGCTGATGACACTCAGCTTTATATCTCTACCCCGCGTCATTACAGCGAAGCAGTGGAAGTGATGAACCGGTGCCTGGAGGCTGTTAAGGTCTGGATAGGTGCCAACAGGCTCAGACTCAATCCCGACAAGACGGAGTGCCTATGGGTTTTTCCTCCCAAAGATGATTCTAACTATCCGTCCATCACCCTAGGGGGAGAAGTTTTGTCCCCCTCGGAGAGGGTTCGCAACTTGGGTGTTCTCCTCGATCCACAGCTAAGCTTAGAACATCATGTTTCTGCTGTGGCGAGGGGAGCATTCGCCCAGGTTCGCCTGGTGCGCCAGTTGTGACCCTATTTGGATTGGGAGTCACTCCTAACATTCACTCATGCCCTTGTCACCTCGAGATTCGACTACTGTAATGCTCTCTACATGGGGTAACCCTTGAAGAATGTCCGGAGACTGCAGGTTGTCCAGAATGCAGCCGCGCGAGCTGTCTTGGCTCTTCCAAGACATGCTCATATCACTCCAGCCCTTCATGAGCTGCACTGGCTGCCAATTGGTCTCCGAACACAATTCAAAGTGTTGGTTATGACCTATAAAGCCCTTTATGGCAATGGACCAGGTTACATGCAGGACCGTCTTCAGCCTCATGCATCCCAGTGACCGGTTAGGGCACATAGGGCTGGCCTCCTACGGGTCCCATCCATCAGACAGTGTCATCTGACGGGTCCTAGGACAAGGGCCTTCTCCGTTGCTGCCCCAGCCCTCTGGAACCAGCTCCCCTCAGAGGTTCGTACTGCCTCCTCCCTCCTAGCTTTCCGGAAGCCTTTGAAGACCCATTTATGCCGGCAGGCTTGGGGGGTATGAACTGTGTTCTACCCCGGGCCGAGGAATGTGCTTCCATCCTTGATTGTGTGTTTGAATGTTGTATGTATGGATCCTTGGTTTGTATGTTGTTATTATAATTTTTTTTATGTGTACCCATATTGTTGTTGTGAGCCGCCCCAAGTCTCGGGAGGGGGCGGCATACAAATTTGATAAATAAATAAATAATAAATAAATCGTATAGATGGTATTGCCTGGCTCGAAACTGAGTCTGGATTTTGTTATATTAGCAAGGAATTCTGGAAATTGGAGTGTAATATATTTGGAAGGCTATAGTAGCACAACTATATCTGCAGTGCGGTCTAAACCAGCAATCCCCAACCTTTCCAGCTGTATGGACACCCCCACCCCCACTGGTCTACAGAGCCAGAAAGTTGGGGACCCCTGGTCTAAACTAATTGTATCTTCTTTTTTTAGCAAATTGTAATTCTAAACTTTGCATCAGTGAAAATCTGAAGAGATTTATTAAAAACAGTTACACATACTGTAGTATTACATTTTGCCCATATTAAAAAAATCAAGTTTTCAGGCATTAATAATTAGAATGAAAACAGAACAATAATATAAAAGCTTATCAGCAAGGTAGAGCATTAATTCTGGATTCTGTATCAAAAGTAATAAATCATAGATCTAAAACATTGGAAGTACTCTTGAAACATTGGATGATAAATAATGCATCTTTTCTAGATATACATAAAAGTGTTAAAACTGATTCATAATTTCAAGATCTTAATGCTACTTTACTAGCAGTGTACTTTTTTTTATTTCCCCACAGGTAATGACAACCTACGTTACAAGAAGCTCAAATAAATATTATTCCATTGATGATATAATAAATTAACATGGAATATGCTTTGTGTTGGCTCTAAAAGTGGAAATATCAATAGCTGCCAGGTAAAACATTAACATGGAATATGCTTTGTGTTGGCTCTAAAAGTGGAAATATCAATAGCTGCCAGGTAAAATAGAAATTTTACTATTTTAAAATCTGTTGCCAAAAATAATTTTCATGCAATTGCTTGAAGAGACTGGATCAACATTAGTTCTTCATATGTAGGTATTTCACTGCTTGGAAACACAGTAACTCCAGCAGAAATTGCTTTACATACATAGCGAACTTGCTACAAGTTTAAATTAAAAAATTATTTTGCCAGAATTTAAAATAAAACCTGTCAGGCACTGTTCAGTTACTATAAATCAGGTTATGCCAATTTTAGCTTCTAAAGTTAAAGTGTTCAGACCATATCTAAAGTAATTTTGCAGTGTTTGAACTACCATCATATATGAAAGTTTGATCTTTATAATTATTTTGCTTGTTCTTCATTAGAACAAAATAAAATGTTTATGTACAAAGAATATATAAAACAGTCACATCTTAAATTCATTAATACATATTGTTTTTGATTAATATCCAGAATGATAACAAAAAACATATCCCAAAACCTGAAATCATTATGCTGGTAATTATAATCTTCTGTGATTATACTACTCTGCAGTTCTTCAGATTATCACACATTAATTTTATCTAGTGTTCTTTAGTCTTGATGACTCTGAGGATATATAGACCATATTCTTAGCAGCATAAGGACAAAATGAAGAATGGGTAAGAGGCTGAAGGGAGTAAGTTTCGGAAAAAGTAAATTATTCTTTCTCTTTCAACTAGAGAAAATTTCATGAAAATCTGGACTTGATCTAATAAAACTGCTGATTCACAGAGGTTACATTCCATTCATGTAAAGTGGAAATACTTTGAAAAGGTTAACTATGCTGTTTAGATAAATGAAGTTAAAATATACACAGAACCCAAGAAATACTTCTTTGGGTCTAGGACAGTGGTGGTGAACCTATGGCACGGGTGCCAGAGGTGGCACTCAGAGCCCTCTCTGTGGGCACACACACCATCACCCCAGTCCTAGGCCTTCAGCTGGTTTTTATAAAACCTTGTCGCTTTAGGCCTCCACTGCCATGAGCAAAAAAAAAAAAAAGTTCAATCAGTCAATTTCATCTGGCGGGAAAAAAAAGATCTTGCAAAGTTGGAATTGATTGATTGAACTTTTTAGTCCCATCCAGTCTGCCATACCACTGTGGCCATGCCCACCCAATGGGCCACACCCACCCGGCATTCTACCATGCATGAGTGGGTTTTGGGTTGCAGTTTGGGCACTCAGTCTCTAAAAGGTTCGCCATCACTGGTCTAGGATATATTCAGTAATCTCCAGAATACATGAGGAAGCTGTTCCCACCACAAACCATATTGGATCTCACAGGGACAGCCTCAAAAATGCTTGAAGATCTAAGGCTGAATCAGAATAGCCAAGGGGTCCGTTATGGTAGTGACACACACACACCCCACCCCGATTCACCCAGCGGTTATTTCAATCGGGCGGTTCGGTGGGCGGTTGAAGGCAAGACGTCGCCTTCCCCCTCGATTTGCACCAGGGGACCGCCTTGGCGAGGGACGCCCCGCGAGGCTGACGAGAAAAACCGTCGCTCACGCGCCCTGTCATCTGAGCCTCGACGGCCCTCGCCTGAGAGAGAAGGCGCGCTAAGTCGGCTGCCATTTTGCTTCGTGGACGGACGATGAGCCGCAACTTTGCCGCCGCCGCCGCCGCCGCCTTTTCCTTTTGGGCTTTCCTTGTGCTGTTCAGGGAAGCCGCGCCCAAAGCCCTGTCCTCCCTGAACCTTACCGACGGTGAGCTTGGCCTCGCTCCGTCCTCGCAGGGCGTCGAGCTCGGTACTTGATCGCCAACGTGCTGCTTCGGACGGGGTAGCCTAACAGATCGAGCTTGAGGGGAAAAGCCGTCAGCGGAGCGCGCGGGAATTCTTCGCTGAGGGAACGCGAGGACCGAGGCCGTCGTCGGAAACGTCTCCTCCCGAAAAGGAGGCGTCCGCCGAGCTACCCTGCTGCCATTTATGCAACAGTGGTGGCTTGTCGAAAGGCCCATCACGACTGCATAAATGGGGGCGCCGCTGGCGTTTGCCTTCGGGACGAAAAATAATTGCGGACTGCTACAATTTTGTCTGTGCAAAGTTGTGTTTTGACAGTAGGAGGGTTTCGTTCCCTACGATCCTTGTCGATGTTACAGCAACTAAATTGTGGACGTGTGATTCTGTCTCTCTTCTTTACTTTTGAAATGAGCGAAGGAAATACAGTTTACCCCGGGCGTGGCTGCTGCCGTTTTCTGGACTCCCCTTAACCCCTGAATTTCTGTGCTGGGATCTATTCGAAAATAAATAGTTATAGTTTACCTGTTCCCAGCTCTTGGGGAAATGTCTATAATTACCACCGCAATTGGAATGGGAAGCACAGAAGTTAGAATATAAAGGAATTAAAGTTTCGGGACCAATGGGTAGTAACAGAAGAAAGAAAACTGAGGCCAAGCTTATTTGTAATTTACATACTAAATTGTGCCTGACGTGTTATCAGATCTTAAAATAAGGAGTCTTTAAATCATTGGTCACAACTGAATGTACTTTGGGGTCATTATTTAGATTTTAGATTTTACTTGTGTATTGGAACACTGGTAAAGATCCTATACCTGATGGAACTAAGTTTGAATATCTATGAGCTATGTAATTAGTTTGTTTTCATCTCGATCTCACCATTCACCCTGTTAGTTCTGGTGTATTTTTTTTCTTTTTTTTCTTTTTCTTCAATCTACTGATCAAAGAAGTACTGATCAAATATATAATTATATATCAAAAATTGAGATTTAAGATACCTTTCCTAATTTATACAGAATTGAGTTTTGAAACAGGTGTAGCTTCATACTACTTGTCAAGGATCTAATAAAGGAGAATATTTGTTAAGGATCACACAGAGATAGAGTGTAGGGAGGAACTTTTGATGCTTTCAACAGATTTGTTTAATTATTTGCCTGAAGCTTTTTCGTATTCAATCCTAGAGTAATAAAGACTCATATTCAGAACTACCAGGACAAACTTAATTATTTTAATGACAAATAGTTGTGTAGAAGGATAACACAAGAGAAAAATATTTTAAGCGTCATAAGCCATTTTCACTTATTTTACTTATCTCTGCTTTACCATATATTATTATATTCAATTTTTAAAAATTTCTTTCCTCCAAATAACTCTTTTGCTATCACATGATTTAACCAATCAGTTTTAGCTGGCTAATCCAATTTCTTTATTTAAAACGTCTGGTTTTCACTTCCTCTAGCAACTCTGCTGGACAACAAAAGGAAGAAATCTGCTTGCTCAGGCCATGAGGTCATCAAGCAAACATCTTTGTTACATAGAAGCCAAACGTGCCTTTGGGAAGCTGAATCACTAATGTTCCTCCTTCACTGTTACAAGTTAGAGATAGTAAATATGTACTAAGATTAGTAGCCTTTGTTAGTTTGATTCCTTTTGAATTTGTCCATTCTCTTTTTTAAATAATCTAAAGCAGTGACTGTCACCTTCTATTAAGTGATCACCTCACAAGGAGATATATGTATATGTCCCAACAGTTTGTACACCCACTCCAAGCCGTCTCTTCTTGCCTTCCCACCCTCTTGTATCTTCTATGGCAGCCACAACCTACTAGCTTTTGATTGTTGAAAATTAACAGGAAGTTGTCAGGAGGTGCTCACTTAACAACCCAGAATATTCACCTCACAATGGCATTGGGGACTGTAGGTATTTCTGTCCAATGCAGTCACATTATGTTACAGTTTATGATCTCATCACTTAACAATGGAAATTCTAGTTCCAATTTCCATTGTAATTTGAGTACTACTTGTATTATATTTCTGCTATTGTGTGGCTTACCATTCCTACAAAACAAACCAACAGTGAAATCTCAGGTATCCTATCAACACATTTGTGATTATATTCTTAAAAATATTTTTGTCTAGCTATCCTTTTGTGCCTCCTATACCCTTTGCCCCAGACTACCTCAGTTTTCTTTTCCATTTATTCCCTCTAGCCTCACCCTTCCAATCTGTTTAGACTACACATGAACTGAGTTCATAGAGATTAATTACACCTGCCAACAAGTCTACTCTAGGAGAGTGCTGCACTGAGCTCCAGCTCCTCCCTTTGCTGCTAAATTTCTCCTTACGTTTAAATAATACTTTGCTGCTCTGTATGTTTTGTCTTATTTCCCAACAAGTTCAAACAACATCCAACGTTTATGTTAAAATTAGCTACCATTTTACAAGTCCCAAATGTTAAAGGATCTCATTGTATTCTCATAAAGAGTATCAGTTCTTTAAACATTACAGATGGTTCTCTATTAATTCTTCATGAAATATTTATGGTTATTATTTAATTCATTTATCTTTGAGAGCCTAGAAACAATTTATCTTCCTTGTTGAAATATTTGAGAGGAGCCCCCCCCCTTTATATCTTATTCCTCTTTTAATAATGGCAGGGCTAGTATCTTGAAATATAATACTTGATTTCCATTTCAGTTTATCTTTCTTAGTCCATGAGTTTTTTGCTGAATTTTCTTTTTCCACCTGATTTTTTTTACAAATATATTATCTCTTGGCTTTTGCAGTTGATTGAACCTAAGAGAAGAGTCTCTATTGACACATTGCATATGAAAGCTTTAAATCTGATCATTTAAGTTTTAAATATCCAGTTAAATTCACCCTTTCTGCATTTCCCCTGATTCCTATTAATTCTCAGAAAACATCATCTGTTATAATTCTCTATGAGCTAAATCTAGTTTAGTGTCAATAACATTTTCTGGACTTTTCCAATAACTAAACTCATTTTCCATAATGACAGCCTATAGTTTGCTAGCTGTTTGGGAGTTTTGAAAACTTGAGAAGACAAATCTTTATTATTTTTTTCAAACATACTATGCAAATCCTTTCAAATCTAAATGTTTCATTTACCCATTTTTTGTTTAAGTTGCTTAATTGTATTTTCTATTAAATCATCCTCAAGGTTTCTTGACCATCACTCAGCCTTCAGACCACTGGCAGGGATTTTTCATTCTCTGTCATCTCTGTTTTACTGCCAGAGTGGGATGTCGTTTGAGTCTCCTTAATAATCTATGTAAGACTTAATTCTTTACCATTTCAGGGGTTACCTTTCTTAGACATCTTTTTACTGTTAATATGGCCAAAGCCAGATATTAATAAAACATAAATGACAAAAATTATCAAGAAAGCTGGGCTGTGAGAAAAGCAATAGGCTCGCCATGCTGTCTTCTCCATTCACTTCCCCGCCATTGTTTTCCAAATCGGATGGATGGATTGATATATGCCTACATATGTACATTATTTTTCAACTAGCTGACGGATACAAGGATAACACTGTTTCAGCATTGGAGAATCGTAGAATTGGAAGGACTGGGGGTCACCTAAACCAAGCCCCCACTGAGTGCAAAAGCCACTACAGACTATCTTTGTTGGATAATCATCTGGCTTCTGTTTGAAGATCTCTTAAAAAAGAGATCTTTTCCCTGCTAACCTCAGCTTATCTTTCTTCTGGGTACCCAAGCATCTTTCAAACTGCATTTTGGTGCAACCAACTTTATTAAAATAGACTTCAAAGACACTTTTGATCTTAAAAATGTATTACAGGTTGTTCTTTATTTTGCAACATATCAGCCTATAATTAAACATTTAAAATATCAGAAAGGACACTATTTTGGGAACTAGCATTACTTGTAAAATACCTGTGACACTTACAGAAACTCTTTAATTCTGGTCTAGGGCTGTATTAATGATTTGATTAGTTTCGATACAGAAACTGAACAAAATTGAAACTTTAGTAAAATACAGATCATTTTAAGAACTTTATAAGAGTATATCGGTTTCTTACCGCCACCTGGCTTGTTCCGTGGCCTCGTGGCAGCGGCATTGCACAGGAGGCAGGAAACGGCTGGTTTCGGTGTGGCACGGCTATTTGCCGCCTCGCATATTGCACCCAGTGCCGCTGAAATGGGGCTTGACTGCAAGAGGCTGTGGAACAAATGGGGCAGGTTCCCCCCTCACCGGCCCATTTAGCTACAGCTTTGGCTCTGCAGGCAGAGCTGCGAAGTTCTTACAGAGCCACCAAAGCAGCAGGTGGATCACCGGAGGCTCAGGAAGGGAGGATGCTGAAGTGGGCGGTCAGGCCATTGGCAAGAGCAACGTGATTGAGCGGAAAGTGGCCTCAGAACAAGTGGGGCAGGTAAGGAAAAAAACCCTTGCTCCCCCCAGAAATTGCCTTTCTTTCCTTACCTGACTCCCAGCCCCGTGTTGTTTCGCAATCCGCCGCCGCCGCTTGCAAGGACAAAGGAAGTTTTTGGGGGGAGGGAAAGGTCAATCAATCAATTTTAACTTCTTATGAAAGATAGCAAAGTTGGAATTGATTGACCTTTCCCCCCCCAAAAAAAATTTGTTTCCTTGCACACTTCAGCACCCTCGCTCCCTGAGCCTCTGGTACTCCAACTGCTGCTTTGGTCGGCCTGCCAGCCCCCACCTTAATGCCCTGCCCACCACCGCTTAGCATGGCCGTCCTGGGGCTGCAGGGGCTGGCCTGGCATGGGAAGGGCACGTGCCCCACCCTCCTGCCACCATGCAGGGTAAGGTTCCTGCATCCGTTCCCACCCAGATGCCCTCGCCTCCCACAATTGTTTTTTTACTAACCTACCTCAGCTGCATTCTGTTTCTCTGTTCGCTTCTCAGACTTTGCTTAAGTTAGAAAGTCTGATGAAACTTTTTTTTTACCGATAGTCCCACAAACACGTGGCAAAGGCTGAGAAGCGAACAGAGAAACGGAATGCAGCTGAAAGGCAAGTTAGTAAAAAAAACGCTTGGGGGAGGCGAAGGCATCTGGGTGGGGGGGCGGGCCCGGCAACCTTACCCTGCGCAGCTTCGGCAGGTGTCTGGCAGGGAGGGAAGCAATTGGTATACCACCACGCTAGCGCCACCGCGTTGCTTCTCTACCCCATGCACAGACCCCACCCTACCTGGGGAGATTTTGATGCAGGTTGCTCATGGACGGGACTTAAGGCCTTGGACTGGGGCGATGGCACATGTGCCCACAGACAGGGCTCTGCGTGTCACCTGTGATAGGTGCCATAGGTTTGCCACCACAGCACTAGAGGTTGGATCCATGGCTCAACCCCATCTTTTGGAGGGTTTCTCTGACATATCCATGAATAGCAAATTAGTGTCCATTAAGTTCATACCTATGTAGGAAGTTCTTTTGAATTTTTGGGAAATAAGGTAAAAGGAAAAGAAAAGAGAGAAAAGAAGGTGGAGATTTGCCAAGATTGAGGAAGTTTCTAGTGGAGCCGGCAAACTCCAGAATAAGATAGAGATAGGAAATGTTTCTTCTCCAGCATGGTGGATGTATAATCCACTGGATCGGGTTATTTCAGCCCTCCTGCTCAGAGAGACTAGGAAAAAGCTTTAGCCACGCCTTCCCCTGGGCGTCTCCCCCAGTTTTTTCCTAGTCTCGAGCTCAGAGCAGACACACAAAGGAACTGTAGAATCTTTTCCAGTTCTTCCTCCAGAGCTAATGGATGAGATATCCACTGTAGAATGCTTTTAAGCTCTAAGAGAAGGAACTTAATGGTTGATTTTAGATAAATATAAAAATGGCCATGCAGGACAAAATCAAAGCAATCCATATTAACACTAGTTATATTAGAGCAGCATTATAAAGTATCACAAACGAATACAAGCAATTATCTTTACTGGGCAAAATATTAGAGGAGGGAAGGGAAGGGAAGGGAAGGAAGGAAAGGAAAGCTGAAAAAATCCTAAATTAATAAATTCTGCATATTGTTTCAAAATAATGTGCATGAAGACTACCGACTCTCAAATTATATTCTGAAATAGCATCCAAGATCTGTTTTAATGCTGATTGCAGTGTATTTTATGACTACTTACGAATATTACACTTTATTAGTATTTGTGTTTTGATTTCTAGAATGTGGAACAAGGCCTGCTATGGATGAGACAGCATCAGGCAATCGGATTGTAGGAGGACATAATGCTCTACCTGGAGCATGGCCATGGCAAGTTAGTCTTCAGGTTTACCGCTTTGGTATAGGATACCAACATATTTGTGGTGGAGTAGTAATTACTAACAACTCATTGCTGACAGCAGCACACTGCATTAGAAAATGGAAGTATGTATCTTTTAATTTTAAACCATTTTCAGTTAATTTTAGATTAAAGAAAAGTGAGATAAAAATTATTTGATTTGAAAATATTTGTACATTTTTATGAATCTATTTTTCCTCCTGAATTGATTTATGAAGCAAGAAAACTTTTAGAAATGTACATTTTTATTTGGGAAAAAATGAAGTATTCCACCTAGTAAACTATACTAAATTAACAACATAATAGAATTGGCTGTGCAGAAAACAACAAAGAACCTGTATAAATAGGCAACTTTGACTTTATAGCTTAAAAAGGCAGTTTATTTTCTCGCAGAACATATTTATTTAGGGTCATGGAAATATGTATTGAAAATGAATTCTATGCTAATGAAATCAGATTTTTAGGTATGCCCCATAACATAGGTCAGTACCATACACAAGATTTATATAAATTAAACTTCACATGTTAACTGAAAATATGTATTGTATAAAATGATTATTGTATAATTTTGTTAAAATAATTTTGTTAAATGTAATTAAAATTAAAAATAATGCAACTGAAAAAATAGAAGATTAAAAAGAAAGCATAGAAAATAAAAAATAGAAAGTCATATAGAAAACAAAGAAAAAATAATATTGTGAAGAAAAAGTAAAGAAATATATGAAGTGATTTCACCTTCCTCATAATTATAATTTTTTCTAATAACTTAGCATCTTCTCTTAAAATACAATAAATGATACCTTCTTCCCATATCCCTGCTCTTAACTTAAATAATCCTTAAAACCTTGTCATTTGAGTCCTAATTTTAGCAAAAGTCCATCAAGGGTTACCAGAAATAAGAACATATATATTTTAAGCTTGGTCAAATAAACCAACTTTCTTTTACTTCTTCCCTTTTACTTCTAAAAATCTTAATTTTTAGTCCCTCCAACTAATGTAGAACTTGATTTCTTTTCATTTCTTCTTTGTCCTTTCTCATTAAATTCTTCAAATCTTCGATAAGCCTCTTTTGTAAATCCCATATAGGAAATTATTTAGGTCGCTCTGTTTGTTTTTTGTAAATATCCAGCTTCTTTTGTATATCCAGTATAAAATCTTTTTCTATGTCATTCTTATAGCCTGTCATTTTTAAATCCATTTTCACATCAGTCTCAATCATGTCAGATAATACTTGTTCCTCTTCAGTAGGATCTTTTTATCTACCTATAGAGGTAGATACACTTAAAATTAACTTTCCATTGATCAAAATATCTTTCAGTATGTCCAATTTTGCCTCATTGTAAATCAAAATTGAATGTTCTTCTCCTTTAATTATAATGTTTAGTTCACTTCAGAGTTTCCAATTTTTAAACCTTATTTTTTTAAAAAAAAAATCAAAACAAAGGCATTTTCCCATGGAAAGAATTATTTAAAATTCTTTAAAAATAATTCCAAAATCTTATTTCAAATTTATCTGGTCCCTTAGTCCAATTGTATCTTTTTAAAATCAAAGTTTTGATCACCCTTTTGCTGTTTATTGGGAAAAAAATTAAGTTCTTAAACTTGTTGTTAAAACTTCTTTTGTTAAGGATTGAATAAAACTCTCCCACGACTGGAAAACCAATCAGTATTCCTAATAGCTGAAAAGCTACTAACAAGAATTTCTGAAAGTGAATAGAAAAGAAAATATGCAAACTTAGTGTCATTTCAAGGGTGCCAACCATGGTTTGAACAAGATTGTTATTCACTGGTCTCCCAGAGCTCTAAACCCACTAGAGCAGGGGTGTCAGACTCGCAACATCATGTGACGTGTCGTGACATATCACGACTTTTTTTCCATTGCCGGCAATGGGATGGGCGTGGTTTTGGCATGACGCATCTGGCCCTCAGGCCGGCAGTTTGACACTCCTGCACTAGAGACTGCTATCTTGTATTCATCTTGCAAGGAGCAGCTGACTGGAGCACTTATGGTGATCTTGTCCAGAGAGGAATTATTTCAGTCTACTTGCAGACTTTTCATTCCTTTGCATTTGTCAGTTCTACTTTTTGCAAAGCTGCCTCTAATATCATTTTTTTCCCCTGGAAGTCCCATAAAATGATCAAATCCTAATAGTTGCCATGTCTTTCACTGGATCATGCTATTAAGGCTGTCGTAACAAAAGAAACCATGCAATTAGCAAACTAATAGCAAAAAAGCCACTGAGTGCTCAGTAGGCTCTAGATATTAGGATCCTAGCAACTTTGCTAAGGATACACAGTATTGCTATGTATAACAGATAATAAAGCAGATAATGGGGCAGATTTTTAATTTGGAATTGGCAGCATCTATAAAACCTTGGAAAAAGAAATTTGGCAACCAATATCTGATATTAAAAGAGAACACGATTATTGGAAAGAGTGAACACGATTATTGGAAAGAGTGAACACGATTATTGGAAAGATTAAGTGTACCTCAAGCTGTGCATGACCTTTTATAATTACAAGTAATTATAGATCCATATAATTTTCTTGACAACAACATAGAACTAGTTTGTCATTTTTTTGTGACTTTTTTTGAGGGGGAAGGCTTTTCAGTGTGGCCTGCAGCCTTGAGATTTCCTGTAGATTCCTAGATGGCTTACATTTCAAGATAAATCAAAGCTAGCTGAGTCCATGTTATCTTTAAAGGAAAAATCAGCCAGCCAAAATATTCCTGAAATTAGTGGTTAAGAGAAAGGAATATTTTGTCAGAACCAGAGGCTCACCAGCAAGTGGTCTGACTGTAGCAAGGGAGAAAGCCCTATCTCCCTCAAATTCCCCCTTTTTTTGCTGGTTTCTTTCATTTGTAATCAGTTTCCAGAAAAAAATGAGAGAAATTGATTTGCTTAATGACCATACGACTCACTTACTCACCACATGGTTCTCTTAATGACTGCATGATTCACAATCATCATAAAAGTGGTTGTAAAACTGAGTCAGTTACGTGATGACCCACTTAATGATTGCAGTGACTTATGATCAGAATTCTGGGCTCAGTTTTCATTAAGTGGGAACTACCTGTATTGTGAATTGAAAAATAAAATATAGTTTTCCACTGATTTGGTACACAAAATCTGAGAGATATAGCAATAGCATTTCTGTTAATAAAGGCTGGGGGAATTGGGCAACAAAATGACAAAACCTGGTAGTATTTTTCCAAATTCATCAAAACCTTTCAACCAAAATGTTTAATTAATTATCATTACTAGTAGAGACATTACTATGTACCAATCTGTGGATACCTCATATGCACTTTAGACAAGCTTGCTTAATATAATGCACATTTAAGAATGTAGCACTATTAATTATTAAAGTCAGGTTCTGATGAATTGCCAACATAGATTTAAAGAAAATTTTATACTGTCAAGTGTTTTGAATAGACCCACTAAATTCCAAATCCAAGATCTCTTCTGATAATTTTTAAACATTTTCAGAAAAGTGTTTTAATGTAATTGTTTTATATTGGGGATACTAGGTCAACACTACAGAAATTCAGACAAGCATTAAATGACAGCAAATATAAAGGTATTCTAGAATAACCTCTGATCAGATTTGCACAGCCCAGATCTGATAGTTTAGCCCTACGCATCATGACCTGGTTGCACTTGTCTTATTTGAAACCAGATTGCACTTATGACTAAATCTTCTGTAAGATATATTCATATAGGCAGGTTTCCTATCAATAATCAAATTTCTGATTCTATATAGGATTACTGATTCCGATTTTGGTCTCGTAAGAAGCTTATTAATTTTGCCTAGAACAGTTGCCATGACAATTCTTAAATAGTACTGAAGTTATAATTCCATAGTAAACATAATCTACAGTATATCATTTTTCCCCTCTCCTAGGAATCCAGAGTTTTGGAGAGCTGTATTTGGCTTACATCATCTTTATCATCATCAATATTACACTAAAGAGAGTCAAATCAAAGCAATTATAATCCATTCTCATTTCAAGAAGGAAACGTATGAAAATGATATTGCATTATTTAAATTACAAAATCCTATCACATTTAATGATTATATTCAGCCTATCTGCTTACTTCCAAGTCCTCTTTTTCTAGGTAATGATACTCCATGTTATATAACAGGATGGGGAAGTACACATGAGGAAGGTAAATGTTTTAATTTCCTTGTAAATTAATTTATTGTTGAGTGCAGTCATAATTTCACTGAGGGGTCCTTGGTGCTCTCTGAGCTTGCTTATTTTCTTACAAACGTTTCATTACCCTAATTAGCACTGATGATGTTACCTAGTTAGGGTACAGTATATGAAACGTTTGCAAGAAAACAAGCAAGCTCAGAGAGCACCAAGGACCCCTCATTTCAACCCTGAGCTACAATATTCTCCTTCATTGGTAATTTCACTGAACTTGTAAAATCTTTCTATGTTAATTCCATTTATCCCATTAAGTGGGGAAAAAGCCTGTGGTGACCTTTATGATACGCAAGCAATTAGTTGTATGAGTGTGTGTGTTTGCATTCAATAGTTTGTGCTTACATTGCTTTTGTTCCATCAATTACCAAGCATTATATGCAGCTATCTCTTCAGTTTCTACAATTTCACTAAGCACTATTTTCATGACAATAAGTAATAAACAAGGCTGATTCTTTTTGAAAAATGAAAGTGGATATTTTTGTGAATTACAGTATATATATAAATACTCTTAAAGTATTTCAACTGAAGAATTGTACTTCGGTATTTTCATGTATCGGATAAGAGTGTGAATCAAAAAATAATGATTAATGGAAAGGGAGAATCAGTTCAAAGATCAAGAACAATGAGTTGGTATAATTGCATCTATACTGTATAGATACAATTGTTTGCCATTGTTATGAGAACAAAGAATTTTGACAAAATCATGTAAGAGAAAAAACTGCATAGTGTAGGTTCATGTAACACAGGACAAACAATCGTGTTTACTATCACTTGCTTTCAGTTAAAATATCCCACTCCCCATGAATCCTGTTTCATGAACTTTTCCAACCTTGCTAGACATGTATTGACATTCTACCAATCACTCAGGAAACTTGATACTGCTATTCTAAACTCTGCTATGTATAGTAAATAATGTGCATATTCTTCCATAATGAACTAGTAAGAATAAAGTAGTACTTTGCTTCAGAAATTCATTCATGAAAAATTTAGTTAACTCTCTTGCATAGGATTATTAAAGTAAGTCAATAGGTTTATTGTGAGTGCAGGTCATAATAATGTATATTAGCAGGGTACCATATATTTACTTCACACCAATCATGTAGGACTCAGCAAAATAACAACTCTTACTAATCTCTATTAATGACGTATAAAAATATATGGCTTCCTTCCCAAATATATATAGATCATTGTGGACAATGGATTCATTTTTGTCTTTAAAAACATGGCTGCTATTCGGAAAGTAAATAGCTGTCAGTAGGCAGCAATTTTCCTTATTGAGTTATACCAATACTTTAAAAAAAATAGAAGCATAAGTATACATGTAGCATTACTTTTTATTTTTTCATTAAAGGTGAAAAAATATATATATTACAAGAAGCACAGGTTGATATTATTCCACAAAATATCTGTAATAGATACGATTGGTATGGTGGAGCAATAACAATGAATATGTTTTGTGCTGGCTCTGAAGGTGGAGCTGTGGATAGCTGTCAGGTAAATAATTTCATTTTTATTTTTTTTTGCCATAAAATCCTGACTGGTACCAGTCAAACAAATAAATTTACAAATCTACAAAATAAAATTAGTTGACATTTTTTGCAGGAAAACAGGCATCACAATTTAGTTCAACTAATATTTTTACTTTGCTCAGAATATTTCACCTACTTTGTGTCCATACAAAACAATTTTGAAATAAGAGGTTGAAAGTGGTTCATTTCAACATTACATATATAGTAATTATAAAACTTAACAGAGGATGAATATTCTTATGTATTTTTAGTCTGTATCTTTACTTTCTGAGTAAGCATATTTATACTGGAACTGGAATGCCCAAAATGTCAATGAAGAAATTTAGTAATGTTAGTAGTTTAAATTTAGTAATTTAGCAATCTTGCACCACTTATCCAAAAGAAAGCCCCATTGAATTAAGTGGGTTGCTTGCTAAGTGCACTTTGTAGCACTGCTCTCTAAATGAGACACAAGATTGCCTAATTCAAAATTTCCATATTTTCTTAGAAAAAATATTTTAACAATTCATGTCAAAATAGGCCTTCAGCATCTTAAAATGTAAGTGTATCTAAGCAAGTTAATTCCTTCATTTTTTAGGGAGACAGCGGCGGACCATTGATGTGTTATATCCGGGATGTCACACATTATTATCTGGTAGGAATAACCAGCTTTGGTCGTGGCTGTGGCCGACCAAACAATCCAGGCATCTATGTACGTCTAGTGAATTACAGAAATTGGTTGAAAACTCTTTTACAAAGCAGAACTACTACTATGAACATTCATAATGTTCTAATTTTGTTGATAATAAGATGGATAGCATTCCATATGTCTCTATGAAAAATTGACATGATATCAGATGGTCTTTAAATATTATTTCCTCTTATAAACAAGTATAAAACAATATTTAATAATGTGAATATATTATGTTTAGCATACATTTTGTAATATTTCACCTACATAGCCTAAATAAATTGAAAAACATGTATTTAAACTGTTATTTTAAAAAGGAAAAAGCTTGAATCATAGACAGACAGATAGATATATTGACTATAAAATGGATGAAAATATAAGACTATTTTACTATATCAATAAAACTGGTCTCTCGTGAAAACACTTTTCCCTCCTGAATGGGACTAATAATTTGTAAAATTATCTTATTCCATATAAATTCAAAAGAAATGCATATGACAAATGCCTAATGTTGCCATGTATGCCATATATTCACTGTCATTAAAAAAAACTGCAGTTGAATACAGATTGTATGCTTGTAATTTCAGTCTGCTATTTTACTTTCGTTCTCAGACTGATATCATTACTAAATGTGGATTATAAATTATTACTTCAATAATAGCATACAAAATTCAAAACAATGTCACAAATAAAAACTGCTATGTAATATTTTCATGTTTCAGGGAGACAGCAGTGGACCTTTGATGTGCTGTTTCTAAAATAACACCAGATTATATCCGATTGGAATTACCTACTTTGGATATGAGTGTGGTCCACCAAAATATCCAGGTGTTTATGTAAAAACATTTAATTATATAAGTTGGATAAATACACATTTATTAGCTAAAATGACAAATCTGAAATGTCAGTTTTTCTTTACCTTTTTTACTGTGGTATGGATTAAGCCTATGAACAGGAAAATAGTTATTCTACTAGATTGGAATAATCTTGGAATAGTTCTTCATGTCAGTATTTCACTGCTTGGAAACACAGCCAACTCCAGCAGAAATTGCTTTACATCAATAGCAAACTTGCTACAAGTTTAAATTAAAAAATTATTTTGCCAGAATTTAAAATAAAACCTGCCAGGTTACTATATATCAGGTTATGCCAATTTTCGCTTCTAAAGTTAAAGTGTTCAGACCATATCTAAAGTAATTTTGCAGTGTTTGAACTACAATCATATATGAAAGTTTGATCTTAATAATTATTTTGCTTGTTCAGCTTCCTTTTTAGCAATATAATTATGTATAACATCTTCATTAGAACAAAATAAAATGTTTATGTACAAATATATAAAAGAGTCACATCTTAAATTCATTAATACATATTGTTTTTGATTAATATCCAGAATGATAACAAGAAACATGTCCCAATACCTGAAATCATTATGCCGTTAATTATAATCTTCTGTGATTATACTACTCTGCAGTTCTTCAGATTATCACACATTAATTTTATCTAGTGTTCTTTCAGTCTTGATGACTCTGAGGATATATAGGCCATATTCTTAGCAGCATAAGGACAAAATGAAGAGGCTGAAGGGAGTAAGTTTCAGAAAAAGTAAATTATTCTTTCTCTTTCAACTAGAGAAAATTTCATGAAAACCTGGACTTGATCTAATAAAACTGCTGATTCACAGGTTACATTCCATTCATGTAAAGTGGAAATACTTTGAAAAGGTTAACTATGCTGTTTAGATAAATGAAGTTAAAATATACACAGAACCCAAGAAATACTTCTTTGGGTCTAGGACAGTGGTGGTGAACCTATGGCACGGGTGCCAGAGGCGGCACTCAGAGCCCTCTCTGTGGGAACCCACACCATCGCCCCAGCCCTAAGCTTTCAGCTGGGTATTATAAAACCTTGTCCCACCGCCATGAGCAAAAAAAAGAAAGTTCAATCAATTTCAACTCGCGGGGGGGGGGGGAGATCTTGCAAAGTTGGAATTGATTGGTTGAACTTTTTAGTCCCAATGGGCCACACCCACCCGGCACTCTACCATGCATAAGTGGGTTTTGGGTTGCAGTTTGGGCACTCAGTCTCTAAAAGGTTCGCCATCACTGGTCTAGGATATATTCAGTAATCTCCAGAATACATGAGGAAGCTGTTCCCACCACAAACCATATTGGATCTCACAGGGACAGTCTCAAAAATGCTTGAAGATCTAAGGCTGCGGCCCCCATTACTTTGAAAGGTAACCAGCTGGAGTCTGCCAGTCAGAATCAGAATAGCCAAGGGGTCCGTTATGGTAGTGAAGAGGGCCTTCACACACACCCCACCCCACCCCGATTCACCCAGCGGTTATTTCAATCGGTTGGTTCGGTGGGCGGTTGAAGGCAAGACGTCGCCTTCCCCCTCGATTTGCACCAGGGGACCGCCTTGGCGAGGGACGCCCCGCGAGGCTGACGAGAAAAACCGTCGCTCACGCGCCCTGTCATCCGAGCCTCGACGGCCCTCGCCTGAGAGAGAAGGCGCGCTAAGTCGGCTGCCATTTTGCTTCGTGGACGGACGATGAGCCGCGACTTTGCCGCCGCCGCCGCCTTTTCCTTTTGGGCTTTCCTTGTGCTGTTCAGGGAAGCCGCGCCCAAAGCCCTGTCCTCCCTGAACCTTACCGACGGTGAGCTTGGCCTCGCTCCGTCCTCGCAGGGCGTCGAGCTCGGTACTTGATCGCCAACGTGCTGCTTCGGACGGGGTAGCCTAACAGATCGAGCTTGAGGGGAAAAGCCGTCAGCGGAGCGCGCGGGAATTCTTCGCTGAGGGAACGCGAGGACCGAGGCCGTCGTCGGAAACGTCTCCTCCCGAAAAGGAGGCGTCCGCCGAGCTACCCTGCTGCCATTTATGCAACAGTGGTGGCTTGTCGAAAGGCCCGTCACGACTGCATAAATGGGGGCGCCGCTGGCGTTTGCTCTCGGGACGAAAAATAATTGCGGACTGCTACAATTTTGTCTGTGCAAAGTTGTGTTTTGACAGTAGGAGGGTTTCGTTCCCTACGATCCTTGTCGATGTTACAGCAACTAAATTGTGGACGTGTGATTCTGTCTCTCTTCTTTACTTTTGAAATGAGCGAAGGAAATACAGTTTACCCCGGGCGTGGCTGCTGCCGTTTTCTGGACTCCCCGTAACCCCTGAATTTCTGTGCTGGGATCTATTCGAAAATAAATAGTTATAGTTTACCTGTTCCCAGCTCTTGGGGAAATGTCTATAATTACCACCGCAATTGGAATGGGAAGCACAGAAGTTAGAATATAAAGGAATTAAAGTTTCGGGACCAATGGGTAGTAACAGAAGAAAGAAAGCTGAGGCCAAGCTTATTTGTAACTTACATACTAAATTGTGCCTGACGTGTTATCAGATCTTAAAATAAGGAGTCTTTAAATCATTGGTCACAACTGAATGTACTTTGGGGTCATTATTTAGATTTTAGATTTTACTTGTGTATTGGAACACTGGTAAAGATCCTATACCTGATGGAACTAAGTTTGAATATCTATGTGCTATGTAATTAGTTTGTTTTCATCTCGATCTCACCATTCACCCTGTTAGTTCTGGTGTATTTTTTCTTGCACAACACACTGAACCATAAATTAGCTACAGAGACTGACTTTGTACAGGTAGGCTAAGGTAAAATTGACTAATAAATATATGGTCTATTCATAAAACGTAAACAGGAGTGATTCAGTTCCTCAAATTTCACTCTTGTTTCATCTTTCTTGTAGAATGTGGTTTGTAAAATAACTGCTTGAAATATATGTTGCTAAATGAATGCTATTTCTTAGATGGCTTACCTATTTTTCTTTGATTTCTAGTCTGTGGAACAAGGCCTCTTATGAAAACTACAGCAACAGGAACTCGAATTGTAGGTGGACATGATGCTATGCTAGGAGCATGGCCTTGGCAAATTAGTCTTCAAGTTTATGCAATTGGTGTAGGATATGTCCATGTATGTGGTGGATCTTTAATTAATACAATCATAGTGTTGACAGCAGCCCACTGCATTGAAATATCAGAGTATGTACCTTTTCATTCTAATACTTTTTCTTCAATTGGGTGTAATAAGTCTACTGACCAATGTGTAGAAGGATAACATGAGAAAAATATTTTAAGTGTAATTAGCCGTTTTCACTTATTTTACTTATCTCTGCTTTACCATATAATATTATATTCATTTTTTTAAAAAATTCTCTTTCCTCCAAATAACTCCTTTGCTATCATATGATTTAACCAATCAGTTTTAGCTGGCTAATCCAATTTCTTTATTTAAAACGTCTGGTTTTCACTTCCTCTAGCACAGTGGTTCTCAACCTTTTTCAGGTTGAGACCCCACTTGCGCCGCCCATGTGCGGCGTGACCTCGACCTGCGCCGTGCGCGCAATGGGCCGATCCGCGCCGCCCGCGCGACGGGCCGATCCGCGCATGCACAGAACGACGGGCCAATCCGCGCATGCGCAGCACGATGGGCCGATCCGCGCATGCGCAGCACGATGGGCCGATCCGTGCATGCGCAGCACAACGCGCCGACCGGGCTGGCTAGCTCCAGACCGTGCTGGCCTTGCCTCCCACCGCTACCTCAGAGACTCTGGCAGGCACACCGAGGAGCAGTCCGGAGCAGGCGAGCGCAAAGCTGCCTCCTTCCCACTCTGCTCCGCCATGTCCCAGGCCCAGCCTCCTCGCCCTCCAGCAGCCGGCCAAGTGGTTGGGGCAGCCGGACCTCGAGGCGGGCCCGCACTTCACTGAGACCGGCCTGGCTGTGGCGAGAGGTGCCCGGCGGCTCGAGAGAAGTGAAAGGCGCCCGGCGGCCGCCTCCGGCCCTCAAGTCTGTGCTCCGGACCAGCGTCCAGGTCGCAGCGCTCCGCCTGCCCGGCTCGTCCGGGACTCCCGCGCCTTCCGCAGGGCCGGCAGTGGCCGCAGGTAGGTAGGCGGGCGGCAGGACTGGGGAGCCCGCCCGGGCCAGCTCGCTCTTGGCGCCAGTCCTGCTCGGGCCGGGCAGGGCCGGCCAGCCGGGCGGGGGGCGTCTGGCCAGGCTCCCCAGCTCGGCCTCCCCCTACGCCTGGCAGGGACTCACCAGGTAGCTCACCTTGCCAGTCCGCTGTGCGCTTGGTGCGGCCGCAGTGCCCACTGGCCGGGCGCCTTACTGCCTGCTTCGGCCACCGCCGAGGGAGGGAGGGATGGAGCGAGCAGGGCCGAGGCAGGCAGGCAGGCAGCCCCCGCGCGCCTAGCTGCCCCCCCGCGGCACCTGGGAGGAGGAAGGGGAGCCGGAGCCCCGCCGCCCCCATTGGCCGCCGCAGAGAAAAGGGGGCGGTGCTGGCGAGGGCCGGCCGGGGAGGAGGGTGAGGAGAGGCACGACGAGCCGGGCAGGCGGAGCACTGTGACCTGGACGCCAGTCCGGAGCGCGGACTTAGGGGCCGGAGGCGGCCGCCGGGCGCCTTTCACTTCTCTCGGGCCGCCGGGCACCTCTCGCCACAGCCGGGCCGGTCTCGATGAAGTGCGGGCCCGCCTCGAGGTCTGGCTGCCCCGACCGCTTGGCCGGCTGCCAGAGGGCGAGGAGGAGCCGGGCCTGGGACGTGGCGGAGCAGAGCGGGAAGGAGGCAGCTTTGCGCCCGCCTGCTCCGGACCGCTCCTCGGTGTGCCTGCCGGAGTCTTTGAGGCAGCGGTGGGAGGCAAGGCTGGCCCGGTCTGGAGCTGGCCGGCCCGGTCACGCCGCGCATTCATAGTTCAGCCTGTCGCGCCGCGCATGCGTGGATCGGGTCATCACGCGAGCTGCACATGCGCGGTTCGGCCCATCGCACGCGACGCGCATGCGCAGCGCGACGCGCCAAACTGCGCATGTGCGGAGCGACGGGCCGAACCGCGCATGCCCGCTGTGCACGCGACGGCCGAGGGGAAACGGGGAAAAGAAAAATGGCGGACTGCGGTGTCCGGCGACCCCCGCGAAACGGTCGTTCGACCCCAAATGGGGTCGCGACCCACAGGTTGAGAACCGCTGCTCTAGCAACTTTGCTGGACAGCAAAAGGAAGAAATCTGCTTGCTCAGGCCATGAGGTCATCAAGCAAACATCTTTGTTACATAGAAGCCAAAGATGCCTTTGGAAAGCTGAATCACTAATGTTCCTCCTTCACTGTTACAAGTTAGAGATAGTAAATATGTACTAAGATTAGTAGCCTTTGTTAGTTTGATCCCTTTTGAATTTGTCCATTCTCTTTTTTAAATAATCTAAAGCAGTGACTGTCACCTTCTGTTAAGTGATCACCTCCTCACAAGGAGGTATATGTATATATCCCAACAGCTTGTACACCCACTCCAAGCCAGATATTAATAAAACATAAATGACAAAAATTATCAAGAAAGCTGGACTGTGAGAAAAGCAATAGGCTCACCATGCTGTCTTCTCCACTCACTTCCCCACCAGTGTTTTCCAAATCGGATGGATGGATTGATACATGCCTACATACGTACGTTATTTTTCAACTAGCTGAAGGGTGCAATGGTAACACTGTTTCAGCACTGGAGAATCATAGAATTGGAAGGACTTTTGGGGTCACCTAAACCAAGGCCCCACTGCGTGCAAAAGCCACTACTGTAGACTGTCTTTGGTGGATAATCATCTGGCTTCTGTTTGAAGATCTCTAAAAAAGAGATCTTTTCCCTGCTAACCTCAGCTTATCTTTCTTCTGGGTACCTAGGCATTTTGCATTTTGGTGCAGCCAACTTTATTAAAATAGACTTCAAAGACACTTTTGATCTTAAAAATGTATTACAGGTTGTTCTTTACTTTGCAACATATCAGCCTATAATTAAACATTTAAAATATCAGAAAGATCACTATTTTGGGAACTAGCATTACTTGTAAAATACCTGTGACACTTACAGAAACTGATTAATTCTGGTCTAGTGCTGTATTAATGATTTGATTAGTTTCGATACAGAAACTGAATAAAATTGAAACTTTACTATAGTAAAATACACATCATTTTAAGAAGTTTGTAAGAGTGATGCACTGACTTGGAGACTTTAAAAAGGGCTTAGATTGGAAAATGCTTTCATTGGCTATAAGTAATGCTGAGTATATGCTACCACCAGAGAGACATATATAGATTTCCTATAAGCATCTAAGCAGTTATTGTGGGAAGCAGGATACTTAATTGGGTGAAGTGATAGTTGAGAAAGAGAATATTTTTTTATTGGTAATTCTGTTATTTTCTGCAGTGATCTTTGTTTTAGCCACATAATCCAATTTTAATCAGGATCTATACTTAGTGATTTATTGTTTACTGAGAATGGAATAAAAATGATTTCCATGTTATAGAAGTTATAAAATAGCAATGTAATAATAATAATCCATATAAAAGTTTTATTCTGTCCTAGGAACCCAGCCCTTTGGAGGATTGTAATTGGCTTGCATAATCTTAATGATAATTCTCATACAATAAAACGTCGGATTAAAGCTATCAATATACATCCTAATTATACGGCAGACACATATGACAATGATATTGCCTTAATAACACTAGTCAGATCTATCAGATTCAGTGATTATGCTCGTCCAATCTGCTTACCTGCCACAAATCTTTTAACAAATCGACAGTATCCATGTTACATATCTGGATGGGGCAAAACAAAGGAAAAAGGTATTTTTCTATTATTGTTTCTGTGGCATTTATATAGAGACAATGTACAAACATCAGATTAAAAATTACTGTGCAACAAAAACAAAACTAACAGCTGTCAGGGGAAAAACTTGTTAAAACGAGACAACACACCATAAACATCTCACTTTAAGATCCAGAGGTTTATTGAAATTTAGAACATATACTAGCAATTACATACCAAAACCCATTGCAATGAGGACCAAATGCACAAGCTGTCAGTGAGTGATGGATGGTGAGCAATTGGCCTGACCCTTTTTTTTTTAATATAAAATTCTTTTATTAAAACAATCAACATTGGACATAAAAACATATTGTGCAGCAATCATCATGGCACCTGATATACAATACTAAGTGTTAGTCATTGAAAACGTCTGATTTAGTAAGCCTTTTTCCACCCTTCGCGTCTAGCCTCAACTATACTCCTGTTACACTTTGTTTGATTGGTGTTTCTCTTATCTGGTTCCATATTAATGTGATCAACATTAAACCAAAGATCCTATTGCTAAACAATCATCCTAGGATATAGCATACAACATTAGGTATTAATCTTTGTAAACATCTGTTTTAGTAAACGTTCTTTCCTCCTCCCTTCCCCCTTCAAGTATACTCCGAGTACCTTTTGTTTGGTTGGTGTTTCTCTTATATATGGTCTAACTACTGTGTGTCACTCTTTTATACCTTAAAACCACAAACATTTTACAACAGTAATCAGTTATCTTGCAGTAACACTACTTTCAGTTCTTGTTCCAACCACAGCTTTTCTTCCACATAACTGTTTGTTACACGTGTCATTGCACAAATCACATACTAGTACAAAAACAGTTCCTTAATTCTCAGGCATTCAAGTTTCTGTGTTCTAAATATATAAAGAAATATGCAAGTTTGCGAAAGCGCAGTGTTGTGCAAAAAGCCACAGCTCTGATTACAAATATTATTACAGTAGGCAGAAGGCCTCAACTAAATCAATATACTTGATAATATTATTCATCAAGGAGGCTTTTAGCAGATAACAATAACTTTCAATAAAATTATTTTTCTCACACAACCATACAATAGAAGTAAGCATATGTCACTGTATTCGTCATAGTTCTTTTGGTTCTCTTTTAAAGTGTTAAGAATATTATGTTTCTGGCAAACGTTTTGCTGTTACTATTCACTATTCATGGCATTTCACATGTTTATAAGAAAACTAGGCTTAATTTACACTTAAGGGAATGCTGAAAATCTTGGATAGTGAAATTAGGTTTTTACAAATATAGGGCACAGAAAGGTTATTTTTATTTTGGCACTGGGCCTCTATGTCTGAGAAGTCTTGGATCTGGATTTATATGAAAGACGCTAAACATGTAGAAGCAATTATTTTCATCCTCCCTTCCCCCAAATGTTGAACAAGGTAACCTTCAGTAACTGGTGGGATTCAAATATGTGAACAACTGATTCTCTGTGCGGATGCCACTTCCGGAAGTCCATTCTGGGCCTGGGCAACAAAAAATTAGCTACCAGTTCTCCCGAAGTGGTGCAAACTGGCTGAATCCTACCACTGCCTTCAGTACAGAGAAAGGGCAGAAAGGAGCTCTATTAACAGCAGATTGTATCTGCCTTTGCCTGAACTAAAAAGTCCCCTTCAATTTAAGTTTTAACTCCTGTGACTTACAATCATGCAGCTTTCTTTGCAGCAGTAGAGCAGTAGTTTGCCATTGCCTGTTTTTTAGGCCAGCGCTATATGTACTACTGGTAGTCCTTGGTTAATTTGTTCAGCAACTGGTTGAAGTTGAAGTTAAAATAACACTGAACAAGTGATAATTACAACTGGTTCTAAAGCTTCCGGCTGTCCCAGCACCCCCATAGTCATGTGATTGAAATCTGGATGTTTGGCAACTGGCTTGCACTTAAGAGGGTTGCAACTGTTCACCCATCATTATCTCTTCTACCCAGCAGCAGCCAGTTACCTGTCTGGCACCTTGCTTGCAAGCTGTCTGGGTCTTGCACCTTCATGCTAGCTTCCCCACTAACTGGTTGTTGGAAGCTGGCAGGAAATTACAAGGAGTCAAGATCACATATTGACTTAATGATCCATGATCCTGGCTTAACAGCTGCAAAAGGAACTGAAAAGATTACTGTCTCTAAATGATGTGGTCATGTGCTGTCACACTTTACAACAGGATTGCTTAGGTGATGGAAATTCTGGGCCCAATTGCCTTTGTAACTTTAGAACTATACTATCTGTAGACCAAACTGGCTCTCATTAGGTTAACTAGTGCTGCCATCTACTCTAGTGCTCTGTGAATTACAGTTTACCTAATTCAGTGTCCTCTTGTACAGGATTTTGGAATAGATAACATAGTGGGAGCTTCAGCAAATGACAGCATATGGATCACAATGTCTAAGCTCAGAAGCTAAAGAAGATATCCAAATGGGAGATTTTCAAAGACTAGTACTTGGGCTGTAGGCTAGTGTGGGAAATCAAAAGATATCTTAAGAAGAAGGAAGTAGGAAACCACTTTTGTACTGTTGCCACGAAAATTGCGTGGATATCAGGAATCAAACTCAACTTAAAGGCTTTACATAGACATGGTGAGGTTAGTTGCATGAACTTGCATTGAAACCAAATTGATACCCTAATTGTACTCTTAAAATATGTTAAGTTTTCTAGGCTCTGAGCTCTGAAAGATAGCTCTTCCCTTTCAGATCATTATAGTGATCAATAGCAGCTCTTTTTACTGTCACTTTTGGCTGTCCAGACTACATTTAGTTCTACTCCTGACCTTACTAATTAGCTTTGAACAACCTGAACAGATTTCTTATCCACAAAGCATTTGCTTTTTTAATCTTACAAACTAAAAGGACTGCCTATTTAGAATGTTGATGAATCTGGCTACTTGTACTTTCCAGCATTTGAAACTAAATAACCATCAAAATATTTCACTAGGCAGGGTTTAGCCTACTAAAGATTAAACATAAGTACCTTCAGCACCAAGAACAGCACACTTCATCATCTTTATAATTTGCAGCATTTCTGATAAAATGACAATGAAGGAAATGTAATATGATGTAGCTAAATTAATGATTCTAAACATTTTATTTCATTACACTCATTCCCCTTAGTTTTCCATTTCATAACTTCTCCCCATCCCACCAGGCATTCATTCTGCAACAAATAAACATACTTGGTCATAATTAGCCTACTTTTGTTAATTCTATCAACCCAATTTAATCTTTCTCAGTATAATTTGTCTGGCTTTTGTAGAGTTTATTGACCCATATGCTGAAAGTTGTTTGGTCCTCAACTTTGAGAGGGCAAATAACACTGAAACTGTAACTTATAAAAAATCATCACCACACATATAAAACTGCCTCTGAAATTTCAGATATATTTTAGTAAAAAATGCCAAAATAGTGGAAATAAGAGTTTCACCAATTTAGCAGACTCCAGAGTTTTTAAACTTTATTTTTTAAAATTTTTAAGTTTTTAAAACTTTTTTAAAAATTTAAACTTCAAGGGGCAATCAGTTTGAAGGAATATAGGAATATACTTAGTTTGATTCAAATATTTTGAAAGAGCTATTACTTTATAATATTCAAAATTTTGGTTTATTTTTCTTCATCTATCAGAAGAAAGAATTACCTTGAGAAATCCTTGAAATTAAAGTGATATTTTCTTCATCAGGATTACATGAAATAAATCCGAGTATAATTTAAGATTCATTGCACATAATAGCTAGTTAATATTGTCTTAATTCTCTTACTGATCCATCCTTTAGACAATTGTGCCTATTACTTCCGGATTGAAGCAGACAACTAAAATTACTTGCCAAACTCATTTAAAATATAGAAACTTTTTAGTATATATCACTGTGTTGGGTATGTTCACTACCTTGAATTTTTTGAAAAAAATAATAAAGGCAGGAGACAAATAAATGAATAAACATACTTAATGCCATAATAACTACAAAAATAACATATTTTTAAAATCTAGTTTAAAGCACTTGGGAGTAATTTGGCCCTGATTTTATTGATTCCTGTTTCATCCTTGTTGAACTCAGCCATGCTGACTGTACAAATAAGATTGAGCACAAAAATGAATTCATAAAAATAAATCCTACACCATTACAAACTAACCACAAAAGGACAATTAAGTCTTTGAAATGTAACAATTAATGAGAATAGAAATAAAATAATAAAAGGAACAAAAATCTCAACAGCATTTACTGTTCTGTATAATCTTGATCCTAAGTTGGATGCCATATAAAATTAGACACAACTCCAAAATACTAGAATGAATCTTGAAGATTATTTTGATCAGCAGTATACTTTTTGGAGTGTTAAGTATAATGTAAGCTTGGTAGAATATATCAGAAAGGCTTAGTTGCCTTAGGTAATGACTGATTTGTTTCACAATGTCATATGTTATATGTTTTTACAGGTGAAAACAACTTAATATTACAAGAAGCTCAAGTAGATATTATTCCACAGAATATCTGTAATAAACCCAGGTGGTATGCTGGAACAATTACATTGAATATGTTCTGTGCTGGCTTTCCAGCTGGAGGTATTGATAGCTGCCAGGTAAAAAGAATTTTAGTTTAGATTATGTTAGCAAAGCTTGTTGCACAGGTGCTTGGACAATATATTTTAATTACTCTTTATTACATATTATTACAATTTACCTATAGCCTATTTCTTTACTGCATATTTCTTTACTATCTACAGTAGGCTCCTGATCTGAAGCAGATTTTCTGACAGTCATTTTCTCAAAGAGTTCAAATCAGTTTCAGAAGGGAAACAGATCTTGCCCTCATACTAGCAATCTAAAAAAATATACAAATGAAGGGAAGATGAGACCGATGAATTATTCAAAGTGGAAAGAATATGCTAGTGTTTATACACAGCTCAGGAAGACTATACTTTCGTTTTTGGAGTTCTTCCTTGAATAGTAGTTTGTGATACTTATTCCTTTGGCTAATGGATGGGGCCAAAATTACTTTTCTTGATGAATGGGATCAGAATAAACTGCCGTTCTGCTTTTCTGTCCCAGGAAAGAACCACTGAATTCTTTATTCTTTCTTATGGCCAAGCAATTTCCCAGCTCTCATTCTTTTCCTATCTGAGGTAAATATCTTAAGTTGGGATCCCTCCAACTATAATGGAGACCTATGAACAAAAATACCTGGATATATTCAGAGTACCCACAAAAGAAATGTTTTTCAGGAAGTGCAGTATTCAGCAGAGATATGCTACAGTCAAAGCCTAGTTTTTTTAAAAAATAATAATTAGGAATCATAATCATGGTTATTTTTCTTCCACTTATGCTATATTCTACAATTCTTACAGTAGAGAACTGAAAAATGAGAATAATTCTCCCCTCAGGAAAAATGTAAAGACAATTAACTCAGCCAACTGACTTGCAAAAAAAAATAATGAAGGCACTGAGAAGTCACTTTCATATTAGGCCAAGAAAATACATGGATGTGTCCATGTAAGTCAGGGGTTCCCAACCGGGGGTGCGAGACAATATTCCAGGGGATGCCAAAACTTGGATTTAGAAGTTTCAAATATAGTGTATATCCATAGTGTTATTTAAAACTTTTGTAAGGGGTGCAAGAATATATCAGAAGTGTTCTAGGGGTGTGAGAGCCACTGATGTAAGTCATTGGGTGGATGAATTAAAAGTGAATTGTTATAAGAAGAGGACTATCCTGAAAGATTAGTTAAGTCAAAATGCTATTCAGAACTTCTGAAAAATCCTGAATTTTCTGAGTCTACATATTGTTACAATTTCATTTTTTCAGCATTATCAATTATTGAAAAATGAACCTAGAAATTGACTTAATATCTTAACATAACTTCCTTACCTGCCAGGATATAATTTACTTTTTCAAGATTAATCAAATAAACCCCACCTTTGCACTATGTGAAACAATAGTTATGGTTTGATTTAATTAATTCCTTAAAAATTGCTGCTTTTACAGAACAGTAGCAAACTCTATAGGAAAATTAGAAATTATTTTGTTTCCGTTCTGTGTATTTAGACTACTTACCTGTCTCCAAAATAGACAATTTGAAAATAAAGGATAAGATGATTTGTCTTCATTAGCCAAGTATAAAATGCTTTCTTATGATAGCTAAAACTGGATGATACTCTTAGATACCTAGTTTGATTTTTGGGCAAGCCTATTGAGCAGGTAGCTGATTTTCCAAGAAATTATATCTAATTGGCCTACTTTGTGTATTACCAAACTAGAGTAAGATTGTTTAGGTTTTCCAAATTTATTTTTCCTAGAAAATTTTTTTTCCCCTAGTATTTTCTTTTGACAGTTGATATCTGTTGCTTCCTAAAAATTGAAAATATATTAAAACATATTATTGGCTTTTCCTGTTCCAGGGAGACAGCGGTGGTCCTCTGACATGCTACCTTCCAACCACTACAAAGTTTTATTTGATAGGAATAACCAGCTTTGGCTATGGCTGTGGTCGCCCAAGACATCCAGGAGTTTATGTTAGGACAATTAATTATATAAGTTGGATAAACAATTATTTACAGAGTAAAATTGTAACTGTGGAACTTCATTGCCTCTTAGTCTTTTTAATTGTGTGGTGGATAGTCTTCCATGTTCTGTAAAATGGCAATTTCTTTCCATTGTATGCAGTAAATTTCTATTGCTCTTTAAATGTATTTGGTTTTTCTTGGGAACAGTACCATTATCAAAATTTACTTTTTAAAAATGCCCATACAATTTAAATCTGCCTTCCATCATATTTACATTCAAATAATGGTCTATAAGTTTAATATCTTTCCAAACACACTAAAATATGAAAATGAAGTCAGTTCTTAAATAAACATTATAGCAATCATATACATGATTAGTGAATTTTAAACAAATTATCCTAAATTTATATTTTCCACTGTGAAGGATAAATTATGTTTATTAAGAGATACTAGATAATTTGAGAGTATTTTCAAATAAAGTATTTTGAAGTTATTTGGATACTCCATTGTATTATTATTTTTTTTAAACCCTATAGAGTATTTCTTTGGAAAAAATTATGAAGATGTAAAAAGTGAATTTTTTTAGACATGAATTTCCCACAAACATATAATGATTTTAGCTTTGGATTTGAAATATGAAAAAGTGTGATCAATAACAACTGCTGGATCTATTTATTCCGCAAGATAAACTTTCTATATTTCCTAGCAACTGTATAAATGATTCATATATATGCATTAAAATATAGATGTTTTCTATACAAAAAAATCTCTCTTTGAGGCAGATAGGTGATTTTAAAAAGTGAAATATAAATAATAAATATGCATAAGTGAATAAAATGGGTACAACCTAGAATCTTAAATAAACAGTCTTCTTGAGTGCGACAATTTAATTTAATTTAATTAAAAACAAACTTGCTGATATTGGAATTATCAACAATTTTCCAAATAATTGAAATGGTACTTGGAGATCACATACCACAGACATCATGGGAAGGGACAAGAAGACAGCTCTCTTAAATGTATACTAAGCAAGTTAATGCAGGGTTGTGATCTTAACCTGACATAACACTTTTGATACTCAGTCCCAAAAATGGGACACATATAGGAGAAACATGAATGTATAGGAGGGTAAACAAATGAGAAGACTGAGTAAAGGGAGAAAGAGTGAAAAACTAATAATCCAAAGTGACAGAATGTGAAAATATTTCAATCACACTTTACTAGCACGTTTTAAGGCACGTTTTGATTTTGTCAATATATTGCATGTTATGTGCCTTCTAGCTGGTGGGGTATAGGCAAAAGTATCTTGGCTTGCAGATTAGGTTTTGGACCTCTACTAGCTTGTAAAGAACAATGCGAGCATGCTTGGATAAAATTGGAGTGTCCATGGGCTCAAGCATTCCTTTCCTGTTAATATTAACTGGAAACTGTTACTTAAGGAGGGAAAATAGTGAAACACTATTCTTTGTCTACCCTTGTAGGTAATTCAGAAGAATATCATAATTGAAAGTAGCTATGGTTAAGAGTAGGCGTCTGTTCACTTTGTTATATGATATGTATTAAATATGAGAGAAAAATAAGTTGAATGCAGTAAATGTACTACAATACACTCATAGCCATTGCCAACGTGACTATATGCCGAGGTGCATGGAACACTGTTAACCTTCCCACTGAAATGGTACCTATTTATCTACTTGCATTTGCATGTTTTCAAGCTTCAAAGTCCAACCATTTTATCTATGCCTAACATCAATAGCTCATTACAGACAGTTAAATATAAAAACCTTCTGGTCTTTATCAGAGCCTGGCTCAATGTGATCTAAAAACAACTTGCAGGATCTTTCCATTAGAAGAGATTACTCACTATCAATAGCCTGTCAGAGCAATTTCAAATCACAAATCTTAGTCTGCCATTTGTTACCTGGAATGTTAGAGTTCATTATCAATGTTTTAAAATGTGATATTAACATTTTTAACGTTGCAGTCTAGGCCTCTTTACTAATTTCAGAAAAACGTGTTCCCTTTCTTCTTAGCCAAGGCAGTTTCTTTTGTTGTAGGAGAACTTGTCTTTCCAGCAATAAATAATAGTATATCCTCAAAGTCCTTGAACATGCAAGTTTTAAGAAAGTACACATCCAGTTGAGAAAGAAAGTAATGCAATCCATATATTTGCCCCTAGTTGAATGTAATCTACAATGAATGTTTTATTGTTCAAGTGTCACACATAATCAATGTTTTTCATTGTTTTATTGCTTGCTTTCTGAAATATCACATATACTGAATGTATTATTTCTTCCTGTACCTTATACAAACATTTGACTCTCTTCAATAAATGCTTTTTGTTTTATCTTAGTGTTTTTTTTTATTTTTGGGTAGGCAAAGCTCTTTTGCAACACTAAATGTTTCTAAAAATCAGGGATCAGACCAAAGTCCGAGTGACAGAATTTCGTAGCAACACATGGTGTAACATTTTTGTGTCATACCATTCAAATGAGTATGTTTTGCATCCAAAGGATCCTGATTTGCATGGGAGTCAATCCCTTCAGCCCATGCTTGCTGGGAAATATACTTTGAGCTGGGGGAAAAAAACAGAATGGAATGAGTTTAGCTGCCTCTTATATATGATTCTAATATATTTTCTCCCGATAATGCATTGGCAATATTTCTTCTTCCTCTCCTATGATGACCGTAACCAATTCAAGTCACTCATTGGTGCACCATGAAGGAGTACGTTCCCCTTAATCCGACATTGAAGAGCAGCCTGAGGGTTTAAGAGTGATGGTGAACCTTTTAGAGACCAAGTGCCCAAACTGCAACCCAAAACCCACTTACGCATGGCAGACTGGGTGGGACTAAAAAGTTCAATCAATCAATTCCAACTTTGCAAGGTTGAAATTGACTGATTGATAAGCGAAAAGGTTTTATAAAACCCAGCTGAAGGCTTGGACTGGAGTGACGGTGTCAGTGCCCACAGAGAGGGCTCTGAGTGCTGCCTCTGGCACCCATGCCATAGGCTTGCCACCACTGATTTAAGATATTTTTATTTTCTATTTAGTTATTAAATTTGTTTTATTCATGTATTAAATCAGGTGGCTCTGCGCCCCCCCCCCATTACTTTGAAAGAGTCTGCCAGTCAGAATCAGAATAGCCAAGGGGTCCGTTATGGTAGTGAAGAGGGCCTTCACACACACCTCACCCCACCCCGATTCAGCCAGTACTTAATTCAATCGGGCGGCTGACGAGAAAAACCGTCGCTCACGCGCCCTGTCATCTGAGCCTCGACGGCCCTCGCCTGAGGGAGAAGGCGCGCTAAGTCGGCTGCCATTTTGCTTCGTGGACGGACGATGAGCCGCAACTTTGCCGCCGCCGCCTTTTCCTTTTGGGCTTTCCTTGTGCTGTTCAGGGAAGCCGCGCCCAAAGCCCTGTCCTCCCTGAACCTTACCGACGGTGAGCTTGGCCTCGCTCCGTCCTCGCAGGGCGTCGAGCTCGGTACTTGATCGCCAACGTGCTGCTTCGGACGGGGTAGCCTAACAGATCGAGCTTGAGGGAAAAAACCGTCAACGGAGCGCGCGGAAATCCTTCGCCGAGGGAACGCGGGGCCCCGAAAAGGAGGCATCCGCCGAGCTACCCTCCTGCCATTTATGCAATAGTGGTGGCTGTCCAAAGGCCCATCACGATTGCATAAATAGGGGCGAAAGTGGGGGCGCCTCAGGCATTTGCTCTAGTAACGAAAAATAATTGGGGACTACTCGCGAGGTTGTGTTCTGACAGTACGGAGGTTTCGTTCCCTAAGATCTTTGTCAATATTACAGCAACTAGGTTGTGGGCGTGTGATTCTCTCCCTCTTCTTTACTTTTGAAATGAGCGAAAGAAATACAGTTAACCCGGGCGTGGCTGCTGCCATTTCCTCAATTGTCGATGCCATTTCATTGAGAAGCAGTCCCGAATATATGGGCCCAACAGTTTTTCCAATTATTTTCTGTACCTCTTGGCCCGTAAATTTATTGTAGGTATTCCTGTGTAGGGAATTTTGAGAAGCCTCTGGCCGCATTCAATTTGTTAACTCTCAGCTTGAAGGACGCTGATTCATAATTACTTTGGATTGATCTCTTCTGATCATTACAGTTGTGTTTATTATCGAAGAAGGCTAGCATTGTTGCTAATATTGTAGATTTGACTTTTCACACTAATTAGAGCTGTTGAAAGCAGCTTGGGATGTCGGTAGCAATTCTAAATAAAAGCGCTTTTGCCTGCTGTATAATATATAAAGGCAGAATATAAATAAATTAAAATACTCTTATGAGGAGTTTATAAATATTTCAGATTGCAATTCTCTTGGCAAAATTATTAAAAAATGGTTTACCATTGCCTTATTAGCAGAGGAAAAATAGTTGGCCAAGGTCATCCAGCTGACACTGTGCTCAAGATCAATTAAAATTCACAATTTCCCAGTTTCTAGCCTGATGCCTTAATTGCTTCACTTAAGTGGCTCCCATTCCATTGTTGCTGGATACTATTTTGTAAGCCAAAATAAAAATACTAAACCAATATGGTTGAACTTGGAAGATTTGGAATCAAAACTTCTGATTTACCAATTTCACTGGATAACTTTGTGCAAATTTCTTAGCCTAACAAAAATTTTGTGACAATATTACAAGGAAAGGGGGAATTCATATCAATTATTATATTCTGGTCACTGTAGGAATTGTATCATGAGATTAAGCTCAGTTACTTTTACAGTTTGTTTTACTAAAGCATCAATTGTGAACTGCCTATGAGTTCAGAATTAGGCATTTAAGCACCTGCACATATTTTGGATTACAACTCCAAATCTCTTTACAGCTGATCCGATTGACTGTAGCAGATCAAAGTATTAGCTAAACTTGTCTGTTGACTTTACTGCTGCTTCAGTTCAAATGACTAAGTTGGACCAGGGGCCCCAATCCCTGGTCGGTGGACCAGTACCGGGCCGCAGTATGCCAGCAACTGGGCCGCACAAACAAGCAAAGCCCCATCCGTGAGATGCGGGCAGCACCCAAAATCACGCATCCTCCAGTCTGCGGAAAAACCTCTCTCTATGGAACTGGTCCCTGGTGCCCAAAAGGTTGGAGGCCTCTGAGTTGGACAACTCTTCTAATAATGAAAGCTAGTGGTATTTTAAAATCATTAATCTCCTAACAGTATTTAGTCTAGTAACAGCAAATATTTCTTATCCAGATAAGTTTTAAAAAGGCTCTTTGGTTATTACTTTATGTATATTGTTGAATGTTGGTGTTGATTTTTAGCTATTTTACAGTAATTGAAAATTAACAATATAACTGCATTTTGATTTCCAGGATGTGGAGCAAGGCCTGCTATAGTTAACATAACAGCAGAGACTCAAATTGTAGGTGGACATATTGCTCAGCTTGGAGCATGGCCATGGCAAGTTAGTCTTCAGATTTATCGTGTTCCATCAGGTCGATATCGGCATGTATGTGGCGGATCTTTAATTAATAACAACTCGGTACTGACAGTAGCACGTTGCATTAAGAAATGGGTGTATGTATCTTTAATTTCTAAATCTTTTTTGTTCAGTTTGAAGATTTTAAACAAATGATTGAATTTTGAAATATGTGGAAGGAGAGATTCAGAAAAAGTGTTTTAGTATACCTTTAGCGTTAACAACACTTGTTCAAATCTTTTTATCAAACTAGATAAAATAAAAAAGACTAGATGGTATAGGGTTTCCAGCTTGAGCAGGAGTTTGGACTCAAAGATCTCCAAGGTCCCTTCCAACTCTGTTATTCTGTTAGATTCAGCAGCTTTTAATGCATGTAGAAAATACTTTAGGAGAGGACAACAGCTAAAGAATTCCTTTATCTCTTTCCTTGATAGTTAAAATGCTGTTCACCAGTTTGTCACTTGGCAGAAAAGTAAGCTAGGATGAAATTTCCGTTGTTAGGGTTTGTTAGGGTTAGCTGTTAATTGCTATCCTTCCAAAGATAGGATGCCACCAAATGGTGATGTCTTTATATGATATGAATTAAATAATGAGTTTGATGTATTCCTACAGCATTGTTTCTCTTCCTTCCCACCAAATATCAGAGGCTTGTGGTAGAACATGTGCCAATCCCCAGCCCTTAAATGTGCTGGGGCTTGGGTTATTATATCACCATCTTTCAAAGTTCACTCAAAGCTTTTCACAGGTTCCAGCCATGGTTAGAATGCAGTATTGCAAGCTCATTCTGCCCATAGCCGGGGATTTGATCCTGACCAGTTCAAGGTTAACTTAGCCTTCCATCCTTGCATGGTCTGTAAAATAAGGAGGCAGATTGTTAGGGGCAATATGCTGACGTAAACAACTTAGAGAGTGCTGTAAAGCAGGGCTTTTCAACCAGTGGTACGGGTACAACCTGTGGTACATTGGCACTTGGCAGATAGTACGCGACCATCCCAGAAAAGTGGTAGTGGGGGAGGGGAATGAGCTGAACCAGTGACAGTATCGGACAAGCCTGGCTGGAGCTGCAGGGCTGTCAGGGCTCAGCGGAAGCGCCAGGATCAGCGCTTCTTCGGCACTGTCAGGGCTCAGTGGAAGCATCAGGATCAGTGCCAGGCTCCAGCTGGAGCTCGGCGCTGATCCTGACGCTTCTGCTGAGCCCAGAAGAAGCGCCAATCAGCTGGAATGTTGCAGCATCTCTAGGATCTTGTGATTTACATTTAGATGCTTGGCAACTGATTCATATTTATGATGGTCACAGTGTCCCAGGGTCATGTGAAGTAATCAAAACCTGCTGCAACCACCTAGCAGGCGGGGGGGAATAAAAACCAAACACCCCCCCTGCTGCCAATCCTCAACAGAAATGCTCACAACAATGAAAACCTCGGACAGGAGGAAGAGCACCACTGGGTGGGCAGGTAGGTGTCTTGCTCGGCTGTGGCTTGGGGGGCACTTTTTTCAGTGCCATTGTAACTTCGAATAGTCACTAAGCGAACTGTTGTAAGTCAAGGACTACCTGTACTTCATCACTTTTTTCCTTTTTTTTTTTTTGGTCATCCAAGTTTTCGACACCTTGCTAGGCGACTGGTGGTACTCATATATTGCCATATCCTAAAAGTGGTACAATGGGTGAAAAGGTTGAAAAGCCCTGCCGTAAAGAACTATAGAGCAGTATAACTGGTATAAGTGATCTAAGTGCTATTGCTTTTAATTAACGGATTAGTAAAGTTGTGGAAAGGGGGAATCTCAATTTTGGTGGTGCCCAGCTTATAAAGATAGGTAGGGAGGGGTGACACGTTGAGAATGACAGCTCCCTCCCCTTCATGGCATGATTTTCCCCATACTTGCTGACTCTTAACTAGTCAATTTAAGCATGGATTTAGCTTTCTTCTGAAGAAGCCTTAAACTGGTAATTAAAAAGAGTCTGATAAATAAGCAGGAAAAGAGGCTGTGAGGTGGGCATGGGAATCCTCACTCATATGATACCTGTGTGTATCGCTCACTGTGTGTATCATCTCTTAATTGGGCTGATCCCATTTTCAGAGCCAGGTTCCCAAAGTAAAACTGTCATGGCTTATTTCCGGAAGTGAGGATGCTTTGAGTCTGCTTCAGATTTGAGTTGGAGATGGGATGAAGGCAAAATCATAAGGGCATGGCAGAAAAACTCCTGTGTAAAGTTCATTCTGTGATTAAGTGCAAGTGAGGAAAGGCCATGAGTAAATGGGGAATATAGGAGATTGCAAAGATTATTTCTGCTCCTTTAAGGTAGGGACAAATAAAACACATTTTATATCTGGAAATTTGGAATGCTTTGATCTTTATTTCTGACTTCAGTAGAAAAATAGAACTTCTTGGTTGTTTCTAAAGTACTGAAGTAGTTGAGGTCTTAAATTCTCTAGGAAATTATTTTGCTTTCTTTCCTGTGCCATATTTTTCAACAGCAACTTAAAAGGAAGTGTAAAAAGAGGAAAAATTGTCTTTGGAATTTTTGGCTTTCAAACTATGACAATTAAATCCACATCTTCACATACTTAAAAATGTTTCCCTAAGCATTACTTTTTTCCTAATCTATCCGGGGAAGTAAGATGTTTCCAAGCACCATTTACCAATTTTCCACTTATCGGGAATAAGAGGAATTGTAAGCCACCCAGAATCATTTACTAAGATGGACAGTTGTAAAATCATATAAATAAATAGAAATTAATAAACCAGTTGTATTAGCTGTGACTTGTATTATCAAACTATCATCCTGCTTATGTTCTACAGGTGGTCCTCATTTAAGAATAATTGGTGCAGCATTATTCCAATTAAGATCTGAATAAATGATAGTCAATAACTGGTCCTCATCTTTATGATAGTCACAATATACTCATGGTCATGTGATGTGATCCAGGTGCTCAGTGATTGGTTTAAAGTTATGAAGAGAACTTTAGAATTCGGTGTCATAAGTATTCATTTTTGGCTATCACAAAGCTGTGGCTGTTGAAAAGATAGGTAGCATGCATCCTGCCATCATGCATCAGTCTAAAGGTAATCTAAATTGTTTAACATCACTCTTAAGACCCATATTAGATATCACCCTTCACAAAAGCAAAAAAAAGCTACTTTTAAGGGCTCCAATTATTTAATTATTTGTTTCTGTAAAAATATTATATTCCTATGCCCACACAAACATCAGCAGTATAAACTTTAGAAAAAAATCAGAATATTTATCGGATGAGGTATTATTATTATTATTAATTTGACTTCTATGCCGCCCTATTCCGGAGAACTCAGGGAGGCTCACAACATAATAGAAATCACCAATAAAATACATGAATATAAAAACCCCTAAGTTAAAAAAGAAAAACCAATCATTCCACAAACATACACACAAACATACACTGGCTAGGGGCAAGATGTTAGCTGCCCCAAGCCTGCCGGCAAAGGTATGTTTTAAGCAGTTTACGAAAGGCGGAGAGGGTGGGGGCGACACGGATCTCCGGGGGAACTTGGTTCCAGAGGGCTGGGGCCGCAACAGAGAAGGCTCTTCCCCTAGGCCCCGCCAGGCAACACTATCTGGCTGATGGGACCTGGAGAAGGCCAACCCTGTGGGCCCTAACCGGCCACTGGGATTCATGAGGCAGCAGACGGTCCCGTAAATAACCTGGTCCGATGCCATGTAGGGCTTTATAGGTCATAACCAACACTATGTATAATAGGTATATTATGTATATGTGGGACTAAGTGGGACTATGTATAATAGGTATATTATACATAGTCCCACTTAGGAATAGGAAGTCCCTGTGTGAGTCCTTCTCACTTGAATAAAAAATGTACATTATTTTTTTGTTAGATAAACTGCTTTTTTGTTACAAGACCAGAGGAGCCAAGAAGACATTTCCCAGGACAATATTAGTTCTACTGCTTTAAAATGTACCAAATGATTGATTAAATTATACTTAGAAACAGATAATGAAAATACCATGTGTCTGTGAAAAGTTTAAAGTTCATCACTATGTGACTCACTTGCTCATTGATTTCATAATTGACAAGCCACTGAAAAGAGGATTTTAAAATTAAAATTAAAATGGCATTGATGAGCGGGTCCATTTAAAGTACTCATACTTTATTTTTTAGATAAAGATGTGTCTAATAGATATCCAGTAGAAGAAGAAAAAAGCATCCTGTCTTTTTGAATTATGCTTTTTAGAACTACCCTTTTTTCTAACAAAAAACGGAAAACTGGATTTATTATAACTTAAATCAGGCATGTCAAATTCGCGACGTTGTGCAATGTATCATGACTTTTTCCCCATTGCTGGCAATGGGGCGGGCGCGGTTTCGTTGTGAGGCATTCGGCCCGTAGGCCGGCAGTTTGACATACCTGTGTTAAATGAAGAGCAAACAGCCTCTACCATCTAATATGAAATTACTAATTTGACTGGATGATTTCATAATTACGCAGCTGTGCATAATGGGGGCTAATTTGTTTTCTAAGAATTTTCTGAAATATTTTCTTTCAGAAAAAATACTTGCCATACTAGCTTCTTTATTTTCTCAAATGTCCAATTTCTATTCCTGAATCATCTTTTTACTTCACTAGCATGCAGTTGGCTTTCACAGATAGCCACAGCCTAATTTGTGAACTCTATTTAAATTTATGCTTTACAGCAAAACTTATTGTTACAGTAGTGAACATCAAATGTAGAAATTTAAAAAATCTGCTGCCAAACTCACTTAACCAGTGCTTAATTTTATTTTTGTGCCAATTTGTTACTGTAATTTTTAATGGCACTAAATTTGCATTCCCCCCCATCCTGTCTACAGGAATATATGGTGCTAGAAATGCATTTAAATACAATAAATCATTTTGAAGATCTTCCAAACAATGTAGTTTTCTGTCTTATTTCATAATTGAATGCTACAAAACTCTAGAGTAGATTTTGTTTCTCATTTGTTGTCAGTGACCAATTCTGAAGTGATGTGTTTTATATTCCCTTTAGTTTAAGTAGCTTAAAATAGAACATGTTTTGTTTTGGTTTTTGCTCTCTTTTCTAAAGCGTACTACTAGCATACTGACTTTCCTGCTATGCAGTGCTCCTTCATCTACTGTTCTGTAGTGATGTTTTATTTGGCTAATGTCAATTCTTCCATCTGGGGATTTTTAAAACATGCTGGCCCAGAATCTACATAGAAATGAGTACAGAAATTGGCATCTTTCTTTGCAATATGTGTTTACTATAAAATAAATCTTGGTGATTGTCTGAGGTTTGTTGCCAGTTATACTATCAATATAATATTGTCCTTATATAAATTTACAATGAATCTTCACTTTGAATACCATGTATAGCTTTATTCACTATGCTTCAAAAAGCATACTACCGAATGGTAAAAATACAAAAATGTAGCTCCTTTGGAGGAAAGATAAGAGGTTGAAGTTCTTGGCTTAAAGCAATGTTGGGTAAAGGGAGATATGCTAGAGGTATAGTATGAAATCATATATAGTATGAAAAATGGGCTTTTCAATTTATAGTTAAAGTATAGAGTTCACTGTCATCAGATGTGGTAGTAATAATTAATTCAGATGATTTTAAAATGGGGATGAAATAATAAATTCATGGAGAAGTATTAATAGTTAGTAGTCTTGCTGGCTGTATATTATCCTGTGAATTAATAGTAGGAAAAACAATGGAAGAGAATTACTGTATTGTCCTCAATTCTTTGTTTTTAAGTTTCTTAAATGGATCTGGTTGGAGACAGGTACTAGATTCCTTCTTCCAATCCATTTAGAATTCTTATATCCTGTATTCATGTCATAATGCACATATATACAGATTTATCTTTCAGAACAAAAAGATATTGTATGATATTTTTATCTCATGCTTCTGTATTCCAGTTTCCAAATTGAATACTTAAGAATTTCAAAGAATAATTGTCATAATAAAACAAACTCCTAATGGCAGAGAACAGCACCAATTTTCCAATTTTTATTTAAAATTGCAAATTTCTTACTTGATAGAATTCTTAACTGAATTAGAACTACAGTATTACAGATTTTAAGATTGCATAACTCTAAAATTATGTAAAGCAGCCACTGAGGCTCATTAACTCTACAAAGGATTTTATTGTCCTAGGAACCCAGAATATTGGAGAGTTGTGATTGGTTTACATCATCTTTATAAACCTCATTCTCACACCATAAGTCGTCGAGTGAAAAGTATCATTGTCCATTCTGGTTTCAAGAGGGACAGCTACGAAAATGATATTGCAATGTTTAAACTTGTGAAGCTTGTCGAGTACAATAAATATATTCAACCTATCTGCTTACCTCACAATTCTCATCTAGTGACTGATAAGAATCCATGTTACATAAGTGGATGGAGAAACAGAAATAAAAAAGGTAATTATTTAATCTTTCTGCAAATAATATTTCATGAACTAGGAAAGCTTTCATATTTTAATTCAAGTAATCTAACTTATTATGGAGAACAGAGTTGGGCAGTATTTAAGGGGTTGAGAGCTATGCTCCCTTTAAGCCTTCAAAAAAACCTGTGATGCCATCACTAGGAAGGATTGGGCAGATTCTTAGTCCTTCAGGGGTGCATATGGGAGCCAGGAGGCCTGTAGAAAACAAATTACTCCCACTGCTAACATTAAGACCCCTGAATCTCCATTCTTTAGGCTATTGAGATGACGGGGACAACTTTTTATAATGTAAACTCTTGTCTGTCTACAGTATTAATATAAATTTCAGCTTTACACATCAAACTAAATTAAATCTCATTATCTGCTGAATTACTTTATATTATAGATGTGAAGCAAATTTTCTTTTGGCCAATGATTCAAGCAAATTGATATGAGTGCTTTCATATTAGGGTTATGAAATGTTATGGATTATAAAATTATAGGCTAGGAAAGAAAGCCCAGAAGAATGAATAATTTTCATATAATCTACATTAAATCATATGTATTTAATCATGTTCCTTTCCATTATATTCAATATTTAGTGACAACTTCTGGAGATGCTCTTGTGCCTGCATACTTCTCAGGCATATTTGTTTTAAATCAATTGCTCCAGGCATATTTGTTTTAAATCAATTGCTCCAGGGATTGTGAGCCTCACTATTTTGTTCTGGTTTCCTGATATAGTCAACATCAAGAAATTATCACATGTCCCATATAGTCAGCTGAACAGATCCATCTGTTGTTTTGTAGGTAAAGAGAAGAGTAGTAGACTTCTGGGGAAGAAATGGTGAATCGAAACCAGCTACACTGAGAATGGAGGCAATGACTGCAGTGGGATGAAGAGCTGGTGAAGGGACTGGCTGTTCAGGTTTCCTCTCTGAACAGGAGAGCACTTTGGAATGTCCACATGTGCTCCAGACAATTGCAAGGAGATCATCAGCCGACGATCTCCAGCAGGTTTAAAGCACTGGGAGATGAGGGTTTGTCATCTTTGCCCAAGCTGACATTTTTTTCAAATTACACTGGATGTCCTTTCTTAATCGCTTTTGGAAATTGCTTATTAACTCTTTTTCAGATACTAAGAACCTACAGAAAGGCACCTTTTACTACTACAATCCTTAGCAGAAGAAGATTTAAATACAAATATAAGTAGTTAAAAAAACTTTCGGGTAACAACCTACAAAAGGACAATTAGAATGTAGATTATAAATGGACTGAGGGTCCAAATTGTTTTGAAATAAAAATTTTAAACTATTTTTAAGAAACCTTCCCATGATAAAATGCTGTTGTTTATGTATGTATGTATGTATGTATGTATGTATGTATGTATGTGTGATTTTTGAAGGTTGGACATTAGCAGAAACCAGAAGGAACTAAAGGGACAATGCTTAAATTAGAATGAAACAAAACACTTTAATATTGGATGTATTGAAAGATGAATCCAGAAGTTGATTTTAAAAGTGTCTGCGATTACAGATAGACTTTGACTTATGACCACAATTGAGTCCAAAATTTCTGTTGCTAAGCAAGGCCGTTAGATGAGTTTTCCCCATTTTACAACAATTTTTGCCACAATTGTTAAGTGACTCACTGCAGTTGTTAAATGAATCATGCTGTTGTTAAGTGAGTCTGGCTTCCCCAATGACTTTGCTTGTCAGAAGTTGGCTGGGAAGGTCACAAGTGGAGTTTACGTGACCCTGGGACAGTGCAACTGTCATAAATGCATGCCAGTTACCAAGTGCCCAAATTTTGATCATATAACCATGGGGATGTTTCAACAGTCATAAGTCTGAAAGCTGGTCATAAGTCACTTTTTCAGTATCATTGTAACTTCAGATGGTCACTAAATGAATTGTAAACGAAGGACTCCCTATATAGATAAGTGTTTGAAAATGGTATGGAAGAGAAGTTTTATAGGCTATGACTGAGATTGATTTGAAAGTGGATTCAAAATCATTGGTTATGTGAATGGTAGGGAAGGAGATGCTATACTGGATGTACAAATTAAACTGACTGGTATCTTAACAAACCAAAAGAGACCTGGATAACTTTTTTATATTGGATTTACAAAAGAAGCTAATTTTATGAGACGGGATAAAGAAAAAATGAGAATAAAGTTCTAGAACTATTATTTCAGGGAACCGTCAAAAGTAAAGGGAAGGAGTATAAAGTTAGTTTATTTGATCAAGGTTAAAATGGACTTTTGCTCATCAGAACTCAGTGATGAGGCTCTAAAGATTTGGTAGTAGATAACGATATAGGGAGAAGAAATCTTGTTGAATTTTACAAGAAGGTGATAAGTTATTAAAACTTGTTATGGAGAAGTAATTTTCTATATTTTTCTTTTTATGAACTATATTATTTTTTACATTTCTATTTTTTCCTTCTTTTTTCCTATTTCTTTTTCTAGCTTGTAATAGATTTTATCTTTTTAATAATAACACTCAGTAACATTATTAAAAATAAGAGTAACCTGTAGTTGGTGAGCTGCACATTTTGTCAAGGGACCATTTTTCTAGATTGGGATGGGCCACCTTTAGTCTCCATATCAATACTTTAAATACTCTTCAGATATTTATAAGTTTGCACTGCTGAAACGTAGTGGCACATTGTGGATTTGTATAGCATTGGTTTGAAAAACCAGTGGGCTTAAGTTTTAAGAAATATAAAATATATTTCTTATGATTAATGAAGTAATACATCCAAAATTTTGTTTTATGTTTATTGAATTCCTCAAAGAATATGTTAAAAAAAGGTGGATATTAGATTTCTTGTGTTGGCAATGAAATAAATTTGAGACCTCTTTGATTGAAAAGGTATCCAGCTATGGCTTTGGTTTCAAACAGTAAAGGTTAATACAAACTATATTTAGTGAAAGAAAATAGAATAGAAAGTAAAAAATAAAGGAAAAGGAAAAAGGAAGAAAGAAAAGTAAGAAAAAATATGTAAAGAAGTGACTTCCAAACTGCATCATAAGTATAAACAAATTTAATGATTCTTCACCTCCATTAAAGTTACAAACAATTAAACATATTCCTTTCTTTTACTTCTAACAGTCTTAATCTTCATTCAAATGTTTTAGGATTTGATTTTTCAATTCTTTTTAATCTCATCACAAAGAGACCTTTAGGTCTTTTACAATACTTGTTTTTTAAATCCAGTAAGGAAAAAATATTCATGTCATTTTCTTGGTTCATCATTTGTATTTCTAAAATACCAGTTTCTTTTGTATATCTAGTGAGAAATCATTTTCCAAGTTTTTCCTTTGGCCTGTCATTTGTAAATCCACTTTCAATATCTAATTTGTTCTGCATTTCTTCAATTTCATTTTTTAAACATAGTCTAACCATAGAGGCAGACACCATAATTGACACTAATTGATATTGTGGCTACTAATCTCTGGTTCCATTCTTCAAAAGTCTCCTTTAATATTTTGAATGTTATAATATTTTGCATCATTTTAATTGATAGCTTTATGTTTTTCCCCCTCTGCCTGGAATCTTTAGTTCCCTCTAGTGTCCAATTTTTAAAAACATAAAATTATTTATCTTCATTATGACTTGCAAAACTAGAAAAGATTTATTTCCCATGAGTTCTTTGTTCTTTATAATTCCAAAATCTTATGTTTTTAAATTCCCAATTTATATGCCCCCCTTGTTCATTTATAACTTTCTAAAGTCAGTCTTATTTAGTTTTTGCTGTTTATTACAAATTATTTAAATTTTTAAGTTTATGATTAAATTTTTCTTTCATTCAAGATTGAAAAGAACTCACCTGATGTTTTCTAACTTATCATTCCAAATGTCTCTAATAGCTTAAAAGGAATTAAAAAGCAATTTTTGAAAGAGATTAGAAAATGAGGTTAGTAAATTTAGTGTCTTTTAAAAGGTGCTGAGCACTATTGCAAGCAAGATGGCTATTCCTGTCGTCTTCTATTGGTCACACTTACAAGATACGAGGAGTTGTCTGGAATATATGTGGGTTATCTCCTGTCTTCTCCTTCATAGAGAATACAGGAGCAGGTCTACTTACCAGTTCTCCATTGTTTGACACAGTTGTCAACTCTGCTTTTGCAAAAATGTCTTCAGTCAACCTTTCCCCAATTTTTATTTTTATTTCTAAAAATGAGATTACCTATGTTTTTATAACATTTGAAATATAATGCTAAATTTAAGGATGAACTAAACTTACATTGAAACTACCTGGTTCTTTTTTACAATTTTTTAAAATCCTTTTATGTTTCATTTATTGTAATGACTACAATGTAGGTAGGTAGGGAATTCTACAGAAAAAAATTGAATGGGTGAAAAAATGCTTTTTCATCATCTAATGATTTGAAGGCTTAGGGCATTATGCTTAGAAAATAGTACTGGGTCTAAAACTCTCAATATTCTGTATTTTCCATAAAGCTTGTCTTACTACCAAATTAGCAACTGGGAATCTGTAGCATTTAAAGACTTAACAGTTTTATGATGGTACTAGTTTTTATAACCTGCAGTTGACTCTATGTAATATTCCAAGTTATGTCCTTAGCAAAGAATTTGGGTCTATATTTGTTGTTTGAAAATAGTAAACATAATTAAGAAAAATGAAGTGCAATAAATGTAAATAGTGATAATTACCCACTGGTAGTGGCCTTTGACATTTTTGTAAGGCATGTTCATTTCCTAGCATTCAGTGAGGTAAATTGAAGTCTTTGAACACTTATTCCATAATAGATTTGTTGTTTTAAAGTTACCGGGTTTTTTTTACTGCTCCTTTGGAAACTCTATAAAGAATGCTGAACACAGCATACTTCCACATATTTTGTGTTTTCTTCACAGACAAAATTAAAATTGAATTACAAGAAGCTCGAGCAATTATTATTCCACTATATGTCTGTAATAAATATGAATGGTATAAAGAAAAATTACCAACTGATATGATTTGTGCCTCCTCATCAACAAATACCTGTATGGTAAAATAAAAATATTTTTACAAGTTTTAAGTGTATAATATATAATGTCATTTGGGATTTCAGCAGTGCCTAAATTGAATTAGATAAAAGAATTTGCAAATTCATGTATTTTTTTAAAAAACTTTTTTTTAATAAGGAACATCTCAAACTGATTGGTTCTTTTCAATTAATTATAGGTAGTCGACTTACGACTACAATTCACAAAATTTCTGATGCTAAGTGAGACACTTGTTAAGTGAATTTTGTCCCATTTTACAACCTTTCTTGTCACATTTGTTAAGTGAATCATTGCAGTTATTAAGTTAGTAACAAAGATATTAACTGAATCTGGCTTTCTGATTGACTTTGCTTGTCAGAAGGTCACAAAATGTGATCACATGACCTTCTTCTTCTTGTGCCATATCCGTTATCGGACGTTGGCAATCATGTTGGCTATCCTGTTTTAATCAGCAGTTGCACGAAAAAGTGCTGCTGAGTTTTGTCCAAACCAATCCCTTAGATTTTGAAGCCACGATGTTCTTCTTCTGCCTGGACCTCGTTTGGACCTTGGGATACTGCAATCCTCATAAATAAGTTAGTTGGCAAGCGTCTGAATATTGATCACCTGGCCATGGGGATGCCGCAACAGTCGTAAGTGTGAAAAAGTCTTAAGCCACTCTTTTCAGTGCCGCTTTAACTTTGAATGGTCATTCAACGAACTGATGCAAGTCGAGAACTCAACTCTTAGCCTTGAATTGGCTTTGTATTAAATGCAGACAAGATCAAATGCTCTTATTTCTTATAGCCTAGGTGCAAATTCACTATTTTAAAACTTGTTGGTAAACTTTTGTATTCATACAAAATTAAAAGTTTGAAAATATTAAGTGGCAGAGGAACTTTTGACATATAAAAATTTTGTATTTTCATTAATTTTTTCCAATTAGTTTTTTATTTCTTTGAAGTGTTTTGTGTTTGAAGGATTTTTAATTTTTCTGTAGTTTTTCTTAAGCACAGCCACTATATTGTTTTTAACATTTTTTATAATAGTTTTATAGTCTGATAAATGTGTAACATGTCAAGAAATATCAATATTTCTAAATTGAATAAATAAATGAATTTTTAAAAAACCTATATAGTACTTCAGAATTTTAGAATAACATGAACATTTGACTTTTTCCCTATTTTTCATATTCCAGGAAGATAGTGGTGGACCTTTGATGTGTTATTTCCCGAGCGTATCCCAATACTATCTGATAGGCATCACCAGTTTTGCCACTGGCTGTAATCAAGATAAATATCCAGGACTCTATACACGTACAGTGAGTTACAGAAAATGGATAGATTTTCATCTTCATGATAAAACCACAACCACAGTGAACATCCAAAGTATTCTAGTTCCTTTAACTATGGAATGGATAATCTTTCACCTATAGACATGTTCTTAGATGGGGGTATTTAACATTTCTGCTAGTTTGTTTAAACCATATCAACTAATGGAGTTTGTAATCTATGACTTTACTATCTCAACTACACTTGAAATATATTTGTAATCATTTTAGTTAGTGTCACATTTTAAAATATTTATGTATCGTATTAAATGCCTGAAATTTTGTTATGCTGTATGATAAAAATTAACTGTTTCGAAGGCAAGAAGTGATTCCTGCAGAGTGAAGGGGCGTTGTCTTACCTGAATGCCTTTTCTCAGCATGAGAAATGTAGAATCCACGAATGGGTTTTAGAAGTCCTCTAGCCCAATTAGACCAATTAATCAAAGTTGCGACGCCCCTGCAGGGCCTGACCATGCCCCAGTCTCGAAAAAAGGGCAAAGCCAATGATTGTGTGACATGTTGGCTCCCGAATTACGGACACTGACCTAACTGCTAAATTGAACAGGGAGGGGGTGGATTCTACATTCCTCATGCTGAGAAAAGGCGTTCAGGTAAGACAACACCCCTTCTCCAGCATGCGGCCTCTGCCAAAGCAAACTTGTTGAGCTTGTAATGGCGTATAAAAGGCGAAGGGGACGACCACGTCGCTGCCCTACAGATATCTACTATGGAAGCTTGAGTTTGCCACGCCACTGATATGGAAGCGCTATGTGTAGAATGCGCCATTAGGCGGTTTGGAACTGGTAAAGAGTAGACCTGTTAAGATTCAGCAATGCAGGCCTTAATCCACTGGGCAATAGTAGAAGACGAGACCTTCTGCCCTCTGGAACCTGTGCGGAAGGAGACAAAAAGTGCCTCCAATTTACGAAAAGGGGCAGTCCTCTTAAGGTAATGACACAGTGCTCTGTGCACATCCAGGGAATGCCACTGTCACTCTAGTGCAGTGGTTCGCAACCTTTTTCAGGTTGAGACCCCACTTGCGCCGCCCATGCGCGCCGTGACCCCGACCCGGGTGCGCGCGCACGCGACAGGCCGATCCATGCATGTGCGGTGCGCGCGCGATAAAAAAAACACAAAATGGCGGACCGCGATGGGCCGATCCGCGCATGCGTGGCGCGCGCGTGACGGCCTGATCCACGCATGCGCGGCGCGCAACAAAAGAAAAAAACAAAAAAAAATAAAAAAAACTTTAAAAAACCAAAATGGCGGATCGCAATGGGCCGATCCGCGCATGCGTGGCGCGTGCGCGACGGCCCGAACTGCGCATGCGCGGCGCGCGACAAAACAAAACAAAACAAAACAAAACAAAATAATAAAAAAACCAAAATGGCAGACCGCGACGGCCCGATCCGCGCATGCGTGGTGTGTGCGCGATGGCCCGAACCGCGCATGCGCGGCACGCACACGACGAAAAAAAATAAAAAAAACAAAAAAAAATTAAAAAAACAAAATGGAGGACCACGGTGTCCGGCGACTCCCGCGAAACGGTCGTTCGACCCCAAATGGGGTCGCGACCCATAGGTTGAGAACCGCTGCTCTAGTGCATGGGAAGGATTGGGACAGAAGTTCAGCAGCACGATTTTCTGAGCCCAGTGAAACAGTGTATTCACCTTGGGGGTGAACAAAGGATCCAATCGCAATACCACTCTGTCCTGGTGGAAGACACACAGGTCCTCCCTAACAGAAAGAGCAGCCAGTTCCGAAACGCGCCTTGCCAATGTGATGGCCACCAGGAAGGCCACCTTATGGGACAAGAGACGAAGAGTGCAAAGACCTGAGAGGTTCAAAGGGGGATCCTGTAAAAGCCTGTAGATCAGCTCCCAAGAGGGATACCGATGTACTACAGGAGGTCTGCTATTGGTGATTCCTTTGATAAAGGATCGAACCCTCAGGTGATGAGACAATGGCGTGGAGTTGGCACAGGTGAATACTGTGGAGAGTGCAGCCACCTGCCTAACGATAGTGTTGGGCACTAAACCCATATCCACTCCATCCATGAGATATTCAAGAATTCTCGGAATAGTGACAGAAGAGGTAGACAAACCCTTGCGGTTATACCAGTCACAGAAGTTCCTCCAAGTGGCATCGTAAATCCGGTTCATCGCCAGCCGCCTCGAAACCTGAATCATAGATATCACTCTGGGGGAGTAAGATCCCCACACCAGGAACTAATTGGAGCCACTGCGGATCTGGGTGCCGTATGACCCCTTGCGTTAAAATTATCCGCTCTGGAGGAATTCTCCACGGAGGAGCTACGGCAAGGTTCACGAGATCCGCGAACCATGGTCACCTCGGCCAGTGTGGGGCCACAAAAATCAACTCTGCTTGTTCTTGCAACAGTTTCCTGATGACGGCCGGAATCAGAGGAAGAGGTGGGAAGGCATATAGTAGGCCCTCCGGCCAAGGACTGCGGATGGCATCCCCTCCCTCTGAACTCTGAGAGGGATACTGAGAGAGAAATTGGGGAAGTTGGGCGTTCGCTGGGGACGCAAACAGGTCAACCCTGGGCCGACCAAATCGATGAGTGATCTTCCAAAAGAGGTGTGGATGTAGACGTTACTCTGAATGATTTACCGTAGCTCGACTCATAAAATCCGCCTGTCGGTTCTCCACCCCCAATATGTGCTCCGCCTTTAGGGACAGAAGATTCTTCTCTGCCCATGACCCTAGTAGCCGGGCCTCGGACATCAGAGCCCAAGATTGAGTTCCGCCCTGCCTGTTTATATGTGCCTTCGCCACCATGTCCATCAGGACCAGCACATGGCAACCGATTCGCAGAAATGATGAAGTCCCAGGTGTATGGCTCTGAGTTCTAGCCAGTTGATGTTGTGTTTGAGATTCTGTTGGGACCACCGTCCCTGGGTAAACTGAAGTTGGAGGTGCGCCCACCATCCAAATAGACTGGCATCTGTGGTCAAGGTCACCCAAACTAGTTCTCTGGAAAGAGAGCTCTTGGACAAAGCTGGGGATAGCCACCAGAGAAGAGATGTGAGTGTCAGTGCAGGGACCCATACCCACTGGGGAAAGGAGGCTACACCTAACCTCTGGTAAGGGAGCAAAAACCACTGGAGCTGTCTCGTGTGGAGCCTAGCCCACGGCACTATGGCAATGCATGAAATCAGCTTCCCCAACAGCTGTGAAAGCAGAAATAGGGTCACCCGTTTTTCTCTGCGCACTTTGAGGATCAGCGTACGTATGCTGACATGATACTCTTGAGATAAAAAAACTTGGCACAGGTTGGTATCTATTATTACACCCAAGTGTAACAGCCGGTTGGTTGGAGTCAAGTGGCTCTTTTGAAAGTTGATCAGAAAACTATGATCCTGAAGTGTTCTGATTGTCAGTGCCATGTCCGAACGAGCGTTCAGTGCCGAGGACGACTGGATTAGAATATCGTCCAAGTAACACTGAACGTGTATTGGCACCAATCTGAGCTGTGCGGCAAGAACTGCCAGGATTTTGGTGAAGACCCTGGGGGCCGATGACAGGCCGAATGGTAAGGCCTTGTACTGGTAATGGTGGTTGGAGTACCTGAACCTGAAAAATGGTCTGTGACCCGGATGTATGGGGATGTGAAGGTATGCTTCTGTAAGGTCTAGTGACATCAGGAAATCCCCCTGACGAATGCTGCCCAAAATGGAATGAAGAGTTTGCATTTTGAACTTGTGATACACAAGGTATGAATTTAGGACCTTGAGATCGAGTATCATCTTCCATCCCCCTGAGGCTTTTGGAACCACGAAAAGGATGGAGTAGAACCCCTATCCCCATTGATTCGATGGCACCTGCTCTATGGCCCCTATGTTTAGCAGATGTTGAATGGCCTCCTTCATGAGACCTTGCTTTACGAGATTTCGCGATGGGGGCAGGTGATGAAACGGCGAGGAGGGGAGGTCACGAACTCCAGAGACAGACCGTCTCTGATGGTGGTGAGAACCCAGGTGTCTGTGGTAGTGTCTTCCCATTTGTGGAAGTAATATGTCAGTCTGCCGCCAATGGGAGGGGTCCACTCCGAATCATTTTGACATATGGAAGGGACAACCTCCCTTGCCATGAAAGGGCCACTTGGCCTGAAATTGCGGTTTTGGCCTGTCTCTATAGCTGGAACGGTCCGAGGAACAGTCCAGCCCCGCTTGAAAGGGCCGAGAACTGCTCCCTGAAGTCAGGTCTGATCCTGTTTGAAACGACGGGTGGCGATTATATGGAGTAAAGCGTCTGCCCGTCCTTTTGGAGAGGTGAGAAAGTACTCTCCTCTTCTCTCTATTTTCAATCAGGTAAAGAGTGAGGGCCTCCCCAAAGAGGCAACCACTCTGATACGGTGCAGCAACCACCCTCCATTTGTGTCTGGTGTCAGCCCGCCAATTCTTAAGCCAGAACAACTTGAGATAGATGGAAAATATCATAGGATATTTTATATAATATAATAAATATATTTTAATTAACAGAGATGATGTTTTGAAAGCATTAACTAATATTATAAACTGGCTGAGTGTGATGACCTGTGTGCAATTCTATGAAGAAACATTTTTACAAGAAGTGCCAACCAAAAGTCACAAATGGTGTAAGATATTACGCGTGTAGGGGACTGTGGTTTTCCGCACATTGTATAAACTTCCCTTTTCCCTATGTGTGTGGCCTCAGAACATGAACTTCTCTCTTTTAGTGTGTTAAAGGTAGATAACCTTTAGCATGGGCGGTAAGCTGTATAAGAATGACACCCTGCAAATAACCCAGAGTTCAGAATTTGTCATATGAATACTCTGAACCTTTGCGCAAATAAAACCTGTTTTCTCCAACCCTTCGTGGTCTTGTCTTCTGATGTAAGTATCATGGTTTTTCCACTACAAACTGACGTGCGGTGATGTTAGAAGCTATGGCTCGGGCCGAAAACCTGGCCGATTGCAGAGACACATCTGCCATGTATTCTAGTGCAGCCCTCAACTTTGTGACGTCCTGGTGCACCCTTACCTCATCTGGTGAGATCCTAGATTGAAGTTCATGAAGCCACATTAGCGAAATTCTGGCGAAGAATGAGTTTGATGTTGAAGCTCTTATTGCCCATGCTGAGGCCTGGTGCGTTCTGCGGAAAGAAACCTCAGATTGTCCTCGGCCTTCAGGGCCTCCAACATATCCCCTGGAATCTTGGAGTCTGACAGTATGGGAGAAAGAGACTCATCTACTCCCGGGATTTCCAGTGCAATATTGAGGGTAGAGACCGTGTCCTTAAGGGCTGAGAAGGTACCAGGGGATCCCCATTGATCCTGAATGGATTTCAAAAACATGGGAGGGCAAGGGATCTGTTGGTTTTTTGTAACCGGCTCCGAGAACAGTGGATCAGAACTGACCAAAGTCCTGATCGGTCATTTGGGGTTTCACTGGTTCAATCTTTCTGGTGGCACAGGCCTTGCGCAAGAGGGAAGAAAAAGAATTAGGGTTAAACACACCGACCAGGGGAGTGGCTTCTGTGTGAATGTCCTCATCATCTGACCACAGACCCTCTTCAAGGACCTGTTCAGAATACTCAGATACCTCGCTCCCCCCAGATTGTGGTGGTGAAGCCGGATCTAGGAACTCATAGTCCCGGGGACGTGCAGTCCCTGCAGATGCAGGGAGGTTTGACGGCCCTGGGATCAGAAGGGCCCTCACAGAAGAGGCCATGGCTTGAGCCACCGCCTGTGAAATCATGGCCTGGAGCTGTGCGGTGAATGAAGGTTGTTCAGGGGACCAGAGGCCCGCTGCCGTCGGAGTGAAAGATGCCGACGGAATGTGAGGTGGACCTGCAACAGAGAAACCACCTGGGGTTCCACAAGCTACTGAGGTAGGAGCAAGTTCGGTGGCTGGAACCAGATCTTGGACCTGTATCCTCAGATCCTGATCAAAGAGAGAGAGATGGTCCCAACTGTATCCAAGTAAGGAACCCTGTTCAAGGGTCTGCTCGGGGGACCAAGCCTGTACAAGGGGTGAGGGACGTGGGCCCTCTGATGTAGATGCAAGAGGAGGGGAGGTGGAGACAGGTTGGATCTCTGCTGCCCGTTGTTGGGCCTTGGAAAATTGCCGTTCCAACGCCCTATGCCTGCTACCTGCCTGTTTCTCGGCCGCCTTAGAGGTCCATTGGTCTTGGCCTTGATCTTTGCGGCCACTTCTTGGTTGGGTGACTTGCGTTTGATATTTCCACTGGAAGTGGAAGCCTGTGGAATGGTGTTATCTGCCATGTTGAATAAAAACAGGAGTTTTCCAGTAGATCTCTGGAGTGTCCTGGTCTGCAGGAGACCAGGCTACGGCCCACCTAGGTTGTACAGGCCTACACGAGGGTCTGTGAAGTCCGGCCCACCGCTAAGCGGGGAGTCACACTGCGCGATATAAGCCGCGCGTCACCCAGGGAGCTGTCCTCTCCCCTTTCAATCGTTCAGACCCCTGGTTGTGGATACTGCGAAAAATTGAGTTAATATTATTATTTATGCCAATTGTTATTGACTATTATTATTATTTTTTAAATGAGGGACCCTCGTGTCTCACTTAGTGGTGGCTAGGACAGCAACTGCCAGTCCACTAGATGCAGACAGCAGAACAGGCAAGGCAAGAACAGCCCAAACTATTGTCACTGAATGTTGGGATAATCCAGCAGGCAGGAATGGGAAGGTGCTTAACACTGTATATTTTTACAAGACAAGAGTACAGATAATAAGTGAAAATCAACAATGAAGCAGCACGCTGTAAACGATATTTAGAAAAAACAAGGGAGGAGTACTCAGAAATTTCTCCTTGCCAGCTACATGGTGGCCTAAAATGGTGTCTGCAAGGAGAGCAAGAAGAAGGGGGGCCTGGAGACAATGGGGGAGATAGGATCCCCTATGACCCCAGTGGAAAGCTGTCCCTCATTAAATCAAGTAATTTCGAGAGAACCCCCCCCAACTGTCCAGACGGCCCACACTACTGAAGAAATAAACGGTAAATGCAAGGTAAAATATCATCAGAAGATCACAATTGCGCGAAGGGCCTCAAAATGGCGCCCGCGACGATCCGAGCAAGCCAGGGAAACCAGAGAAGGTAAATACCGAGTTTTCCTGTGTAAGGGAAAAACGCAGGGTGATGTGGCAGAATTCAAGCAGAATGAGGCTGGTGGGGCTGTGAAGGGGGGTTGTGATCTCCGCGCTGTGCTAAAAGCGGCGATCGTGACGATCAGCTGACCAGCATAGGAAAGCTTGCCGAGGGAAGGGAATGAGGCTGAGAGTGGAAAGAACTAGGACAGCGCTGAGCCCAGCACTGAACTAGCTCTCCAAAAGGAAAACGAAGAATCCATGAATGGAAATTTACTACCTGTCCTCCTAAGTACAATCGGGAGCCAAATTCTCACGTCTCTTCATGGCTGAGACCAAAAAGAAACTGGGGCATGGTCAGGCCCTGCAGGGGTGTGGCAACTTTGATTGATTGGTCTAATTGGGCTAGAGGACTTCTAAAACCCATTCGTGGATTCTACATTTTTTACCATGCTGGAGAAAGGCAGGTTTTATCGTGAAAATCCGCAATTCTATAGCTGAAGGCCCTGTCCACGTTTCTCCCAGGGGGTGGGGCACCCGGGGGCAGGGCCAATCAGGAGCCTTGCAGGAGGTAAGTCTGCCTGAGAGAGAGAGAGAGAGAGACAGAGAGAGAGAGAGAGAGAGAAGGGAAGCGAAAGTGCCTCTTTGTCTCTCTCTGCAAATGGCGGAGGAGGCCATGCAGAGACGGATGCGGAGCGGTGTCTCAGTTCCTCAGACCATCGGAAATATGTGTTTTCCAATGGTCTTAGGCGACCCCTGTGAAAGGGTCGTTTGACCCCCAAAAGGGTCACGACCCACAGGTTGAGAACCACTGCTGTAGAGCATATGGAAGAATGGATCATAGGATATTATTGCACAGATAATTTCCTCTCTTTGTATCAGATAATACTTGTGGATTAAAGAAGTTTATTTGAAAGAAGCTTATGCTGGATCCAATCCAAAATCACCTTTGACATACCAGTGTAATATTTCATCTTTTACGTTTAGTTAATTTAGAGAAAAAATTACAAAAAACCTAAGTTTTTTATGAGCCCTATAAACGATACATGCTGAATTGATTTCATATGAATGAAAATGGTAAGAATGGGAGAAAAATATGAGAATGTGAATTACTGCATGAAAGGCTATGAAAAGGCATGTGTCATGGCATGTACTATAGAAATGCCATGTATAAATGAATGGAATATGAGTATATGTGAAGGCATGGCACTGAATAAGTGAATAACATTGTTCAAATTAGTCATAAAAATATTTTGAGCCTTTAAAAACTTAAAACATTATCACATCAGAGTACCATAGAACAATATAAAACTGACCGTAGAATAGAGAAATTAACATCTAATAGTCCCATGCTGTGATATAGTCTTGTACCTTTAATAATTTTTGTCTAAATTGCAAAGTTTGTCATATTGATTGTTATGAGGGTTGAATGAAAAGTATACCTAACTTTAATTTATATATGAATATTTTAATTAAAAAGAAATAATTCTTGAAATCCACTGTTTTGTTACTTGTATTTCCTATATTTACTTCTGCACATAATCACCACCATTTGCTACATACGTTGACAGACAAGCTTCTGAAAGTCTACTTCTTCAACCAGATCTGAAATTCTTCCTACATACTCAAACAGTTGCCCATGAAGATATATCTTCAATTATGGAAAAAGGTGGAAGTTGCATTGTGCCAAAAATAAACTGCATACTGGATGGGCTTAAACAGTGAGATCAAATTTGCAATTGCTTTCTGGGTGATGAGATCTAGTGCTGTCATGCTGCAGCAAAATTTCCTTTTGTGTGCTTCCAAATTTTGCTTAATCCATTTCAAATTGTTGAATGTAATACAGACATGTCAAACACAAGGCTCGGGGGCCGGATGCGGCCTGTGAAGTGGTTTCATGTGGCCCCGCAAAGCCATCCTGGAAAGAGTGAGGGAATGGCCCCCGCTGCCTTGGCCCTGGCCCAGGCCGGCCGGGAGCCAATGTACAATTTTGTGGTGGCCAGCTATGCTGAAACGCATTCAGTCTTAGCTCCACAAGGCCGCCCAGAAACAGCGAGGAACCACCCCTGCCGCGTTGGCCCTGCCCCCTGGGTGTATGCTGGGGAGGTATCACCCTTTGAGGAATGAAGAAATGCACCGTGCCTTGGCACTTGCCATGGTCCCACCCCCTTCTGCCAGAGACCCTCAGATCTGTCCCACTTCTGCCCAGGCCCCACAGGCATCCTTGACGTGAACGATGTAGAGCTGACCATGCCCACCCAGTAAGCCACACCCACTCCATCCACACCCACCCAGTAGGCCACACCTACCCTGGCCACACCCACCTGGCCCCCCCAAGGGCAACCGCAATGCTGATGCAGCCCTCAATGAAATTGAGTTTGACACCCCTGTTGTAATACAATATTCTGAGTTGACAGTAATGCCGGGTTCGAGGAAATCCATATGAATAATGCTAACTACTCCCCCTATAACTATGAATTTTCCTATCAAAGCCTAGGTTTATTTTTGTAATATTATGGAAAATGTGCAAATATTGCACATTTGTGCAAACCTTCCAAAATTGAAAAATATCAATCTGATCTACAAGCTCCTGTGATACTCCAAGCATAATAGCAGTTTCCCTTTGCATAATCTGTTAATCGTCCTTAATCAGTTCATAAGACTTTTGTATGAAATTTACTGGCAACATTTGCTGACTCACACCATTATATATTTGTCCAACAATGCATAATACTCATATCAACACAGTCAACACCATAAGCATGTATTCAGCAGTGAATTTCAACTGAAGGAACTCCTTTGGCAAACAAAAGTTTAATATCAGTCCATTGCTTAAGCCAGCGGTTCTCAACCTTTTCCAGGGCTTGACCCCGGCCCGCATCGTGTACCACCTGCCAGGTGCCAATGTACCACAGGTGGTACCCTTAACACTGGTTGAAAAGCCCTGGACTAGATGACCTCCAAGGTCCCTTCCAACTTTATCATTATTATTATTAAGCCAAGTGTCTGAATTTTAATCACATGACCATAGGATGCTGCAACAGTCAAAAGTGTGAAAAACAGTCATAAGTCACTTTTTTCAGTGCTCCTGTAACTTTGAATGGTCACTAAACAAACTTGTAAGTCAAGGACTATCTATATTCAGTCCATCTGGGTCTGGTGCCTTTCCAATTTTAATCTTCTTTATAACTTTAATCTGAATTGTAATTGGCTTGCTTAATATTTGTGTTCTTCAGAAACGTTTCAAATTCTGAATTTTCAATATATGTTTTCAGACATTATTAATTATATGCTTAAGAGTACAACTCTAATCTATACTGAAATTTAAGACAAGTGACGTAATAGTACAATCTGAAACCTGAAGCCATGAAACCATATTGTTTTTCTGAACCTTGCAAATTCTTGAATTTAATACTTGGCCTTTTATTACTTCATATATAGTTTATTTACTTATCTATGTCATGCATTTAATACCTTACTCTCAATAAAACTGAAATATTTGAAATAAAATTAGTCTTGGTAAAATATTCATTTAACCACTGCAATTCTTGCTAACAAAGACAAATTTAATTCTATGAAGGAATATGTCTTTCCACATTAATAATTATTCTGTTTTTAAATGCTAAAATTTGACTTAGTGATGTTAAAGTCTGTTAATCAATACACAAATTGTTTTCAAAAAAGACCTTTTATGAACTACTTTATAAGGCTGAGACGATCTCTGAAGAGGCAATTCAGGATTATTTAAAAAAAGCAAATCTCCCAAAAATATCAGAAAATATGCAACAGAGGTTAAATGAGAAAATATCAATGATGGAGATCATAGAGGCAATTAAAAGACAAAAGAAAGATAAGACACCAGGGCCGGACGGACTACCTGCAGAATTTTACACAGCCTTACAAGATACCATGACTCCTTTTCTGAAGGACTTGTATAATGAAACTTTTATACAGGCAAAAATTCCAAATTCATGGACTGAAGCTAATATTACCTTGATACCTAAAGAAGACACAGATTCTACACAAATTAAAAACTATAGGCCAATATCGTTACTAAATGTGGATTATAAAATCTTTGCTGCAATTTTGGCAGAAAGAATGAAAAGCTTTTTAACAGAATTTATTCATCCAGACCAAAATGGCTTTCTTCCTAAAAGACAGATAAAGAACAACTTAAGGATTATTTTAAATGTTTTGGAGTATTATGAAAATCATCCATGGCACTCATATTTCTTGATGCACAAAAAGCATTTGATAATTTAAATTGGCAATTTATGTTTCAACAATTACAGGAAATGGACTTTGGTGAAAACTTTATTAAAGCAATTCAAGCGATCTACAAGAAACAATCAGCAAGGATACTTATAAATGGAGACTATACAGAGAGCTTTGACATTAAAAAAGGCACGAGACAGGGATGTCCACTCTCTCCCTTGCTATTTATTTTGACTCTGGAGGTATTGACTAGAAGCATCAGGCAAGATATTGAAATTAAAGGACTTGATATTAAAGACCAGAAATATAAACTACAAGCTTTTGCGGATGATCTGGTCTTTATCTTAGAGGACCCTTTGGAAACAGCCCCTAAAACTTTTGCAGAAAATTAAAATTTGGAGAAGTGGCTGGATTGAAAATAAATAGGGGAAAAACTAAAGTGTTAACAAAAAAATCTAACTGATAAACAAAAAACTCAACTCGCCAAAAAGACAAATCTTCAAATAGCTAAAAAAGTTAAATATTTAGGTATCTATCTTACGGTGAAATATTCATCATTAAAAGAGGATAATTATGAGAGACTAATAAAACAAATAAAAATTGACCTGGAAAAATGGGGAAATCTCCAATTATCATTGTTAGGAAGAATAGCGACTGTTAAAATGAACATTTTACCAAAACTATTTTTTTTATTTCAAACAGTTCTTGTAAAGTTGGGTAAGAAATTTTTTGACGATTTAAACGCAATGATATTAAGATTCATACGGCAAAGAAAGAAAGCAAGAATTAAATGTAAACTTCTACAAGATTTGAAAGAGAGAGGGGACTTTGGACTTCCGGATTGGAGACTATTATCAAGCAGCTATTTTGCTTTGGATTAAAGAATGGATTACTCTGAGTAATAAGCGAATTCTCTATTTAGAGGGATATGATCTTCAATTAGGCTGGCATGCCTTTTTATGGTATGAGAAAGCTAAAATACACAAGTACTTTCAAAACCACGCTATAATAAATGTTTTACTCTTTGAATGGGGGAAAGTTAGACATAAAATGTACATGAAAATTTCTGAGTGGCTTTCAACGATGGAAGCATTTGCTTATCCGAATTTGATTAATTACGATAAACTTGTTAGTTATAAAGACATTTTGGACAAGGATGGAAAACTCAAAGACAGGCAAACCCTTCAACAACAAGTTATTGACTTAACATGGTGGTCCTATTTGCAAATTCAAACAAGATATGAAAAAGACATAAAAACAATGGGATTTTACAAAGAGCCGACTCCACTTGATAAAATACTTTTAACGACAGATGAACATTTGATTAAGAAATTTTATAAAAATTTATTAAATTGGAAAATGGAAGAAGAACAAGTAAAAGAGACAATGATAGTATGGGCGAAGAACTTTGAATATTCTATAGAATTAGAAGATTGGCAAAAATTGTGGGATAAAAATATTAAACTTATTAAAGCAGTAACATACAAAGAAAACTTATATAAAATGTTTTATAGGTGGCATATGACACCAGTTCATTTAGCGAAAATGTTTACAAATTTATCAGATACATGCTGGAAATGAAAGCAAAAACCGGGTACTTATTACCATGCCTGGTGGACATGTTCCATTGCAAAAAAATATTGGTCTAAGATTCATAGATGGTTAGTAAAGATGATGAAAATTCAGATAGAATTTAAACCAGAACTGTTCTTGTTAGGTATATTAAGACCTAACTATGGTAGAGAAAATGATTATTTAATACTACATGTATCGACAGCTGCAAGAATAGTTTTCACCCAGTTTTGGAAAAATGAAAACTTATCATCAGATCAGATTATAATTTTGAAAATTCTAGATTGTGCAGAAATGGACAGATTAACGTTAGAGATGAAGGAGAAAGAGGATTCAATCTTTTATAAAACTTGGGGAAAATTTTATCAGTGAGTTGAAACACGTTAGAATAAGAAAAGATATTAGAGATTTAGTATATTAAGTATTAAGCTTGATGTTTAGAAATAGTTGCTATTCTATTAATTATGCTAATTATTTAAAGGAATATTATTGCTTTACCAAAAGTTTGTTGTAACTATACTGATTTACTTTTATAAATGTTTAGTATTATATAAATAATAATATTCAATATGAAGACCTGGACGACAGCTTGTTCGTTGAATCACATATCTATTGTTACTATCCACACCCAGTCCTCTTTATCCCAGTTTCCCTGTACCCCTCCCAACCCCATCTTTCCCTACCCATATAAAAATCTAATAAAATACATTTATAAAAAAAATACACAAATTGTTTTTATCCTCTCAAATTCTATATCAGTATCTGAGTTCTCATTAATCTGATACTCTTGACACTGAATCACTGGTTGTTAGTAAAGAACTATCAGAAAATAGCAATAGCATTTAGATTTATATACTGCCCCATAGTGCTTTATAGCACACTCTAAGCAGTTTATAGTCAGCATATTGCCCCAACAATCTGGATCCTCATTTTATTGACCTCAGAAGGATGGAAGTCTGCGTCAACTGTGAGCCCATCATGATCAAACTCCTGGCAGTGAGCAGAGTCAGCCTACAATCCTACTTTCTAACACTGCCACCACAACTCATAAATAATTTATGTTCTCGTGCAACTAATTGGGTTATAAGATTTTGTTTTTCTTGACATTTGAAATGCCAATGGTTGTAATGCTATAAAAAATGTAGTTCCCATCTTCAAAAAGGGAAAAAATGGATCCAGGAAACTACAGACCTATCAGCCTGACCTCAATACCTGGGAAGATTCTAGAAAAGATAATCAAGCAACAAATCAGAGAACACCTAGAGGCAAACAAAGTCATTACCAAAAGCCAACATGGGTTTGTCAAAAACAGATCATGCCAGACAAATCTTATTGCATTCTTTGACCAAGTGACAAAATTAGCAGACCAGAGGAATGCTGTGGATATAATTTACTTGGACTTCACTATGGCATTTGATAAAGTAGACCACAATCTACTACTTGATAAAGTAGAAAAATGTGGATTAGACAGCATCCAATCCTCTCTCGCAGGGAGCCGGAACCGATTAAATGGTTCCGCCCCAGACGTCTGATGGACCCTATTGGTTTTCAAAGGGCGCTTGGGGAATTGCCGGATTCGCTCGTACACAGTTCGGCAGAGTCCCTAGTGATGGCCTGGAATACGGCCACTACAGGGGCTCTAGACCAGATTGCGCCGTTGCGACCTCTCTGTGGTAGCAGACCCAGGAGATCTCCTTGGTTTACCGAGGAACTCAGGGGGATGAAGCGCCAGAAGAGACGTCTAGAGAAGCAATGGCGGGAAAGCAGATCCGAATCTGATCGAACCAAATTGAGAGCTTATATTAAGACCTATTTGGAAGCGATCACTACGGCAAGATCTCAGTACCTTTCCGCATTGATCGTGTCTGCGGAATCTCGTCCGGCTGCCCTGTTTAGGGTGACTCACTCTCTCCTTGATATGGGGAGGAGGGAGGAACCTTTGCAGGGCAATGCCGAAGAATTTAACATCTTTTTCGCAGACAAGGTCGCTCAGATCCGGGCTGACTTGGACTCCAATTGGAATGCAGTGTCGGCTGACAATGAGTCAGTCGAGATGACAGAGGCCCGTCTTAGTCCTGTTGAATGGGAGGAGTTTGACCTGGTAACTCCTGATGATGTGGACAAGGCCATTGGAGCTGTGAGTTCGGCCATCTGTTTACTGGACCCGTGCCCCTCCTGGCTGGTTTCGGCTAGCAGGCAGGTGACACGGAGCTTGGTCCAGACTGTTGCTAACGCTTCATTGAGGGAGGGGTCCTTTCCGGCTCCCTTAAAGGGGGCGCTTGTGCGCCCCCTCCTCAAGAAGCCTTCCCTGGACCCGACAGCTTTAAATAATTATCGTCCAGTCTCCAACCTTCCCTTTTTAGGGAAGGTTGTTGAGAAGGTGGTGGCACTCCAACTCCAACGATCCTTGAATGAAACTGATTATCTGGGCCCTCAGCAGTCTGGATTCAGATCCAGTTATAGCATGGAAACTGTTTTGGTTGCGCTGATCGATGATCTCTGGCGGGCCCGGGATAAAGGTTACTCCACTATCCTGGTGCTTCTCGGCCTCTCAGCGGCATTCGATATCATTGACCATGGTATCCTTCTGCGCCGGTTCGAGGGGCTTGGAGTGTGGAGCACCCTTTTATGGTGGTTCACCTCCTACCTCTCTGGCCGGTCGCAGTCGGTGTTTGTAGGAGGTCAGAGATCGGCTCCGAGGCCTCTTCCATGTGGAGTTCCTCAGGGGTCTGTTCTCTCACCTCTGCTTTTTAACATCTACATGAAGCCGTTGGGTGAAATCATCCGTCGACACGGGGTGAGTTATCATCAATATGCTGATGATACCCAGCTTTATATCTCTACCCCGTGTCACTACAGCGAAGCAGTGGAAGTGATGAACCGATGCCTGGAGGCTGTTGAGATGTGGATGGGTGCCAACAGACCCAGACTCAATCCCGACAAGACGGAGTGGCTATGGGCTCTGCCTCCCAAAGACAATTCTAACTGTCCGTCCATTACCCTGGGGGGAGAAGTTTTGTCCCCCTCGGAGAGGGTCCGCAACTTAGGTGTCCTCCTCGATCCACAGCTAAGTTTAGAATATCATTTTTCGGCTGTGGCGAGGGGGGCATTCGCCCAGGTTCGCCTGGTGCGCCAGTTGCAGCCCTATTTGGACCAGGAGTCATTCCTCACAGTCACCCATGCCCTTGTCACCTCGAGATTCGACTACTGTAATGCTCTCTACATGGGGCAACCTTTGAAGAATGTCCGGAGACTACAAGTAGTCCAGAATGAGGCCGCACGAGCTGTCTTGGGTCTCCCAAGACATGCTCATATCACTCCAGCTCTCCGCGAGCTGCACTGGCTACCAATTGGTCTCCGAACACAATTCAAAGTGTTGGTTATGACCTATAAAGCCCTTTATGGCAATGGATCAGGATACTTGCGGGACCGTCTTCTGCCTCATGAATCCCAGCGACCGGTTAGGGCGCATAGGGTTGGCCTCCTACGTGTCCCGTCTGTTAGACAATGTCATCTGGCGGGGCCTAGGGCAAGGGCCTTCTCCGTTGCTGCCCCAGCCCTCTGGAACCAGCTTCCCTCAGAGGTTCGTACTGCTCCTTCCCTCCTAGTTTTCTGAAAACTGCTGAAGACGCATCTATGCCGACAGTCTTGGGGCGTATGAGCTGTGCTCTGCCCCTGGGCCCTAGGAGTGTCCCTCCATCAGCGATTGTGAGCTGATTGTGTTTGTATGTTGTGTGAATGCAATTAATTTTTAAATTTTTTATTGTATTGTTGCTGTGAGCCGCCCTGGGTCTTAGGAGAAGGGCGGCATATACATTGAATAATAAATAAATAAATAAATAAAATCCCCACCAGATGGATTAGTAGCTGGCTGATCGGCCATACTCAGCGTGTGGTCCTCAATAGAACTGCATCTACATGGAGGGAAGTGTGTAGTGAAGTGCCCCAAGGCTCTATTTTGGGCCCTGTGCTCTTCAACATCTTCAACAATGATTTGGATGAGGAAATAGATGGGGAACTCATCAAATTTGCAGATGACACCAAGCTGGCAGGAATAGCCAACACTCCAGAAGATAGGTTTAAGATACAGGAGGATCTTGACAGACTTGAACATTGGGCGCTATCTAACAAAATGAAATTCAATTGTAAAAAAAGTAAGATTCTACATTTAGTCATGAAAAAAACAAATGCACAGGTATGGCATGGGTGCCAGAGGCGGCACACGGAGCCCTCTGTGGGTACGTGCCATCACCTAGCACACATGGTCCCTAAAAGTTCGCCATCACTGGCCGAACCCACCATCTCATCCGCCAGAGACCCCCCTGGATCTCCCTCAACCCTGCCCTGCCCGGCTCCCACAGGTGTCCCTCCCCATAAGCAACATTGAGATGGCCACGCCCACCCCGGCCATGCCCACCCAGTCTGACATGACTACTGCAGCCACATCCATCCAGTGGCCACACCCACTCAGTCTGCCACACCCACTGTAGCTGCACCCAAGTGGGCCACACCCACCCAGCACCTGGCAATACATGAGTTTTGGGTTCAGTTTGGGCACTCGGTCTGTAAAAGGTTCGCCATTACTGGTATAGGTGGTACCTTCCTCAATAGCAACTGTGAGAGGGATCTCGGAGTCCTAGTGGACAATTACTTAAATATGAACCAGCAATGTGCTGCAGCTGCCAAAATGCTAACACAGTGCTAGGCTGCATTAACAGAGGGATAGAATCAAGATCACGTGAAGTGTTAATACCAGTTTACAATGCCTTGATAAGGCCATGCTTGGAATACTGCATCCAGTTTTGGTCACAGTGTAAAAAAGATGTTGAGACTCTAGAAATAGTATAGAGAAGAACAACAAAGATGATTCGGGGACTGGAGGCTAAAACATATGAGGAACGGTTGCTGGAATTGGGTATGTCTAGTCTAATGAAGAGAAGGACTAGGGGGGACATGATAGCAGTGTTCCAATATCTCAGGGGCTGCCACAAAGAAGAGGGAGTAAAGCTGTTCTCCAAAGCACCTGAAGGCAGGACAAGAAGCAACGGATGGAAACGAATCAAGGAGAGAAGCAACCTAGAACTAAGGAGAAATTTCCTGACAGGGAGAACAATTAACCAGTGGAACAACCTGCCTCCAGAAGCGGTGAATGCTCCAACAATGGAAGTTTTTAAGAAGAGACTGGATAGCCATTTGTCTGAAATGGTATAGGATTACCTGCCTGAGCAGGGGGTTGGACTAGATGAGCTCCAACTTTATTATTATTTTTATTATTATTATTTTCAGGTCAATCATAATTTTGAATGGTTGCTAAGTGACAGGTCCTAAGTCAAGGACTATCTGTAATCTGTACATTCTTGTACCTTGTGTTTTATATCCATCCTTTTATTTCTAAAGTTTGCTTTTTTCTGTATAAGTCTTTGACTGTAATAAATTTAAAAAATGAAAAAAAGCATTAGGCTGAGGGCATTTTTAAAGTTGGATTTTGGAATTCTGGAATCTCCCAGGGGCCATCAACAGGGAAGATTCTCTGTGCTGCATCACTACTTTTTGTTAATTGGCCACAGAGTGAGTCCCTGCTGATCTGGGACCTTTTGACATCATCATCATCATCATCATCATTATAAGAGAAATGATACCCTTGTTCTATTCTCTTCAGTAGAATTCATTGCTATGAAGCAAGAGCACTATAATTTTAACTTTTTGTTCTTTATAAATACTCTGTGTCTAGGTAAAAAATTAGGAACACAGTCCAATGTTTTTGAGAACCAGAAACAAATCCATTCAAAACCGTTAAAAGCCCTTTCACCCTCAAGAAAAATAACGGGCAATTTTGATTATAGTATTATTTCTTATGTATGTCTTTGGTACAAAGCCTGTCTGATTATGAAGTATCATCTCAATTAAAAAGCCAAGATTGCCATGAAGAGTCATGAGATCCACATTTACTAATGAGACAAATCTGTTTCAGAATGAGTCAAATCCTTTCCTTTAGGAATCAAGGGAATACAATCTTTTTTATTTCTAAATTAATCTGAGTACAGTGAGGAAAAAAATTATTTGATCCCCTGCTGATTTTGTACATTTGCCCACTGACAAAGAAATGACCATTCTATAAATTTAATGGTAAGTTTATTTTAACAGTGATAGACAGAATAACAACAAAAAAAATCCAGAAAAATGCATTTCAAAAAAGTTATAAATTGATTTCGGCCAGGCAACAAAGTGCCGCCAAAAACAGTGGAGTCTGTGTGCGCGTCTGCCTCGCTGTGTTTGGCGGCGCTTTGGTGACAGACAGCCACCTCAGATCAACTGCAGCACACTGTGGAGAGGATGGCCGAGGTTTGGGAGATGGTCTATCCCCATTCGTAATGTGGCTGCCATCCAATTGCGCACCACCAATGCAGCAGCAGGGAAGACAGAAGGCAATCCTGCCCACCAGGTCAGCCTGGCGGGGCTGGGGTGGGAAACTGAGTAATGCCAAAAACAGTGCTTGGAGCCTCCAGGAACTGCAGGGATTTGCGGGCATCTTTTGCAGTCGTTGTCCTGCAATGTGGAGCCTCTCCCTGTAAGCAATTCGACTTGCCCAGGGTCAGGTTGGCCATTGTGGGAGGCTTGTCCCACATGTGCGGAGGAGCTGGAGGACGGGGATGGGCCACGCCTCCCACAACAGCCAACCTGACCCTGATTGCTTCAACTGTGAGGAGCCTGGCCTAAGGTTTTCATTGCCCAGGCTTCCTGAAGGTGATGGGCACCGTGGCCCACCACAACTGAAGAGTTTAGCTAAGCCACAAAGTTGAATGCACATGTAAAGCAGTAGTACGCCCTGAGCGAGGAAGCAGCGTGACCTTTGAGGATGCAAGTGTCTGTATTTCCACGGCTCATGCACAGAATTCACACCATGCCTTCCCATTGGCATCCAAGGAGGCTAAGTGTGGTAAATACAAATAAAAGGACCGATTACAATGCAGAATAGGAAGTTCATGAGTTTTATGGCTAAGTGCAATCTGAAATTGCACTGAGAACATACAAAGAAAGATGAGTTGAAAATAGTGAGGAAAACATACAAATAAACAACCAGAGGAGAACAACATCTTAGTTACTGTGTATCCATCATTGCTAAGAGTTTTCAAGAATCAAAACAATGCCTACTGCATATACTTGCATTTCACCAGTTAAGTACACAGAAATAACAGTATGAGATCAAAGAGCTCAGCAAAGATGTGGCCTAGGGCTGGTTATTGAACAGATCACAAGCTGTTCTTGTGCCAGTTCCACATTCAACCAAGCTAGAAGAAGAAAGCTAGTGGCTTCCACAATAGCCAGTTTTGATTGAGCATATACCTTCTGTTTTCCAGCAGAACACCAAGAATCATTTAAAATCCTGAACTCTATGAAAGGGAGCCAGTGAAATGAAATTTAAAAAAGTTAAGGATGACTGTGAAGAGACTTCCAAAGACCACTAAATAAAAGTAAGCACACAGGATGTCAGAACAATGGAAATTGCTAAGAAGAAAAGGCAAAGCCAAGAAAAAAAAGATCTCAAAATTTCAGAGAGTTGTTATAAGAGACAAGGGGAAGTATTACATCATCCTTTAAAAAATTAAACAGAGATTTAAACAGTCACTGGGGAAAAAAAAGAAAAATCTTTCAAAAGACCTCCAGACCCAGACGATTCTAATTGCAAATTGATATGATAAAGGCACCAATGGACAGCAAGTCCTGATTCAAGAAAATTCTGTACAGAAGCAATGAACAATATCCAAGACAGTTTAGTTTAGATTGTATTCCCTAACAACTTCTAGTACTAGAAGATAAGCCACCACTTGAACATGTGGGAAGAATCCAGAGAAAGAAATATTTTGGAGAATATTAAAAAGGCAGAATATATTTCTCCAAAGGAATAATGGAGAGGATCTTTAAAAGTCAGAAACTTCTCCCTCCCCTGCCTAGACAGAAAATTCAGCAGAAACCAGGTTTTAGAAATGCAGATGTAATAATCAATTCAGGAAGGTTGAGGCCAGGAAGCTAGAGGCTATGAGCTTAGGAAGACAAAAACCTCTAAATCTACGTTCTTCTTCTTGTGCCATATCCATTATCAGACGTTGGCTATCATGTTGGCAATCCTGTTTTTATCAGCAGCCACATGAAAAAGTGCTGAGTTTTGTCCAAACCTACATACCCCACCCAAAATCTAAAAGACATGACTTTGGAGGACATAATAGGATTAGCCCACCAATACCAGAAAGGCGCACTCAGTCAAAGTACATGACACAGGAAATACAAAACCTCAAATAGGAGCAGGAAACAACCTCAAGAGCCCCAGAAGGTATAAAAACCCACCACTCCCAGCAACATGTGGTCAGTTTTCCTGGAGCCAGCTTTCTGTCTGGCTTCACTCTTCAATAAACTACAACCTTCTTTCTAAAGTAGTCTCCATTTCGTTTATTCCCAGCTTGGACTGGACCCTGATGAAGCTTTTTCTTTCTACAAAGGCGTGAAGTTTCATCACATCCATCTGCCCTCTGAATACTTGGCTTACAATTCCCATCACTCCCACTGGACAGGTCCGATTAAAGGCCACCTCAAGGAGGAAAAACCGGTCAATCTCCGCTGTCTTGAAGGGGGATGTAAAGAGCAAATTTCTCCGTATGCTGCCTTACGTCTGGCAATTATGGAAAGCTTGCGGTCAGTTATCTTTCTACTCCAGAAGAGAGATGGGTAGGTAGGTAGGTGTGTGCGTCCGTCCAACCGACAGCGGGAGTGGTGATCGCAATTCTTCCTCCTTCTTCCCCCTCCCCTCCCATTCTATCCACCTGGCCTCCCGTTGCTGCGTCGCAAAGGCCCTTCTAGGCGGAGTCCGCGGGCGCCTCCCTGCCGTTGGGCATCCTTTCTGCCGGGAAGGAGGGAGCTCGGGTGGGCGGTTTTTTTTCCTTTCTCGTCCGGATCGACGATGCAGAGGCGGTTTGGCCCGCCGCTCTCTTCCTTATTTCCACTGCTCTCTTCCTTATTTCCGCTGCTTTTCCTGTTGAGTGAATCCCCGTCCAAAGCCTTCTCCTCTGTGATTCCTACAACCGGTAAGGCCGCCTCTTCACCTGAGAGAGCTCAATGCGCCACGCCGGCGGCACTCCCGCCCTCAAGCCGCCAAAGGCACGAGCGCCGCCGCCGGTCTTCCCCGGAGAACTACAACTCCCAGCAACCTCTCCTTACAAGAGCGCCTCATGATCGGCGTGCAAATCTCACTATGGGTGCAACTCCGCAAGCGGGGAGTGTGGGGAACGGGTTGGCGGTTGACTTGCATAGCTGGAAATCGCGCCCATCGAGGCTGATGGGCTCTTTTAAAAAGATTGAATGGGAGGCTTCTTCGTCCTCGAAAGCAGCTGATCATTGCAAACAGCCATAAAGGCTGTCCTGGGCAGGGTGGCGGTGGGTGCCCTGGAGATTTGCTCGGATTCCCGACCAAAAGAAGCAGAACCTCTGGCGGATAGAGGGATGTTTGCAGGGATATGAATAGGAATATGGGGGTGGGGAGATTAAATAGAAAGGCATCTGAAATAAGGAATTCGCGGGGAGGGAGGGAGAAGTGGAGGTGCATTTCAAGCTGCCTGCATTTTGCACACATCAATCAGAATAGAGAAGGAAGGGAGACCCTTTGCCATTTCAGGCAGGTGGCTGTCCAGTCTTTTCTTAAAAACCTCGAGTGATGAAGCACCCACAACTTCTGACATTAAGTTGTTCCACTGGTTAATTGTCCTCAGTTAGGCAGTTTCTCCTTAGTTCCAGGTTGCTTCTCGCCTTGATTAGTTTTCATCCATTGTTTTTTGTCCTGCCTTCTGGTGCTTTGGAAAATAAGTTGTCCCCCTCTTCTTTGTGGCAGCCCCTCAAATATTGGAATATTGCTATCATGTCACTCCTCACCAACAGAATATTATCAACAACATCAGACATGCCTCTGGTTTAAAATAAAGGCTGGCTGTGTCCATAGTGCGCAACCATCATCTTAGCGCCTATTGCACACATGCCGTTGCTGATCAAGAGCTTTATCCTTAAAACATGCACTGTTGGAAGTCTTTTTTGCCTCCTAGATTGCGGAACAAGGCGAGTTGTGGATGACATAGTAACAGGGACACGAATTGTTGGTGGGCATGATGCTCAGCTTGGTGGATGGCCATGGCAAGTTAGTCTTGAACTTTATCGTTTCGGTAAAGGATTTGTTCATGTATGTGGTGGATCGTTAATTAATCACAACTCGGTGTTGACAGCTGCACACTGCACTAAAGAATGGACGTATGTATTGTCTTCCATTTTAAAACTATTCTTATCAGTATAGAAGAAAAAAAAGCTTAGTTAGCCTATATTGAATTTAGAAATACATTTTTGAATCAATCTTGACTTCTTGAACTTGTAATAAAATGTTAGAACAATATATGTTGCTGGCATTAATTTTTATTATCCCAAACCAATTCACAATGAGATTAGGTGAAAAATAGCTCTGCAAAGCACTACATTAAAAGGCTTAACTAAATAGGCACTTTTTGTTTATGTGTTTAGTTAATTCTATCATACAATAGGTATGAACAAAAGCGATATCAGTGCATTAGATAGTAAGACTACAGCTGAATAAAGTCAAAATGTGTGGGGAAAGATAAAGCAGCCAGAAAACATTATTGAAAGAAAAATAGTCTGGAGAAAGCTGAAGCTAGAATCAGGAGTCTTCAAACTTGGTCCTTTTATGATTCATGGACTTCAACTCCCAGAATTCCTCAGCCAGCATTAAGAGATTTCAGATGGGAGTGGGATTCTTAAAATGACATTTTAGAGTCATTGCCAGCAGCTTGGGTTTGATCTGATCTGACCGTCATGATCATGTTTTGCTAGTTAGAATAAGGTGAAACATTTTCCTTTAGCATGACATAATGGGTGTTTTCTTCTCATTCATATCTGAGGAATGGCTACATGATTTTGAAATTGTGCCCGTGAGAGGAAATTGTTCCGGGCCTTCATTAGTCCAGAGTCCATGTACCTCTGGAACCTCTGCCTTTTTCCCATGTGGCCAAACCAAGCTAAACTTCCTTTCTTTTTTGTTCTTCATCTTTCCCATTTCTTTTTTTCCTCCTCATAGCTTGCTACTGCCATGATTAGTGCCAGGGATAACCCATCTAGATAAAAAGGAATGAGAAATTACATTAGTGCTTCTCACCTGGGACAACCTACAGGAGGAGCAAGAAGGAGAGGAAATGGTGCCCTGTTCTTCAGATGCCACATCTTAGACAGAGGCATGAACTGTGACTGTGAGGAGAAGCGTCAGGTCACCAAATGGAGGAGGAATATCCAGGCCCCACTTTTTTTAGCTTACGATTTAGATCAGGGGTAGACAACCTTGGCTCTTTTATGATTCATGGACTTCAACTCCCGGAATTCTGGGAATTGAAGTCCACGAGTCATAAAAGAGCCAAGGTTGCCTACCCCTGATTTAGATGCTTCAGAATCACTCAGGGAGGTGAGGGAGTTATCTCCAAAAAGAGAAGGCAAATAGTCCCTGGGTTAATCAAGCTTTTTTTTAAAAAAAAAAAATCAGACTTCCCACAGCTATTCAGGAGGCCTGAAAGAATCGGAAAAAACCCTTCCCTCACGGATCTTAGCAGCAAAGATCCTCCCAGGAACTACCAATCTGACCTCATATTTCTCTTCCCAACGAAGACGAAGGGCTATGAAGATGTCCACAATCATTTACTGTCCAGAGCTCCCTCTAAAAGCCAAGTTTTAAGTTATTTCATTTACTTATTCAGTTTTATTTTTATTTCCTTTTATTTTATTTTTATGTCTATTTTCACTCCTGCATCATTATCCATTTATCAGTCTTTTATTTTTATTCTTATTCCTCATCTTATTCTGCTTCTCTCCTGCTGGGGAGTCTGGGCTGATATTTTGAATGCATGGTGGATAAGCTGCATAAATACTATTTTTAACCACCGGGCAGGATGTCTTTGGTCTCTGTATCAACTACCCATCTGCCATTGTCAGAGGAGAACAACAACAAAATGGACCTTGAAATTACTTCAAGGAAGACTGAAAAAGACCAAAGATATATCTAAGGAACAAGGCAGGAAATGTTCAGAGATATAGAAAGGTGCTAAAAATCTTAAATGATCTATAGAAGATTATATAGACACACAGAGAGAGAGAAGATCTCTCTTAGGAAAATTGCCTAAGATACATTTTCATGGCTCCAAAGATAAATCTGGCACAACACTGGAAAAGAGGGACTACTAGACTAAGAACTGAAACTTGGAGAATATGTAGTAATGGCAAAATTAACAGCCTACGGAACAGATTAACCAAATGTAAGCCAACATAGATTTCAAATATATTCCATATGATACAGCACAGCAGATGTGAGATTCTAAAGTGTTTTTTAAAAGCAAAAAGAATTTGACCCAGAAATCAAAATCAGAAATACATGAACATTTGCAAATATTATATAGGCAATTTATTTACCTACAATGTTTTTAATTCTATTCTTGTTTAATCCATTTCTGGTATCCTTAAATGCCAAAATAGTGAAGATTTTGACACTCAGTTCAGAGATTAAAAAAGCTCTAAAATCCTTTTTTTTAATTGTAAAAATAATTTAATGTATTCTCTTTTTTATAGTTAATTTTCCAACAAGGACATACTGAGCGCTAACTGTATACTCTCAGTAACAACTTTGTCTCTGCATTAATTATTATTGTTCCCTTTGCTTATTCACTTTCTCTGTATCTAAAAAGGATTAACAAAAATAATTTTTTAAAAGGTAAGAAAAAGTGTGCAAGTTTCAGAGTCTAGGAAGCTACAATTCTACAGTCGGTTCACATTGATTTCTACAGAGGGTTTTATTCTGTTCTAGGGTCGCTTCGTTTTGGAGAGCTGTGGTTGGATTGCATCATATTTCTAGATACCACGTCCATACTAAAAAGAGCCGGATCAGGGCTATCATTATGCATTCTAGTTTTAACAAGATTACCTATGAGAATGACATTGTCTTGTTCAAACTGATGGAGTCTATCAAATTCAATCAGTATATCCAACCCATTTGTATACCTGATGCTCCTGTTGCTCTAAATGATGAGATGCCCTGTTTTATAACTGGATGGGGACAGACAACAGAAAAAGGTGAAATTTTTCTTCCCAATAGTCTATTAAAAATGAGAAAGTTGGATTTAAAACTGAATGTTCCTTTTTGGTGGTGGATGGAAATTATCCAGAAATGAGGTACCAAATTAGACATTTTTAGGGTGAGGTGTCCTCTTCAGTCAAAGTGCAGCTGAAACCCTTAATTGGTGGGTGATATTTGGGGGGGTTGTACAAAATGTGTCTTATTCCTGGCCGGGAAGAAATTCACTGCTCAGATGTTTGGCCGATCTGTGCCACATGCCTCATATTCCCAATGAATCGAGACACAAACTAGAGAAATTCAGAGGGTTCTTGTAGGTTAAATAGGGTAAGACTGGTGTACTTAAAAAGACTGGTGTACTTTGCCCCTCTCTCCTTCTGCTCTGCATTGCTGTGGCCCCACCTCTCCCATCATTTCCTGTCCTTGTCAGTCCTTTGAGGTAGTCTAAGTCCCGAAACAGACCCAGCAGGAGAGCTCAGCAGGGCAGAGACAGCCTGGACAATTCCTATTGGCTTTTGAAAGCCAATAGAATTAGACTCTATTCAAGAGAGTCTATTCTATTGGCTTTCAAAAGCCAATAGAATAAGAGGGAGTAGCACAGCTAAGGAAAAGGGAAAAAATGGTGGACTGCGTTGTTTGGCCAACCCCCGTGAAATGGTCGTTCGACCACAAATGGGGTCGCGACCCACAGGTTGAGAACCGCTGCTTTAATTTAAGCACGGCATGCCATACATGTTTCTGCCATTCCTCCAGATCTCACACTTTCCTAAGCCATGCATCGCTGTCAATGTGTTGCTAAATGTATCCAAACGGCCCGCTTACCTTTCTCTCCATCTTCCTATACCTTCCTCTCCTATATCTTTCTCTAGCATCCATCACTGGTGATTTTATTTCTTCCCACATTCTCCTGATTCTGGGATATCTCTGCCTACAACATATATGTTTGGACAAAAGACCTGCAGTTCCAGGTCTGTGTTGAGATGAAATATGTGCTCTGTGTCCATATCAAACATGTTGGTCTAGGCATGGTCTATCCAAAATTCTTTGCACAGACTTTTGAACAGAATATGCTGAACAGCACAGCATTTAACAAATGGGGAACAATGCTCCTACCTATTGCAGGTTTTATCCTGGGACAATGAATAAATTTGGTGATGGATCATACGGCACATGAACACAACTGCCTCCTCCTTAGTCACGCACATGTAAGAATTGTAATGAACTTTATGCCCTGTAATCATCCTACTCCTCGATCATTCTGTGCTATTTTTTCCATTGTTTCTCTACTTCATTCCTGTCTAAAGTGGTTTTGTCTTTTCATAGGAACCGATATATTTACTCTGCTTTTTACAAACCTTTTAACCATTAATTTTATATTCAGAAAATTGGTTCTGCTGCCAGAATCAACTTTCTGTTATAAATATTGAAAGAAGAGAATATCTGTATTCTCATATTTTTCTACAGTTAGTTTACCTGTTTTTATCTTTCATGAGAAGGGATCACCTGAATCTGCATTAAAAATTGATGCACCTTTAACCATGTTGTTTTTCTTTGAGCATGTCAATAACATATTTCTTGCTTCGGAAAGTTAGCTGATCACTCAGCTCAAAGTATAACCATAGATGCTATGAAGGAACATTGGTTCCAGTCAATTGCACTACTATACCTCAATACTGCCTAAACCAACAGGGTCCAAGCTTGGCAACTTTAAGACTTGTTGGCCAAGGAATTCTGGGAGATGAAGTCCACAAGTCTTAAACTTACCAAAGTTGGACAACCTTGGCCTAACAGTTAAAGGTTTGCCTGTTGGAAAAAAAATGAGAAAGAAGTCTGGCAGAAAGATAGCATTGCATTGTAACTTTTCTCTGTACCAGGGGTAGGCAACCTTGGCTCTTTTATGACTCGTGGACTTCAACTCCCAGAATTCCTGAGTCAGCCATGCTGAAGGGAAAGGGAGAGGTTTCCAAGCTGAGCCATGCTGGCTCAGGAATTCTGGGAGTTGAAGTCCACGAGTCATAAAAGAGCCAAGGTTGCCTACCCCTGCTCTATACCTACTGGCTGTGTTAAGTGCCACATAAAATTCATCTCATATCCAAATGCTGAAAGAATCTCTTAACTTTTCTTTGGGCAAGTGACTGGGTCACTAGATGGAAACAAGGAGGGTTCATGTTGTTAGGTTTAAGATTGTTACGAAGCACCAAGAATATTCTGCACATTTTTACATTTTTGCCTGAAATAGACATACCGTAGGAGTACTTCCAGCTTTGTTTTGAATTATCATTTTAGAGAGAGAGAGAGATGTATTACAAGAAGCACAGGTCGATATTATTCCAATATCAACTTGTAATAAACATGATTGGTATGCAGGAATGGTGAAAGATAAAATGCTTTGTGCCGGCTCTGAAAAAGGAGGAATTGATGGTTGCCAGGTAAAAGAGAATTTAATTATAGAGCACTTTTATTTGTTTATAAAATTTATTGGCTGCCCCTCTTACTACACACTAACTCTGGGCTGCTTACAATCATAACATATAAAAATTATATATATATATAATTTATATAGATAGATATCTATATAGAGATTGTACCGGTAAAAAGTATAACTGCAGTACAGCAGTTAAAAATGTCAAGGTGTAACCAATCAGACCGATCTGTCTGAAAAAACTTCCTGTATAGATATAGATATATAATATATCTGCCTTTCGTCTGCCCGTAGACCCTTAATTGGGTCGAAAGTCACCCTGGAGGGGTGACTTCCGATGAGGAGGACTCTTGTTGATTGCGGGGGGGGGAGGAGGCAGCTCCCTCCGCGGTCCGAGGCAGCTCCTCAGGGCCGACAGAGAAAAGATTGGCCAGTAACATGGCCGATCATTTAGCTGCTCCAGCCGAAAGTCAAAAGAACATCTAAGTGTTAAGAAACCATCCTGGATGATCCTGGTGAGACTTTTCCCTCTCTCTTTTTGCCTAACTACTTTCCTGTTAAAAGCCTTTTGGAATTACTTCCCTACTTTGAAAGAGCTGCCTTTGTTTATCTGGGGAAAAGAGCTTTCTATAACAAAGGAAAAAACTTTTATTGACTATTTTACTTTTGGTTACTTTAGGCCCTGGAAAAATCCTTCTCATAAAACTTTATTATTATATCTTCTAAGCTGGAGAATATTGTTTTCTTATGTCTTGGATTTATTTTTTTAAAGGGATAAATCTTTATTGTTTGAAAAAAAAAACCACCAACAACTCTATGAAAAGCCGGAAAAGAGATTTATAGCTTTTTGACTTTGCTAATCTCATTCTTAGTGTCTGGGAGAGACTTTCATAGTTTACTGAGGACATCTTGTGGAGAAATTTAAAACTGCAACCATCTCCTGTTTCTTTGGTCCAACAGCTGTTATTGGTAGGGGTGGATACTGACTAAATGTTTTGGAATATATTTTGTCTCCACTAAAAGATAATAAGATTGGATTTAGTTACTACTGAAATGGAGAAACCATATTTACAACTCAACTGTAAACTCATACTGGAAAAAATTTATGAAGCTACTGAGGAAATATGTTCCCAAATAAGAGAGAGAACTGCAGAAATAATAAACAGAAATTCTACTGTGAACTTACAAACTGACCTTCAGACTCTATTTGACCTTCAGACTCTATTTAATTTACATACAACCTACGGAGACTTTGGATGACCAGAAAATGATTGTAACTAAACTATCTACAATTGCAAAACTAACAGAAATGGACTTGAAATTACAACTGTTGGAGAATTATGACAACTTTGATAATCATCTACTAATTATAAAATTGGACATGATCGAGTGTTTTATCCAGCAGACAGGAGCCAGGTGTCAAAAACAGAGGATGGGAGGTCTTTTATTGACCCAAATGACATTACAAGCAATAATGGGAGATCTATTTGCTGAAATAGAGGCTTTGTTATGGAAACCTGCTTGGCATAAAAAGAAAGTCAGAATAAGACTAAAAAGAGAAATTTAAAATTATATGTAATGGATTAAAAAGGTTTTGAGAAATATGGATTGATTTAAGGACTAAGATTTAGAGTTGAAAATTTGTGATTATTAGAATAATAATACAGAGTAAGAATGTACTTTTTGGAATAATATGTTTATTTGTATGAAAATTATTTTGTAATGCAATGAGAATAAATATGAAAGAGGTTTTTAGAAATTCAGATTGCTTTAACAACTAATTGAGTGTGTTAAGTTAGTAAGATGATGTTTTGTGTAATAATAGGTGTGTTCTTTTTTTTTAGACATGATAATTATTTGAATGAGATTTAAATGTTATCTGAAGAAATAAGAGAGAGTTGTGATAAAATTAATGATTTATGGGATTATGAATTAGAATATATCTGGATTAGTATTTTAGAAGGGATACCTGAAGTGATAATATGTTTATCTAAGATTAAATTGGACTATGGTAACTGTAAATTAATAAAGTTCAAAACAGGATTAGGATTTATAGATATGTAATGTAGAAATGGATTATGTTAAATAGGTTATATTATTTGAGGGAAATATTTAATGTATTTACTTGAGCTATTATATGATTTTGTTTTTGGATGATTGATCACCTAACCACCACGGTGTGTCTTGAGCATTCTGTTGTAAAAGTTAAAAAACCAATAAAATTTGTTATATAAAGATGGGGAGGGTGGAAGCAGAATGGGGTGGGGAGGTGGGATCTGTTGTTAAACTGGGACCCACCTCCACTGTGATGCTCCCTCATTGGAGCCCCACGCTAACTGGCAGAGCCTGGTTTTAGGCTCTTGGGGAAAGTCAGAAGGGTTGGAGCTGACACTACTATGGAGTTGGGGGGTTTGGGGGGGAATAGATGTTTCAGAGAGTGGGGGCAATGGCAGAGAAGGCCCTTCTCCTGGACCTCACCAGCTGTAATAGTTGGGTTGATGGGTGATCAAACATGACATAAAGTGAATATTTTCAGAATATTTAAGCTTTCCCCCAGGTTTGAAGTTAGGAAGGTTCAAGGCTGCTTCTTGGCAGCTATCATTGGAGGACTAGATTTTCAGAAAAGTATCAGGAGGTCTGCTGTGGAGTTCCCACAATCAGATGTTGAGAGACTGACTTGCACATTTTGCAGTATAACCAAGGCAAGACTACCTCCATTTCCAGGAAGGGGGTATCTTACAGAAAAACATTTTTCCCCTGACAAATCATGAAAGGTGTAGCTCACAATTTTTTTGCTGAGAATATGCAGTGAGCCATAATACGTGGCTCAGTTTTAACATATGAACCAAGCTAATATTTATACATACAGTACATGGATTGTGCAATATCAGCCAATTATGATTTTAAAATCTGGTTGAGCAAAGTATGCTTCATGCATTAAGTAAATGTGTTGGATAATAATATCTTTCCCTCTAATATTTGAGAATTTCCTCCACTGATATTTTCTTCTTGGTGTGTTATGTTCCAGGGAGACAGTGGTGGTCCTCTTGCATGCTATCTGCCAGATGTCACCAGGTACTATCTGGTAGGGATCAGCAGCTTTGGTTTCGGTTGTGGCCGGCCAAAGTTGCCAGGAGTCTATCTGCAAACAGGGTTTTACAGAAGTTGGATACAGTCTCAAGTTATTTTATTCGACAAAGCCACGACTATGAAGACTCCTTATCTTTTCTTTTTGACTGCAGGATGGATAGTTTTCTGCAATGTTTTATGAAAAGAAAATCCCATTGGACTGGGATATCTTAGGTTTCCAACTTGTGTCCATGGTGTAGCAATATTTATTATTTTTAACTGCTAATATATGCAATAAAATATTGCCCAATCAGTGCAATTTATTGTGTTTGAACTTTAGAGTTGATACTTCGTCACTGACAACTGTAGGTTTGAGAGAAATTACTTTTTCAGGTTTTTTTCCCCTTAATACTTAACACTGGACTTAATATTATAAACTTTGACCTTAACAATTGTTCCCTCTGTTGCTTCCCTTATGGTAAACTAAACACAGTATATTTTTAATCTGTCCAGAGATAACAGATTTTATTTTTTTTAAACTGTTTGCTTACCTTCCTCCCTGTGTGAGTACGTTACTCCATGGCCAGATTGTTGGTGGAATTCTCCGATCTTGGGTCAAAGTGGTGATAATAGTGGTGGCATTTCAACCCTTTTTCTTTGGCCCAAACTCAGAGGTGACCCAGTGACCCTTGGGCACTGTAGCAATCACAGACCTGGTCCAGCTTATTCAGGGCCCAACTCTCAGAGGAGTTCACATGTAAGATTAGGATGGTTGTGGGATAATCTAAAGTGGCGGGGGATACTAATACCAGCCACTTTCCATGGTTAGATCATGCCCCTTTTATTCCAGGGTTTCTCTATGACTGCCTTCCACTGCTGGAAGTTGGGGCCTATTCAACTGGCTAACCCCAGGCCAGAGGGAACTTAAGTATTTTCCTGAAGCTCTGGTACATGGTTCTACTGAGGTCCTGGTCAAGACTTGGAACAAGCTTAGTTATCTGGGAAGAGTCCTTGTGATCTGGACCCATGTCTCCTGTTTGGCAAAGCCCTCCTAGGTACTGTAGTGGCACATAATTGGTTCCAAGCTGTGGTTAGTAATTCATTGCAGGAGGGGGTGGTATTCCCTGTCTTGAAAAAGGCGGTAGTCTGCCCCTGTGCAAATGGTCATCCTTCGATCCCATAAGGTTTCATTCAGTTTCCAAATTTCTTTTTTTTTTTTTAGAAATAATTGTTGCAAGGTCTTCTCTGGATCCTTTTCATCAGGGTTTAGGCCAGGTTATATTACTGACATGACATTGGTCTCTATATTCTTGCAAATAAAGATTTGTTGGAAATCAGTCTTTCTCATCCTGGAAACGGTTGTTTAAAAACATTATTTAGCCATCCATCTCTCAACCAACTCCGGGCAGCTCCCAGTCAAAAATTCAAAAATTAAAAGAGATAACATCATTTTAAAATCTAAAAACTCAAAAAGTTAAAACATTAAACATTGAAAACAACAAAAACCTGTCACCAATAAATGCTACTATGCCATCTTCTAAATTCCCAGCCGCTTGTGAGAAAAGCCAGGTCTTTAAAGCCTACCCTATCTGACCTGATAGGATGGGTGGATGTCCTTAGGGAAAAGCAATCTGCAGGTAGCCTGGCCCAGTGCCATTTGAAGCTGAGGACGAGCGCCTTGAATTGTACTGGAAACAAACTGGAAGCTAGTACAGGTGTTACATGGGCAAACCTAGGGGCCTTTCATTACTGTGCTTGATGCTGCATTCTGGACCAGTTGAAGTTTCTGCATAGTCTTCAAGGGCAGCCTCATGTAGAGCACATTGCAGTAATCCATAAGGGAGATGACTATGGGCAAGCAGTTCTGGTCCAGGAATGGGCCCAACTGGCACACTAAATGTGTGCAAAGATCCCCCTAGCCACTGCTGCCATCTGCTTGAACAAGAGCCATGAGTCCAGGAGAAACCCGAGGTTGTGCACCAGCTCACTTCAGGAAAGTGCCATCCTGTCCAGAGTCAAAGATGAAGTATGTAATCCTGGGGACCAAAACCCCATAGCCATTCCATTTTGCAGGATTGAGTTGAAGCCAGTTCCTCCCCATCCAGACCCTTATAGCTTCCAGGCACTTGACCAGGACCACCACCACACTACTTGTGTGGCTAGGAGTGGAGATATATAGTTGGGTATCATCAACATACTGATACCAGGGGCTTCCGGTTCTGGATCGCGGCGCTCGCGGACATGTAGGGAGAGTGTTCTCTCCGCCGCCCGGTTTCCCTTCATCAGGCGACCCTGAAAAGAGTCGTAAGTTGCCTTGGAGGGGCAATGACCATGAGGAGGACCCTCGACAGATCGCAGAAGGGCAGCAGCCCTTCCGTTTGATCCAAGGCAGCTCCTTTGGACCGTCGGAGGAAAAGATCAGCCATCAACATGGCCGATCACTAAGCCGTGCCAGCCGAAAGCCAAAATTATCACCAAGCACAACGAAAGCACCGTGGAGGATTTGGGTGAGACCTACCCTTACCTTTCTTTTACCCCAACTACCTTCCTCTGAAAGCCTCCTGAAATTGCTTCCCCGCTCTTAATACAGCGGCGTCTGCCTACTCTGGGAAATTAAGCTTTGAAAAGAAAAGAATAACTAATCTAAACAACTAAATAACTGGACTTTCATCTTTTGGACACTTTGGGGTCCCAAAAAGTTCCTATTATAGGGACCTATTATCTTACCTATTTGTTAAGTTGGAAAAAGAATTTTTTAACTGGATAAAAGCCTAACTGGTGTTTAGAAAAAAGATTCTATAGCCTATCGGGGACATCTTGTGGTGAAGCCTGGTATAATAACTGAATTTCTTTGACTGTGAGGCTTACCTACTCCCTAAATTTGCCCTTCACATTATCTAAAAAAGATAAGAACCTGAAACAGCTGGGTGGTGAAAACAACTTCTAGGAACAGTGGAGGTGGACATTTGCTGACTTTCCTAAACATAGCCTCCACTAAAAGACTATCTCTAATCACCATAGAAGTGGAGGAATCCTACCCACAACTTAACTATAAACTTATACTTGAAAAAATTCTTGAAGCCACTGAGCTAATGAACTCCAGAGTGAAAAACAAAGATGTCACCTTAAAATTACAAATTGAAGCCCAGATTCCAACTGATCAACTTATAAACCAAAAAATAACAGAAGAGGAACAAACTAACATCAAAGAGAACTATAAATTACAAATTGAAGCCCAGACTCCAACTGATCAACTTATAAGCCAAAAAACAACAGAAGAGGAACAAACTAACATTAAAGAGGATTTTACACAACAACAAACACAATTTACTGAGGACTTTGACAATTGAACTCTGACCTTAATCACAGTACCTGCATCTCCAAAAGCAGCAGAAACTGAAGAAAGCAACATTAAGACGGAAGATGCCATAGATCAGTAAACACAACATACTGAGAACTTAGACAATCTAGGCAATCAAATAACTACAACACCGGATATGACCTTTCATTCTAGCCAGACAAAACTGGAAGAAGACCAGACTGAGCAGATGACAAATACTTCAAACCAAATATCGTGATTTGAACTATTAGGGCAACAATCTAATGATTACAAAGGGGCCAGTTCCTTTGAAAATTGATAACTGGATGCTCTCCCTTGATTCAAACAATGTGTGTAGGTATGGAGACCCATCAGAGGATTTAAAGGCACTGGTATGGAAGCCTGCTTGGCACAAAAAGAAAGCTAGATTTTAAAATGGGATCTTTTTTTTCCTTTTTCCTTTTTCCATTGACTTATGATGGAACAGCTTAAAATCCTACTTAATGGGCTAAGGAGACTTTTAGAGATACTGATTGATTTAATATCTAGGATTTAGATCTATAAAGGAAATGAAAATTAGCCATTAGATTATAGTTTTGAATTGTAATATGGAAGTGGATTTGTGACAATGAAAGATATTTTACTAATAAATGATGAGGTACTAGGATGAGAAACAGAATATACTTGTGAAATAAAGCAGAATGTAATCATCTGAATGTGTATTTGAGACATGGCAATTATTTTGTAATGAAATTAGGGAAATTTGGGTTACCCAAAGTTTAAATATTACAGTTATCAAAAGCTAAATTGGAAAACGGTAATTGGAATTAGGTCAAACTTAAAACAGGACTTGGATAAATTATATTGACATTGCATTGACTGAGCTATAACTAGAATTGTATTAACTTGAATATGATCTAATTAAGGGAAATAGGGAATTTTTAATGACACAACTGAGATATGTATGAAAAATTTTGTTATTGGACTGTTGACTACCCAACCACCACGCTGCTTTCTAAACACTTGATGTAAAAGTGAAAAATCAATAAAACTTTTTTTAAAAAAAAACATACTGATACCAAACCCCACAGTGACAGATGACCTCCCCTAGTGTTTCCATGTGGATGTTAAAAAATAATTGGTGAGAGGCTTGAGCCCAAGGCATCTTTCTATTTCAGGGATCTAGGGCTTGACCCTCCCTCTCCTAACACTACCGACTGGAACCAGTCATGGAGGAAAGAGAACCACTATAACACAGTGCCTCTCACTCCTAACCCCAAAGCTAGTCCAGAAGGATACCATGATCAATGGTACTGAAAGCTGCTGAGAGGCCCAGGATGGCCAGAATAGTTGCATCATCCTGAGCCCTGCAAAGGTAATCAATGTGGTCAATGTTGTTTCAGTGCTGTGCCCTGGCATGGATCCAGACTGAAAAAAAGTCCAGATAACCTGCTTCATCCAGTGTTCTCTATAAAAGCCATCCATTCCTTACAATAGAGGTCCCCAACCTTTTGGTTACCAAGGACCGGTTCTGTAGAAAAAGGTTTTTCCACGGACTGGAGTGTGGTTTTGTGTTGCCTGCATCCCACGGATGGGGCTGTTTTTTTGTGTGGACCTGTTGCTGGCATGCCACGGCCTGGTTCACGGACCAGGCGTTGGGGACCCCTGACTTACAAGACTATCTTGTTATGTATTCCACAGCTAGTTAAAAAAAATGCAACTGTGCCCATTGGCTGGCTCAATTCCTAGTGAGAACATGGCGTTTTCTTCACAGCAAAGTGAAAGTGGTTGCCCATTGCTACCTTCCAGGATATTTTTTCAACGTCCTGATATAACAACTCTGGTTTTTCCTGATGGTCCCCCATCCATGTACCAATTAACTAGAACTGTCATTATTTTTGAGATTAATAAACAATTAATGCTATTTAATTTCATATGGGAAAAGAAGTATTAGATATTCTGACAGGCTGAACAAATTGGAAAACATTTTTGATTATTTTTATTCTTGAAAATGTTTAAATTGTTTAAAAATTAAGATTAAGAAGGTATCTTTCATCAGATAGCTAATCCATTGGACGTTACTGAATTTACTACCGGTAATACTTGCTACTGGCAATCTTGTTAAATAGTACATGAAATTAGTGATAATGTGGAATACTGTTGCAATGCAAATCATGTTTAGTTTTGCAAAGCATCATCAGCAGGCTGCATACTGTTTTTTTAAAAAGCCTCTTCTTGTTCTGAAATAACATAATTATTTTAATAGTTTCTGAATCCCAAAATATTTGTTGCTACTGTTAAATATATTTTGAGATATACATATAGCAATATTGAGCTAACATTAGCAAAAGATAACATAGGTATCAGAATTTATGTTAAGTGTTAAATGTCAAATGTTGGTGTTAAATCTGAAAACATCAATCCTCTTCTGAACGTAATATTAATAAAAGCACAGAAGTGAATTCAACTGTAGGAGCTATACTGTACTTTAGTCTTGGTGGTTGCGATCCATAGCAGGGACTAACCACACAGGTGCTCTGCTTTATGAACAGCAGCTGTTCGCAATTTTATGCATGTGAACAATGTGGCAAAGCAGATTTGTGTGTTGGGATGATGGGTGTTTGCAATCTGACATTGTGCGTGCGTCTGTGTGTGTGTGTGTCTGTGCATGTGCACCATATTTAGAGATCATTTTTAAAGAAATAACTAGGCACTTTCTGATAAGTTTTATTTATTAAAAGTTTTTGTAGATATATATCATAGGCATTTTTTTAAAGAGTTCAACATTCAGGTGAGGATAAATAATTGGAAAAGTTCATGTGCATATATATATATATATATATACCCTTCTCTCCACAGTACATAACTGTGGAGCTCTGGTGCAAAACTAATAGCTTCGGCTACATTTCACCCTGAACATCAGCCCTCTATGTTACGTCACCACATAACATTGGCTGCTGAGACTTACCTAGCTCTGCTTGTGCCTGCAGAAAGTGGGAGCCCTGAAGAGGAGCTTCCAAAGATACCCATTCCCAGAATCTAATTTCTTTTTTCAGAATATTTTAAGTACAGAGATAGGCAACTTGTTGTCCTCCAGATTCATGGATCACAACTTCTCACAATCCTTTTTGTCCATCATATCAGGTTAGAATAATGTGAACTTCAGTCCAGTATACCTGGTAAGCATTAAATTGCCTATGCCCAATTTAGGCAATAAAAAGTGGTAAGTAGCCCCCTCTCCCCCCCCCTTAAGTCTTTAAAAGAGAACAGAACCAAGAGAAGCATATGGCTTATTTTTAGGGATAGGAACCTTTTTTTTTTTTTTTAAGGGCTTCCCATTTCAAGTTGTTGTTCTTTGCTGGGTGAGTTTACATCAGATGTGTCAAGCCTATTGTACAGGTTACACATTTTTTGATATGTTTACCCCCAAACTGCAGAAATCCATGCAGCTTCTTTTCTTCTTTAGCTCTTGGAAGCTAACAGTTTTGGGAGAGAAAGGCACTATCATTTTCGTTTTAAAGTTTATTAACAATTTTCTGCATAATTCCATGGCTGTATTGAAATATTCTGCTGTTCTGTTCTCTAATGCACGGGACAGCTGGTAGCAGAAGGAATGATTTCATGGCATTTTCTATGGAATGCTGTATCGTGATAATCTCAAAATTGCCCAGAATTTTAACATATGCAACAGTATAATAATAGCATCTTCTTGGCCTAAAATACGGATTGAAATGCATTTAATGGCATAATTTTAAAGGGTATCATTGGAATGATGAAGTATTGTGGCAACAACTGTTGGCTTAACATTCACTAGGTATGCAAAATAAGTCTTTAACATTTCTTGAAAATAAAAAAGCAAAGTAACACAATTATCCCTGACAGCATCTTCATATTGAAAAGATCCATGCATTTTTCTATGAACAATAGGAACCTTTCCCCTGCCCAAAAATATTCAAGAATATTTTTGTTAATCCCTACCAGATGAAAGTACACAGAAATAGGCTTTAGTTTCTCAAAAAATTCTACAAATATAAAGTTGACAATCTGAGATAAAAATATCTGCATTCTGAAATTGTACATATCTAAAATACCCATATAAAAGGTAAATATTTTAACTATAAAAATATATCTGAGATCAATTTCAGCTGGATTACTTCTTTATAAAAATCAGAATTATTTTAACAAATTACTATTAGGTTTACAAATAGAGTCTTGAAATTAAGTACTTCAATGTTTCTCTGGGTGCATTATCTTTGGTTTGTAATTTTAGTTTGTCTGTGGTATAAAATGGGCAGAGCTAAGGATCTTGGCATTTGTTCAGTCATTGTATGCCAGGAACGGGGTCTTCAAATAGCATACATGATGCACATTCACTTGAATTCATTTTTCAGACATGTTTCTTACCTGTGATTAAATGCATAGGAAAAAAAAGTTAAGGTATTCTCCAGTAGAAATTGTTCAGTTGTATAAAACAGTGAACATTGTAAGAACTATGATTGGTATATATTTCATGTCTTCATGTGCCTCCACTCACTAGGAATCCATTGCTTTTATCAATACTGATAAACAGCACATTAAAAAATTTAAATTGTCTGCCTTCAAAATCATCTCTATGGTCTCAACAAATTAGTGCAGCTTAGAATTTCCAATCTGAAGGAAAAAATATGTATACAAAACTGTAAAGCCTTCTTATATGAGGACTGTTCCAGATATACAAAAAATACAAAGGTGACCTCGTGCACTATGACAAAAGTAAATAGAAACCACACAACTGGAAACTCTGAATGCATAGATTTGGAGCTTATGGACTCTGAATGAATGCTCATTGCAAGATGTGCAGTCCATTGCTTGTAAATTTACATGCACAGGTCTAGTATGATGGGTTAAAGAATAAACATGAATATATCCTGATTAAATATGTTAACAGACATTTACAGCTGATGGCAATTTTAGTTTATCTGCAATTTAACTGCAATCAAAAGTTAACAAGCATTTAAAATTAAACTACAGCTCATGAAATTCAATTGTTCAATTGACAGAAGGTACACGTCCATATAGCCTGATTTAATCAAGATTCCAGTTGTGCCAGAGGAATGGCTTCACACAATTTCATGCTTTCTTTTAGTACTCTTCCATATGCAAGAATTTCAAATACTATTTTAAGAGTCTTTAAGTTGTAGAATTTGAACAGAGATTTTTGACCTTTCATTTTAATCTTTAAAAAAATCAAATCCCCCTGATATTCGCAGAAAAGCTTCTACCTTCTTTTCTTACACACTTTTATGGCAATAAAGATCTTTTAAAGTTTTTAGTTCTTCAATTAAAGTTTTGTTCTGGTTTTCAAGGACAGCAACTCGATTTTCAAGGCATTTAACATACTCTTTCTTTTTTCTACGGCATTCTCGAGCGGCTTCTCTGAAATCCAAAAGCAAAAATATGTTAATTACGATACAAAATTCAACATATTTTACAAATATTCCATTTTTGCTTAGAGAAGATGGTAGCCATTATCATTTTTTTTCTTTAAATGATGATTAGGGTATTTCCCTTGCCAGGTTAAGTATAGATTTGCCATTCTAGAGTGCTCTGTATTGTGATTTACATGGTCTACCATGTACTAACCTTTATGCTCCCCTACATTCATCTTATGCTCCTGCCCCTCCTTTTAGATTTTTGTTTTATATATAGAATTTTGTTCTATATCTTTTTAGCTTTGTATTACTTTTTTAATCTTTGATGAACTTTTTATGTTTTTAATTGACAGTGCTCTTCTCTCCTTTTGCTGATCTTTGGCAGTAATAAAGATCTGATTTAATTCTTTCAACTAAATTTTGAAATAAATGCTGAGCATTTTTTCAATATTTTATATCAAATAAAATCAACTGTCAAGATTGTCTACAGTTAAATGAGTCCAAGAAAAAGCAAGGTATTGCAACTATGTATAAATCTGCTCTAATGTTAAGGAACAAAATAACCGTATATCCACTGAATATGGCCTCAAACTAAGTACCCACAGAAGGATGTAACATAGTCTGAAGCCTATATAGGGTTTTACTTCAGAAGTTTAACACATTAAAAATCGTAGAGGGTAGATGTTCAAGTGATCCATCAGTATATGGTATATGCAGTGGTGGGATTCAAATATGGGAACAACCGGTTCTCTGTGTGGATGCTGCTTCCGGAAGTCCATTCTGGGCCTGGGCAACAAAAAAGTAGCTACTGTTTCTGCCGAAATGGTGCAGACCGGCTGAATCCCACCACTGGGTATATGTGATGGAACGTTTCACAATACTTTTTCATTATGAAGCACAAGTATGCTAAGTTCTAGGATGATTGTTTAGCAATAGGATCCTTGGTTTAATGTTGATCACATTAATATGGAACCAGATAAGAGAAACACCAATCAAACAAAGTGTAACAGGAGTATAGTTGAGGCTAGACGCGAGGGGTGGAAAAAGGCTTACTAATTCAGACGTTTTCAATGACTAATACTTAGTATTGTATATCAGGTGCCATGATGATTGCTGCACAATATGTTTTCATGTTCAATGTTGATTGTTTTAATACTAGGGGGATACATTAAATTTATTTTTCAAGAATCTTGTTTTCTTGTTTATTAAAAACAACCATTCTTTCCCCCTATTTCTTGAAATAAGGCATTTTTAAATGAAGGCATTTCCCACTCCAAAATAAAGTGAAATCAGGAAAAAAGCAGGCAATATAAACAAGCATTTAGAAGGGAATAATATTCCTTAGGCAATATAAAAGACTGAAACCTATTGGTAATCTCTGTACACAAGATCTCTTTTCAGAACGTAAGTGGAAAGTAAATACCTATTTTTCATCAGCCTTATTTCTCGTTTTAGTTGGGGATCATCTGTTTTGGTTGACTGAGATGTCAAGGACACAGGAGTTGTCATCACAACTGTTTGTGGAAGGGAAGTGGTGGTTGGTGTTCTGCGTAACTGGTAGGCCTGCATATCCCCAGATGCAGCTGTTAAGGAATCAGAGTAGAGCACAAGGTAAAGCAGTGATTCCCAAACTCTGAAATACTGCCACTCCCACCCTCCAAATAAAATTAATGATTCCACTAGGTTTAGGGTTGGGCAAGAAACAAATATACAATTTTAGTGGGGGGGTTTTGAGGCAAATACTGAAAATGATGGACTCCTACATTTCATTTTTTAACGGGATTTGGAAAAAGATTTGGAAATCTGAGTGATTTTATTTTTGCATATACCATTATTTTCTTTACTGTCTGCAATTAATTTCATTCACTACAATGAGGGTGAAAATATAAAATGATGTTTCCTTCGCCTGGACCTCCATGGGCACCAGACAAAGCACTAGACCTTGCCTTAAATCAGCTTCTCTTACAATACTGCAGCTAATAAAACACCTGGGAGGCTGTAAGTTGCTTTTGGCACTCTCTCCCTTCATTTCCATTCTATTGCAATATCCTTTGCTATTTAAAAGTCAGGTCAAATGGTCACTGGGTTAGAGTATTAAGTCTTTTTTGAAAACACCTTTTTAAATGTATTCTATTCATCAAACTGATATGGCTGTCCATCTCAGAAAAAAGTGACTCTGGGCAGCATACAGTATTTAATTAAAAATCAACAAATATATAAAAGCAGTCATATGAAAACAATAAAAAAGCACATGAACAAAAGAAGATACTGACAACTGCAGTAAGGGAGCCAGGCTTGATGGCATAGCCAGATCTCGAGGGGTTTGTGGAATGTTAAGAGGGACGGAGCTAACCTCGCTTCCGGGGGGGGGGAGGGGGGAAGAGAAGATTCCAAAAGGTGGCTGCCTTGGCTGAGAAGGCCCATCTCCTGGGACCTGCCAAGTGTCATTCCCTGACAGACAGGACCTCCACTACGCCTTCTCTGCCAGATCTGATGGAATGGGCAATGAAAGGCAAGCAATGTTGGAGATTGTAACTGCCTGGCACACCCTACACGAAAAACTTTCTTACAATACCAGTTTTATATATAAATGGCATCTTACATACTTCAGAAGTAATTATTAATTATAATTATTGAAAATATTAGCTAACAATGGGGCACTGAGCATAAAAATGCAGTTCAAAATCTTCAGTGTGAGTAGATGGCACAAACAGGCCTAAATTTAAATTAAACAAGACGTTTAACGTTTAAAATGTTATATCCATGTTTGTTTTCAAATAATCCAAAACTATCATTAAAATAAAAGGAAAATTCTAAGAATTAGAATATCTGTGAAAACTACATTCCAAAAGAGATCTTTTCTTGGCTGAGGTTTATTTCCAGTCCTTTGAATCAAAGATAGGCATAGTTAGGAAACAATTATTGGTCTCACTCAGAAAAAGTGGGCAGTACTGGAACACAAAAAGTAGTGGTTATTTATTAAGGATGGTACACCACAGAATACATAAGGAAACTTATACACAGAAATGTTAATTTGAAGAAGTGGAGGCTTGTAAAAATAATTCATAGTCAATTACTACAACTGGTGCCACTGCTACAATAAGCTTTAGTTTCCTTGCATAACTACTCTTTGGTGTCAAAGGGAACCAAAGACTTTGCATGAACAGTCATCTCCTCTGCATAAGCAAGAATACTCAGCCCATTTCAGAAATTTCTATGGATATCTGTATGTGGAAAGTGGAAAATTGCAAAACTTATGGAATTAAGCAATATTACTTTTTTAATCAAAAAGTATGATTATATAATTGGTTAGGACTAATTGTTTAATGGCTCAAGCATTAGAGACAGTTCCCAAATAGTTAGACTGGCTAAATGATAGAAAATAGTACACATGACTTAACAGCAAATACCCATTTTTTACAATAAGAGATTTTATTGCATTACTCATTCTAGGGCAGGGGTAGGCAACCTTGGCTCTTTTATGACTCGTGGACTTCAACTCCCAGAATTCCTGAGCCAACGTGGCTGGCTCAGGAGTTCTGGGAGTTAAAGTCCACAAGTCATAAAAGAGCTAAGTTTGCCTATCCCTGTTCTAGGGGAAGAACTAAAACCAGCTTTTTGTGGGAGGAGAAATTTTGAAGAGATTTATGTGTAATTAGCTACAGAAATTGATGGAGTCCTGATGCATTTCCTCTCCCCACTTTCTTGTAACTGCCTGGATAGGCTAGGTGGCCTGTCCCTACTATAGGAAGTGGACCTTCATTGTAAGTCTAATATACTAACTTCTACAGTGAGACATACTAGAGCCATTTCTGGTGTTGGAGCTTTGCCAGAAACTATTTATTGTAGATTATCTTGTTAGAGGAAATTTGTGAAGAGTTTATGTAAATTAACCTTGCAGTAATTAATAAATATGAATTCAGAGGGCCAGGTGACGACTCTACAAAGATCTCCCAAGGAAGTATTTGAAGTTTGAATGAACTCTTTACATTCACCACAAAACATTCTCCTGAAGATTTTTCTTAGCCTCTAAACACCTTCATGCATGATTGGCATGGTTTTCACCCTACTGAAGCCTCAGATGTTATTGTGCTGAATATTCTGCATAATATTAGTCCACTTTATAAAGAAAGGAGTTATGACTTCCGATTTTTGTGCCATAGCACACGGCTGCAGGATTGCAGTGCTCCACACTCCACGGCTGATTTCGCCCTGCCAGGGGATCCTGAATGGGTCTGAAGTTGTCCTGGAGAGGTGACGAAGAAAGAAGGGTGTCCTGATGATCACGGAACAACAGTAGTCGTTCCATTCGATCCAGGGGAAGCCTTCTAACCCGACAGGAGAAAAGCTAGATGCACACCAACGTCTAGCCCAAGCTACTAGCAGCCGAAGTCCAAGAGCACAAACCAGAACAACGGTGAACAGCATGCTTTGAACTGGTGAGAGTATCAATCTTCTCTCCTCTCCTCTGTAACTAAGTCCTTGGGAAAGATCCCCAAAGTAAGAAAACCTCCGAAAGTGAAGGGAGGGGACTACACCCCCACTCCCTCAATGAAGGAAGTGGCGAATTAACCTTTAAGGGGGAAAGAAATTTATTGAAATCAAAGTTAAAATACTACAGTCTGGATAAATCTATAAATTAAAAAATAACTGCTAAGATTATACCTTAAAGCAGCGGTTCTCAACTTTTTTCGGGCCAAGACCCCGACCTGCACCGTGCATGCGCGGCGCGACCCCGTGCATGTGCGGCGCGACAGCCCACATCGCGCATGTGCGGCGTGTGCGCGACAGCCCGCATTGCACATGCACGGCGCCCCGCATCGCGCATGCGCGGCACGCGACAGCCTGAATCGTGCATGCGCGGTGCGCGCGCAATGGCCCAAATCACGCATGTGCAGCACAACGGCCCGAATCGCACATGCATGGCGGCCCACATTGCGCATGCGCGGTGCTACCCTGTGCATGCGCGGTTCTGTCCCCTGCGCCGGCCTAGGGGAAATGGGAAAAAAATGGCGGAGTGCGGTGTTTGGCGACCTCCGACCCCAAATGGGGTCGCGACCCACAGGTTGAGAACCGCTGCCTTAAAGGCTTTTGATGAAACTATAAAAATAATAAATAATAATTTTTGTCTGAAAAAGCTGGAAAATAAACTACTACTGACACCTAGTGGAGAACTAGAGCATAGAACATTAACAACACTGACTCAGAAATTGGCAAGACGCCCAGAAACAAAGAATAATCTGTTCCCTTGAACTTTAATAACCCTCAGAAGGCAGCTGGGTGGGAACAAAGAAAGAATACATACTGGGCCAGCCATAAGATTAAAAAGTGCCTGTAGGAAAAGAAATACTCTGACTGTTGTCTAAACTCAAGAATTGTTTATAGAAAAAGAAAAACTTTGACTCTGGGCTAATCTTTTAGGGAGGAATTTACAGGTGACTAAATATACTGAACTACAATTTTGACTGGTTGACAACTGACCCCTGAATAAAAGAACTGTTGTAAAATACTGATTTTACTGATGCCTTGACAATTGGAAATACAATGGGTTATAAAAACTATATATAAAGATAAGAACTGTATAAAATTGGACTGTTTGGATTCTGAGTTTGGCTGGTTTGACAATTATAATTATAGAGACTATGGCACTGATGAAGGATTATTTAAAAGGAGGAGACAACATGGATATTGTATATTTATCAAAAGAATGACAGAAAACCACATTTAATACTTACTCCTGAAGGACCTAGCCTGAAATATCAAAGACCTCCAGAAGCAACATTTCAAGACAAGACAAATACTTTCCAGGAGTAAATGTATGTAATGCTACAACAGATACAAATGACAATAGCTTTAAACCATGAGGAGATAAAAAACAACTTTGATGACATAAATGAGCACATCTCTAATCTAAATCCACAATCAAAAAACAGAAAATGTTGGTAAAGAATGAACAAACAATTCAGATAACAGAACATAATCTAGAAGAAAATGACTTCATCAGAGAAGCTACAAATGAGGAGAATTATAATTTAACACAAACAGGAAAAAACCTACAAGACTTGGACATAGCAACAAAGATACTTTATTCATTAGAACGTCAAAATAAACCTGAGGATAAGAAAGAAGGTTTAACAAAATGGACTATAGAACTGCCAGGAGAACCATTAGAGTTTGGGAGACAAAAGCATATCTTTTACACATTCTGTCTTCTCCACTCCCAACAATACTTACAAAAATACAAGAACTTCCTGGCAAGTGGAATATATCAATTTGGAAAGCTACTTGGCAAAAGAAGGTGGCCAGAGACAGATTCAAGAGATCTGACTCACCCTAACAGATGGAGCAAACACTTGTTTGAATACAGTTAAAAGAACAGATAATTTTGGATATAAAAGGGCCTTGCAATAAGAGGGATAAGAGATATAAGTAATATAGTGTGTAAAATGTAAAAAATATTGAGATGATGTATGTGAATGAAAAGTTTGAAATTTAAAGGTAAATTAAGTTGAAGAGAATTAGGACTAAGGAATGAATGAAATACTGAGGGGAAATTAAGCTTAAACAAGAACTTCAAAAATAGGATATATAGTGATTTAACAAATTAAGTTTTACAAATATAAGTGAAATATAAACTGATCAGAAAAGATGTTATAGGTCAGCGGTTCTCAACCTATGGGTCGCGACCCCATTTGGGGTCGAATGACCATTTCGCGGGGGTCGCCGGACACCGCGGTCTGCCATTTTTTTTGCCTGTCGCGCGCGCCGCGCATGCGTGGTTCGGCCCGTTGCACGTGTGCTGTGCATGCGCGGATCGGCCCGTCGCGCCGCTCATGCGCGGATCGGCCCGTCGCACCGCTCATGCGCGGTCCGGCCCGTCGCGCATGCACGGATAGGCCCGTCGCGCACACATGTGCGGATCGGCCCGTCGCACGCACGGTACGGGTCGGGGTCGCGCCGCGCATGGGCGGGGCAAGTGGGGTCTCAACCTGAAAAAGGTTGAGAACCACTGTTATAGGTAGATGTCATAAGATAGATAAGCAGTATAGTATTTTTATAACATATGAAATATGAAAACATTGGGATGGTGTATCTAAATGGAAAATCTGGAATTTAGATGATAAATATTGAGAAAATTATGACTGATAGAATTGTTTGAATATTAAGGGGAAATTAAGCTTAAATAAGAATTATGAAAATAGGATATATGGTGAAGTAATAAGATGATTTTTATAAAAACACAAGTTGATAAGAAAAAATGTCATATATGGTTGTTGTTATTATTATTTGTACAAACATGAAAAATGTTTATATTTAACCATTGAAATGGTTAAGCACTGAAATGATTAAGAATTATATTTGTTTAAGGTTGAAGAAGGAGAATACTATTGGGAGAAGGGAAGGTCAAAGAAATATACTATTAATTAATATACTAATTATGGAAGTACAAAAATGAATTATTATTGACTGTTAATTAACTACTGATTGTTTTTTTCAAAATATATGAACCAAGACAATACGCTGTACACTAGGCACTAAGGATTGTTATTGTAAAAAAATCAATAAAACTTTTTTTTAAAAAAGAGAGTTACATGTACATAGAAATTATTGGGGGTGGGGATAGGTGAGGGTCTTCAAAACCTTTCTCATTCCTTGTTTCTTTTTAACCTTTTAACCAAATGGGAAGACTTTTGCATGCAAAGGTGATGCTCCAGATGTGAACTTGAAGCCAGCTCAAAGAGTAGTGCTCTGAACTGGGACTGTTGCTTCACTTATGAAAATCCAAGAAAACTCTGATGAAAATGAGCAGATAAGCTTCTGGCACATTTATCACAGTTTAAAAGATTATTAGATAATGGTGTCTGTCGTGCACCTCAGTAATTCCCACTCTGCAGATTCAATGGCTAATTGAATTGTTCAATGGTCTGAGGTTCAGGATGACATTCCAAGCTGCAGTTTTTACTCCCTTGAACAGAAATAGAGAGGACAGATCCTCCATTCCTTTATGCCAATATTAGGTGATATATTGCCACCTTCATTCTATGGGGAAAGAGGATAAAAGGCCATGTGGGATATCTGTCAGGTTCAGAGGGGATGCCATCATACTGGACCAAGCTAGGCCAGCTCCAAGCCACTTTCTCATCCCCAGCATCCTCTGCTGACTGACATGGTGCATCACATAAGAGCTCCAAATGCCTCCAATATGGTACTCTTATGTTCGATACATGTCTTGAGAGAAGCTCTCTGCTTCTGAATTCACCTGGTGACTCTATCTCAGCCTGCTAGTCAGCACTGGTAGAGGCCACTTGAATGGTTTATATTCATCAACACGGTGTGGTCCTGGCAGTTACTATGAATTTGGAGAGGAAGAGGTCCTCCAGAAGATACAACTATAATACCGAGGCCATCTGGTGTCTCAACAACCAGCAGATGGAAGTTGGATGGATCATCCTGGTCTCTCCATGAGTTCCCTTCTGCTTCTGGCCTATTCACTGGACTGAGCAGCCTTTCCTGGTGCCAATCAAAGGGAGGTGGGGAAAAGGGCACTGCTTGCTGCTTCAGTGAGAATGAGAAATGGTCATTCATTGCCAACTCCCTTCTTTCCCTGTTGCTTGGGCCCAATGGTCTCTGTTGCCTTGGTGCAGTTCCCACACTGCTGGAGCTCTTCTTGGAAGGAGCAAACCTTAAAGTCGCAGCATTATCAACATGAAGTCCATTTTATTTAACCTCTGTGACATTCTCTTCAATTATTGCTGCTGTTGCTTTTTTCCCAGTCTACTTGAAGCCAAAAGAAAATATTTTCTCAGAAAAAAGATTAAGATTGAAGGGAGGCTTTTCCTTCATCAGAGGGAGGATTTAACCCTTTCCTGTCAACCCTACTTTCAGGTGACCAAAGAAAAGGCAAAGGAAAGAAAACAGCTAACCTGCATAGTCCTGGCCAGAAGGATGGCTGGAAGAATTGGAACAAACAAGAGCCAAAATTGGGAAAAGAGCTAAATCCCTGTAGACAAGTAGCATCACAACAATTCTAAGCCCTTTCCCAGAGCAACTGGAAGAATAATATCTACCACAGGTCACTCTTCTTTTGCTGTAGGAGAACATCTTAGTCACCAAAGCTAAATATTATGATCAATTTCCACTAATAAATTATGGAAGGAATTTGGGAATTGCACCAAAGCCTTAGGTATATTGAAAATTGAACAACCTTGCTATAAATGGACTTTTAATGAATTGGTACTAATATTTATTTATTAATACCTCGCCCTTCCTCCTCTTACTTTCCCCACAACAACAACCCTGTGAAGTAGGTTAGACTGAGAGAGAGTGACTGGTTACGCGGTCAACTTTCAGAGATTAATAGTTTGAATTACAGGTAGTCCTTGATTTAAGAGCACAGCTGAGCCCAACATTTCATTTGTTAAGTGAGTTTTGCCCCATTTTACAACCTTTCTTGCCACAGTTGTTAAGTGAATCACTACAGCTGATAAGTTAGTAACTTGATTAAGTGAATATGCCTTTGCTTGTCAGAAGAACACAAAAGGTGATCACATGACTTTGGAAAACAGCAACGGTCATAAGTATGAACCAGTTGCCAAGCATCTGAATTTTGATCACATGATCATGTGGATACTACAAAGGTCGTAACTGTGATAAATGATAATAAGTCACATTTGTAATGCTGTTGTAACTTTGAATGATCACTAAATGAACTGTTGTAAGTCAAGAACTACCTGTATTTAAAGTGGATACTTACTTTGCACCACTACCTGATTACTTGGTACAAGTATTTGCTGGCCATCAGATGTCTGCACATACTGTAATAGTGGAGTCCCAGTAGCATTTGTAAACGTCTGTAAGCTCTGCACATTCTCCGCACTTGGACTGCTCAACTGTAACGGTCCATTTGGGGCAATGGCAACTTCAAAACAAGGCAGAACGAAAGAGGGAAGATGCTGAATAATGCACAGTATAAGATAAACAATAAGCAAGATTTGTTTTCTTTTGGGCAGTCCCACAGGAATATTCCATTGAATACAGTCTCTTGCCTAAGTAATCTTCAATTGTCAATTTAAAAATGTTCCTCCATTTTCTCAGTGCTAGCTTGTTCGATTACATGTTTTAAATCAGTGGTTCTCAACCTGTGGGTCGCGACCCCATTTGGGGTCGACTGACCATTTCACAGGGGTCGCCAAACAACGCAGTCCGCCATTTCCCCCCCCTTTTCCTTAGCTGTGCTACTCCCTCTTATTCTATTGGCTTTTGAAAGCCAATAAAATAGACTCTCTTGAATAGAGTCTAATTCTATTGGCTTTCAAAAGTCAATAGGAATTGTCCAGGCTGTCTCTGCCCTGCTGAACCCGCCAAAAGTCCCAGTCTGCAAACGGTGCTGCAAGTTGTCTGCAGCGAAGGCGAGCTGTCTGGAAGTTTCCACCCCTCCCTGCTGAGTAATTACTAAAAATGTAAGTAAAAGAGGGCTAGGGATGGGAGGTGGGAGGCTGGCGGGCGCAGGAAGGGTTGCTGGCGCGCATGGGGCCCAGCAGGTGTCTTACCTTCCTTGGGCTGGGCCAGCTGGTGGCCCAGCCAGTGGTCGCCCTGCGCCGTCGCTGCCGCGATTGCCCAGGAGCGCCTGGGCCTGCCTGCCACCGCCCCGAATGGGCGGTGGCCAAGGTAAGGCTAGCGGGGCAGCGGTGGGCGCAGGGAGGGTTACTGGCGTGCGTGGGGCCCGGCAGGTGCCTTACCTCCCTTGAGCTGGGCCAGCTGGTGACCCAGCCGGTGGTCGCCCTGCGCCGTCGCTGCCGCGATTGCCCAGGAGCGCCTGGGCCTGCCTGCCACCGCCCCGAATGGGCGGTGGCCAAGGTAAGGCTAGCGGGGCAGCAGCAGGCACAGGAAGGGTTGCTGGCCCGCATGGGGCCCAGCGGGTGCCTTACCTCCCTTGGGCTGGGCCAGCTGGTGGCCCAGCCGGTGGTCGCCCTGCGTCGTCGCTGCCCCTTGCCAGCTACGCCTCAGCCGGCGTAAGGGGCGGCACCACGCATGCGCAGTGCTCCCGGGCAGGGAAATACAGGTAGTCCTCGACTTACGCCCGGTTGGGGGTCGCGGCATTAAAAAGGTTGAGAACCACTGTTTTAAATGAATAAATATTTAGTATGAGAAAAATGTGATTTTAACTCATAAATAAATAATTATTGAATTAAAAACATTTCTAAAATCATTGCTTCGTTTTTCTGATAATAAATAATTTTGGAAGGGATTGTAATTCTGAATTAGAATCATGGTTGCTAGCAACGTACCCAGTGTAGACATGTATTAATTAATACGTACTATATTGACCAGTGCTGGTCTGATAAACAGGTGTAGTGACAGGCATTGAAGTGACAACAGCATTTGATTCATCTCCTTTCCTATCCCTTGTATCTTCAGAAGAAAGGTCGTTCAAAATTTTTCTATAAAAAAGCAACACAATGTATCAGATGTATACTGCTGGAAATGCTGAATAAATTGCTACAGTATTATTACATTGATTATTACAATATGTATAATTTTAGGCACAGTTTGGCTTTTTTTTTCAAATTCAAGAGAAGCAGAGTCCAATATTGTGTAGCCTTATAAAACTACAAACTTTTCATTAAAATGATTGTTTGCTAGTAATGCATATTTTTGAATATGTTATAGAAAGGTATAATAAATGTAATAAAAAGATTGAAGGTGGATATTTTATAAAAGACAGTTAGCATTTGCTTGGGAAGCAGTATTAAAATCTAGATTACATGACTAAAATATCCTATCAGATAGCCAGGAAAGTCCAAACAGCTTTAGAAGCAGACTGAAGTTCTTGCACAAGCTCACAGCCTAACTTGGAAGTTGTGAGATACTGCTGTATGGTCCTGTTGTTCCATACATCCCATATTTTCTCACAAAACTTAAAAGATAAACCATGGCTGAAAAACGTCACCGGTGACAAGCTGACTATAGACCCTGGAGACGATTCTCTGTCCCCAGGGTCCGGATTTCTTTCGCTGGCGGGCCCATCTGGGCTGAATGCCACCATGGAGGGATGGCCACCGAGGGGTGAACATTTGAGGAAGGAGAGCCGGCGGTAGCCAGCTCTCTGAACTCAAAACAGCCCCTGGAACCGGCAAAAGAAGAGCAGAGTGCTTCTGCAATCGCCGCCATCACTAGCTGATCGCCGGAGACAGAAGACAGCTGATTGAGAACAAGCAACTGCTCCAGGTGAGATAACTTCAATATTTATGGCAAACTGGACCTTTTGAAATAAATTGCCTGCCTTTGGGCTGAAGCTGGAAGCTCGAGGGAGGGAGAAGGGGTTTTTGGTTCCGCCCCTCCCCTAAAACTGTGGTTTAAGCTTTATTATAAAATTTTCGAACTCTTTTTCAATGGAATAAAAGTAGAAGATCTTACTATATTTTATTATGGATGGAAAAGCAAGATTGCTATGATATATATTCTTTTTTTTTTTTTTGGGAAGCCAGCTCAATTACCTTGCTACGGAACTTTAGCTTGCTGTTTCACTTTTTAAACTTTTTTTTCTCTCCCTATTCAAACAACGGGGAAAGAAACAATGTCCCCTGTTGGTTATATTTTATTTTCTTCTTTTTTATTTTTTTCTCTCTCTGACCTTGGATACACAGCTGCAAAGTTTGACTCAATGCCCAGATACTTGGCTGGGTGCCCAGACATTCTTATCTTTTAGAGACCTTCAAGAGAGAGCTTTGAGGTTTTTTTGTTTTGCCTAGTGTCTGGCTTTTTGCTATCTGTGACTGGTTGTATTTTCTGTAGTAAAGAAACTACACAAGAAGATCTTGCAAAGCTGCAATTGGATTAAAACTTGGTTACTGTTGCCTTGTAGACTTGTTTTTTTTTCTTTTCTGGCTTATTTTTTCTTACTCTTTTTCTAGAGACTTTGGGTGCTTCTTTGTCCATATTTTTCCCCCTTTTTTAGGGCTCCTCGATAATTTTTCTTTTTTGGATAATGTTCTTCTTTTGATTTTGATTTTTCTTTCTTATTTTTTAAAAATTATTTTTGGCCTTGTCTCCTGATAATAGGAGGGCACTGGACTACTATTTTTATCTTTCTTTCGCCTTCTTGTGCATTTTGGTGGATTACAATCGGCCAGTGGGCCTCCATGTTGGATTACAAATAAAGTGGCCATCGGGCCTGTTATTGGATTACAAATTACAACTATAATAATTTGAAAAAGAGTACTCTAAATTTGGCGAAAGAGGTGAAAAAGGGTTCTTCAGCCCCTGCCTCAACTTCGATGAGTCTGGCTCCTCAAAAATCTATCACTACATTTTTTTATAGCAGGAAACCCAACAAGCTCAACAAAAAGATACACAAGCCATACTCCAGGCAATTGCGAATTGCAGAATGGATATGAAAAAGGACTTAGAAAGAATCTATGAAGATTTGAAGAACGATATCCTTAAGATGGACCAAAGAATGGAAGCGTTTCAACAGGCGATTATAGATACACAACAAAGAATGCAGAAAATAGAAGACAAGTCAGCAGTGGTAAATGAGAAATTAGTAGCCCTACAAGAGGAAAACCAGAGATTGGCACAATCTAATGCAAAATTGGAAGGAAATATGGTGGTCATGGCGATGGAACGGACATCGTATTTCTTAAGATTTCAAAATGTGATAGAAGAGAAAGATGAGAACTTATTAGACTTGATGAGTGGACTACTGGCAGATTTACTTGGAATGGAAAAGGACCAAATGAATAGGGAATTGGACCAGGTTTTTAGAGTCAACTCTAACTACGCAATAAGGAACAGAGTGCCCAGGGAGGTCCACGTCAGATTTCTTAAAAGAAATCGACGAGATGAAATTTTGAGAATTGTAAGGGACCAACCTATGAAGCATAAAGATAAAGAGCTTGTAGTTCTTAAACAGATTCCTAGAAAAATAAGGGAAGCATGAAGAGATTATCAATTTTTAACAAGGAAACTGATTGATAGAGGAGTGAATTTTAGATGGTTGATTCCAGAAGGGCTACTGATTTTTTGGGACTCGAAAAGATAGACTGGACACCCCATTCCAAGCAGAGGAATTTTTCAATAATCACAGAGCCTTTTTGGAGAAAGGCAATATGGAATTTAAGATATCAGAGGGAATGTCTACTGCAGAGACTTCTAAGCAAACAGAGGAGATACCAAAAAAGATAAACCATGGCTTCCCTAAGTTTATCCTCACAATAGTCCTGAGCCAGGTAAAACTCAGAGACAGAACGGCTTGCCAAAACTCACCCAGAGGACACATAAGTCGGGTCTTCTTGAAACACATCTAACAATTTACTTCACTACACTGACTCCCTCAAATTTAGGTTATAGACACAAAACAAATGGGCAATCTGTGGCTATTAGCTTCAGAAAATACAGGATCTTTAACCACTAGGAACAGCAATAGCACTTAGACTTATGTATTGCTTTACAGCCCTCTCTAAGTGGTTTAGAGAATCAGCCTATGGCCCCCAACAATCGGGTCCCCATTTTACCAATCTCGGAAGGACGGAAGGCTGAGTCAATCTTGAGCCGGCCAGAATCAAACTCCTGGCAGCTGGCAGAATTAGCCTGCATTGCTGCATTCTAACCACAGTACCATCAATGCTACCAATTAGCCAGAACATCAGCTAGCAATCTATGTGGCATTCAGACATTAAAATATTTCCCTCACATGATTTAGATCTTCACAGACTGAAATTAACATTTAGAATTAGTAAACGTTTGGTTCTAAACATGATTTTTGATATTGTGAACCAACCGAAGCTCATGAACAGTCTGCAAGGGAAGTATCATACCTAGCATATTACTATAATCTAAGTGGGAGGTGATTACATGGTAAATGACTATGATGGTGCTGGGTTTTTTTTTCCAAGAACAGCCAGAAAAGTCACATAAGATAATATAGATTAAGATCATTCTCAGTCACGGTAGTAATATGGCCAGCTAGAGAAAAAAATCCAGAAGTGGGAAGAGATCCAGAAGAGAATTCCACTTTCTTCTTTATTATCTATTTATTTGCTTTCAATCACAAATACCTACTCAAAAAAAGATTTAGAAAATGGAACATGAAGAATAGCAGTCTTGTTTTTTTTTCCTTTTCGAAATATCTAAGTCAGAGTCTTGTTATGACTTTCTCAGAGGCTTCAGTATAAATGGTGAAGGCACGGAAATAAAATCTAACTCCATAATGCACTATGTCTAAAGTTAATGTTTAGGAAAAGTTCTAGAGAAATTTGAAATGTTCAGTACTCAGAATGGCACCTATTGGATTTCCCTACTGCAGAGCAAAGATTATTTGTGCAGAATAACTCATCTCCTATCTCTTCAGGGACTTTTTCTTCAGGAAGTACTACAATCTAGACTTGTACAAAACACTGTCACCTCAAAATGTTCTAACCTCAAAATAGTTAAATGTTCTGAACATGAAACAAAACAATGTCTTTGAAAGTTTTGTTGAAACTGTGAAAGAAAAACGCTATATTGAGTTTTCTGACTATTCCCAACACTGCAACTGGACTATTCTTACATCCTGTGGTTGGATTGCTTTTTTAAAACTCTTCTCAGCCTTTCTAGAAGGAGGGAACAAAAAGCGTTGTTAATGCTGCTAAGACTGTATACATTTAAAAACTATTATTACAATGGCGATTTAGTTGGTTTGATGGCTATTTGGTTTGATGTTCTTATGCTCTTTTATAATACTAATATGCATGCAGTTAAGAAACACTAGAAGTCTTTTTAATAACTTTTTATTTATTTTGTCACCAGCAGTTACTCCTCTCTGAAAACATGTGGAAAGAACCACAACACAGAATTTTTGTTATATTTAAGACTGTAAAACTGCAAAAAATAAACGCTGGCCAAGTTTTTTTAAAATTAAATCATTGAGAAAACTTAATAAGGAAGCAACTGTCAGAATAAGTGACCTGGTAGATTCATTTAAAATAATTTTTAAAAACTTACATTTTTAAATTTTTGCAAATAACTTCATTTCTGGCAAATAATTGATTTTGTGGAGCTGTAAAAAAAGGGATCCCTAGGGGTTCTTAGACCATACTTTAAAAAAACACTGATTTAAAGAAACTGAAAAGACCAATATTGGTTCTTTCCATTGAGAGGCTTTTTCTTTTTAAATAGACACTATCTAATCAGACTTTTGCAGTTAGGGAATTTATCCATTCCAAAAATGATTTTAAAAATATGTCCTTGACCATTTTTTTTTGCCATTTGGCTAGTATAGATGAGGCCAAAAGAATTGGTACTCTTCCATTTTCTTCAAATAATCCAAGTTTGCCATGAAATATTATTTTCCATAATAATTCTAGTACAGATCTGAGAAGAAATTATATTTTGGTATAAAATACAGACCTATAAGATGGACGGCGTGCTAACAGACCTCTTGCTTTCTGGGAAGAGTCCATGCTATCCGAAGAATCTTGTGAATCCTCATTCTCTGATAATGACACCTGAAGGAAATAAACTCTCATTTTGTTGAATGTTATATGAGACAATATGATGTAGCTTTCATCTATGCCAAGTATAACCATTAAGATTTTTAAAATGACAGCAGCCTTTCAACAATTTGCAGGAAAAAAAATTCTATACTAAGGGTAAATAAATCTATTCAAAGGAGGTGTCACTTGTTATTTAAACTAGAATCTGGACTGTAAAATATTTATGGACTCCAGTCACTTTACATACAGATCCATAGGTAAAAGATTCTTTTGGACCTGTTCCATGCTGATCAAACAAACAAACAAACAAACGTGACTTTAAAAATACAATTATATTGCAATATAGTGTTAGCATTAACACAGATACAATTATTAGCTATTATAATATACAAATAAAATGTATACAACCACATAATAAAGAAAGGCATTAAAAAATAAAAAGTGCATAAAAAGGAAAAGATAAAAAGAACTCCCCCTTTCAACCCCAGCAAGTATAATCAACATTAAGGACTTATCTTTATCTGTTAAAATAAAAGCAAAGATCTCTTCATTCCATATCTCATCACAGTTTCTATAAACTCATCTCTAAAAACCTATCTCTCCCTATTAAACAGCAAGCATCCAGTAAGGGTTATTAGAAATAACAACATTAATATTACACCCAATCTGAATCTTTCCTTTACCCTTTAAACAAATCCCTATTTTCTCTCTTCAAATAATCAAAATTCAGTCCTACTCAAAAAACAATTAAAATATTATCAAAAATAACCATTGTCATCCAGTCCTAATCAAGAAGCCATTAAACATCTGACCAAATAGCACACCATTAATTTTGGTCAAACAAATCAAGTATATATTTTTTCTTCTTTCTGCAAAGTCTTTAAATTCTTCAAAGAAAGAATTCTCCCAAAATTCTTTTCTTCATCTTTATCAAGCCCCCTCTGTACTTTAGCAAACCCCTCTTGTAAATTCAATATAAGAAATAGTCCAGATCACTCATCTGGTATGTTATTAGTATTTTTTCCCAATTTTTGAATTATCATCCTTCATTTGTAAATCCATTTCTTCCATCGCCCTTTTGTAAGCTGTAATTTTTAATTCCACTTGTAAACCAGTTTCGGTTTCATTCTTTTAAATATATTTTATAAAATTTCTACAAAATAGTTTATATATATATAAATGAAATTAAGAACGCAAAAAATTGGAAAGGGGAATGTGCAAGAAAAGAAAAAATTCAATACTATTAAAATATAAAATATATTAACCTTTTGATATAAAATTCAATAATACACATTATATAATGATAAATAATTCATACAATCAAATCCCAAAATTAATATAACATTTTTTTTTGTTTCCAGCAAAAAGTCCAAAAGTTGTTTCACACAGAAACAAAGCTAGACAAAGGCTTTTCTTTAATCAAAGTAGTTAATTTCACCAGCCAGTTCCATTAACTTCACTATCCATTCTTCCATTGTGGGAATTTGTAAGTCTTTCCATCTCTGTGCAAGTCTCACTGCAATTATCATATATAAAAACAAAGTCTGATGTTTTTTCTCCCAATGCTTATCCATCAAACAAAAGAAAAATCTCCGGTTTCAATTGTACATTTTTAAAAAGAATTCTCTGTATTAAAGTATATATTTGATTCCAATAACTCTTAACTTTCTTAGATGTCCACCAAAGGTGATAAAATATACCTTCAGAATGATTACATCGCCAACTAATGTCTGACCTACCATTACACATCTTTGATAATTTATTAGGTGTTGCTGTTGATCAGTCACTAACTCATGTCCAATTCTTTGTGATACCATGGACCACAGAATGCCAGCACTCCCCTGTCCTTCACAGTCTCCTGGAATTTGCCCGAATTCATGTTCATTGCATCAATGACACTATCTAGTGGTCTCATTATCTGCTGTCCCCTTCTTCTTTTGTCTTCCATCTTTCCCAACATCAGGGTCTTTTTTAATAACTGCTCTCTTCTCATTAGATGGCCAAAGTATTTGAGTTTATATTGTTATAAACCAACCAACCAACCAATAAATACATGTTCGCTTTTATAAATAATACAATTAACCATCAATTACTTGTATAGACTTCTGCTATTTAAGTTTTATTTCTGTACTGCTGCAAGAAAATTACATGAACTTGGTCCATAAACTCACCAGAACTCAAGCTTGACTTGAGGGGGATTTTTTTTTTAATGATAGGCTAAAATATATAAATACAAACTTTCAGTAAAAACTGAAAATAAGTTACATATGGATATGAACAATATACCTGCATTGATTGTCCTTGTGGGGAGTGAATCACAGTGGAGGTCTGAGCTGTATGAATGACTCCCTGGACCTGATCTCCAGACAGATGTACCACTGTTAGTGGAGCTGGACCTCTAAGAGACATCTAAGAGAAATAAGTAGTTTAGTATCCATATCCACAATCATGAAATGGAAAGTACAGTTAATAAACTCATAGATAAATAACATTTCAGTTGAGACCCAGCAGAGCTTAATGTTAGTTTATTATTTTTATTTATTTATTTACTTATTTTATTCGGGCTTGTATGCCGCTCCTCTCCGGAGACTCGGAGCGGCTAACAACATGTATATAAAACATCAAATTTCAATACAAATCCAAACAAAAATATATAAAAAACAAACTAACACCCACTCGTGTTCATCATTCAATCCACAATCATCCCCAGGCCTGCCGGCAGAGATAAGTTTTGAGATTTTTACGGAAGGCCAGGAGCGTGGGAGAAACGTGGACTTCAGGAGGCAGTTGGTTCCAGAGGGTGGGCGCCACAACAGAGAAAGCCCTCCCGCCGACATTGTTTCGCTGACGGGACCCGGAGGAGGCCGACCCTGTGTGCTCTCACCAGTCGTAGGGAAGTATGTGGCAGAAGACGGTCCCGTAAGTATCCTTAATTTTATTTATTAAATTTATTTCCCACTTATCTCACCATGGGCTATTCTATGAGGCTTAATAATAAAAAGGAAGGAAAGGAAAGGAATGCAACAGAAATAAAATAATAGAACAATAAACAATAACAAAGGAACACAACAAGAATAATGTATCAATATGATAACCAAAAAGATGGATGGGTGGAGAGCAGAGAGCAAGGAGGTGGAGGTAGAATCTGCCTTCAATTTAGCAGCTACCTCCACTGAACATTAAGTCAGGCTGTCTGTATTGAAATATTGAAAAAAAAAACCCAGTCAAACAAATATAATTCTGAGGATGTATTCTAAGAACTATGTGTACTTTATATAAGAGTACATCAGATCTTCAATTGTCATCTTTGCCACGTTTCAGTATTTGCTAGTCTCATTTACTAAATCTAATAGCTTATTTAAACTCTGTTTCAAAAAGCAAACAAACATTTATCCATAGTCTCATGCAGAACTCTTCATGAAAAGCATTACACACAGGGAAACCAAAATAAATCCATTTGTTCCCACATTCTTGAGTTTTAGGAAGCAATCAAAGTCAACTGAACTTTTAGGGGGATATATGCATACAACTTTCTGGGATTTTATGGCTGCTTGGCATAGGAATATTTTATTATTATTGTGTTCAACTCATGTATCTTAATGTTTGTTTTTAATCTGGCTCTATTTTTTTAGGTGTTTTAATCCTGTTAACCCATGGTAGAGATATAAATCACTAACAGCCATCCATAAATTATAAGGCTTTCTCAGATACTATTGTTGTGCTGCTGTTTAAATTTTATTGGGTAAGAATTTCTTAAATTTAAAGAATTTGCAACACTAATTTTAGAATGAGCAAATATAAATAGTGCATCTCTCTGTTCAAAATATCTTAAGCACATGAATAATCTCCACAAAAAGGAGTGGAGACAATGTAATGTCAGTGCTTGGTGTTGCATTATTTGTGATGCATCATTATTTTCCTCCTGATATATTTGCTGAAGGCCTCAACAGATGGCAGCACCTAGCCAACTCTGGCTGATCTCAGAAAATGAAATACCTAGGACTGGCCTGGTTAATACTTGAGCCAGAAAACCTTATTAGAAAGTTGAAGAAGAGAATAAAGGTAAACCTGTACTGTTGCCAAGACAACTACATGGATGTGACCATGTTTCAACAGGAGGTTGGAGTAGAAGGCCTCCAATGTCCCTTCTGACCTTATGATTCTATGTAATTATCTTTTATTCATTATGCAAGAAGTAGATACTTTCTTGGGAGCAAATATTTTTAAACAAGTATCACAATAATTATAATTCAGTTTTTAAGTTTAGCATATTTATGATTCTGAAATTTGAAGAGATCTTTTCAGAAATATTTTAAATTAAAAACTTGGGTTTTCAAAAGCATTGGGTATATTCCAGAGAAAACCAATTCTCCAATTCACTGCTAAACTAGTTCAGATGGACTAGAACTAGATGGACCTTCTAAAATCAGTAGAGAATAAGTGTTCAGATATTATGGGATACGCAAATATATTATAATATATTTGTATATATTTTGAATTTTCTTCTGGAAGTACACGATTACCTAAGACCCTTTGAGTTCATATACATACTTATTGAAGTTATTTAAAAAGCAAACATTAGAAAGGAAAACTCCGCAGTAGCCTACTTAAAACTCCTTCAAGGGTCTGCTCATAGTTAGCTGTTTTTACCTGTTGAGAAACATGAGAAAGTTGAGCTTCCTGTAGAGTGGTACCTTGTAAAGATGCTATTTGTAGAGATGTTGATGAATTGTTATTACTGGTTTTGGGCACCTCATCCATAATCAGTCTATAATATATCAAAGATACACATTATGCATAGTTAAAAGAAATTGATACCTTTTCAAAGTATATCTAGCATATTCAGCTATGTTTACTGTGAAATATAAATAGGATATGGTGTCAATAATATTAATATAGATGATTCAGGGATATAAATTGCATAGTGAAACGAATGGAACTTATAGAAATACAAGTACTTTAAAGCTATAAACTTATACATATTAAATGGGAATAAAATCCACTACACTCAGTAAGTCTGAACGAAAAGTATAGGATTATGTACTTTCAATTTTCACTGCTGCTATAACTTTCTAGGCTTTCAAAATATGTAATACATTTCCACTGAGCCAGATGGCTCAGAATTCCAGAATTTGAGGTAATGTTTCTTTTAAAATGTTTTATGGGTTCTTTAGACTATAAAGTGATCATCACTCTTTACTACTATACAGTGTTACAATTAGATATTCCTAATTATTCACATGTTCAGGACTGACTTTTTCTCATATATGTTCTAATAATTTTCACTGGATGCATAAACTATTTATATAATAAAAATATCAAAGTATGTATCAAAATATATTGAGTATCCCTACTACTTGATATTAGAGGTAGTCCTTGTTTAATTACACTAATTGGGATGGGAAACTGAAGAGACCCATAGTAGTAGTAGTGCAGTGGTTAGAATACTGTACTACAGGCTAACTCACTGCTCACTCCAGGAGTTCGATTCTGAGTGGTTCAAGGTTGACTCAGCCTCCCATCCTTCTGAGGTCAGTAAAATGAGGACCCAGATTGTTGGGGGCAATATGCTAAGTCTGTAAACTGCTTAGAGAGGGCTGTAAAAATGCTATTGCTATTTTGTTGTTTCCTCCAGGGAAAAGGAGTAAGATAAAGAAGTTAGTTTTTATCTTTGTATGCTTTAGAACAGTGGTTCTCAACCTTTTTCAGGTTGAGACCCCACTTGCCCCGCCCATGCGCGGCGCGACCCCATGCGCGTTGCATGCGCGATGGGAAAAAAAGAGCAAAAACAAAATGGCGGACCGCAATGGGCCAATCCGTGCATGCGCGGCGCACGCACAATGGCCTGATCCGCGCATGCGCGGCACGCGCGCGACGGCCCGAACCACGCATGTGTGGCACGCGATGAAAAAAACGAAAAAAAAAATGGTGGACCGCGACGGCCCGATCCGCGCATGCACGGCGCACATGTGACGGCCTGATCTGTGCATGCGCGGCGCGCGCGCAATGAAAAAAACAAGAAAAAAAAGCAAAAACAAAATGGCGGACCGCGACGGGCCGATCTGCGCATGCGCGGCGCGCGACGAAAAAAACAAAACAAAAACAAAAAACAAAACAAAATGGCAGACCACGGTGTCCGGCGACCCCAGCGAAATGGTCGTTCGACCCCAAATGGGGTCGCAACCCATAGGTTGAGAACCGCTGCTTTAGAACTTTCTGCATCTGTATTGTTGTACCTGCAGCATATTTAAGTACTATTGCCTAATCAACCCGCACTATGGTATACAAAGTATTTAAATAAAGGTACCTCCAAACACATTCAAGTTGATTTACCACCCCTAAGCATGTTACAAAATATTTCAAGCAATTACAAAAACTTGCCTGACAAACTGAAAAAAAATTTTTCAATGGAAATGTTACTCACTGATCTTTCCCTGCTGAATTCAACCACAGGAGCTTAATCTTGAAAGTATGCTGAGTATAAAAAGTCAACCCTCAGAAGGTTCCATTCTCAACAACCCCCCAAAAATTCTTCAATTGGACATAAAGCGATGGCTAACTGTATACCACTCTCTTATTTTTCAGAACAATACTTTTTATTCCAGCAGTAGAATCATTCCATCGATATTATTTCCAAATTTTATACTTTGAAAATTTGCAAGGCTATACAACAGTACAAAAATATATATATATCCTCCTCTGCAAAAACAAACAAAACCTAGGAGAAAGGCCTCTAAAATTCCTCTAATATAAGATAAATATGCAGAAAAAAAACTTAAGTTGAAAGAAGAAACAAATGGAATATATGAAAAAGAAGAATGCATAAACATAAAAAGGATCCAGGTGAGTATGTTATTTCCTGATTGGCACTGAACTACAATTTAAAAATGTTTCCAGAGAATATTGGGAATAAGGGATGATAATGAGCAAGTTGTTTAATCTGAGATGGGCAGTATATAGAGTCCTTGTTATAGTAGGATTGGGTGGTATTTTCTACAGATTAATGCAGCTGGGGTAATTTCAAAATCTTAACACAATTCACGTGAGATTCTATCAAAAAAATAACTAGCTCCCAGTATGTTTTCAGTTTTCTTTAGTATGGAACAAATTTAAGAGACTAATAGTTTACCTATAAGCTATAAGATTGTGTTTAAAAAAGCCACTCTCAGCTCCCCAACATGATTCAGCACAATTATTATATATCCATGCAATGATTGAAATAGACTATCAAGAGCTGATTTCCATGTCTTCTTAATGTACATGTCTTCATAAGATGTGCTTGCAGTAATTAATGGTTTATGAACATGAGCTTTCAATCAAGGTAGTCAAAAGTACAAAACTCTCTACTTATTGCCTTTTTCTCCAGTTTAGAGACTCCACAGTAACCTTTTATATTTTATATTCAATGTGCAAGTTAGAAGGCTGTGTCAATGGAGGATAACTTCAGGGAATCTTGAAAGAAGGTACAACAGGTACACTAAGCAGGATCACATTGTATTACAATATTTTGCTGCCAGCACCACTTGTACTTTTCTAATTCTGTAGTTTTCCAGTCTGGTGATCCTAAACAAGAGATTCAGTCAAGGTGGACTTGCTTTCCTGAAAATTAGCTGATCCATCATTTCCAATTTCAATGTGCAGCAGCTAAAGAATACTGATGATATTATAGAGTCCATTCTCTATTTAACAATGAGATACAACATGCCTGGCCAATACTCAATAAGAACTTATAATGAATTTATTCCAGAGAACATATTAATGTAATAGAATGGTATTGGAAGGAGATACCTTCACAGGAAAAACATGCGACGAGTTTCCTAAACAATTTGAAAACAATATATGTGCCCTTATTGTAAACAGCAAATTAAAATTTTATATTCTGCTGCCGCCAATATTTGTAAAACAAGGTTTTGAAAAACTAGTATAGTTTACAGTTTGAAATGATATCACCCAAATCAAAGTCTTCTATAGAATGAGATATACAGTTTAAGTGACATGAAAAACTAGCATCATTATAGAATACTACAAAGATTGCTGGATTTATATTTTAGAAGGTTGAAGCTATGACAACATATGATCTCATTGTTAATTCCTTGTATCACTTTACTATCAATAAAAGGATGAACCATAGATTAGAACAGACTCCAGCCAATATATTACATTCTACGCTCAGTAATGTAATTATCATGTTATGTCTTACATTCTGTCTTTTCAATAAATATTTTCATTCAAGGAAAGGCATGATAGAGGAGCCAAGAAAAAAGAATAGGAAAAATAGTGCCACAACATTTGTATTAGGATTCAACTTTGGATTTAGCCATCTGAAAATAAAATGGCAGTTATAAAATGTATTATGATTTTTATTTATATTCATATAGCTCTTTCATTGTAAATAATTTGAGAAGAGCCAAAGTTTTGAACTGAATCAAATTTAATTCCTTAATTTTGAACTGAATCAAATTTATTTCCTTTAAGAAAAGGAACACCCCTCCCTTGCATATTCCGTTTTTCCATCAAACTAAAAAACAAACAAACAACCACCTGACATTAAAATTAGTCTGTACTGTACTGTACGTGAAATTTAGTTTGGTACAGACGTGATAAAAATTATCAAAGTGCCCCGGAATTTAGATAAAAAAGGGGTAATCAGCTGGTGGTGAATGTTCTCGCAGAACTGGCAGTATAGTGTAGAAGAACATGAGCTATGATACCCATGTCACAGGGGCACTACCAGCTTTTGTGGGGGGGGGTTCCTATATTTCCCTTCCAGGACAGTTGTGCAGAGAACATTAAACTGAGCTAAAGGTAAGGCTCTCCTGACTTTGGGAACTGTGATATAAGTAAAAAGCTGGTTTAGGAACTAAAACGTGGTTATTAGCTTATATTATTAGGAAACAAAGCAGCAATTTCAGTTTGACCTACTATTTTAAGATCTTTTGTCTTAGTACTAATATAGCATGATCTGACTCTAAGGTTAAGAGCCCAATTTCTTTTGGATCACTATTTCCCAGGAAGATTTGTAGTTGTTTGCCAATATTAGATGGGTCAGTTCACTGGGATTGTTGCATAGTTTTAACTATTAAGTACAGATAAAGTACAGAGAATCTACTGGCTCCTACTTCCTGTCAAAATACTGCATTTGGAACCAGCAGGTAACCTGTAAGATACTATTTAGAAATTTTGTTTGACTCTTTTCTAAGGCCATCATACTGTCATATGGTCCTAAATAAGTTCCCTATAGCAACGGTGCTCGAACTTTAGCTGCTAACAATGTAATTGCAGCATGGTAAACAATAAGTTTGTAAAGCTGATGCAGATCTCTGTGTATTGAGGATAGGTAGTCCAGGTGGATGTCTATGGAGATTGTCAATCATCTAGGTCAATAGGGTGTCCTCAAAGTGCTTTTTCCAAAAGGCAATTGGACTTCCTTGGTTTTTTTCTTTGAAAACATTTTGCTTCTCATCCAAGAAGCTTCTTCAGTTCTACGTTTCTGCTTTCTGAAAATTGAAAAACTATTCCTAGATATCTAAAAATGAATGGACTGCCCACCTAAGTTACAGCTTCTCTGTTTTCTGCATTTAAAAAAAAATAAGAATCGTATTCTTGGTGTTATTTATTTTTTGTTGCTCCTCAATACCTATAAAAGTGATTTCAAAGCTCTTTTAAGGCCAATGGAGGTTAATGACAGAATTATAATAAATTCGTATATCTTTGGGATATAATTTAGACATATATAAAATATAGAGTTATTTAAATGAAGACCTAAAGAGTCTATACAGCAGTTGAATAAAACTAGAGCCACTACACATCCCTAACTCCCTTCCTTATGAGTATTTCCTTTATGACATATCCTTGACTACTGCACGTAACCTTCAAAATCATATATTCATGCACTTTAATGAGGAGCAAGATTAGACATTTGTCAACTGTGGTATTTTTTTAATTTATACCATAATGTACTTCTAGATACTATGCTGGAAACTGACTTGAAATTGATAAATGCTGCATAGAGGAATTGTCCTATATTATGGGTATTCTTTTCTACTAGATGTTGCAGTACCGTGTTCATCCCTCAGAAAGTCTTCAAATTCAAACTACAGATAGCCCTTGACTTATGACCACAATTGAGCCCAAAATTCCATTACTAAGCAAAACAGTTGTTAAATGAGTTTTGCCCCATTTCTGGCACCGTTGTTAAACAAATCACTGCAGTTGTTAGATTAACCATGCAGTTGTTAAATGAATCTGGCTTCCCCCATTCACTTCGTTTGTCAAAAGCTAGCTGGAAAGGTTACAAATAGTGATGACACAACTTTGGGACTCTGTAACTCATAAATACACGTCAGTAACGCAGTGAGTTTGACACCGTGATGATTGTAGAACCTGAATCAGCATATAGAGCAGCGGTTCTCAACCTTGGGGTCGCGACCCCATTTGGGGTCGCACGACCATTTCACGGGGGTCGCCGGACACCGCGGGCCGCCATCTTGTTTTTTTTGGGCGCGCATGTGCCGCGCATGCGCAGATCCGCCCGTCGCGCCGAAAAAAAAAATAAAAAAATAAAAAAAAAATAAAAAAATAAAAAAAATTAAAAAATATAAAAAATCAAAAAACAAATGGCGGCCGCGACGGGCGGATCCGCGCATGCGCGGCACGCGCGACGGACCGATCCACGCATGCGTGGATCCGCCCGTCGCGGCCGCCATTTTGTTTTTTTTATTTTTTTTATTTTTGGGGGGGCGCGCGCAGGCGCGCGCACGCGCCTAGGTCGGGGTCGCGGCGTGCATGGGCAGGGCAAGTGGGGTCTCAACCTGAGAAAGGTTGAAAACCACTGATATAGAGAATGGGAAGAAGCTACAGAGGTTTGTAGCTTAAAAAACTTTATAGGTGAAATCTTAAAAGCACACACTGCTGAGCATAATGGATTTATTTTAGAGCAGTGGTTCTCAACCTTTCTCAGGTTGAGACCCCACTTGCCCCGCCCATGCGCGCCGTGACCCCGACCCGGGTGTGCGCGCGTGCGCACCGAAAAAAAAATCCAAAAAATAAAAAAATAAAAATTAAAAAAACACAAAATGGCGGCCGCGACGGGCAGATCCACGCATGCGCGGATCAGCCCGTCGCGCGCGCCGCGCATGCACAGATCCGCCCGTCGCGGCCGCCATTTTGTTTTTGTTGGTTTTTTTTTATTTTATTTTTTTTCGGCGCGATGGGTGGATCTGCACATGCGTGGCGCGCGCCCAAAAAAATAAAAAAATTAAAAAAATTAAAAAAAATTAAAAAATATATAAAATAATAATAAAAAAACAAAATGGCGGCCCACGGTGTCAGGCGACCCCCGTGAAATGGTCGTGCGACCCCAAGGTTGAGAACCGCTGTTTTAGAGTAAGTGTACATTAAGTGCATTGTGAATATGCTTTAATTACTTGCTTTTCTTAATAAAAACTGATTCTAAGATAGGAAATTTTCAGAAACTCCTAATAATTGCTACTGCTATTTTCTAATAACATTAAACTACATTCACATTACTATGACTCTTATTTTTATCTAATGTTTTTCTCTTCTATGATATATATACTTATATTCATTAAAGTATACATATTGCAAGCTATAAAAATAGGAACAGAATATTTACTTAAATTACCTGCACTTTAAATATTTCGTTATTGTCTGTTAAAATTTAGACAATAATTTATGCCCCCATTGACATAATTATCTCCACTACTTAATTAAATGGAGATATAATGCAATAATACAATCCTAGTTTCTTACTGTTTTAATGTTATTTTCAGATGCTTTATTCTAGTAGGGACTTTCTGAATATGTCATTCAAAGCAATAAATGTATATTTAAATACTAGCTTTCCAGTAACACTAAGGAATAATGTAATTTATTTTAAGTCAATTATTAATATTATGAAGTCATGGAACTTTGAGAGAGATTATTGTATGCACAAAGATGGAAAGATTCAGCATTTACTACAATGGGGGAATAGTTGGTGAAGATGATGGAACTTGTTGAGATGATAAAATGACTTATTTGATCAGAGAAAAGATAATATATACATTCATTGCTCACTGGAAACCTCTTTTAGCCTTTTTGCATGAAAGAAAAAAATGAACTTATGATTCATGGTTTTGATTAGACAAAATAGATTATAGAAAGATTATGTTGTAATCGTAGAATAAGAGGTAAATTTATAATTGTATTTATAATTGCTACAAAGATCAGAAGCAGTAATACTACTTTGTATCTTTTCTTTCTTTTCTATTTTTCTTTTACTTTTTCTTTCTTGCATTCTTAGCTCTTTGATTTCTTCTTTTTCTTATGTTAATATGATTTTTTAAAAAGATCTTTAAAAAGATCTTTAATAAAATTATACAAAAATACCTATTATGCAAAATATTTTTCATTTCCAACATACAGATGATAGGCAAGAATAAGATCGACACAGCATGGCTTGATCCAAAGTGAATTGATAAGAGGATGAGAGTTTCTGTTTTGCACCATATATTATTATCAAAGACCAATTTTTATAATTATTTTGTATGTGGGGGCATCTCTATTACACTCATTCAGAGTTGCTTATCCTTTGGTGTTTTGGTAGAACATAGTGTGAGATGATAAACTATTAAAACTAAAATTTTATATGTTAAAAGAAATTTATAGTGAATTGGAAAAATCTACACCATTCAGCCATTACTGTTAAAAAAAAATCATTCTGTGTGGTTTCATAACTCTTATTAACCAAAGGGCTAAGCATTCAGAAAATAGCTTCCACTTTTTATATCACTTTTTGACACAGCAAATAATTTGAATAATAACATCTATTATCCTTAGTCTACCTACATGTTTTAATAATGTTAATCTAGTATTAGTTGGCAATGCAAATGCTATTCTAGAAAGGTAAAAATGAATTAGAGTTCTTGAGTAATTGTAGCAACTTAAAGATACTTCTTTAAAAATAATTTATTAATTTATTTGTAAAATTTATTGGCCGCCCATCTTACCACAAGGTAACTTATGCTAACTTGCATCTGTACATATCATAACAGATGTCATATCATGTATGATTTTTTACTGCATTTGAATAATTGTGCCTAAGTACTAATTTGTTGCATAAGAATATTGACTGACTGATTGATTGATTGATTGATTGATTGATTGATTGACTGATTTTATGCCAAGTCTGTTGTTGTTATTTGGTGACCACATAGATAGACTTTCTCCAGGATGGTATTTCTGCAGCTTCATCTTTTAGTCTCCAGTAGTGGAATTATCACCATTATGGTGAAGTCTACCCATTTTTCTGCAGAACATCCTCTTCTCTTTCCTTCCATCCTTCCCAAAATTCTGCTTCTAATTATGTTAATTATCTTTTTAATTTTCCTATTGGTTTCCTGTTTTATCTTTTTCTTCATTTTCAGTTTAAAAAGTGGTTTAATATTTGAACATGTATGATTATTTTAACAGAATGTAAATAGATGTAATAGACACTATTGGGAAAAACACTTTTATTTTAGAATATTTTGATAGTGCCTCTTTAAATCACTAAGCCAATATTATAGCATGCATTTAATAGAAATAATGTAAGAACTCGGTTCTAAAATTGATAAAAAAAAGTTTTTGATAGCAACTCAATAAAGAGATAGGCCTGCAGGAGACAGCTATGTTCAAAATGCAAAAAAGGAGCTACCATTTTTTCTTAAGTGTTCTAATTGTAACCATCTGCATATATTGAAAAACACAATTTGTTATTCATATTTTAGGCATATTCATCTTTTTATTTATTTTATGAGTTTGGAATTCTATTTTAAATATAAAAAAACCGTTCTACTCACAAAACACAAACACTTAAATAAAACTGAGACTAAAAATAAACCCAAGAAAAACCTCGATTGCATTTTTAACAGACCCTGAGAGCTACACTGAAAGATTCATTAAATGGTTATGATAAAAAGATTTTAAATAAATCAATTTACAATAATTTATTTAAAGATTAAATAAAAATCTGAAAAGATAAGACTCCACCTGGTACCAACAAGTATCAGTTTGTATCAGGCAAATCTCCTTAGGAAGAACTTCTGGGGGAAATGATTAAGCAAGTCTTCTCTCTTCCCCATGAAATATGTAGCAAACTAGTTTCAATAACTTCACACACAAGGTTAGCAGTGCCTTTGCACACTCTTCCTCCATCTGCCAGCAATGCCCTTCTGAATGCTACATAGGACAATTTGCACAAAATAATAGACATAGATTTCATATCAGACTGAAAGTAATACCAGCATTTCAACCTGTGATTTTAATCATTACAGATTTGGGGGAAACAAATAAAAGTCCCCAGAACAACTGAATGAGAGACAGCTGAGCTCACCTACATTAAAAGGTTTCAGGCCCTCTCAAAGGTCCCAATATAATGTAACTCAGTATAATTACTGATAGAGCATGTGTAATCTGTCCTATATGTCATTTCTCTCCTTCCTCTTCACTCCCAAGTCTAATTTAAATCATATATTAATCTGTGCATCTGAAGTGAGTTGTAGTTCACTAAAGCAAATAAATGCCTTTTAGTAGAAAACGGCCCTACAAGACTCCGGGTTTCGAGCTTCCATAGACTAACACGATTCTCTTCTCAGACGTTTTTAAGCTACAGTATAAACATTATTGATTCTGGCACTTGACCATCTGCTGAAACTGGGGAATAAAATTCTACCTAAGCCCAGTATTTGCACTGGCACCAACCACCAGTGCGGCGGAGTATCTGGGAAGCCCGCTGACGACTTCTGTGACATTTGCTGGCTCTAAAAAGTACTCCTATCCCCTGGCGTCGGCACATGTTAAAGTCGGCTCTGCCTGCGAAGCTAACGACAGGAGGAGAGTAAGCGGTGTAAACTGACTGCAGACGGAGCCTAGCGAGAGCTTAGGCAAGCCTTGCCCTGTTTTGTGGGCACCATAGTCTTTTGGACTGATAAGCCACGGCAGGAAGGTAGGATGTCAGCGGGCGAGCCCTAGTGCTTGTGCAACAGCTGGGGACACCAACGCGGCGCATCGCTGGCTTCCCTCCCGCCAAATTCCAACCGCTTCCAAAACTTTCCTCTCCCCCCCCCCCCCGCGTCTCGCGCCTTTTTAAGCGCGCGTGCCCTGGAAGGGGTCGCCCAACGCCTACTCTCCCCGGACTTTGCTCAGCCGCTTCTCTCCCCGCCCCCTCCCCTCTCCTGGCTCTCCCTTCCTTCCTCTTCTCGCTCGCGCTCGCTGGTTCCAGTCGCGTCCGATCTGCTTCGCGCTCTAAATTGAGTCGCTTGGCCGTCGCGCTCGCTTTTACCTCAGAGGCTTTCCGGGCTTCACCTCGATTTCGCGTTGCCCAGAGGGAATTGCCCTAACACCTCAAGAAACCAGACCCACCGGTACTTGTCAGCATTACCAAACTAATCCCCGCCAGGGGGACGCTAGTCTGCGGTTGCTTTGGTGGGCGGGTTGTGACTATAGAGTGTGCCGGAGGCCAGTGCTAGAGTTGGCTACCGCCTGATAACAATAGAGTTTCTCTTTTCCCATGGTCTAGACTTACCACAGGCTGGAACCAGAGAGTTGCACGTCTGTGGGCGCTAGAGCGGCAAAGCGATGGGTATTCTTGAGGCCTTTTAGAGTCTGCCTTTTTATTGCGAGCAAAGTACCACTAAGTTTACATACATACCGGTAGGATCGTATCATGCTACTTAAGTGTACTCAAAAGTGACTTCAAATAAGCAACTTTAATATTGCAATCTTGGCCTGTGTCTCACAAGAGCAGAGTATTCGGTGAAATATTTACCGACGCAGCGGCCAAGCGAACAATAAAACAATTCAAACACAGGTGTACATTTAAAACAGCTTGATCAATTCTACTCCAGACTTTACGTTCGGGCTGGGAATTTAAAGTTGAGAACTGATAGTGCATATCTTCCTTTTCTGTGCGATGGGAGGAAGTGAAAGAAAGAAAAGTTTGGACCTAAAAAATCCGTTCTTTTCATCTTGAATTCAGAGATTTTGTTTTCACAAGAAATTACTGAAGGGAGAAGGCTTTTGGGTTGGACATACATTTGAAATGTTGAGAATTGGTGCACCCTCACAAAATGATTCCCTATTCACCAATTAACCTCTGTTGAGTGTGGCTAGTAAAAAAAAAAAAAAAAACGGCTTACAGGACACTAGTGTGGGAAGTCAGAGCCCCAGAGAAGGAAATATTAAAAGGGCAGAAAAATATATTTTTCCTGAAAAGAATTTTTAAAAGCAGGAGCCAACTCTGCCCCCAAATCTCTCTATCCCAAACAGGAGCCAGCCCTAGGCAAATGTAAAACCATCAGAAAGTTTGTCAAGACAAAGAGACTTAAAATCTGCATACTTCACCTAAGCTCTAGGAGTCATTAGCCCCATCACTAGGGAAGCAGGATATGATAATAGGATTAAACCACAGATATCAAGGCCTAGAAAAACACTCAGAAATAGCCTCAAAGTTCATGCCACAGGAACAGGAAACTATTCCAAACAAAAGGCTAGAGGGGGTATAAAAACCTACTACACATGTGCTCAGCCCTTCTTTTCTCTGGTCTTTCCTGGAAGAACCATCTTTCTGCCTCTTCAATAAACTGTAACCTTCTTCCCAAAGCAGTCGCCATGTTGCTTATTTATTCCCAGCTTGGATGAACCAGGATGAAGACTTTAATCCAACACTAGAAATAGTTCCTCAACGTGATGAAATGACATCCATTAGGTCAGAGGTAGGCAATCTTGGCTTTTTTATGACTCGAGGACTTCAACTCCCAGAATTCCTGAGCCAGCCGTGCTGAGGGGAAAGGGAGAGGTTTCCAAGCTGAGCCATGCTGGCTCAGGAATTCTGGGAGTTGAAGTCCACGAGTCATAAAAGAGCCAAGGTTGCATTGGGTCATGAAGAATTGGAATTGACTGAACAATCGAATAACAATGTTGAGATTACTCATCGCATTCTTTTATTAACCAAAGTTATCTTGGCATTTCTTCTCAGCAGTCACTTTTTATATCTATTTTTATATGGGTTTTAGCTGCATTCTTGTAAATATATTAGAGCAGGGGTCTTCAAACTTGGCTGATGAATTCTGGGAGTTGAAGTCCACAAGTCATAAAAGGGCCAAGTTTGAAGGCCCCTGTATTAGAGGCTGGTACCATTTTTTTGCAGCATGCCTATGAACCACAGAATTTTAAACAAAATACCTGCATTCCCTTACTAGAGATAAAAGACTGATCACCTCAATCAATGTTTCCTTAACATGGTTCAATATATGGTGAAAATCAATCTCTTGCATGTGCTACATCCTCCTCGCCTGATGTTTCAAGACCACCACATTGCTTTACAATAGGATATCTCTGAAGCACATTGCTCCCAAAGTACAGTTTCAGTACTGTAGTTCATTCTAGGATAGTATTCTTGTTTATTTATTGCCAGCAATGATAGAAATCTAACTGCTCTTTGTAGACATGAGTGCTTTAGTTGGGATATGGGCTGCAAAAATCCAGTAGGCCCCTAGGTGACCACGAATTCTTGATTACCGTATTTTTCGCTCCATAGGGCGCAGTTTTTTCCCTCCCAAAGTAGGAGGAAAAATCAGCCGCGCCTTATGGAGCGAAGGTGCAGGCAGGGAGGGGGGGGAGGCGCTGGAGCAGAGGGGGAAGCGGAGAATCGGAGGGCGGAGGGCAAAGGGCGAGAAAGGGAAGCGGAGAATCGGCGGAGGGCAACGGGCGAGAAAGGGAAGCGGAGAATCGGCGGAGGGCGGAGGGCAAGGGGCGAGAAAGGGAAGCGGAGAATCGGCGGAGGGCGGAGGGCAACGGGCGAGAAAGGGAAGCGGAGAATCGCCGTACCTACCGGGCCTTTTGGCCTGCGCTACCTCGCAGTACTACGGGATTGCAGGAGAAAGTTGGTTAGCGGAGGGCAAGGGGCGAGAAAGGGAAGCGGAGAATCGGCGGAGGGCAAGGGGCGAGAAAGGGAAGCGGAGAATCGGCGGAGGGCAAGGGGCGAGAAAGGGAAGCGGAGAATCGGCGGAGGGCAACCGGCGAGAAAGGGAAGCGGAGAATCGCCGTACCTGCCGGGCCTTTTGGCCTGCGCTACCTCGCAGTACTACGGGATTGCAGGAGAAAGTTGGTTAGCAGCTCCGGCTTGAAAGAAGCCGCCTCTCGCTCCTTCCGCAGATCCGCGTTCATCTTCACGGCCGCCGTAATCTTCCGCGACCAGCCCAAGAAACAACCGCTGGCCGACTCCGCTCCGGAAAAGCTTCAAACAGGCGAAATGTAGCCTAGCCCCGCCCCGTGACGACTCGGAAGCCCAATAGGAGGCCGCTTAGCATCCGTGTGACTCTACGGAGGCGTTTCCTCTTGCATGCGGAGCTTCCAGGCTTCGGTTTGAGTCGGGAGGTTTTTCCATTGCTAGGAGGAAACTGCGGTGGGGGTTAAGAATCCGTTGGTTTTATGTACCGGTAAATATTTACCGTAATTTGCACCATCTGGGAGTTGAAGTCCACCCGTCCTCAAAGAGCCAAGGTTGCCTACCCCTGGCTTAGCCCAGTGCTTTATTCTTTGGAATACCGTACGTAAACTGCCCAGCACTTTCTGAGCCCTCATTGGCCGGTGGCTGCAAAGACCCACGTTCCCGGAAGCGCGAGCTGCCCAACACTTTCTGAGCCCTCATTGGCCGGCGGCTGCAAAGACTGCAAAGGCTGCAAAGGAGTCAGGGGCGGGCTGAAGCGGGCAAGGACGAAGGTGTTGCTAAGGTGAGTGAAGAGCCGGACTGGGGAGGGGAGCTACCGTAAGCGGACCCAAAGTCTCAAAACGCCAACTGATTCCTCGGAAAAGCGTGCCAAGAAGAAAAAAAAGGCAAAACACAACATGAATTCTCTGAACTGTCACTACACAGAATCACTCAGTGACAGTTTAACACATTCATGTACATGTACCGGTATGTCAAAGAAGAGAAGGCTAAGCTATAAAATCCCATTTAAACTGGAGGTAGTAAAATACGTCAAACAACATGGAAACAGGGCAGCTGAAAGACAGTTTGGGCCACCTCCAACTGAAAAAATGATACGGGGATGGAGGAGACAGGAGGAAGCACTGCAAAAAGCAGATAAAAGCAAACACACTTTTCGTGGGCATGCTGCAAAATGGCCACAGATAGATGTGGAAATGAAAGAGTGGATCAAACATCACAGGAACAATGGATTATCAGTCTCCACGAAAATGATAAGATATGAAGCCAAGCGTTTTGCTGCAGAGAAAGGCATTGACGACTTTACTGGATCAGCATCATGGTGCTACAGGTTCATGAGAAGATCTGGCCTTGCTATGCGCACCAAAACTAGAATTGCGCAAAAAATGCCTAAAGAATATGAATCCAAGATTCTGTCTTTCCATACATTTGTTATTGATGCAAGAAAGAAAAATGGCTTTGAAATAGGGCAGATTGGAAATACGGATGAAGTCCCATTAACCTTTGATGTTCCATCAAACAGGACTGTTGATGAGAAAGGTGCAAAAACCGTAACTGTGAGGACCTCAGGACATGAGAAAACCCATTATACTGTTGTGTTGTCCTGCTGCGTGGATGGCACCAAGTTGCCTCCAATGATAATTTTGAAAAGAAAAACCATGCCGAAAGAGGTGATCCCACGTGGAGTTATTGTCCACGTTCATCAGAAAGGATGGATGGATGAAGGTGGAATGAAAATATGGATAGAAAAAGTGTGGTCCAAATGCCCTGGAGGGCTTCTGAAGAAACCTGCCCTACTAGTACTTGACCAGTTTAGGGCACATATCAGTGACAACACAAAAAAAATCTTTAAAATAGCAAAGACCCATCTAGCTGTCATTCCTGGGGGGCTTACTAGCCAGTTGCAACCTCTGGATGTTTCACTTAACAAGCCATTTAAAGTGTTCATGCGAGAGGAGTGGAACAACTGGATGGCTGCTGGGAATCATGACCTGACACCCACTGGAAGAATGAAAAGGCCCACCATCACTCAAGTTTGTGAGTGGGTGAAAATGTCATGGCAAGCCGTGAAGGATGAAACGGTTGTAAGTTCCTTCAAGAAATGTGGCATCAGTAATGCCTTGGATGGTTCAGAGGATGGTGTCCTTTATGAAGACCTGACACCAGTGATAGTGAGCCACTGAGCGTGACAAGTTCGGACAGTTGTGAGGAATTTTTGGATTTCCCAATGACTAGAGACCTTATCTTTTACAGTAACGATGGTTCTTAATGCTGCTGTTGGCTATTGTTCATGTTAAGTTATCCTGTTATTGTAATAAATATTTTAGCCCACTTTTTGGCTCAAAATATTTTTTCCTATTTTCCTCCTCTAAAAATTAGGTGCGTCTTATCAGCAGGTGCGCCCTATAGAGCGCAAAATACGTACTTTCCTGAGATTGACTGAGCTTCAGCCCCAGTGACAGAAATTTCTGCTTTTCTGCAGAGTTCTTAATGCATGCCAGAGGACTTGCTCTGCAGGAGTGTAGAATAACTAATAGTGAACACAAATGACAATATCTTTGTTCTTAGTAAGTAAAAAACTCAGAATGCAAACCTTTAGGACATTTTTAGGACGTATTTTTTTCTCCAGGGGCTACTTAGGAATACTTTTAAGTTTAATGCAAAGTATACCTCCTTTTTGAGTTAGCATTTAGTTCTTTTTTAAAAAAAACAACTTTGGGAGATTGCTCTGTTGCTCTTTAATTTTTTAAAATAATTTCATTATAATAATTCACTTCAAAGGCTTCGCCAAAAATCAGCTTAATGTTTCAAATAAGTCCTGTAATGATTGGAATTAGGCTAAGATCAGTGAGATGCAAATAACATTCAATCACAGAAACTCACTAGATTATTTGGCCCACTATCTCACCATTCAATTTACTTTATAGGGGTGTGCAGAATTAATTGGACAAGGGAGTATTATATGTGCAGACTTTGCCAACTGGAATTAAAGTTGGATGTAAATCTAAGGAACAAAATAATATCCAACAGGCTTTGAAGAAAACATGGGATAAAATGTTAATGATATAATAAAAACAGACAGGCATCATTATTTATTAACACAAGACAAGAAAGACACATTCAATGCATTAATGGAACATTGTCCAGCCAGATGTTAAAATCTTTTAAAAAGTATATCTAAAACCTAATTTCAAATAAATAAAAAAGACTTTTTACATAATTACAGAGTTGTGATTTGAATCTGACAATGGTAAACGTATTGACATCAACAAAAGCAAAAAATGATTAAAGACAATGATCTATTGTTGTTTTTACAATCATATCTCCATCACAGTTAAGCTTGGCCCATCATTGTTAAACTGCACAATAAAAAGTTGAAAGGCAAACATATTTAACTAAAAAGGCCTATTTTTGAAAAAAAATGTGAAATATGGTTTTGTAGTTTGTGTTCAGGGTAGTAAGTTCATTCTCAGGAATAAGTGTTCTAATTGTTTCATATCAATATATTTTAGTAATTGAAAAATGTGAATTCAGAGGGTTTTTTGTTAGTAAAACTGCATTCATGGGATAGTCCTGCTAGAAGAATTTAGGAAGGCAATTCTATTACTACCAACACCTCATAAACCTCTTAAAAGTAAAATGTGAAAGAAACATGTTATGAGAATTGCAGGGTATCATAGATCTCCCCCAATTCCACCGTTATTGGAATTTAATCTTGGGCTTATGAAAACAGCAGTCCTTACATTTGCAGAAGGAATACTTTGATCCAAGACATTATATTTAAATTAAGTATTACCTGAGCTAATAAGAAAATCCAAAAAGCCAAGGCTGAAAATGCTGGCTCTAACCTCTTTGGATATATGAAAAAGTATTACCATACAATGATTATGTGGAATGGGGACAAAAAGGACAAGCTAACTCCAGAACCTACAGAGAACTACATCCTTACTGTGTTTTATGTGGAATCTGTAATGTCTGATGGAGAACACAGAATAGCATACCCAAAGCCACACTGAGCAAATCAGTGTCAGAACCCCCATAAAGAGAGCACTGATTCTACAATCATTCCTTTGGAATCTCAGCCATTTGTATAAATTATTGAAAGGCAGATATGTATGGCACTGAAGAGGTCTCAGGGTTAAAGAGTAACATTGAAAACCTTGGTGTATTAATTATAAATCTTTGGAGAAAGTATATTAAAATCTCACATTAACAGGGAAGAAATAAAATACTTAACAATTAGCTCAAAGAGAAAAATGATATATTTGAAGTTAATGTTGAAAACAAAACTTGAAGTATTTCAAATCAGAAGATCTGTAATACTATTTTCAAATGATTTTCTATACTGCACATTGTAAGTCTACTATATTAAATGCAATAGGAATCTAAACATAAGTGTAGAAAAGACTACTACAACCATGATAGAGAACTAGGCTCTGGTTTCATTCAGTAGGATGTTAAAAGTGTTTTTATTATAAAAATTGAGACCTCTTAAGAGCCACATTGGAGTGAATAAATAAAGGCTGGAATACACAGAACATTTATACGCTGAAGGCCTTCTGTTCCCATGTGGAGTGCCAGCAACTGTTTTATGTATGTTTGTTTTCCAAACTATTGCAAACTACAAGTTAAAACAACTTCAGCATGGAGTGCATTTTAATTTACATAGCAGCACCACACTGTGGAAATACTGATAACGCAAAATATTCAAACCGTCTCCATTAAGAACCAATAGTTAATATTACAACGATTTGAAGTAATGAACCTCCCTCCACCCTGTACTATTTTTGCCGTAATTCTTCGATTCAAGGTATATTGAACAACGTATGTATAAGAAGCTAATTGTGAATATTTTGTTAATATATTTAAAAGTTTTCTGTCTAAATAACTATACGTCAAGCCATTAAAAAAAACAAGCTTTTGAAAGTTTGTACAGAAAGGTTTTCAAGTATACATTTGGAATTTATCTTAAGGAATAAGTTGCCAGAGCTACACTTAATATAGCTGCTGTAGATGAGGATTTAATTCAGGTTTATATTTATATCTCTTTTAAAAACGTCTAAAAATGCTAACTTTGTTACAGGGAAAGTAAACAGACATTATTAAAATATTCTAAGTATTTACACAATAGGCCACAAATGGCCCAAGGAAGTTTGTCACCATTTCTAGTATCTGCTTTCTGTGTTATTTCAACAAACTTCTTAAGGAAAAACAAGGAGAATATTCTAAAGTGTAATCATAAAAAATAATAATGATCTAAATAGAAATATTGTTTTCCCTACCAGCTTATTGGAGATGGGGTTGCAGACCATTTTCAAACAATGGCTATTCCAGCACATTTTAAGGCATCTATTGTTATCAATTATTTGAAGGTTGAAACTGATCAGCTATTTTGAATGGGAAAATCACAACTTGCCAATCTTGCTGATTCAAAGACATTCTGCAAAAGACCATGATTTGCAGTACAGTAATGAATCCCACCCAGAAAGTAGCACATCAAAGTAATTCTTTTAAATGAATTGTTACTGTGTACAGTTGAGGAACAAAATATGTCTAAAATCATGAATTGAGTGATTCTGGTTAACATGTGTTTGCTTATAAAAACCATTTTAGTAAGCTTTACAAATTCTATTCAACATTCCAAAGTCACAGAATTGCTTCTTACTTTTTAAAATGCTTGTAACGCTGACGAATGTCAGCCTCTTTATAAACATGTGCATTGAAAACATTAAGTTTCTACATGCTATGTCATACCTGACCAGCAACAAAATAAGAGAAACCTAATAGTCTAATTGCATTCCTCACATTAATTGCTAACCATAATTTATTTAAGGACTTTGTTAAATTCTTAATTATTTGAATCAGTTTCTAAATAAATGAATTATGCATACTAATATTTACATATTTAAAATAGAGGCAAATTCTTTTTAAATTCATGAGATAAGCTATATGAATGATTCTTCTGTTGAATATTGAGTGTGGTTATGGCACAATTTTAAGTAAACGTGATCCCTATCAACACAGTACTACAGAATTAAGCTAACAGTTTTAAAGTACACTGTTTACAGAGGGTATACATAGGACTTACATAACCAGATTCTTACAGATTTGCATTTTAACTAAATAAATCATCCCTTATAGAATTCTAAATCAGTGTTAGAAAAAGTACAAATATATACAATTGAAAATGTTAACACTACAATAAAGGCCCTAATAATTGGTGTTTGTTTTTCATGAGGGCCTATTTTTCATTGCCTGTAAAGCTATCATCTTAGTTCCTTGGTTGCCATCTTTTGTCTTTTGATCAGTCCAGCTTGCTGTCAGTCCAATAAGATGGAGAGAAAAGGAATCAAAACAGCATTGTCCAGCTTCACAACTATCATCACTAATTTTTCTGTCAGCTTCTTTTGTTTTCACAGACATTCCTGGTCCTTGCTCAGTTTGTAGGATAGTCTCAGATCCACATTTCCAAAATTACATGTTGTATGCTACATATATGGGATCCAGTTGGTCAGCCAAGAAACTATCACGGAGATGCATCCGCTGCTTCTCTCCTCTGGAATTTATGGGTATCACCCCAGGATCAACCACCACCACAACTCCTACAATCAGATAATGTTCTTCCAGGACCACATTGGTAACCAGAGGGACTAAATCAAGAGCTTCCTGCTCACAGCCACACAACTCCACAACCACTACAAGTAAATTGGTCCATGTGAATACAGCACTGAAAGAAAAGTAAGAAATCCAGAGTTTATTACACACATTTATAGGAATGAGTCTGAGATTTTTATTTTGTAAGACCATGCTAATATGTTTAAATACTTCAATTTTAAACTGAAAGGCCCCCTGTCAAAAAAAAACCCCCTTTAAGTCAATGTTTTATGCATTCCGAAATGACCACTTGGAACAGGTCTAGTACAGTAATATACTCACTTTAAAATATATAAATCACTTCATGCATTAGTTAACAATAAATAGTTGTTTAATAAATAAACTGAATTACAAATAGGAATATGATAAAGTATAATGCAAAATTTTAAGCTATAGTTATATAATCTATAAAATAGCACTGAATAGTTTGTTACTGTTCTCATATCAATAATGAAATGAAAGCTGGGGCTATTATCCAAAACTCTATAAATATGTTCAATTTAATATTTTTTCCCCAAAACACAGATGTGAGTGCTCAGGATCCAGATTGCTCTGAATTTACAACTACAATCAGTAACTTTGTTTTCCTATTGCTACATCCTTGCTAAACAATGTAGTATTTCCCCCAAAGGAATATATTGCATAAAACTGTACCATTCTGCAATGCTCCTGTGCATTCGAGAAATGGAAGTTTCTATATCAATTGGATGATAACGTAATCCACGTAATTCCAGAGTTTCGTCCAGTGCCCCAACGACATACAATGCATCGTGGCGTTCTAAGGAGCATATTGTATATTAATATATAGATTTATGCAGATTCTTTAAAAAGAATAAATATTAAATTTTCCTAATTGTTTAAAAATATATGGGGGATTAATTCTCAAAACTACAGGTAGTTCTTGACTTACAACCATTTGTTTAGTGATCTTTTGAAGGTGCAGCGGCACTGAAAAAAAGTGACTTATAACCATTTTTCACACTGACAACCATTGCACTATCTCCATGGTCGCATGAGACTTGGCAATTGGTTTGTATTTATGGTAGTTGCAGTGGCCTGGGAATCACGTGATCACCTTTTGCGGCCTTCTGACAAGCAAAATCAATGGGAAAGCCAGATTCACTCAACAACTGTGTTACTGGTCCTCCAATAACGGCATGCTAAGCAGCGGTCATCTTTTTTCCTGCCGACAAACAGCTGATTTTGCCACCAAAGCTGGTTGTTTGGTGGTGCACTCCCCAAATTTGAACAGAGCAACTAGGAATGACCTAAGATGACCCTCGGACAATCGTGTACCTACCTGGGGAGAATCTCGACAGTTGCAGTTCTGGGCAGGAGAAGCTGAAGAGACGGATCTCCCTCTTTTCTTTTCAGCTATTTATCTTAAGCATGCCTTGGTTTTAGCTGCACATTTTTATTTTTACTTTTTATTTTTATCTTTAATTATTAATTAACCGGTTGAATGCTGACTTAATCTAACCCCTTGGGGATTTTAATGTGAATTTTTTGCATCTTTTTTATTACTTTATTTTGGAGTTGCAAATCACTTTCACTGTCCCTGTATGGAAGTCGATAGCAATTTCCTTAGTAATGAAAACGATCTGATTTGATTTACATTTACACAGATTTTTCAATACAAGGGTTTTGCACTCCATTAATTTTTAAAAGCTCTTATTTTTTTTTAACCTCTGATAGGACAGACCATAGATAATGACAGTAGTGGTTTATGGTAGATCAGAAGGCAATTTGGTCTTTCTGCATGTGAAATACAATAATGCAGACATCTCAAACTCGCGACGTCATGTGATATCACGCAACGCATTGGGACAGTTTTGCCATTGCCAGCAATGGGGTGGGCATGGCTTCCAGATGACGCGTCTGGCCCATGGGCCAGCAGTTTGACCCCCTGGCAATAATGGATTGTTAACAGAGAGATTTGAATTTTAACTTTGCTTTTGACTTTATCTGTTAACTATCTTTTTTATATACTAGATAGATGCCAAGTCAAATTGGTTGGGTGAACAGTTGTAGAAGTTTATAAACTGTGGGCCTGTTTTGCAAGGGGGGGGGGAGGAAGCTATTTTTCTTGAAATATATCAGTGTTCAACTAAGGGGGACAATCTGTGGGTATGTTTGTCTTTTTCTACACATTTTTTTTCTATGTCTTGTTTAGTTTTGCTTTGTTCTTGTATCCCGCCCCCTTTTGGAGTCTGTATTTTAACGTTGTCAATAAAATAAAAAACTTATTAAAAAAACTGTGTTACTAATTTAACAACTGCAATGATTCACTTAAGAACTATGGCAAAAAAGGTCGTAAAATGGGACAAAGCTCACTTAACAACTGTCTCACTTAGCAACAGCAATTTTGAGCTCAATTGTGGTCATAAGTCGAGGACTACCTGTATAGCAATTCTCCTCTACATTCCAACAGTAGAAAATTCATTCATGTTGATTTGTGGGAAACTGTTCTAACAAGTTTTTTTGTAACATTAACTTTATGTTCATGTCATCAAAAAATGGACATTGTCTAAAGAAAAGAGGAATAGTTTGTCCTACCTCCACTGGCAGCTGTGAGTTCAGTCCGTCGAACAAAGCCAAGGTATCCCGTTCGTGCCCAGAGAGTTTGAGCAGCATCACCAAAGCTCAGGCGGGTATTGAAATGATCTGCTTGGAGGGTTTCATTATCATAGATGGTATAGTATCCACTAGCAGTGTGAGGACTATTCACCCAGATCTATGAAGGTGATAAAACACAAATCTTCTATTTCTTACTTTTTTATTTTGTCTCTTTTGAATTACAGTGTCAGAGTGTAATCACAGTGTAATCATCTGTGCACTATATTCTCTTCTATTTTTTATTAGACATTATTATGCATATTGGACACATATTGGGAGCATAAAGATTGGTTGGGTTAAATATAATTTTGTAAAGTAGCAATAGCAATAGCACATACCTCTCCAAGGTGTGAATCACCAACAGGTCCTTTGGTCTCAGGATTAACAATTATCACTTTGACTCCAGGCAATATCTGAGAGAAGAAAGTGGGGTTGGGTGGGGGGGAGAGATATTGGTATCTGTATTATACTAACTAAACACTTTAAACAAGTCTGTCTTTTCAACTTCTTGGGGATATGACTTTTCCCTTGTGTTGATAAATGCATTACGAACAACTGTGTATTTTATAGCCTAAAAACATTTCCAACTTTGACATCTCTGCTGATTCAATTTAGCTCAAGCAATTCTTCCAATTCCTCCATTTCCATCAGAGCTATTTAGATCTAACCTGAGTTTTATATTCTTAATTATTTTAGCATTATTGCCCATCTCCAACTCCACCTATTGTCTTAAGAAGGCCAGACACAAGAAACAGTACTTCAAACTCATTACTTAACAAAGGAAAAATTAGTATTTTAAATGGCCATTAGGGAAGAACCTATAATATATCTGTAGAAAGGAGGGGTTCTTTTTCCTACACAGGAGTTGTACACCCCAAATCATAAATGCTGACTGAATTCTATTGTTTCCTTACTTTGAGTTGCATGCAAATGATTCACAAAGATTCACAAACTAATGTATTATTACCTTGCCTGACTCGGAGAGTAAGAGGCTCTGGGGAGCACCTCTTTCAACTAGCCGCACTCTGGAGATAGATTTAAAAATTTAACACAGTCATATATTTATGATTTAAGAACCTTCATTACAAGATACTTAAATTACTCTTTAATATTCTGAACATAATACTAATAACACTAAAGAGAAAGGATTTTTCTTCCATTTTGTTTCAATTCATATCACCACAGAATAATCAATTACATTCCTATCTATCTATCTATCTATCTATCTATCTATCTATCTATCTATCTATCTATCTATCTATCTATCTATCTATCTATCTATCTATTTTTCTATCCATCCCACCTTTATTATTGTTTATAAATAACTCAAAGTAGCAAATATATCTAATATTTCTTCCTCCTCCTATTTTCCCTACAATACCCTGTGAAGTGGGTTGGGTTCAAAGTTCAAATCAACTACTATTTTTGAACAACTACTTTTATCTACCGGTAAGTATAAATCATTTTTGTTACCTGATTTGCTCAACGCACCCACAACTAATTTACATCCAAATGCATTCAACTTTGAAGTTTTTAATAATGTTCAGTCATGACTCAAGAAATTAAAAACCCAAGGAGGATCATTCCAAATAGCATTGACAAAATTCCTTCAATCTCTCCATTTGCTTGGCTGAAAGTTGGATATTAGCAAGATAATGACAGATTTAGCTGAAGAACATTTGCACAATGTACATCTGGCAAGTTCTTTGGATAAGTAAGGTAAGCAAATACCAGCATTCTCTGGAAACGTCCTTTTTTTTACACCCAGAGAAAGTGCCATTACTCGTATTATTGCATGTTTTATAAAATAACCTTGTTAAATTTATGTTTTTCTTCATTAATTGATATTTTATTCTTAAATCTCCTTATAAATACAGTATTTTTCTTTATGTCTCAGCATATGACTATGCTGTCAGCTACCCAAAGTCACTTGACAGTGATTTTGGGAAATTGAATTGAAATTGAGTAATGAAACGGATGGTATGTAAATGTAATAAATATGTCTTTATCTGTCTTTTCATTCTCACATAAGAATTAAGAAGTTATGAGAATCAATAATATTTTACCCCAATTAGAGACAGCTGTTGATTCTTGTTGATTTCTTAGCTTCTGCTCTGTTGAAATGTATTGCCCTCAGCTAATCTTAGGACATAAATGTGATTATAGGAGATGGGAAGAGGTTTGGTGTGTTGGGTATTATTACATGTTGCCAACAGGAAGAAATGTGAGAAAAATGTCACATATTGAAAATGATAGCCTGCATTTTAAAGGAGAGCTTCTGATCTAGACTGGCAAAACCAATGGAAAATACATTCCATCATTAAAATTCATATGTGAAGCGTATATGAGCTAGCATTCCTCCACTCCTTTGTAAATTATCCTAATGCTTCCTATTCTCTGGGTAACATAAAAGCAAGAGCCACCAAGCAAAATGTAAGTCAATTTGAACTGTCTTCTTTGAGCCAAATGGGGAAACAAGTGTGCACGCAAGTGCGTGCATGCACGCGCGTGCGCGCACACACACACATACAGATCCCCATTATGATTTTGTAATAATGAATGTAAAGGAAGAGACTGAAAAACCAGAGAATTCCAGAGTAACATCCTGCTATTGTTAACTTCAACAAGGCCTTTTGGTCAGGGCAATCAGAGAATATCCTGTCTAACCACCAATTATGCTAAAGAATCCCCCCCCAGCCCCAGTGCCATTTTTCTCTCCCTACAGTACCTCTAAGAGTCTATGTAAATTGCTAGTTTTAACTACTGAATGCCTGTTTAACAATCTGAATTGACTAGCCATTAATTATAGGGTTGCCTTTAGAACAGGGGTCTTCAAACTTGGCCCTTTTATGACTTGCGGATTTCAACTCCCAGAAATCCTCAGCCAGGCATGCTGGCTGAGGAATTCTGGGCGTTGGAAGTCCACAAGTCGTAAAAGGGCCAAGTTTGAAGACCCCTGTTTTAGAACTTCCAGAATGTGTATGCCTATATAATACTCTAAAGTGCCTAGAATAGCAACAGAATTGAACTGTAGATGTCCCCAGTTCATACTCATCAGAGAAGAAAAAAATGTTCATAAAATAACTGATTCACTGATACCTGAAATCTTAGGAATTCTGCAAATTCAGAAGGAACGGCTATTCTCTTTGTGGGGGAAGATAATTTTCTAGAATGTTAAATATTATGGCAATTTAATTATTGGTGAGAAAAAATAAATCTGTAACTGATAGAATGTTAGAAACTGGATGGATTGGTACCACCATATGCCTAGCATAATATAAATAATAATACTGATTTGTTCCAATATAATCGTATTTGGGGAAATCAAGAAATTTGTATGTACATCTGGGATAAGCAATCTACCAACCTCCAGAAGTTCTGAACTACAACTCATAAGCTGGTGTCTGCTGGTTACTGCTGAGAGGAAGTGAAACATCTTGTACACTCCTAATCTAAATGCTCTGTTCTTATGGAATTCAGTCAAAAATGAAATATAACAAAAATAATAGTACCTGTCATGTCGTAATGATTTCAGATCCACATAAACTGTGGTTGGATCAGGCCCTGAGGTTCCCTATAATAATAACAGAGATTATTTTTAAACGTATCATATTTTCTGCTGCTAATGAGTGATAATTAAAGGCACTTTCAATGAGAGCAATGCAAACTAGATCCGTAAGTACCCAATGCTATCAAATAAGGAGATATAACATAAAAGGAAATGTTTCTGCTGCAAATCCAAGAATACTTTAACGAAGGTTTTCTTGAGAGAAGCTCCACAACTTTTAGTCCCTCTTTACTTTTTCAGTTTGGAAAATATTAGTGAAAAACTGATTTTTTTAATGTTTTATTAATCTAATTATTTATTTCTGTTTAACCACAGGAATCTATAAAAGTAGTCTCCCAGAGAGTTTCCCTGTATAAATTAGCCATATGTTTACTTTTACAGTACAAAAAGGGTTGATAATATTTTTTTTTAAAAATAAGCAATATACAGTATGAATAAGTCCATGTAAATTAAAAAAAAACCCTGCAAATCAGCATTCACAATTCTTCAGGCTCAAACTAACCCCCCCCCGCACAAACAGGTTTAGAATAGGTTGAGAATTCTGCTAGTGTGCAGAGCCCCTGATTTCTAAAAATAAATCTAAGCAAATCTTCACTGTTACCTGTAAACAGATAGCTACATTGACTCTTGACCCAAAGGTGGTGCTGACTGCACGAGATGATAGACCAATGTCCTTGAAAAGCTTGGAGAAAGACTGAGTAAGAGCAACACGTGGGCGTTCTTCGGCCACCACTACACAAGTCCGGACTCCTGATAAGTTGATACCTTTTGACTGTTAATACACAAGGTTAAAATTATTGGAAAAAATACAGTATATCTAACAGGCAGGGATAACATTAATCAATGCTCCAATTAATATCCAAGTACTTGGAGTTTATTTGCTCTAATAATCATCTAGGAAACATAATCAGGCTGTTGGTTTTTTAACACTAGGCAAACCATTAAGAAATCACTAACACATGCCCATCTTTTTTATTTATCTAGTTCTTTAGAAATATAGAACCAAGCAAAATGTAGTCATAGTGCTCTTCCCATGTCATTTAGACCTATATGAAAACGCTATGTGAAGGTCCAAAGCGTTTGCAATTCTTTAGGTTTAAAAGAAAACAAAAGTAAAAGATCAAAAGATATGAACTGTATTTAAAAAATCAGATCATGATGTACCATCAAGGGTTATTGGATAATTAAAACACTATATTTGTTTGAATCAATAGCAAGATACTGATCTAAAGTAGCAGGGGAAAAGTTCTAACAATGGGAGTGACATTTTCCTCTCAACTCAACTCTAACAAAAACTCCAACATCCAAATATTTAAGTGAACCCTCAATTTTTCAAACCCTTAAAACCAAAACATCAGCTGCTAGCCAGCATAGTTTTTAAGAACATAATATACCATGCACTATACTTCATTTTAGGAATTTATTTATATTTTCTATTTAACGATCTATTCTAACAATCTTTACTGGCTTAGATACAATTAATTTGCAAAATTCTGTGGAGGAAAATCAACATACAGCTAAAACTGAACATACAGATCTAATTTACCTACAATGCTAAACTATGCTTAAGCTTGGTTAATATGAACACTGCTTCCAGCTCCTCCCATGAACTAGAGAACAAGTACAGCATATTTGTTTACAGGTAACATTTTGTTCAAGTACAGGACATGTGTTAGTTCTGACTGGAGCCCAGAGCAAAAAGTATAATTCCTTGTATTGTTAATTTTGACGGAAGAAGCCCAAGTCTTTAATTTTATGCCATATTTAACTATAAACAAACCATTGGACAGGTGTTTCAATAGCCCCATTGCTCAGGGAACAGTGGACAATTAGCAGAGAATTTTGCACCAACCAAATCTAACAACATACTGTATCATGCAACACTGCTATTGCCAGAGCCCTAGGATTCCATGTTTCCCTTTCTTCTCCCTTTATATGCAAAGAAGATGGATCTTTAAGAGTTCTAATGACAATTTGGATCAATCTGCAATTTCCTTTTTCATGTCAATACAAGAAACTGGATTACGCAGCTTTTATCTGTAAAGCAAGATACCAAAACTCTGGGCTTTTTTTTTTTTAAACAAAGCACAATTTCTCGTATCAGATGAAATGAAAAAATTGCAGATTGTTCACAATGATGATCAGATATAAAATATCGATCGCTTGGCTAAGGAGCACAAAAAGTAGTGGTGATGCACACTTAAATCCATGTCCTTGCATTTAACAATGAACTATAATTTGTCATCCCTGATAAAGTCAATTATTTCATCCTGAAAAAAAGAGTTGCCAAATTTAATTTTAACAAATATTTCCATTTTTTTTTCTTTTGCTATAAATCTAAATACATTGTATTTTCTGATACAATGATATTTATCCAATACTAATTGAAAATTACTGACATTCTATTATTTAGATAACTTAGTGGTGAAAATAGAGAAAAGAATATTTTATCAATAATCAATAATCGGTATTAATTACAAGTAAGATGTCACTATTACAAGCATAAACTTATTTGACATTTTGATTTCGAATAGAGTGTTTAAAAATGCTTCAGATTAAAGTACATATTGAATTATCAGGATTTCAGTCTTGAGATTAACTTAAGGTTAATATCTTTGTTGTACTGTTGCATATACACATATTTAGTAAAAGGAAAAAATAGATAAACAATTTTAACAAGAATTAAACTATCAAAAATTTTAAAAAAACCTACCTCAACTTACAATAGTTCATTTAGTGACCGTTCGAAGTTACAATGGCACTGAAAAAGTGACTTATGACCATTTTTCACTCTTATGACTGTTGCATCACCCCCATGATCACGTGATCAAAATTCAGATGCTTGGCAACTGACTCATATTTATGACAGTTGCAATGTTCTGGGGTCATGGGATCACCTTTTGTGACCTTTTGACAGGCAAAGTCAATGGGAAATCCAGAGTCACTTAACAACTGTGTTACTAACTTCACAACTGCAGTGATTCACTTAACAACTCAGCAAAGCAGGTGATAAAATGGGGCAAAATTCACTTAACAACTCTTGCTTAACAACAGAAATTTTGGGTTCAATTGTGGTCATACATCTAGGACTACCTGTACTGAAGCTATATAACAAGCTTAATAAATAAAAATATTTATGTTTTCAATACTAAGCTTATTGTCTTACATTTTATAAAAGTCAAACCCCTCTACTATCTAGTATGGTACATAATTATGACATACACTTATGTGACTACAAAAGAACTGAACGCTATTTTTAATCTAAACTGGAAACTCAAAGAAAACAGACTGGAAGATCATTCAACATAACATAAGATGCATGCAGAATGTTTCTCATTGAACTGAGCTATAAATTTTTTTAAAACTGTGTTTTTAAGGTAGCGAGGTAATCATCATCATCATCATCATCATCATCATCATTATTATTATTATTATTGTGGATAATCTAGAGTTAGATTCATAGTCTAAGATTGGTGCAAACTTAATAATTCAAGTCCTAATCAAAGACCTAAAAAGTATCTAGGAATACAGACAGTTCCAAATATTTTTTTGAAAAGAATTTAGGGTATTTGGGTCTGATAAATTCAATATTTCCAGATACCGAGGAAGTTGCTGAGCATCTGAACTGCGATCACGTGTCTGTGAGGACACTGCAATGGCCACAACTTCAAGAACTAGCCACAAGTCTCCTTCAGTGCAAATGGTTATTAAACCAGGATGATCTGTATTTACAAGATCAGTAGACCCTAATAATCTGTTCTAATAATCTGAATACTAAATTAGACCTTCTAAAATATGTTTAAAAGGATGGGGGTGGAGGGAGAGGATTCTTACCTTTAATACTTCCACCTGATTCCCAAGCCCCTTGGTACACATATCCATGACAGAATAGGAACAGAAAGTATCCCGTATTTTATACTGGCTTACAGTGGAGAGCCACAGGAAAAGATTGGTTTCTAACTCCATAGGAGGAATTAAAATGGATTGATGACCAGAATACACGCTGCAAGAGAAGAACACTAATCAACTATACATTGATTTTATTAACCTGGCAGTCTAAAATATTATCCTCAGTCTCAAACTGCTGATCCTTCTCTGTGCAAACATACTTCCTTAGCCACCCCAATCCAAGATAGATTAGTAATTCATTCTCATTCATTACTGTAATTATGATTGCCTAAATAATGGACTCACTACTGTTAAAGGCAGTTGCGTGACAAATATGGGATATTTAAAAGGTATATCATTGCATGCTCTCAAAGCAGCTTATGATCAAGCTGATTTCAGTATTGTTTCTGAGCTAGTTATTTGCCCTGCTACAAGAGACAAGCCATTTCTGATTTGTTGATAGTTTTTCTATCTCATGCTTACAAAAGAGTGACTCCAATAATTAGTTTCAATAATTAATTGTGATAAATTTGTTGTTGTTTACAAGAATTATTTCATAGTGAATTAAACATTTTGTTATTAAATCCACAGCCAATTAGATATTATTAGGCAAATCCACCAATGATCTTCCCTCCCAAGAAAAATATTACTTGCCAATCTGAAATATATCCTAAGAAAAAAACTGACTTGTGATTTCTAATATTCACCACTTTGAAACATCACTTCAAAAATACGCATAAATGCGTATATATTTGAAAAATGCATATACCAAATTGCATTCGCATTTGGGAGCGATGGAAGTTTTCTTACGTGGTTGCATACCTATTTGTTTAAATCTGCAGAATAAAGTAGAATGTCCGCTACTGACATGGACTGGATTCAGACTTACTATTCATGTAACAACGATTCCCCAAGGACATAGGAAAAAAAATGTCTATACCACCCTATTTTCCTTAGGCTGGTCTATGACCGTAATAAAGATTTGATTGATTGACTGAATGTCAATACATGGGATATAGGATAATCGGGTAAAAAAGGTGCAGAATCTCTTGTGATGTTTAAATCATCATCAGGAAAATACTGGACGTTTAGCTAATGAAACTGCATGTTGCTTGAGATTCCTATCATGTGAATTAGATCTATTTCATTTGATATCCAATCCCCCAGCTCTTTCAATCAGGCATTTCACTGGATTAAGGTAGCTGTTCTAATTTATGTCAAGCAAAGATTTATCTTCTGCAAGCCCACGAGTTCTAATTACATCCTGACTCTTACCTACAGAGACACCAAAGTGCAAAGCCGAGCCCACAATAGGGATCAAGACAGATGGCAATTTGCCGTGAGGAGTACAGCTCACACTGGAGCTTTATGGCTCTACAGAGGGCACTGACTGATGCATGGGACATCTGTGGGAATAAGAAGAGAGAGAGAGAGAAAAAAGAAGGGGGACTGAATCCAGTTGCACAATACAAGAGCATAATAACATGTATATGAATATGATAAAAGTATCACTATACCTAAGTATCTGAGTAGCCATATACTACGTGGTGTCGATATTGAAAACCATAGGTTAGCTATTTTATTGCATCAGCAAAACCCAGAATCAATTCTTTTAAATTATTCATCCTGCTTTTGTCATATTTATCTATATAACTTTTTTTTTATTTTAAAAAAAGGAAAAATATTTCCATACTCTGCCAGGAGCCATGTTGTCAAATAAAACTCAGAACATGAACTAAACAAGAAATTAAACTCGGATTTTCACACTGCACTTTAGTGTTAAGCATGAAAGTATTACTATTACCAGTTTATGTTTCAAATATTTTGTTTATGCCAATGGGAGCCTCCAGGGTTTTTCCATCCTTACTTCTGGATGGGGTTACAATATACCCATGAGAACAGGCCAGAGAATGAGCCAATACTATTGAAAAAGAAGGCCTAGTACATGACGACACTTCTGTTCCCACCATTAACCAGGAACAGTGAAGGCTAAGCATGGAAAGGAACGTGCCCTGTCCTTGTATATCTGCCGCACCCTCTTTGATAGTCCAAACTGTTTCTTATTCCATCCAGGTTATTAGAAGTTCATGAGCATTGTTCACTGAGAAATGGTGTTCCATCATATGCCAGCCCACTTTCTTTCATATCTTGCAGTCAAAGCTATGGGAACCACTGAAGTGCCTTTAAAATTCAAAGCCATAGCAAGATGATTTTGCTCTCCCTCATGCATTACAGTTCCTAATAACTGACTTTACTCATTCAGCGATTTTTATGCCCAGATAAAAATATGATGCCCTCTTAATCTATAAACAAACAACCAGAAATATTTTAGAGCTCTAGTTCTAACACAGGCATCCAACACATCAAGTACTCTTATACCTTTACTCCTGTAAGCATCCCTGTTGTGGATACACTAAAATCCAGGTATGCCAACATTTCTGAAGTCGGTGGTTTGTAGACCTGAGGTAACCGCTTTCTGGGCAGGTCATCTGGAACATATAAAGAAGAAAAGGGATTACTGTTGAATTTAGTCTGGGGAGTAATGTAAGAACGACATGTTGAAATGCAACAAAGCTAAGCAACACAATTCTAAATAAAACAGAGCTAGCTCCTGCTCAGATGTGCATTATAATTGCTTGGAAATCCTGGAAATGAGTTTGATGGCCTAGCAGGGTCTGTCACCTGTATCAATGATGGTTGGCCAGGTTTTTACATCAACAGCAGTCGACGCCTCTCTGGACCTCAGTAGTCTCATCAGAATTTGATTTGTGAGAATACAGGCAGCTTTGCTCACCTAAAATACATTCAATAAGTATGATTGATTATTTGATTATCATTCTTGACAGCATTGTCATCAATCATTCATAGAGTGCATTTTTAGCACGTAAAATATTTCACATATTCTTGCTTTCTTCATACCATAGCTTTGTATTAGCCCCACTCTACAGGTGTATCCTCTCTATTACCTTACATTTTAAGAATTTCGTTTGATTTTCTAACAAATGTATCATTTCTGTCCAGTAAAGATCTTGAACTCAATGAAAATCCAGTTTTGATTTTTATCTCAGTATCGTTTGTATCTTTGGATTACAGGGAAGAAAATCAAATCATTAGGCAGAAAATATTATCATTCTATGCTAAAATATGACAATGTTTCCCCTTAATGTGTGGCTTTAAAGGATAAATATACCTAAGAAACTTCCAAGAGGATCAGGGAGGCAAAAGGCTTTTAACCTGAACACAAGAAACTTAACTGCTCTGTTATTTAATGATTCATGAATTACAGGACAGCAGTATTAATATTTCTATAGTAAGAGATAATTAGCATTAGGTGGTCCTCAGGTTACAACCAACTATCCAAACTTGCAAGGGTGCTGAATGAGGAGGGCTTATGAAGAGTGCTTGGAGTTCTGGCTATCACACTATCCCCTGATTTCTGATGTTCCCTGCTGGCTTTCCACAAGTAAAGTCAGTGAGGAATCTAGGGAAGTCAAGTCACGATCACGTGAGGTCCTCACTTATGAACCGCATGCACCTCACTTAACAACACAATCAGGACTACTGGAACTGCCATCGTTAAGTGAAACGGCCACATGATCTAGCGCTTTACCATCATGTTGCTTAGCAGTGGCCATTCCAGTCTTAATGGCTATCATAACCTGAGGACTATCTGCATCGTAACAGAAAACAAATTTCCCACAGAATTAATACCCTCTCTATTTCAGCTGATGCACAGTAAGCAACAACGCTAAGACAACGGGTGAGAACTACTGATTTAGATGCAACAGCTTGCGCTCAGGTCTTATACTCACATCTACTATCATCCGCACAGTGGGCAAAGTGGCAGTGAGGTTCTGAGCATGTGGAGGCCGGACAGTCACTGGGATACAGCCAGCATACAGACAGCCATAAAATGCTGCAATGAGTTCAATACCTAGAGGACCAAAAAGCACTGTCACATCACCCTTCTCCCTTTATTTTTGCTTTTGCTGAAAGCGTCTTAAGAATCACGGCTCTAAGACAAAGTTTTCAAAGAGGACAGTAAGCCAAGGAGGGGGACTGAAGGAACATGACTATAGAAAACAAAAGATAAGTTAAAATAAGACAAATAAGCCACCATGAAAGAGGAAGGGAGAAAAGAAACATTCAAAAGGGCATTTCTTCCAAGGAGTCTCCTTTACAAATTGTTTCAATCAATCAAAACAGCAACCTGGAAAACTTTGCTCTTAATGGAAATGGACATTCCAGGAAAACCAAGAGAAATGAGTTTATGTAGCGAATTCATAATCATTAAATGCCATTTGTCCAAGTAAGCACTGAACATTTCCAGCATAAAGAATATGAATATAGCTAAAACATATAACTAAAAATTAAGAAACTGAACGTTTTTGAGAATTCTTGGGACTATATAGGAATGTGTCAGGACCACATCTATTGGCAGGAAAACCTGTATCTTACTGCTTTAATTAGCATATGAGGTAGGTAAAGGGATTTGAAATGTGATGAGAAAGCACCAGTGTGATTTGATACAAGCACAAACAGATCCCCTTAGCCCAGTGATGGTGAATCCATGATACGTGTATCATGCCATGATGTTTTGGGCGACACACTAGCATTCACCAACACTTGTCAATAACTATTGTTGAAAGCATGATTTTTGGAGGCTGCATGAGAATGGGGTGTGCTCTTGTACAATCTCTGAAAGTCTCCAGAGCTTCTGAAAAATCACACAAAAATGAGGCATGTTTTCATGTGGTTCTCAGAGGCTGCAGAAGCCACAGAAGGGCATTCTCCTAAGCTGCTTCAAAAACAAAGGCTTTGTGCAATTTAGATCTGTCCCAATTTGTCTGTATTTTTTAAAGAAATAAATGGATATGTAAAAAAATTGTTTATTTTTTTGTTCACGGTGGGGGGGGGGAATGACACACAGAGTTATTAGGAATTTTTCAAGTTTGACACACTAAACCCAAAAGGTTCACCGTCACTGCCTTTGCCACTTCTTCATAATCTAAACAATTTTCTGCTCTAATTTGTTTTACAGTTTGTGAATTCAACTTAACGTAGCAAATACTTCACTTCCAAAAGCGACAACACATTTCCTGTAGTTCACTGCCTCATGAAAGTTTGCAGCTTAGACATGGCAAAATACAGTGAATCCCATGTAAACCCCCCCAACTCTAGATTTTCCTTACCAGGAGGATAGAGTAGCACCACATTATCACCAGCATTGAGATGACCCTTTTCATACAGAATTGATGCAATTCGCTCTGCTCGCTTGTGCAGCTGTAGGCAAGTTGCTGTACAAACAGGGGCCCCCTTGCAGAAAATAAAAACAAACAAACTCTAAAAATCTGGAGAGCTTGGAGAAATTGTTTCAGAAGCAAAGACAAGATACTCTCTTCAGTCACCAGAGGCAAAACGTTATTTTCAAGGAATATTAGGGCCATGACTTTGCAGGGTATGTTGTCACTCATATTAAGAGTGTACTGCATAACATCAGAGTTAAAATAAAAGTAATCCCGTGAGTTTTAAGGGGGAATATTAGACTTACAACATGGATTCAAATACATGCTCAAATATCTGCATAAAGAAGTTAGCCTTATGCCATTTTCTAATGGAAGTAATGCTAACCTACACCAAGCTAGAAGGATGTGAATGAAAATGATGGCAAAATTGTATATGTTTAAAGAGGATTTAAAAACAGGTCTGTAGTAAAGTTGAGTTCAGCCAATAAATTTGATTTGAAAAGTTACAGCAACAACATTTTCTTAAATCTAAGGTGACCAACCGTCCTCCTTTAGGGAGGATAGTCCTCCTTTTGTAAGTTCTGTCCTCCCTCAAAAAGTGTCCTCCTTCATGTCCTCCTTTTCGATATTTGAAGACTAATCTGCAGGACTCTTTTTTCCTCACAGAACACTCAGAACGGCATTCCAGCACTTTTTTTTAATGGTTTTTTTCCCAACTTTTGCATGAGCTGTGCTACTCCCACTATTGGCTTTCGAAAGCCAATAGGAATTGCTGCTGAATGTGCCAAAACACCCGGCTGGCAAACTTTGCACATGCAAGTTGTCTGTATTATTGTTGCAATGAATAAAATGTTTCTTTTATTTATGATTTTTTTTCTTCAATTTATTTGTGTCCTCCTTTTCATTGTAAAAAAGTTGGTCACCTTATTAAATCGCCTTTACTATAACTTCTCTTGTCTAAGTTACACTATCTTGCATCTTAAATAATAAAAGCCTTCTTGTTATAAAGTGAGAATAATAACAAAAAGGAGAACAATGATCTTTTTTTTTAATTTTCCAAGGTCTCCATTTTATTTAAGATTATCTGAACATTTAGCCATTGGAGAGCTTCTGTTAATATCTAGAATATGTGTAAAATATATTCTTATATTGCATGAATTGTGCAGGCAATTGTTTTTCCTGTGACACTCTATCAAAAGTGAAAGCTGGATGTTGAAAAAACTGGATAGAATGGGTATTGGTGTTTTCGGTGTTGGAGAACACTCCTGAGAATACCATGAATAAACAAGAAAACAAACAAATGCATCATAGTAAATACTCAAAGTATTTCTCACTCAAAGTAAAAATTACTAGGCCTAAATTATCATACTTCAGGCACATGTAAAGATCTAGCTCTCAAGTCTATAATGTTGGAAAAATGGAAGGGAAGAGAAGAAGATAAACAGCAAGGTGGATGGGCTCAATTTTAGTAATAACATTGCATCATTGGAAAACCTGAGAGTCAGGTTGGGAACAGATACATGGTCACTAAGAATTGACACAGACTTGATGGCACATCGTCATCATCTAGCATCATACTTCCACTATGAGGGTAGAGTCTGTGTTAGTTTTGTTCCTGGTATGATTCACTAAAGCTATTTCTATATATTTGCATCAGCAAACATGTCTTATTTATACTGTACTGCATCATTTTCTTGAAATATATTCCTCTGTATCTTCTAGAATTTTAACAACTTTCCATTATTTTCTTCCATAGGAAGGAAATATACTTCCACAGGAAGGCTGTGCAGAGAGTGGTAAGGATGGCAGAAAAAAAAGTTAACTTCCTTCTATCCAGGACAAAGCATATAAGCAATGCTTGACAGGATCTGCAGTGTTGTCTGGGACGCTATACATCCTCTCCCTGACTGGTGTTTTTTTTTTTTTTTTGTTATCTTCTGGAAGAAAACTTTGTGTTATTCAGGACAGAACTACTAGATTCTGTAATAGCTTTGTACCATATAGAATTAACCTTGTTAAACCTCAAGACTCTTTTTTCTACTATGTATTCAAAATAGACCGTGATTAATGTGTGTGTGTGTGTGTGATATGTGTGTGCATGTATATATATTCTTTTGAGAGCGGGCATCAGAATTTCATTTTTTAATGTGTGCCAGTGTGTTCACAGAAAAAAGGGACAATAAAGGTTATCTTATCTCAGTTTGTTATATGAGTCAAGAGGTAGTACCTATTTATTAATATTTATATAGCTGCCCAACCCAATGCGACTCTGACCAGCATACAAGAAAAAAAAGTAAAATAACCAATGCATAAAACCTAATTAAAACAGTAAAATGATGACCAATCTAAAAATATACTGCAACTAATCCAAATGGGACTCCAAATTATATAAATAAGAATAATTAGTAAGACACAGCACAACAACTATTCTGTAAATGTGAAAAACAAAAGCAAGCGCTAAATCCAGTCCAACCGATTGATTGAATTGAACTTTAGGTAGTTTAGGAATAAGAAAAAGAAAGGCAATCCCATGTTTTTAAACAGACACATTCCCTGAGAGAGAGAACAAACCAACAAACAAAGCTCCACAAGCAACTTATCTCATGCCCTGAAGAACAGCAACATTTTTAAAGGCTAAAGGGTGCGAAGACACAGGAGTTCGAAACACACAAATGTTTGGAAAATGCAAAACTTCAGCTCTACCTTGGCATTGAGCAGGAGGAAAAGCATGTGCTCAGGAGTTGCCTGTGCTCTCCACTGAAGCACCTCGGACAGAAACTGATGCTGCAAAAAGGAAAAAAAAAATCAGTAAGTTGTGGAGGCAGTTTGATGGGGTAGTAGTATTTACGGTACTTTTAGCTCACTGTTGATTAAAGATAATCCGAAAGAAGACTGAGATGTTATTGAAACCCTAAGGTTGAATTGGGGAGTTGGTGTGGTTTGAATGATGATCTCTATGAAATGCAAGTGGAGAAGTACAGCAAAAGGTTTGGCCAATGTGAAAAACCCACTCGACCACATGCACAAAAATTCTAGAGACAGGCTAGTGCAGGGGTAGGCGACCTTGGCTCTTTTATAACTCGTGGACTTCAACTCCCAGAATTCCTCAGCCAGCCATGCTGGCTCAGGAATTCTGGGAGTTGAAGTCCACGAGTCATAAAAGAGCCAAGGTTGCCTACCCCTGAAACACCTGACACCAATATTTAATAGTTATCTGACAAGTATCAGTGGAACCCTAACTTAACCAATCTAAGAATGCCTGAGACCTGTGCCTCTTATTCATTAACGGTCCAGTATAGCATGTAAAACAAATAACAATGGAAGGGAGTTTAAGAGCAAGACTTGGCAGCACCTGTCCAGGGCCACAATCCAATCCAATGATACAGATCTCTTTCACACCCATTGAGTGACAGTGCATGTGCAGTATAATATTGCCTGCCATTCATTAAGCCATTAACTACTTGCCTAAGGCAGCAAAGAAGCAGATGTCATTTTGTGAGTAAGAGAATGACATCAATGATTCTTAGAATTTAAGGGGGAGAAAAGCACACATAGAAACAAATCCATGATGATGTTTGCAACAATGGCCAGGAATATTATAGCATTTTCACTTCAGAAGTAGGCTACTCTTGGCTTTATTTTAAAGCACGGGTGTCAAACTCGCCGCGTCATGTGACGTGTCACGATATACCGTGACATTTTTCGTATTGCCGGAGCTGGGGTGGGCACGGCCTCCACATGATGCAACCAGACCACGGGCTGGCAGTTTGACACCCATTTTAAAGGCTCACAGGACAATTCAGACTCAGATTAGAGCAATATTTTACCACGCCATTTGCTCTTTGTGGGAAATGAAAAGAAACAATTAGGCCCATAGGCTAAGAGTCTCATATTGACTCTGGTCTTGCTCAAGATTAGCTTCTGTTCCTTCCCACAACTTTTGATCCTCAGCTGATTTTGAGAAGGTGCATTTCCCAACATAAAAAGTAACCACCATCTTTCCTCAGTTGGGAAAGGGCTAAGAGGAAGTCTGGAGAATGTGGCACAGATACTCACCTTTCTCACTAGGTCATTCTCTTCTATCTGTCCCAGATCCCTCCCAGAGGCCTGTGCGATACGCTTCCCTGCAACCAAGTTCCCCACCATCACAGAGGCAGGACCAACACCTGTTGGAACAGAACAAGGTATAAACATTTAGGAAAAGAAGGCAATTAACCGTACTATGCATCAATAAAAATGTACAACATAAATGTCATTATTTTTTTTCTTACTTCAATCATATATCTACTTTTAATTCCAAATGAGAAAAAAAAATCAGAAAAAATGCTTAGAAAAAATGGGGCCATGTCCAATGCACAACTTCAAAGCCTGTCCACTGATCTGTCCCTGTGAAGATGTGCAGCCAGCTGCTTATTCAGGATATAAAAATAGGGCCCCCGCTCTTTTTTCATTATGGCAAGAAACATTTCCACCAACTCCAAGAACTTTTAATCCACTTAGGTGAAGTTTTGTCTAATTACCTGGTTGTTTTTGCCTGGGTTTCGGCAGATTGGTTACACACGTGTGTGGGCACATGAGAATGTTACATGGATGCAATGACCCTTCCAGGAAATGCTGTTTGGTTTGAGATATATGAATCCCTCCCAGAGGAGTTTTTGGCAAAGTATTTGCTGGAACAAGAGCGAGGCAATATACTCCAACTTGGTGAATGCTGTCAATTGCCTAAGAACCAAGAAAACCAAGGTTGACATTCTAGAACTATGAAGAGCTATTTGTATTTTTACCTAGATAACTTTAGAAAGGAGTAAACAAATTTACCAAATACTGAAAAATAAGTTATTAAAAAAAAACATACAAGTTGTCAACTTACAACAGGTTACCTAACAACCATTCAAAGTTATCATGGATCCCCCAAAAAGTGCTTACAATCCAGATTCAAACTTCTCTTGGCTTCCCCCGCCCCCATGGCCACATGATAACTGTATTTTGAGTATTCAGCATTAATAGCTGTTTTCAGCGTTCATGGTCACATGACCATGATTTACAATGTTTTTTGCCAGAAACTGACCTTTACTTTTAGTTTATGGCAAAACCCACCAATTGTGTAGGAGAGGACCAGCCTGAGGGAGGGGTCAAATGCGTCATCAATCATGAGTCCCTGCATGCTCACAAGAGATCTAAGTCCACCCCACCTTTCTTAATTTCCACTCATCTCAGTTCACATTCTTTTAGAGAGTTTAAGCTTACAATAAAACTTTATACTCATTTGAACTGCCCGAATCTCCTGATTTCCTTGGCACTTGACAGATTGTGGGCAATGGGTTCGCTTAAGGACCATGGAGTTTGTTTAACAAATGTAAAATTGGGCATGATTACATGATGACCTGCTTAGCAACTGGCATGATTTATGACTATAATTCTGGGCTCAATTACGACTGTAAGTTGAGGACTACATGCGATTGCAGTTAATATTGTAGACTGCCCAGGGCCTCGCTTTGAGGGAAATGAATGGTGTAGAAACATAAGCTATAAATAAATAATATAAATAATACGCAGTTGGACTAAAACCTATTAGCGGATATTTACAGAAGAAGCTTTCCACATGCCCCATTTATGATTTAATACAAATGTGAAGGTACATGAAATGAGAAATTAAGGAACATGGGGCCATTCTATTTTGAGAGACTGTCTCATAAGGATCTGAAAATTCCACTCCCATCACTGATAATGACTCTCTTGTATATGAAAGCAAACAGGTCAATGGTGGCTACTGCCCATCTATTAAGAGAGAGAAATCAAGTCATCCTAGGCTAGTCTGACCTGCAGTACACGACTCATCCATTGAAAACTATCTTCTTCAGAAGCATCAGGCCGTTGTTCAGCTACCACCACAATCCTTTCATCATAAAACACAGTCACAGAGAACACAGCAATCCTAAAAAAGAATACAGAAGAGAGGGCTGTGTTGCCTTACAGAGTTGTGTCACCAGCTTTATCCCAAATGTGTCTGGGAGATATGCAGAAAACCAAAACTGCACGAGATTACCAAATTTTAAAGCATGTTAGATAAGAACATGAATTCTCATGAAATGTGATGGCATTATGAACTTTCAATGTTTTTTAAATGATCGAGAACAGGGTGATATCCTCACCACACCTTTTGCTGCACAAATCCTTGGCAGGATTTTTTGTTTTATTTTTTGTTTCAATCAAACAGAAGGCAGCCTGCAACACTAATTGCCACACATTTTGGACTGATATTTTAATGAAATAAAAATCAAGAAATCTGTTATCTGTACTAGAATTATTAAAGCTGCCAATTCAAAGGAAAAGAATGAGGTTATAGATAGCAGCCATGCCTTTGGCAATGCTGGGGCTGAATCCTTATCCTATATTTATTCTGTATGAAAAGGGCAAGTCTTTTTCTGCTGCATTTTTTGAGGGGGATGGTGGTAAAGAATAAAATGATTTTTGTAAAATGTTTGGGGAGGAAGAGAATGTTTTACTAGGAAGATGCAGTTCTTCACTTATTAATCCTTCTGCAAGTCTAGATGGAGACTTAAAAATAGTTCCCGCCTTGTTTTTTGCTGGGTTGCCTGACCTGCAGACCATTCTTGGTGAAAGTTGGAATGGCAAACTGCAGGTCTTCTTTGGTTCTTGTTTTTCAGGATGGAAGACCTTGAGCCAGGAAGACATTAAGAAGGGCTACCTCAGGAAAACCCAACCTACTCCCAGAAGAAGATAAGAATCTGCCATTTAAATGACCAAGAGCCTGCTTTGGTTTCATAGGAGAACATTAATAATTGAAAGGCTTGATTCCAACAATCGCCTATCAGAAAAATAGTATTATCGTAATATTATTTAGAGAGATGTAGACTAACCTTCCTCTGTAAACCGTCTTTAGAGATTCAACTGCCAATCCGGTGGCCACAACGTCATCAGCATTATGTCTGCGTCCACTAACAATGAGCATCCCATCTATTTTCCCAACAACAAATACCAGACTTCCCTATGAAGAAAATAAAAGAAAAATGCTTATCACAAATGTCAAATGCTTCCCTTGCTTTTTTAAAAATGTCTTTCACTTTAGCCACCATCCCACTTTGCTGGAATGCAAATTCCTGCCTTATATCCCCTGCTTTCACACCTTAGAAATATCTACATTTAAAAAAAATAATAATTAAAAAACATTTACTATTTATGACAGATAAAAGCAAATAAATCCAGACAAAAGAATATAGGCTTATGGCTGAGTAGTAGTGAGTTGCACTACAAAAAGCAGGAATTGCAGCAGTGGGCTAATTTCTAAATCTTGTATAAGGATATTCTGATTGAAAAGCACAGAATGTATATTAAGTCAAAATAGGATGTGCTTCTATATGCTGTATAAAGGGGAAAGGGAGGTCGAGTAAGAAAAGTATTTTTCTTCCTTGTGGTTGCTACTTCACAGACAATGAAGGAATAAGGATGCACCAAAACTCCTAGCTACAACTGATATATCTGATAGCAGGGGGGAATCTTAGAGGTGTCACCAAAAGCATCCAAAGCAAACCATGTATCAGCTACTCAGCTCGGTTAACAATATGTGTTTAGTCAATAATTAAAGTTGGATTCACATTCCAGTTTATGCACGCCAGGTTCATAGGCTCAACTTGTGAAATGTCACTGATCACTGATGTGCAAAGCAGTGAATAACTCTGTGCGTATTTTGTTGACAGAGGCCGTGAAGTGTACCTCTGGGCTCTAAAGAAGTGGAGGATAAGAGAGAGATCAGCGTCAACCTAAAGGTTGACACATAATAATAATAAAAATAAAGGCAATGGAAACGTACAGGCCCAACAAATCCCAGCAAGCCAGATCGCACGAAAGGCACATCGCCCACAGGAGAACCAGCTGAATTCACTGGGAAGACCTGGAAGATGAAGAAGAAGAAGAAGAGGAAGATTGTTGGTGATCAAACAGCCAGAACATTTCTGCCTGGAAAACAACAAACAGTTGAAAAATCTGTTCTTTTTACTGCAGCACCTTAATCACGGTGCTGACGTTTTCCAGAACGGAGTAAAATCCTTGAAAATAAGCAAGTAAACAAAAAGACTTTACAGTTAGGCACAATGTGATTGGAAACCAGGAAAGGATTTCAGAAAGGGTGAGCTTTTTCCTTGCAGATGTCTCTCCTTGGGTATCTACAATTATCCTGAACAGAACCCTAAACTGCAAGACCTTCATTTTCAGGGGAAATTAACAAGGGATGGCTTGCCAGCAGGAATGTGTTAGCAAGGTAAACAGAGGGCTAAGGGACTGCTGTTCACAGATTAGGGAGCTCCTGTGTTTATTCCCATTGTACTTCTTTGTTTCTTAACAACCAGGATGAGAAATTTCCTGCTGTTAAGAAATGCTTAATATTTGGATAGTGCCCAACTGTGCAATTAATTAGTTTCACAGGATAGACATCCAAGGTAAAAATGTAATACTTACATCACAAAGATTCTTATGTGAAAATATATTATGCTCAATAAACTTCCTACCAGCATGTTAAAACTTCAACAGTAAGCCCATTCTAAATTGGCTTCAAAGTGATTAACAACACTTAAAACTCACAATTCAGGTGGATGATTAATTTGCTCAGTTTAAGTAGTGCTTCTGGTTCGGTATTAATAGTATGCTATCATATCCTAAAAATATATTTTTAGTTTTAACTATAGACACATCAGTGGAGTCACCAGTATTGCTAAATATGAAACCTGAAAGCCCTTGACTCCCCAATTATTGCTTTTATAGTGAAAATTAAGCTGGTATAATTTAGCTGTTGAGAGCACAGATAGACACTTGAAATCTCAGCTCAAAGAGAGCTTTAGAAAAACATTCACTTCCAACACTGCAAATTAGTAATACAAAGGACCTGTTCCAAACAGCTAATTGAACAAAACCAGATATAATTCAAGTCAAAATAGAATATGCAATTTAATCACTGTACCTCAAATGTGTTTTTGGTTACTCCACTCAGCCCGTAATACATCATCCCTCCTGTTCTGGCGCTAACACAGATTTCACCAATCTCATCTGTCTTGCAAAGCTGAGGGGAGCCATCCGGCTTCACAATACACATCATTCCTAGAACAAATCACATGCTATTATGAAAGTCCTAACCTGACACAAGGACAGGAATTTAGCTGAAAATACAGAAGGTATTTAAAAAGACAGGAAATGAAATACAATGGCAGCTGAATACGTTCCAAGGATTCGGTGCACAATATGATTGCCTATCATATAAAAAGCAAACGGCATATTTAAATCAGTGTCAGTGCTCACAGTTTTATTTGCTGTTTAAAACATTTGAGTCAAGCAAAGCACTTGGACATTTTTTTTTCTCCTGAAAAAGCCTGCTTCTGGAATTCTGTTCATGCAAAAATTATTTCACTTACTCTGCATATTTTTCAGCTTCCAGACTTCTGCACACAGAATAGGAGGGAGGGGCAGAGATGGAGAATTAGTTGCAAGCATGTGGGAAGACCCAATAGGGCCCTAAAAGCAAGGTAATGTGAACCCCAAGCAGAAGAAAGATTAGGCAAACACAATGTCCCATTTTCTTACTCAGTGAATTAAATAAGCCTCAAATGACTTGAATATACAAGTAGATGAAGAGATCTGCTGTCAGCATGCAGAGGCTCAAGAGTGCCACAGCAGAGGATGATACCCAGCAGCTGGGACTCCAGCAGCAGCAAAGTAAAGTATGTGGTATACATTATGGATGCTTTACTCCTATTATTTATTTATCTGAGCACACATTTCCTTTACTCTTCAACCAAAAAAAGGCTCTTAAAATGGCACACACATTATTAATAGAAAGAAGGGAGCGCTCAAATCTACAATCTAAATATTATATTCCAAAAGACATCCTGGGGGTACGCAGATGCACAGGCACAAAAAGAAGGGGGAAGGGGGAAAAGAAAATAATGAAAGCTTAGATGCCGATTCTTTAAATTCAATTGTAGTTCTTAAGAGGAAACTCTGGAGTGCAAACAGTTCAGGGGCAGGAGGATCCAAATGGAGCTTGTATCTTAGCAGGACCCTGAAGGAAGCAATCTGAGAGCCTTGTAACTTATCTTTCCACTCCAAGGAGACTTACCGCCTGGCATAACATGACCAACATCCTGTATGGTGAGAGCAGAATTCTTATCTTCTGTATTTACACGAATGACGCCATAGCTCAAGCCATTCATTGATAAGATAGCTCTTCCAGGCAAAGGTGCCCCAGAAACACCAGGTCTGAAAAGACAGGCAGATGCTGTTATGACTACAAAGTTGTACAAAGATGAATCAGAATCTATGAGTCAATCACTGGGTGTTTCGCCATAGATTGGGTTGAATTTTCAACTCTCATTTATTTACAGAAGCTGCAACAAGAGGAACTAAGTAATTCTGCATCTGGTTCCAGATTCTAAGGCACAATTTTGTAACTGAATCAACTTGCTGGAGCTTGAGATCCTTCAGGAAAAAAGTTGAACTTATCTCACTTGTCCTTCTCCCTACACCATAATGTAATATACAGGAAGACCCTGCTGGATTCCATCATTCTGAAAATTATTTTTAGATAGCCAGGCTTTTCTAGTCCTCTGAGTGTTATAATTCCCACCAGAACCAAGTATTTGGAAAGGAACTGACACCATAAACTCCACAGAATAACAGCTATGGAGCCTCTGTGAATAAATTCTATTGAATGTTTGCTCCCATGTAATGGTAGGAAAAATTGTAATCACTTGGTGGACTGTGAGAAAGTTTAATTATATGAGCAAAATACAAGGTGACAAATATTCACTATAATCTTTAAATTAAATTATAGTATGCAACAGATTTGCACAGGATATGGATAACTGGACTACACACACCCCTCCCCACAGTATTGATACAGTATATTCTGCATGAGATAAGTCAGCATAAAATAAAAAATAGCAAAATAGAGAAAACAGAGATTTTTTTAATACTTCTGCAATATATATTCATTACAAAAACATTTTTCATTCACTGTACTTTGTTTTCCCTCAGAATGTTTTTATTTGTCTCTCCACTCAATGTTCAATGTGAATGTCTCAATCATAAACATGTTAGAAATATTTGTCATATGAAGAGAAGATCAGTTACTTAATAATGAAGTAGCTGTTCAAGAAATGAATCTAATTTTAGCTTCTGAAATGCCAGATAAGAAATGATATAGTATATGAAATGTAAATTAATACTGTCTCTTTAGCAGATAATGGAAATGTCCTGGAAAAACGAAATCCAATTTTACCTCCGGATAGCCACAGTCATTGCTTCAGGAGATGTAGCACAAGGACATATTGCCTCTGGTTTAAGCCCGTAGTTCTGGAATAGACTCAGGAAAGCATCACATGAGGACACAGACCCTGGAAAGCAATTATATTCTTATTTGAAATAGTGAATTAGGGCTTGATAACAGGAACACAAAGGCTTCTTTAAAAGCCACGACGACTGCTATTTGTAAGACCTCTAAATGTAATTTGCTTTCTAAAAGATTTAATGGACTGCACATATGTGTAATTGCTACAACAGAGTACCTCTTTCTAAAATTAAACAGCTTCATTTAATTACAATGCTGTACAGCAGACTCGAACATCTTACATCATCACTTGCAGAGGGTTTGTCCGTAGATCAACCATGCACGAAGCTTGCATAAACTTGCAGAAATAAAGCTGCAATGCTGGATTATGCAATGCAAAATCAAAATAACCTCCCACCTGTGTTTTTTTTCCCCCCAGCATCCAAAAAGAAATTACCAGAACTAATGTTAAATATAGAATGCAATTTTGAATAACGGCTTGCACAGCGAGAGGCTTTTGCAGATTCTTTCTGAATCGTAAAATACAATTTCAAGTAAGAGATTGCATCCTGCCCAGAAGAGCAATGCATACTTTTCCCTGCTGCAGTCTCCCTGCCTCCACTTGATCCAGAAATCATAACTATATTCAAATCTCATTTCTTCCTAGCACCATCTGGGCAGACAATTCATTAAGCCCACTGAACAGCAGGAATCCCATGAAAATCTGTTGTTCATTTCTTTCAAAGACCTTTGGCTCATTCCTCAATTCAAACACAGTTAGGCCGCCCCTCCTGCTTCCTTCCCTTAGGTGGCCCATTAAAGCTACTTGGTTTTTAAAATTCCTTTTAAAGGAATATTTCCACTTCTCCCCCTTTAATGATACAATTTTTATATGAATTCTGCACAAGCTTTGGTTATTTTACTGAGGATTGGAAGTAAAATTCAAGCTATTCACAATCTGAGGCTGAGAAGTCCTTTTATCTCTCCATCATTTATTTTACCACTTTGCTGATACCATTCAGCATGGCACCATTTAACTCTTCTTAAGACAAGGGAAGGTAAAACTTTCTTCAGGGACAGTGATGATAACTGCCATTTCACTCTCCTATTTGTAGCAAAAGTGAGCTTTGTCTACAAAGCAATCTCACCTATTTATGCTTCATAAGTGACTTAAATTATATTAATGCTCTGAATGTTGGCTTTAGTGATACCATCTGCCCTGAACACTCAAAAAAGGTAGGTTAGAAATCCTTCATGAAATAAAAAGCCAGAATCAGAGAAAGGTCCTCATCAAATGCTGAGATACCGAATCTAAACTGGTAATCCCTCAGTCTTTGATGAACCGTGCAAGGGGACATTTACACCAATGAGTCCAAACTCTTGCACAGTTCATCAAGGACCAAAGTACCATCAGTTTAGATTCAGCAACTCAGCGTTTGATGCAAGTGTACATTATTTAAATGTCTGCCATACATTCATCAAATGTATGACAAACATTATTAGCCTGTACATCAGAACTGGGGGGAAAAGCAAGCCGTTATTTAACACACATTTGCCTTTCTATTTCTGTAGCTTGCAAGGAATGAAGAATAAAAAATGAATACACATTTTCAAGGATGATACAGTCTGTCCTTTGGTGAATGTCCAACCCCTCTCCTCTCATTCATACAGACATTAGAGAAATTCAGGGGGAAAAGAAATCTGTTTTAACAAGCAGGCAATACTATCAATGCCTACTCACAGGGATTAGCACCATCAGTTACGATCAGCATCCGTAGGGAACTTAAGCTGACATCTCTTTGGTCCCGGTGAGCCATCATGGCCCAGTGCAAATCTCGACATTTCACCAAAGCTACTTTAGCTGCAAATACAGGATAGAAGAGAAAGTAGAAATCAATACACAGAAACAAAGGCATATTTATGAGAACCATCCACAGGGGTGTTCTCCGAATCTGAAAAATAAATGAAAAAGGTTTAATATATGGATATTTTTTAGAACCATGTTCAAGGCAGACTTGGGAAGAGGAAATTTGTTTATCAAAAGGAACTAGGACTATTCCATGAAAAAAGTAAACAAGCTGGGATAATCGAAGCAATGGTGCAGATGGATCATGTGTCCTAGTAATACGCTTTTAACTTCATACTGTAGCTCAACACCTATTGTCAGTCCCCCCCCAACATCTGGCTATAAAGGAACTGGAGCAGGATTAGAGTTCTCTTGGGGGTTCTTAAATACCACCTGCCCCATTCGTTTTTGCAGGAGCTAAGAATACTAGAGATAATCCATCATGCAATTCAATATCCACAATACCTTTGTGAGTGTGAACCCTCTGTGCCCAAGAAAGAGGGCAGGTTTTCATCACTGCATAGGGCACGCTGATGGTATGCAGCTTGTTCATTACACTCTGAGAAAACAAAAAATGATACTTTTTTTTACCAAAACAACAACAAAAGATACAGATAAAAAAAAAATAGTCCACCCAGGAAGACAAACAACAAAGCCCTGAAAGCTTTTGTGAAATTGGTTCACCTGAAGCCATGTTTCCTGATCATCAGACGGTTCTATTCAGATTTGGTTCATTAATTCAAAAGCTGGATCCCCAAACAGTTTTTCTCTGTACACTGACCTCATCGGTTGAAATGTTAAGTGTTGCCCCAGTAAAGCATGCTGTAGTGTGACATTTCCTACTTCAGAGTTTGCAGCTAGAGTCTAGATTGGCACCAATCAAACACAGAGAACAATTCCCCTATCCTAAGGGTAGGCAACTTTGCCTCTTTTATGACTCGTGGACTTCAACTCCCAGAGCCAAGGTTGCCTACCCCTGCCCTATCCCAACAGATTGACTTGGTGTAGGCACAAATTCCATAGGATCAGGTTTTGTGAAAATCCTGCACCAGGGCCTTGAGGGAGGCTTTTCAGGCTTTTGTGAGAATCAGAGTGATTGCCTTGTAATATAGTTCCCAATCTCCTAAAACGGGCTTTGGCTAGCCTAATCTCCATCAGCCTTCTTGTATGTACAGAGAAAACTTTTATTATTTGGACAATGCCTTTGCCCAGATTGACTTTTAGGGATGCAGCTATTTCATGTTTCATTATATATATCATTCTATTATTATTACACTAGCTTCCTTGAGCATTGTTTCACAAAAAAAAAATATCACAAGGCAAACACAACAAAAGAATGAAAGAAATATACCCTCAAGGAATAGAAACATCTTTATTCTAGCTTAGAATACAGGGAGCTAACTTACAAGTGGGCAAATCCAGTGCCCATTGCCACTCTCAGCCCTCAAATCAGTTTGATTTGACTTTCAGAGGCTTCTCTGGCCATACCACTACCATTTGGTGGGGAAACGGCTATCTGTCAGCAATCAAAATGATTTGTGACATTTTCAGCAGGAAAACACAAATGAACACTATAATGGAATTCCCCCAAATATTAAACCAGTAAAAACAGACACCTCAGCCCCTTTCCAAATATATGATGTAGCTCCACATTGGTCCCTCTGGAGCTACTACGATCTCAAAAAGAAAAGTTAAATGATGTTATGGTCACCAAAAGGTTGTCCATCTCTATTCTAAGTGAAAACATTAATTACAAGATCTATTTTTCCACTTTTCATGAGACCGTGATCATGCCATTTTTAAAGGCTCCATCATTTTTAACACTAAGCCTAGTTTTAGTGGAATTTATGAAAATACCCTCAAAAGACCGACTCACCGTTAGCATGCTGTGCCACAATCCTGCATCCTTTTTGAAATCTAGGACATTCACTATGGTTTCACCTAAAACGAATATAATGATACTTACTTTTGAAATTCAAAATACACAACTCTGCTGCAAAAATCGGGTTCTTTTTATTAGAAGAAAAATGAAAAAGACTATAGTTGTATTTAGTTTCAACGTCTCTAAGACACTTGGGTTACAATCTGGTATTAGCCACTCTTCAGCATTCATCAGAGTGGACAAAGATTGAGTACAAGATGCAAACACCACTCTTTTTATACTTGCATCACAAAGGTCCATGCAGGTGCTTAATAGAGAGCACTTGCATTGTGTTATTACAACTGTTTTTTTGTTATTTTGACATCATTGTGAAGAGGCATAGAAACTGATGTAACCGCATGGCTTCAATGAACATTTTAATGGGAAATTAGCAAATTTTGCCTAGTGGTTAAGGTATCAGGCTATAAAGCGGGAGACCCTGAGTTCTAGTTCTATCTTAGCCACAAAAGCCAGTTGGGTGACTTTGGCCAGTCACTCTCTCTCAGCTCAACTCACCTCACAGGGTTGTTGTGGGGAAAATAGGAGTAAGGAGGTGTACTGTATATGTTCGCCAGTTTGAGTTATTTGTAAAAATAATAAAGGCAGGAAATAATAAAATAAAAAATCTGCAGTGAAAATGGCAGTCAGGAACCAGGAAAGCTCATCTGGACAGATATTTATTTATTTATTTAATTTATATGCTGCCCCTCTCATTATTGAATGACTCTCAGGGATATGGAAGAAAAGAAAAAACAGTGATGTATTGCCCTGCCTTGGCAATAATAAGGAGCTCCAGGATCCCAACCAAAAAAGATTAGGGTCAGGGTTAGGTATTTCAATTATAAATAACAAAACTTTTATTTTAATTTCTTTGATGGTACTTTAATATTTTTTTTTAAATTCAGCATGCTAAAAATGAAAGAGGCAGGAAGGCAATATGCCGAGAGAGAAGAAAATATCCTTATCTGTCAAAATAAAAATGGCAATTACTACCAGCCCAAACTGTTTCCCAGAATAATTTATGCTGATATTTGATTATGCAGATAAAAACTATGCTGATGTTACATGTTCATTCATACAGTTTATATCACATGAGCATCCCTCCCTGTTTTGGCTTACCTATTTGGCAGTGTGAATGGTTGATAATTTTGCAAGGGATTCTTAATGTACGAAGCACAGAATTTCGAGGAGTTCACACTGCATTAGGCTTGGTTTAATATTAGATATGGATGGATGGATAGATAGATAGACAGACAGACAGACAGAGATATTCATCCATTCACTTTATATGACTAGATATTCCTAGAGCAATTTGTCTTCTTCTTCTAAGGCAAAGGTCCCCAACCTTTTGGGCACCAGGGACCGGTTCTGTGGAGAGAGGTTTTCCATGGACTGCAGAGTGCGTGGTTTTGTGTGCTGCCTCATCCTTTTCTTTTTGTGTGGACTGCTTGTTGGCATGCCGCGGCCTGGTACTGGTCCAGGGATTGGGGACCCCTGTTCTAAGCAAAACTATTTAACCTTGTATGCAGTATGAGAAGTACCACAGGGCTCACCTTCAGAGTAGTTGCATGCCTGAGACAGAGCCTGACAATGAGACAAGAGAGCAATTCGGGACACAGTTACACCCATCACGCTCCCCTCTTTGCTGGTCTTATACTGAAAAAAAAAAGAATATTAACAACATAATCAATTAAACTTCCTCTATCCGGAATCACTATAGTCATATTTACATTATGATTCATAAAGTTGCAGCCAGTGGGTCTTTCTCTCTTTTCATAACCATGCTTGTGTGCTTGTGTAGTGGAGTCCACCTACACAAGCATTCAGTGTTCGTCATAATGCAAAAAATGTAAGCCTGGTTTTTCTCTCCTTACATCATCCTCACTGTAAATAAATGTGGGGAATTTGTGACATATGAGTTCTGCAAGCCTTAGCACAGAAAAGATCAACCAGATAAAAAATAGGCAGAGGAAATCTGCTATAAGAGTAGCAGAGTACATTGTAAAGTTAGTTATGAGTTCGGCAAAAGATAAATTCTCCATAAAGCCAAAATCAGATAAGGCACATCCAAATGCTGTTATACTGGAAAAGTATGCAGTTCTTGATTTTAAACATGCTAAATACTGAGAAGGTGTTCAATAATTCTGCCTCTTTGTTCCAGATGAAGCGTGTTTTCAATTTTTAAATATTTGTGTCACATTTGTTAATTCCCTACAAGACATGGACTGAGATTATGAACAAAATCTAAATTAATCTTAAAGCATACATTTTCAAGAAAAAGGGGACATATCTGCTGCATAAAATATTTGAAATGACCTGAAGGTATTAACAATCGTAACGTATTTTATTTTGTCAAATTCCATTTCCTTTATATACCTCAATATAAGCTGGTTCAGTCCCTGCATTTGAAATGTTGGGCTGCCAATCCTTTGGTGTTTTGGAGAGATACTTGGAATCTGTAACCACCCACTTGAGCCTTGGCCAACCTAGAACCAAAAAAGAAACTCAAACTTCAGGCCTCAAACTGTTGGGGATGCACTTAACACTGCAAATCGTGGAATTTGGCTCATTCAAATCAGTTTGCTATCCCAAATTTAGTTCCCCCGTTTTCTTAGTGTTATCCCAAATTTAGTTCCCCCGTTTTCTTAGTGTTGGATGTCTAATCCTCATGAAAAGTTAATTTGAATGGAAACAGGCTATAACAATAAATAGACTGAGTATAGACCACAAAAGAAATGATGAAATTAGGGCTGTCTCAGAAGACCAGCAGATTTCGTATAAACCCTCTTTACAGAGAAATAATTGTGCTACTGAAAATCTATTTTTTTTACTATTTTTCCATAATTGGATGAAGTTGCTATGCACCAACTGTTTACAAATATGTGAAACTGGAAAAAAAATAAGCAGAATATATTATTTTCACAGCATGAAATGCTACTCAATGTATAAGGCTATTCAGAGCTTCATTATTTGGGTTCAAAGCCATGGAGCAAGAAGATAATGTCATCCCAGTTCATTCCCATTATGAAAGATACTGTGGTTGCTGGGCTCAAGAGCAGGAGTATAGATCAGCGGTTCTCAACCTTTTTCAGGCCGAGACCCCACCTGCGCCGGCCATGCGCGGTGCAACCCCGACCTGCATCGCGCATACGTGGCGCGACGAGCCTAACCGCGCATGCGTGGTGCGCGCGACGCCCCGAACCGCGTGTGTGCGGCGCGACAGCCCGAACTGTGCATGCGTGGCGTGCACGCGACGGCCCGAATCGCGCATGCGTGACGGCCCGAATCGCGCATGCGCGGCGCAACGGCCAAGGGGAAATGGGGAAAAAATTGGCGGACTGCGGTGTTTGGCGACCCCGTGAAATGGTCGTTCGACCCCAAATGGGGTCACGACCCACAGGTTGAGAACCACTGGTATAGATAGTTCTAATTTTTGAGGCTTAACAATCTAATAATTCCTCCACTAGAGGAAGGATAGATGCTATATATTTTTGTGACTGTTAGATTCATAACCTGCTTATGCCAAGTAGACTTACAATTAACTGTATTCGGGTTAATTACATTATTTACAACTGGTGAAGAAGTAGAGGTAGCCAACTATTTTCATTACTTTAAAAAAAATTCAAAAACTTTTTAAATTTTTAAATTTCAAAAACTTCAGGGAACATAGTATATGTTCTGTCCCAGCCTATGTGAGTCCTTGTTAAGCTCACAAGCAGAAACCCCTCTTCCAACAAGCAGGCTGGAACCTCAGAAAAACACCAATCCCCTTTTATTATTCACAAACCTGAGTCAATGTCCAAGGCAAACAAACACAGTTGCCTTCGGCAACCAGCACCTCCCACACCTTCCCTTTTATTATGCAGCCAAGGCATGGCTTCCTAATGCCTTCTCCTTTGCCTTTGGAGCCGCCCCATTGCATTCCTCTGTCCTACTTTCTTTTTGTGCATCCTGGATATCTCCCAGCTGTGATTCATCACTGTCCAACTCAGACTCCCAGCACAGCTGTGTCTCAGCCTGAGTGCGAGTAGAGAGGCCAGGCTCCTCAACAGACTTTAAGTCTTGGAGCTCCCCAGAGCCTTCCTCTGACTCTGATGTCACTCCAGGCCCCTCCTCCTCCTATGATTCCTCAGATTCAGCTGCCAGGTCCACTGGCTGGTGAGGAATCACAACAGTATATGCAATGCATTGAGATTGCTAAGGTGCTGATTAACTGTTGAATTTTTTTTTACCTATTTAGGGGATGGATATAAGTTTTTAACAAAAAGCAATTACATATTGTCCTCGACATTATGAGCCTCCCTGTTGTGGTCACATCATGATGGCTGTAAAGCAAGACAGTGTTGTCTGATTACCTCACCCCTTGCTCTCCCTGGTGTGGCTGTTAAACGAACAGGTCATAAAACTGAGCATGGAGTGCTTCAGGGTTGGGGAGATCTAACGCAGGCCCAGGTCCATCTCCCCTGGGACTCCCAAAGCCGCCCCCCCCAAGACACCCCAGGCTCCCTTACCTGCTCCTTGGGTCCCCACCCCACAAGTCCTTGCAATTCTTCCCCATGGGATTCCCCCACTGGTGGGTGAAAATCAGGCCTAAGGCCTATGGGGAACCCAATGTGTGACAGACAACCCTGCTGGGATCCAGTTAGAGAAGGAAAGCCTTGCAGGACTTGGTATATGTGTGGGAAGAAATGTCTGCAGAAACCCAATGGGGGAAAGGGGGGGAGATAGGTGGGGGCACTGCAGTATCCCTATGGTCTGGTAAGGGCAAACAACCAAGGAACATTGCTATGATCATAACTTCAGGACTGCATCGAAAGTATCTCTGGGGGGGCGGCGGTCTGCCATAACTTTAGATGGTCATTAAGCAACCAGTCATTAAGCAAGGACTACCTGTATGTTAAGAATAGCAAAGGTTTAGCCCATCTATATTCTTTGTTATTTTAAAGAAACTCCAGCAAAATTCTTATCTGAATTGCAGGAAAAAACTGCCAACTTTTGAGATAGTTCAGGGGAATAAAACTGAGTTGTGTGTATGTGTCACAAGATGCCCAGCCCTGGCTAAAAATCTCATTCAGGTTCACATGATTTTATCTATGAGAAAGTTGGCCTCAGAAACAAATATGCAATACAGTATTCTCAGTCTGCTTCCATTCAGTCCTTATCATTTTTTCCACTCTGCCAGATTTTCCCTTTTTCATTTTCAAAGTTTAATTACAAATAGTCCTTGACTTACAACAACTCAGTCCAAAATTTCTCTTGTTAAGTGAGACAATTTTTAAATGAGTTTTGCCCCATTTTACAGCCTTTCTCGCCACCGTTTTTAAGTAAATCACTGCAGTTGTTAAGTAACATGATTGTTAAGTCAATCTGGCTTCCCCATTGACTTTGCTTGTCAGAAGTTAGCAAAAAGTGGATCACATGATCCCGGGAAACTGCAACCGAGTCAGTTGTCTAAATTTTGATCATGTGACCACGGGGATGCTGCAACGGTAATATATGTGAAAAATGGTCATAAGTCACTTTTCTTAGTTCTGTTGTAACTTCGAACAGTCACTAAATGAACTGTTGTAAGTCGAGGACTATCTGTATACATTTTTGAGGAAGAAATCAATGATTTGTTGGTTTTGGCTTTCTTCTATAAGGCATAATAAATGCAATATAACAAACCCTTGAATTGCACAATTTCTCCATTTTGTGTTTTGGGGAGTCCCTTCAGGCAAACTTCAGTGGTGAGGGCCAAAGCAATGCCACAACTACCCAGGAGAAAGCCGATCTGCTGGCCGCCAGCATCCTGAAGAAAAGGAAGGGAACAACTATGATTTGCAGACTAGTAACTAATGTCACTTTTAACCACACAAAACTTATATATTAGTAAAGTATTAGTAAATGGGCAGTAAAATTGTGACAAAGCTGAGCAAATGCACATATCCAGATTGTGGTTTGAGAATAGTATCAATCATAGAAAAGCATAAACCAGGGGTTCTCAACCTTGGCAACTTTAAGACTTGTGGACTTCAACTCCCAGAATTCCTCAGACAGCAAAGCTGGCTGAGGAATTCTGGGAGTTGAAGTCCACAAGTCTTAAAGTTGCCAAGGTTGAGAACCCCTGGCATAAACATTGCCTAAAATCTGACCCTTTAATAAATGCAACTTGTCATCTGAATTGCAATCTCTTTAATAAGAAAAAGTTTCAATAAACCTTTGAGGTAAGATTTTCGGACTATGGTTCAAATTAAGTCAACTTGTTCTTTTGGCATAAAAGTTAACACAGTGTACTTTTTTCACTATTCAATCTTAATTTTATTAAAATTGAAAAGTGTAAATATGTCAAACTTTAAACAAGCGCAATAATATTTAAAGCACAACATCAGAGGTTTTCAGTGAACAAGGGATCTACCTTTCCCTTATGTGACTAACAGCCATAAAACTCAACGGAATGCAGAATAGACAGCAATGTTCCCAACTGTTTTTTTTTAACAAAGTGCTTAATTCTGATGAGAATGAAGCCATGAGATTTTTCTCTTATTTCACACTATATCGGCATGCGCAAGGAGCATGCAGAGAAAGATACCATGGTTTTGTGATTTTTGTCTATATAATAGCTGTGAAATGGAGGACCACTTGAACACCTCTTTGCAAGCCTGCGAAATTAGCAAAGGAGCAACTGGTTGAAACCTCAAGAATGTAAGTGCATCTAAGACCAGCAACATGTTTGTTTCTAACTTGCTTTCATAGCTTGTGACTCCTTTACGATCAATCACTATTACCTTTCGGGTTAGAGGCACCTCTATAGGCACGGGGATGACTTCAGCCAGCAAACAGCCATAGAATGCCACCATGAACATGACAGGATCATTGTTGGGATAAACAAGGGCTACCTGCGATTCACAAAAATACTCCGTTAGAGAAAGAAGGGAAAACAGTGTTAGTGCTTTGACCATTAAATTTAACAGGTGAAAGCGGATATTTTAATTGAACAAAGTATATGAGCAACTTTCACAGGATTATTCACAAAAATATAAGAAGAATTGGATGGCTGCAGTATCCCAGGGTCATGTGATCACCTCTTGCGACCTTCTGACAAGCAAAGTCAATGGGAATGTCAGATTCACTTAACAACCGTATTACTGACTCAACACTGCAGTGATTCTTTTAACAACAGTGGCAAGGAAGGTTGTAAAATGGGATGAAACTCACTTAATAACTGTCCTGCTGAGCAACAGAAATTTTGGACTCAATTGTGGTCGTTAAGTCTTACAACTGTACTTAAAACTGGTCCTCAAAATTCTCACCAATCGAGCACCTCCCCCACCAAGCAGCACTGGGACTGCCAGATTATTTGTCACTAAGCGATGCAGTCATGTGAGATCATATTTTACAACTGCATCCACTTATCAAATTAAAATTGTATTCCCAATTACTGTTAAGTGAGAATTACCTATACACGTGATTGATCACTCTTGTTTACCGTAAGTAGGTTAAGTAGTTAGTAGGTAAAGCATCTTACCCTGTCTCCAGGTTTCAATACAGGCTCATTTTTGGTGCCCAGTTTGTTCAATAGTGTATATGCCAACTTCACACTTCTGCTCCACAGCTTGCCTGGAATAAAGAGAAAAAGCAATCAACACATTTGTGACATTAGTAATACCATCAGCATTACATATATATATGCCGACAGGCTTGGGGCATATGAGCTGTGCTCTGCCCCTCGGCCCTAAGAGTGTCCCGCCATCAATGGCTGTGAGTTGAATGTGTTTGTATGTTGTGTGAATGATATTAATTTTTAAATTAATTGTGTTTTTTAATTGTGTTGTTGTTGTGAGCCGCCCCGAGTCTTGTGAGAGGGGCGGCATATAAATAAAATAAATAAATAAATAAATAAATAAATAAATATACATGCACACATAATATTTATTATTTATCGAAGAAGTACATTCACATTTCAACCACGATATCTGACTTGATTTTCTGTATGAAGGGGAAATTTAAATTCAGCAGTTGAATGAAGACTAATAAATCCTGATAAACGCACAAGAAAGCAAGATCTTCATATGATGTCTTAGAAACCATAAAAAGGAGCACCCACAGAATGGTTCAAGGTTGGATGGACCCACTGAAAAGGCCATGACCTTAACTGCCATTCACTTTGGCCCAAGAAGATGCCTCAGATGACATTCTTAATGAAATAAATCAAGTTGTCCTATGAATAATATTGGGGTTGACAGCCAAGAGAGGCAAGAATATATCCTGCACAATGGTACTAACTCTGAGCAACCAAACACATGTGCAGTGCTTCTTCTCTTAGGATTGTGTTCTTCACTGTAATGCCAACCAGAGAGTGATAGCTGCTGGCCATCCTGAATGAGGCTTTACTTGTTATGGAGCAGAAAGTAGCAAATAAAGATGCTGTATACCTGACAATACACAACCACACATGTTTTTGCTACATCCCAAATAAAATCCAAACATATCACAATTTACATCTACAAAATAGAATAGTAACAGTGTTCTCATTACTTTGGATCATCTGTTTGTTTGTTTTTTAATATATACAACCTCTGTTGCTTTGCTCACTACCTGGTGAAATTTAATACGCAATTTGTGCTATGGTTATCATAGATGTAACTATATAAACAGTGTGCACAATTATTAGGCAAATGAGTATTTTGACCATATCATCATTTTCATGCATATTTTCCACCTCCAAGCTGTATAAACCTGAACACTTAGTAGATATAAGCATATCAGGTGATGTGTATTTGTGTCATGAGGGAGGGTGTGGCCTAAGGTGATCAACACCCTATATCAAGATGTGCATAATTATTAGTCAGCTTCTTTTCCTCAGCAAAATGGGCCAAAAAAAAAAAAAGATTTAACTGACTCTGAAAAGTCAAACATTGTAAAAGACTTTCAAAGGGATATAGCACTCTTGAAATTACTAAGATATTGGGGCGTGATCACAGAACCATCAAACATTTTGTTGCAAATAGTTAACAGGGTCGCAAGAAATGATTGAGAAAAATGATGCACATTAACTGCCAAAGATTTGAGAAGAATCAAACGTGAAGCTATCAGGAACCCATTATCCTCCAGGGCTGTCACATTCCAGAATTGTAACCTACTAGGAGTGCCCAGAAGTACATGGTATTCAGTGCTCAGAGACATGGTCAAGGTAAGGAAGGCTGAAACCCAACCACCACTGAACAAGACACATAAGCTGAAACGGCAAGACTGGGCCAAGAAATATCTGAAGCAGTTTTTTCAAAGGTTTTATAGACTGATGAGATGAGAGTAACTCTTGACGGACCACATGGATGGGCCTGTGGCTGGATCAATAACGGCCAGAGAGCTCCACTTCGACTCAGATGACAGCTTGATGGAGGTGAGGTATTGGTATAGGCTGGTATTATTAAAGATGAGCTAGTTGGACCTTTTCACGTTGAAGATGGGCTCAAAATCAACTCCCAAACCTACTGCCAGTTTTCAGAAGACACTTTCTTTAAGCAGTGGTACAGGAAAAAGTCTGCATCTTTCAAGAAGACTATAATTTTTATGCAGAACAATGCTCCATTACATGCATCGAAGTACTCCACTGCATGACTAGCCAGTAAAGGCCTTAAAGATGAAAGAATAATCACATGGCCCCCTTCCTCACCTGACCTAAACCCTATTGAGAACTTGTGGGCCCTTCTTAAATGGGAGATTTATGATGAAGGAAAACAGTACACCTCTCTAAGCAGTGCCTGGGAGGCTATGGTTGCTGTTGCACAAAATGTTGACCGTCAATAGATCAGGAAACTGACAGACTCCATGAATGGAAGGCTTATGACTGTTATTGAAAAGAAGGGTGGCTATATTGGTCACTGATTATTTTTTTGAAATGCCAGAAATGTTTATTTGTACATTTTGAGTTGTTTATTATTCTCACTTTAACGGATGTAAATAAACAAGTGAGATGGGCAAATTTTCATTTTTCATTTAGTTTCCTAATAATGCTGCACACTAATAGTTGCCCAATAATTATGCACACATATATATTCTCCTACGAAAGCCAAAGCCTCACTTTTTACTTTCTTAAATATTCAGGTTTGAGGTTTATTAACATTTTGGATTGACTGAGAGCATTGTAGTTGTTCAATAAGAAAATGAATCCTCCACAATATAACTTGCCTAATAATTGTGCACACAGTGTACTATAACTATACATAATCCATACATATGCTGTATAGACAAAAGCCTAATGTCCATTCAGGGCAGAATAAATGCAGATTGGCAAAACACTACTTCATCAATTAACTGCTAATGCATTGAGCAAAGCAGATAAACTCAAAGAGATATGAAGATCATCAGGCTAATGACGCTCACCATACGTCAACGTGTAGACGGGTTTCCCAGAGACATCCAGGGCTGTCAAACAAGGACACTTGGCCTGTGTTGTTCCCCAGCGTTGCAGAGCTGCTTCTAAAGCAGGAGGCCAATTGCAAACTACACCCAAGGGTTCTCCCTTCACAGGTGTCATCTGACGTCCCTCAGGTCTGGGCTGATTAGGATCTGGCTGTGGAACTACGAAGAAAACATCATCCAATCAAACGCTAAAACCATTCACAAAATGGAACAATGTTCTAAAAATGTTAATAAACTCTACCTCTCCCCCTATTAGTGATGCTAAGTATTCCCCACTCTTCCCCTCCAGTGGTTCTAATAATTAGGGTTTTCAAAAGTATTGTTAAAGGTCAAAGCAATTTGAATATATTTGTTGCTAAGGAAAAACATTTCACAATAGGAGATAGGAAATGTGTGTTCTTTCAAACCTAGAAAACTATATTGTTAATCCAACTTCATTTGGTAGAAACCTACTATTTACTGTTGCTGCTACTATATAATTATATTGTATAGCGTGAACCATCTACTAGATGCAATATTGAATACCAAGGTTAAAATTCATGTCCAGAAAATTTTAATAGGGCCTGATTTAAAAACAACAACACCAAAGACAGAAAAGGGCAAAAATGGAGCCAAACTGGATGGTGTTTAGAGAAGCAAAGAAGATTGCAATTTTGAGAAATAAAGAGAAACTATTTCTTATATAGAGCAACAGGGAAGAAAATTCTGAAGTGGGAACATATGATGGAATAAGGAATAAAGAAATAACTATATTAATAAAAAAGAAAGAGGAGACAAAATGTATTTTATTAATATCCAAGAAAAAAAAAATCAGGTGATTTCAATTCAAGGAATTTGATCTTCAAAGAATATTTATTCCATATTAATATTTTTATAGGACAATATTACATCCAATAAAGGAATCCCCTCAACTAAACCCCCTTTTAAATAAACTTGGCACTGGAATCAACAGCTTCATATTCCATGTACTCCTAGTCACTTAGTGGTTCTTCTGTTGGCCTGAGGTAGTTATCTCATAAATTTTTCTCAACACATAGGCCAAGGAAATGACTTTTAATTAATTAATGGACTTTAAGATTTAAAGTAAATGATCAAAAGTGAGAAAAAGGAGCTTAGGATTCACTGGTATATGATAATAACCACAATATAGTCCATAGAAAAATACCCAATCCATCTACCTTCCACAATTTCTTCAAAATCATCCACAAAGAACTCCTTCAGAGGTGGCCGTTTAGGTCGCTTCAGAGTATTGAGTAGCTGCTGAATTTTTGTGGAGACTCTGCTATTTACAGGGACACCTACAGTATAGGAAATGAGTTCAGTATACCAGAAATACATCAAATATGAGCAAATGTAGACCTATAACATCTGGGCTACAAAAATCTGGCTAAGCACTTGACAAAGAACTCCAATGTTGCTGCCCTCCAGATTTTTGCAAGCTCAGAAATGGGAGCCCTTGTAAAATATGCGTAACTGTAATTTTAGACATATTAGAACCCATAGTCTTTCTGATGGATAAAGATAACTTATATTTGGGATAAAGTCCAAATGTAGAATAAACTGAATATTTCAGAAGACGTTTTACTAATACTTGATTATTTTTCTGCTTTTCAAATCTACCATTAATATTGGCATCACACAGGATATATAGGTTTATTGTGTCCTAGGCTGGATGTTATCTAAGATACCTTGTGTTTCTCCTAGGGCTACAAATCATGGCATGTATTAACATTTTTCAGACCCCAATTCCTGGCTGATCAGCAGTGTTTGGCTGAATAGATACAGCTGCATTAAAGACTATTTTGTTAGTACTGCCTTAGGACATGACCACCAGAGGGTGCAAGGACAACTGGAGACTTATTAAAAGCTAGACAATTATCTTCAAAGGCTTTACATACTTCAATAATCATTGCACAATACAATTCTGCTATTCAGAATAAAAAACCCTCATTCCTTTTCAGGATTCTGCATGAATGGGAGGAAAAAAAGTGCCTTTGCTTTAACAGTCATGCTACCTTTAATAAGCAGGTTCCTTAAAGTAGTAGACTCTTTTTTCAGGTTTCAATGGAAGCATGGAAAAAATTAGGCCATTTCAGTGAATAGCAGGCAAAAGTACTCATGGTCTGAAGCATTTTTTTCTGAATCATTTCCAAAGCATGAACACCCTATTACACAATTACTGGCAATTCTTGTTTAACGATCATTTGTTCAGTGACCGTTCAAAGTTATAGTGGTACTTTATGAACGGCACATACACCCAGCCCTCAAAATGTGTAAAATTTTTGTAAGTAGTTATAAACAGAATGCTTCACAATCTCTACGAAGCATTGGGAGGAGGAGGAGGAGGAGGAGAAGGGTGCACACGGCCTCAGGAAGAAAGCATGGCATGGCCAGCAGCTGCTTTGCATAGGGCCAGGCCAGGTGTGCCTTGTCAGCCTTGGCAGGAAGACAATGAAGAAGGTCAGTTGAGCACAAGACCCAGTGGAGTGCAGGTTGGAGGGGCAGCTGGGGTTTTGCATAGTGGCCCTTTGGCAGCCACCTGCAGCAGGAAGCGGCTTGAGGTGGCACTCCTCAGTAGGACTGGGGCTAAAGTAGAGGCCCAGGGGCAGTGGCAGCTGTTGAAAGCCTTGGGTCTCTGTTTCAGTCCCAGTGTAGCATTGTCATCCCTGCTGTGGAGTGTCACTGTGCAGGGCATTCAGAAGGGGACAGAAATGAGGGGGCGCAGATATAGCTGGTGAGGGGAGTTTAAGAGGAAGCAGTCCCTTACTGAGGCTCAGGGCTGGGAGGGACCCAGCCAGGAATGGCTTGCATCGGGTTGGGTCTTTACCTAATGACCAGTGGGATTCAGTTAATGATGGCGATAGGAACTGCTAGGATTTCCGTCTCTAAGCCATGTGGTCATATGACACATTGCTTACTGATAGTAATTCTGGGTCCCAATTAGCATTATTAACCCTGGATTACTTGTAGCAAAGGTTCTACAGCTACAATAGTTTAGGGGTCCCCCCCAAATCTTTAAGTAAGCAAACTCCACCAGAACAGGCATTTTACAAACACCTTATAAACTAGGACACATCAATTATACGTTCTTTTTAACATGGAAAACAGTTGCGCTGAAAAGTGGAACAAAATCACTTCTCTAGTGATGAAATAGCTCAATAAATGAGCAATATCAAAAGCCCCTTTTTAAATACCAAACATGGTTGTAGGAGTAAAACATACAAATCAGCTGCTTTGCCTTTGTATTTTTTTACCTCAAAATGAGCAATCTAAACTTTCTAATAAATGTTTAACTCACACACATGAAATCAGCTATCTTTTTTTTTTCACTGCAAAATTTGTTTCTAAAGCAAATAGTTTCTAAAAACAGAAACAGAGCAAGGGTGAAAAAAGCCATGCTACGACAAGCAGAGATCTCACAAAACAAAACAAGAAATCCTGTGGGAATTTAGATGCAGAGATAAGAACTGAAAAAAATTCTACCTTTAGTTTCAGTGGTAGCAGCTGATATTGCATAAGTAATATACTTGTTTTACACAAATGTTAATGCAAACTGCAACTGTGACTGCAGAGAAAAAAACAATAAGGGATTATCCAATATGAAAAAAGGCGGAGGCTCTGATGTTCAGAATCCATTCAAGAAATTGTTCGACAAATCTACTTTATCTCTACTACACAGAACTAATTCTTTAAAAGAAAGAAAACTTTTCCAATTTTATTTAAAAACAAAATTTCATTACTTATATGCCAAACTTCACTTTCTTAATTTTTTACTCCTATAACCATTATTTGGTAATTAACAATGGGAAGGGATCCATAATAAAGCTCATGTTATTCTTCTTCTTCAGAAAACACAATAAAAGTGACACTAACTTGTGATTATTCCAACCATACATTCCTAGTTGTATCAAACAAATGTATTTTGTCAAATTCCCAGAAATATTGACTTAAAACAGCAAAAGGAATTCCATACAATGGGACATGATAAGTCAGACAGTAGGTTTTGGCTCTTCCCAGGGATACAAAAATCAGCACCAATAGTGTAGCAGGAAAGAATAGGAAAGGAAAATCTCTGGGCATAAATTATATTTTTGACAATTGCAAGAACTGTCTAGGGCAGCGGTTCTCAACCTGTGGGTCGCGACCCCATTTGGGGTCGAATGACCATTTCACGGGGGTCGCCAAACAACGCAGTCCGCCATTTTCCCCCCTTTTCCTTAGCTGTGCTACGCCATTTTTTTCCCTTTTCCTTAGCTGTGCTACTCCCTCTTATTCTATTGGCTTTTGAAAGCCAATAGAATAGACTCTCTTGAATAGAGTCTAATTCTATTGGCTTTCAAAAGCCAATAGGAATTGTCCAGGCTGTCTCCGCCCTGCTGAGCCCACCAAAAGTCCCAGTCTGCAAACGGTGCTGCAAGTTGTCTGCAGCGAAGGCGAGCTCTCCGGAAGTTTCCACCCCTCCCTGCTGAGCAACTACTAAAACTGTAAGTAAAAGAGGGCCAGGGGTGGGAGGTGGGAGGCCGACGGGTGCAGGGAGGGTTTTTGGCGCGTGTGGGGCCCGGCGGGTGGCTTACCTCCCTTGGGCTGGGCCAGCTGGTGGCCCAGCCTGTGGTCGCCCTGCGCCATCGCTGCCGCGGCCGCCCAGGAGCACCTGGGCCTGCCTGCCGCCACCCCAAACGGCAGCGGCAGGCGCAGGGAGGGTTTTTGGCGCGCGTGGGGCCCGGCGGGTGTCTTACCTCCCTTGGGCTGGGCCAGCTGGTGGCCCAGCCCATGGTCGCCCTGCACCTGAGCACCTGGGTCTGCCTGCCTGCCGCCGCCCGCTACGCCTCAGCTGGCGCAGGGGGAAGCACTGCGCATGCGTGGTGCAGCACCGCGCATGCACGCCACAGGCTGTCGTGCCGCGCATGCGCGGGGGCAGCGCCGCACATGCGCGCCGCAGGTCGGGGTCGCAGCCTGAAAAAGGTTGAGAACCGCTGGTCTAGGGTAACAGGATACAACTTAAAGAGCAAATATATTCTGCTCACACATAAACTGAAAGGCTGACCTCAGTTGTAGCAGTGAAGATATTTGCAATTTCTGGGAAAGGTGAGCAAATTTAGGTTACTGATCTAATAATCACCAGTTCTTTGAAAAGCACAAAAACGTTCCAGTATGATAGATTAGGTTTCTCTTCCTCTCTTGCTAAACTAGGGGTGTCAAATTGGTGGCCCATGGGCCGGATGCAAAGGCAAAAAGGTTACGTCATGATGTCACGTGATGCGATCCAGTTTTGACACCTGTGTGCTAAGCCATTACCCTAAACCAGTGTTTCTCAACCTTGGCAACTTTAAGGTGTGTTTAACACCCAGAATTGCTGGCTGGGGAATTCTGGGAGCTGGTCCACATTTCTTAAAGTTGCTAAGGTTAAGAAACACTGCCCTAAACAAACAACATTCTTGGGGATATACAAACCAAAACTCACATAAAATTGTATCACAGGTTCTATATGAATCAAATATCTGAAAATTTGTCTTTTTGAAATTTCCTCTGTGAAAATCATTCCATATCTGCCTATCTACTCCCCTACCTCAAAGGAAAACCTGCTGTGGGTGAATTTGCTTTGACTTCAAACAAGGTGGTGAACAATCAAGGGCCAGATCCTGCTGTGGAATGTCAACCTTGAAAATATCCTCAAGGAATAATTCCACTTGATAGCTTTAATTAGCAAGTTTTCAATGTTTTATTTTAAATAACAGCTTTCTTCTTTCTGATTCGTCTGTTGGATTTTTAATAGATGTAGGAAATTGGCAAACAGAGTTTTAATGTTTTTACCTAGCTGATGGAGGGTCCTTTTCCCATGTGCCAAACTACAGAGCATGCAAACGTTTATTTGATTCTTAAGGAGTGAAAACTCTGGAGAAGGAACTGTCCTTCTCTGCAGTTCCAACTGTCAGGCCTGAAATTCCATGCATTCAGGCTTAGGCTTATTAATTATTTTAAGTCAATAAGCAGTGATCGTGTGTCTCTCTCTCTCAAATATACGACAAAGGCTCTGGCAGCTTGTTCTCCTACACAGGATTGCAGATGTAGATAACTCAGCTTGTCATATAATCAAAGAAGTATGAAACAGAATGTAAAGAAGTTAAGCAAGAAAAGTCAATAACATTCAAGTCTTTGCCAATGCATTTGCCTTGTATTTATCAGAAGAATTTTGTTTTGCCTATAAAAATAACAATCTTTTATTCTATAAAAGATGTATTAAAGCAGTGGTTCTCAACCTTTTTAATGCCGCGACCCCCAACCGGTCGTACGTCAAGGACTACCCAACCGGTTGTAAGTCGAGGACTACCCAACTGGTCGTAAGTCGAGGACTACCCAACCGGTAGTAAGTCGAGGACTATTTCCCTGCCCGGGAGTGGCGCGCATGCGTGGTGCTGCCCCCTGCGCCGGCCAACAGCGGGCTCAGCAGGGCAGAGACAGCCTGGACAATTCCTATTGGGTTTTGAAAGCCAATAGAAGTAGACTCTATTCAAGAGAGTCTATTCTATTGGCTTTCAAAAGTCAATCGAATAAGAGGGAGTAGCACAGCTAAGGAAAAGGGGGGAAAAATGGCGGACTGCGTTGTTTGGCGACCCCCATGAAATGGTCGTTCGACCCCAAGGTTGAGAACCGCTGTATTAAAGTATTACGTGTCTCCAGAAATGATTACAAAATATAACCTCTTAATACACTTCCTACCTGAGGATTTAATAGGATTTTGTATAGAAAGCAAAATTCTACTAACGAACACTGTGTCAGAAATTTAAATAAGACCTATGGCTTGGTTGATTTTGACTATCCCGAAATCATCTCCCCTTTTTCTTTATTGTTGTTGTATGCTCTAATTTGAATGATGTAACCTTTGCACACTTTCAAGAACCAAGGCAAACCCCTTTTGTTTTTCACAAAATTACAGATTTGATTCCCCCCTCTTCCCTTTACAAAGGAAAAACCAACTGAGAATTAACTCAATAGTTTCTGCCTATCCTAGCAACACAAATATAAATGTTGGTGGTTATACAGGGCTAGCTGTTCTGTTCACGAGTTTAGTTGGGATTGACTCTTTTGAAAACTGCAAGCATTTTCCCTGCAGAAACGGTATCTTTCATCATAAGACACATCAAACCATCCTGGTGATGCTACTCCAGGTAGTTAACCTACTCACAGACCATGATGGCTATGAAGTCTGGGAGGCATCATGCTAAGGAAAGTTAAGCTCAATAACAGAAACTTTTTTTTTCTTAAATACACATAGTTATTTTTACACAGAAGCAATGGGCACTAGAACTAAGGATTCCATGTTACCAAGATCCCCCTACTGCTACATTTGAGTTACAAACTCCCATATGTTATCCTTTCAGAATTCTGTGACATTAAATGGCTGATTTCTGCTTAATTTTATTTGGGGGGGGCAATACAGCATTGTGATTCTGCAGATATACCATCAGCTGTGTCCATAAGGCTGGACCGGTTGGATGCTTTGTGCATGCCCTTCACTATTCCCGATGGAGGAAGGTCAATAGCAGATGGGCGTGCAGAAGAGGCAGGTATGGAGGTAGTTGCAGTAACATCCGGGGGAACTGAAAAATTCTCTGAAAAGAGGATCAAGGGAGAAAAGTCAGATTCAGGTTACTTCTTGTTACAAGATGACCCAAAAGGGGACTGGTTACATTCATGATGTAAGGGCATGTTTTTGGTTCAATTATCTTGACAAAAACCACAAAGGAGAGAGAACATGATGCATACTAAGTTTCATTTTTTTATTTTCTATTTGGTTATTCATGCCAATTCACATTTCTGCTTTGGTAACCAACAGATCAAGTTGTCTCTTTTCCAAGGTTAAAGGGACTATCTGAATTTGATTTAAGATATCCGCAGCAATGTTCAAGAGGCAGGAAAAAAACAGTATACTACACCATCATATCAAATGTATTCTCTTGCTTAGGTAAGAATTGTGCCTAAGGGCAAGAGGATAATTTTTGTCCACGAAACTACTATTATGAACTGTAGGATTCTTTCAGATTGTTCAGTCTAACTCAGCAAACATGTGATGGGAAAAGGTCATATAACCTCTATAACTCATCTAGCTAACTGCATGTAATAGGAAGAACTTAAACTTAAGCTCCTTTTACAAACATACAGATTTTTACTAAGTTTCTAAATTGCAACAAAAACAATGATATTGACACTACTGACTAAAATAATTTTAGACTGGATTACTGCAAAGCCTCTCTACACTTTTATATCATTCTCTGGCCTTCTACTGAATTGCAATTTAATTGTTTCTAATACACTGCTGGGAGCCAGCTGGGTGACCTCGAGCCAGTCACTTTCTCTCAGCCCTAGGAAGGAGTCAATGACAAAACACTTCTGAAAAACCTTGACAAGAAACTGAAGGGATTTTTCCAGGCAGTCGCCAAGAACTGGACATGATTGAACACAAGAAAAAAAATATACACTACTAGTAATTGATAATTATACAGGTTACATTTCTCTGTGACATATATTTCTAAAGAAAATTACTTTTAAGAGCTATAGCTACTGGGAAAGCACTTTATATATGTTTTTAATTTAAATTGCTAACAAAGAATAAGGGAGAATAAGTTAGCAATTTAAATTAAAAACATATATATATATATATATACTGGTTCCTGCGGATGGCTCTGGGTTGAGCTGAAACAGGTAAAAGAAAGTACTATATATATAGTACTAAAATAGATTATATAACATTAGAAATCAAATATTCAATTTCTGTAGGAAGCATATTCTGATTACAGCATTGGTATATACAAAGAATACAAGTTCACTTATATCTACACATATATCATTAGCCACACAAATTAAAAGCTCATACACAATTTACTTTATTAATGAATATTATGCTCACCAATGTTATTAGTCACTACATGTACAAATACTGCGATGGGCAGAGTGTTTATTATATGTACCTTGCTGAACTGCTTTCTGCATTTTAATGTTGAATTGTTTTGGACCTAAATGTAGATGCATATTTTCACTTGGATAAGGAACTGAAGGACAATGAGTTACTCTCCAATACATAAACTGAGACATAAATATAAGATAGAAACATCATCCTGCTTTCAAACAGGGTAAGATTTTCACTGTTGCACTCGTTCAACTAATGCCAGTCTTTTCAGCCACCTTTCAAAAGTGTTCTGATCACTAATAGCATCTACTTCAGTTTTGTCCAAGAGTCAGTTCTCACTTGTGTGAAGTGGTTAGAAGAAAGAAACTCAATGTTTAATCAGATTATGTCAGTCCGTGGGGAAACAGCTTCATTTTTGCTGCTGCTGTTGCTAACAACCATTGAATTCGGTTTTGGTCAATCCAGGCTGAATTTGGCACACGGCCGCCAAAACTGTATGAAAACAAGCTTTCAGAAAGGCCCATGCTTCAGAGCTGGGAACTTGGTACTTCAAGAACAAGTATCTATACAAACATAAATATTACATTATACTTCAGAAACATATCAAACCAAAAGTGGATTTTTTATTGCTTGAAATGTTTTCAAACTAGTGAGCAAATGCATGATCAATCAGTTTCTGATCTTCTAATCACTGGTCTCTGTGAGTTGTGTTTATTAAATCAATCAATCAAATTATGTTCTGTTGTTTTGAGGTTAACCAAGACTGTCTTTTATAAATGTGAAAATGCCCTAACATTTTAAAATGTTCTTATATTTATAGCTGATTACTAGTATCTGTCTCTGTATTGTGGAGTTCTTGGTTCTCTCTGAGCTTGTTTGCTTACAGACATTTTATTACTCAACTAGATAACATCATCAGTGCAAACGAGTGTGAGGTTTCTGTCATTTATATGCAGTATATATAATGTTACAATAACTAGTTGAGTAATGAAATGATTGCAAGCAAACAACCAAGCTCATAAAATACCAAGAACTCAGCAGTTTAACCCTGAGCTACAAATATTAGCATTTTTATATTGAAATGCAATGATATTACTGGAAACCTTGCTTTTCATTAGCTGTTCTTAATATTCCTAACATGTTTCTTACAAAAGAAAGAGGTGCATTTTATAACATCAATTTGACATCAGTTATTCAACAACTGAACAGCCAAGAGTTCCAATTTGAAGGCACATTTTACCCTCATTTTAATGAGAATCTCTTTATTTGAAGAAAGTGTGATTTATGGTGATGGACTTTTAAACAGGTAACCCCCCCCCCAGTTTTCCATTTTAGAAAATGAGTCACATCCCAGTAAGTAAGTAAGAAAGAAAGACAGCAGCAACATATAGTTTGAAAGAAATAAAAAGCAGCAATTAAGAGACACTGAGTATCTACACAATGCTTGTCTGAAATCAATTAAGCCAAAGCAGACAGCACACAAAGACACAGGCACCCCTTGAGATGCGACAATATTGTTTGGGACACGTTAATACAGAAACACGTATGATGGAGCCAAACAAACCCTACAAAATTTCACACAGCAGCACCAGCGGCAGGGAGCACCTCAGAGCGTCAAAAAACTGAGCCTGGGGTATCCAAATCTATACATGCCCCAACAAATATGTACCACTGAGCTGGGGAAAATTTGTTTGTTAAATTTATTTGCTGCCTATCTTACCGTGGGGGACTACTATAGGAAGCTCAGGGTCTATGGTTCAGGGTCCCCAAAAGCAATGTAAGACTTTACTCAAGAAAGGTGGGTCATTTCCTATTTTCCTTCTTGGAAAGAGCTGAGATCATAAACAACCCCCAAAAACCCTGTTTTGTATACAAGCACTCAATCACTGGAGAGGTATAAAATCTCTTCCTGGTGATAAGAGTGATAAAGTTGACTCTTTTCTCCCCAAGATCCCACTATTAGGCAAATCTCATTGTGGCATTAAAAAAAAAAAGAAAGAAAGAAAGAAAGAAAGAAAGGGCAGTGCCTCTGACTGATTAAGGGGCAGACATCTACAATAACACAGGACACGAGGATTATTGTACTCTCTTCTGCTGGCTTGGAAGTGAAATTACTGACCATAAAGAGCAGCTCCAAGCATCAAAAACACCAGTGGCATAAAAAAAATTAGCCAGGCTGCTGTGCAAATGTTTCATGATGATTATGACAAAAGGTTTCTCCCTTTCTTTTCCTCTCTCTTCCAATGGAGTCTTTTCTCCAAAAATCATGCTCAACATTGCCAGGCTTTTAAGGGAAAAAATGTGAAAATAATTTTGAGTTTTGACACTGGGGAGATTTCTAAAGCTTTACAGAAAAATAAATATTTGAAATGTTTAATTATAGTGTCCATAACCCCACCAGCTCCTACCTATTCGAGTATTGGCAAATACATCAGCTAGTGACCCACTGGTCCCTTTGCCTTCTCCATGGGATAGTGTAGAAGATGCTGATGAAGATGTGGATGACCCCTGAATAGATCGGTTGATCCATGACTCAGCATTCTGTAAGCTCTGATGCAATGCAGCAGATAGGGCAGCCTGGCGCCTGAGCGAACCTTCATCTTCGGAGGCAGAAGACGTGTCTGTGTGGGATCAAAAAAGGGAAGCACACTGCACTTAACATGCTCTTTTTGCAACTGAGGAAACACTGGCAAAGGCTCCGTACCACCCAATGCAGACTGCACTAAGCATGGGTCAAGATGGAAGGAAGCTGTCAGCAAGCCCACCAACTTGGGCCAGCTTGTTCCTTACTGCAAAAAAGAAAAGCAAGTAAAATTGTTGAAAACCCACCAGAAAAACATCCATACATCTAACCCTCACAGGTAAAATAGCCCTGCAAATTGCATGCTATGGAACCTGGCTGCAGTTTCCCCCAACCATTAACAATTCTGAAATGGAAAACATCAGAATCAACCCATATCTGAATATTTCTTTGGGAATAGACATTCTGGGAAATTCCTTATGGTCTATAATTATTGATTTGCAGATGAACACAAAGGAAGTAAAACTTCTTTACATACTGAGGATGTATATGTTGAAGAATTCCTCCCACCCGTTCCATCTTTTTTTTTTTTTAAATCAACATCAGTACAGTACTACAAAATGCTGGCTATATTGTGGGATTGTGGGATCGTAAATATTGTAACAAAGAAGTGCTTTAGTATTCAACTATCTATGCGGTATGATTAATACCTATGAATATTTAATGTATTACCGTAATCTATTTACCTGTGCAATCTTTCACACCTAAATATGCATATATTTCTGCATGTAAATACAGTATGTCATAATTGGCCCTTCAATACATCAATTTTCTTATTGTCTCACACAAACTCAAAATATGGTAGTCATTTGAGCCAAAGAAATGAAAGCCAGACATCTTTTTGCTGTCCCCTGCTGAATAAAAAAAAATCATTTTTTTCTCTAATGGGGATTATAACTTTGATCCTGTGATATTGAAAGCAATTGCTCAAAACATTTATAATTTTTCTCATCTGTTTACTTTCTATTTTACCCCATAAAGTAAATGATTTTTCCGTCAGTCATTATAAACATTTAAAAACAAGAGAAGCAAGTAATGTAATCAGGAGCCTAAAGAGGAAGGTAAATTATCTGTTCACATCTAAATTTAAAACAAATCTTCCTATCACCTTCACCTAGAACAGAGATGAGGTAATGGTGAGTATTCTGCTTGCTCTATAGAGCTGGAATGCATGACTACTGCCTTATAATAAGACGCCTCACTGATCTAGCCACACATCACTTCCGAATGGCACAAACACAAGTTTTTCAGGAACTTGGGCCTAAATATCAGGATCTAAAGAGCAAATTTTGCACATGCAAAACCAAGTGTTCTGCTATTAAACTACAGGTCTCTCCGCTGAAAAAAAATGAATGGAAATGTGCAGCTTTTCTTAAAATATAAACCTGTGTATAAATACGAACACACTCAGAAAAAAATGAAAAAATGTTGAATTGTCAGCATGAAATTGTTGGGATTTTTCACGTTCAGAGAAGTTCATGTAGTAATTTCTCAAAAGCAATTGCTCTGATAAGATAATCCAAAAAGGACCCACATAAAGTTACCAATGAATCTCAAACCAAGAGTACATCAAATCATATTTGAAAAGTACTAAAGCAACATATCATCAGTGTCATGTGGCAACTAAAACAAGCCTTTGCAAATAAATGAAAGAAAAAGAAAAGAAAACTCAACAACAAAATCTACTAGTACAAAAGTCTCCCTTATTAAAAGTCTCCCTTATTAAAAGTCTCTCTGATGTCTTTTAATATTGCCAGCAACCTGGGCAAATCTCATTTGACCCAAAAAATGCCAGAAAAAGGACGCCACTATTAAGATATTAATACTACTAAGATAATAAAGGTTTCAGGAAGCCAAGACACTGGCATCAGAAGTAACACTAATTTCTCAGATAATGTAATGTGGGAATGACCTTGGGAGACCAGGCAAAGAGGTGCTGCTTAGGGAATGGTCAGATAAGCATAAACCACAGCTGCATAGTGGGTGGAGCAAGAGGCTTAGGAGGAACTCTACGCAAGTTATCTCCTACAAAAGTAAGGGCAGGAGAATTGGACTTCCATACTTGCAAGATGGTGCACTGGGTATGTTTGGAACAGTTGGACCCTATCCAGCACTAAAGATGGCAAAATACCAGGTTCGGAAGGCCTTAAGACCCAAAGCTACTCAGTCTTGCCAACAGTCAGTTGATGCTCACTCATCTTTAATGTGGAGAACACTCTTACCCAGGGGTTTCATGTAAATGTTAAATAGGAGTAGAGAGAGTATCACATTCTGAGGGAATGTTCTTTTCCCAGAATGGCAGGTTCCACACATTTTGAATTCAGACATTAAAGAAAATGATAGTCATTGTTGAAGAGCAAAACAAAACACTACATTTTAAATGTCAAAATTTTGCAAAGTTAATTGCATATGTATATTTTGCAGGATTACATAACTGAGCTATTAAAAAAAGAGGCCACATAAATAATTAAACATTAAAATAATCAATGTTGTGGAATAAAACTAGAGCTGGCAAAGACAACATATGGCTGAATATAAAAGTACAATTATCCTCTCATTTTTTATTTTTTGCTATACTAGGCAAGGCTAAATTAGTAAATGTAATCGTTAAATCTAATAAAGGCATTATTTTAAAAGTTAAAGAAGACCAGCAGCCAACTTTAAACTTGTATGTTGCTTTCTTCCTCTTTTGTGTCCCTGGATATGAAAGTTTTTGATTTTAAGTCAATTATAGTTTCTCTCGCCAACTTCAAATTTGATAATCATAATAGTAATGAAAAGGAAATGGAGGAAAAAGAAATCCTGGAAAATTATTATATGAACAGATATTCTCGCACCTCAAATGTGATCGTTTTGCTTGAAACTGTCTCTTTATCAAAAAACCCTAATTCAACTGTTGATAAACAGTATAGTTCAATAATCCATTGTATTATTATGTAAATCTCTCTGGCCAATGTTGTATTATGATTCTTTAGTCACACTCCACCGTACCACTTGAAAAATCCATATTGTTGATCTCCATATTATTGATAGATTTCAAATACTAGGGATATAGCAAAGAAGAACATATTAAACTTTAATACAGAGAGTTTCATATTCAATAGAACAGAAACTGGAACCAACCTTTATTAAATATTCTCTGTGCTGTACAACATACACAGAACGATTTTCTTTTCGAATAAACCTCACTGAAAATTAATTTCATATTATTTAAAGCCATCTTGTAGTGATTTATCTGGACAGGATATCCAAAACTATTATTTTAGAGGCAAAAATTATCTACTATTTTTATGCAAAAATATATTTTCCCACTATATAAGAATGAAAATTATGGATAATCCACCAATGGGTTAAGACTGTGTTCCTGGCCCAATCAGATCAAGTCAGCCAAAGTTGCCACACCCGTCCTGGACCATAGAGATCCCAGTCTTGACGCGAGCATAGTCATTGACTGACCGCAAGATGTTGTGGCTCATTAACTAAAAACTAACCCTAGGCCCAAATGACCTGCAAGGGTGGGAGTGAATTATCCATCTCCGTGCTGAGAAAAGGCGTTCAGGTAAGACAACACCCCTTCTCCAGCACTGGCGATGGATAATCCACCAATGGGACATACCAATGCCTACTGTTCCTGAGGGTGGGAAGTAGACCGGTCTGATGTGGCACTTTGATGTATCACCTGTTGGAGAACCCTCCTACCGAAGGAGGCCTCCGCTGAGGTAAACCTATCAATCTTATAGTGTCGTATAAAAGGAGATGTCGAAGACCATGTAGCCGCCCTGCAAACGTCCTCAATGGACGCCTGAGTGGCCCAGGCTGCCGAAGTAGCGGCACTCCGAGTAGAGTGGACTGTAACCCGTCATGGAACCAGCAATGAATCAGCTTGGTACGCTCCCGCAATATATGCCCGAATCCACCTGCCAATCGTGGAGGAGGACACCTTCCGACCCTTGGAGGAAGGATGGAAGGAGACAAAGAGGGCCTCTGAGCTGCGGAACGCCGCTGTCCATGAGATATAATACCGGAGTGCTCTGCAGACGTCCAGTAGATGCCATTGCCGTTCCAGATCATGCAATGGCTTAGGGCAGAAATCCAAGAGCATGATTTCCTGGGCCCTGTGGAAAAGGGAATTGACCTTTGGAAGGAAAGTAGGGTCGAGGCGAAGGACCACTCGATCCTGGTGGAAAATGCACAGGTCATCCCGGATAGAGTGCTGCCAATTCGGAAATGTGTCACACCGACGTGATCTCCACCAAGAATGCAACCTTGTGGGACAGATAGTGAACATCGCACGTTTTGAGAGGCTCAAAGGGCGGCTTGGTCAGAGCCTGAAGAACCCATGGCAGCTCCCAAGAGGGGTACCTGTGCACTACAGGGGGCCTGGTGTTAGCGGCACCCTTGAGGAACGAGCGGAGTAGGGGGTGATGTCCCAGGGAAACCGTGGAATCACAGGTGAGTACTGTGGAAAGAGCAGTGATCTGTCTGCGTAATGTGTTTGGGGCCAAGCCCCTCTCCAAAGCCTCTAACAGATAGTCCAGAATATGGGGAATCGTAAGTGATATACCACTGAGGTTCCCTGGAGTGGAGCCTGGACCAAGGAACGATTGCTATGGCCGAGATCATCTTCCCTAACAACTGGGAGAGACTGGCTCACGTTACAGTTTGGCTCCTGCGTAATTGGAGGACTAATTCCCTTATGCTGTCCTGGCGTTCCTGTGATAAGTATACTTGGCACTCCACTGTGTCTATGATGGCCCCTTGGTGTAACAGTCTTGTTGTGGGAACCATATGGCTCTTGAGGAAATTTACTGAGAACCCGTGATCCTGGAGCAGCTTCCCCACCAGCTCGAGGTCCACTAGGGCAGTCTGGGTAGATGAAGACTGGATTAGGTTGTCGTCCAGGTAGCACTGGACTCTGACTGGCACCATCCTTAGGTGAGCTGCTAGAACCGCCAAAATCTTGGTAAATACCCTGGGAGCCGATGACAGGCCAAACGGGAGCGCCCTGTATTGGAAGTGGCGCCCCTTGTGTGAGAACCTTAGAAACCAACGGTGGGCAAGAGAGATGGGGATATGAAGGTACGCTTCCGTGAGGTCGATAGACATCAGGAAGTCCCCTTTTCTTACGCTTCCCAAGACGGAGCGGGGCATTTGCATCTTGAATTTGCGGTGTGCAAAATGGTCTAAAATGGCCCCCCATCCCCCTGATGCCTTGGGGACTACAAAGAGGATGGAGTAAAATCCCTGATCTCTCTGGTCCACCGGTACCGGTTCTATGGCTCATATGTTTAGTAGATGTTGAACGGTTTCGTTCATTAGTCTTTTCCTTGTTCGATTCCGGGGGTATAGACAAGAGAGGAATCGGTTTTGGGGGTTGGAGATGAACTCCAAGGACAGGCTGTGACGTACAGTGTTGAGTACCCATGCGTCTGTGGTGATGGCCTCCCACTGGTGGGCAAAGAGAGATAGTCTGCCCTTTATGGGAGGGACAGTTGGAGAGTCACCTGGAACGGCGGAATGGACGGTCGTTTCCCCGAAAGGGCGGCTTGCCCTGAGATTGCTGTCTGGGTCTGGCCGTCTGTCTGTCAGATTGTCTATCCTGCCTGTCTTGCCTGGCCGGGAAAGGGCGGAAGATCTGGGTGTAGTTGTACCTAGTCCCTGCACGAAAGGACTGTCTTGTGGGTAAGAATTGGACCATTTGTCCGATTTCTTAAGGAGATTAATAAGGACCTTGCGTTTGTCCTTATTTTCAGTAAGATAAGGATTTAAAGCGTCTCCAAACAGTTTACCTCCCTGATATGGTGCAGTAGACAGACGCCACTTAGACTTGGCGTCGGCGTGCCAGTGCTTCAACCGAAGCATACGGCGACCGGTGACGTTGGAAGTCATAGTCCTGGAGGAAAATCTGGCGGCCTGGAGAGTGGCATCTGACGCATACTTGGTGGCTGCCACCATCTTGCTAAGATCCTGGTAGTTGCGGATATCCTCCGCTGGGATACGGGCCTGGAGCTGTCTGAGCCAGCGAAGGGCGGATCTGTTAAAGAAAGATGCGGAGGTGGCTGCCCTAATGGCCCATGCAGCCGCTTGGTGCGTCCTGCGATAGGTGAGCTCGCACTTGTGGTCTTCTGCTTTGAGAGCCTCAAAGACATCGCCGGAAATGTCGGTGGGTGATACTAGGGTCCCTAATGGCTCATCCACCGTGGGCACCTTCAGGGCCTCCTGCAGATCCTTGGCGATGTTATATAGCTTTTTTTCAGAATTACCCGGGAGGGGAAGGGAGGCCGGAGCTGTCCACTGTTTTCTGACCGCATTCAGGAACATGGGAGGACAAGGAATGTGGTGTTGAGCTGCCATCGGTTCGGTGAAGTTTGGGTCCACCTCCGAGTCTGGGGGAACAGTGGTTGTTGCTGAGGAAGGATCAGACCCGAGATGGGCTGTAGATGTGGCCTTGCGGAGTAAGGGGACAAAGAAGGAAGGGTTGAAGAGGCCGGTAAATGAAGGAGCTTCGGGAGGAGGCTCCTCCTCCTCAGACATTGGAATCCCCTGTTCAATGTCATGTTCGCGAAGAGATGAGCCCTCAGAACAGGTAGACCCAGATGGGGAAGAAGGAGCGTAATAGGTTTCAGGGACCGGTTGCTGAATAGGAAGGTGAGCGACAGGCACTGGCCTAGGAGCTTGGCTCTGGCCTCAAGGGCACAGTCTACCGCTTGTACAATCAGCAGGGCTAGACGGTCCTCCGTGGGGAGGGGAGCAGGTTCATTTGTCCGAAGCCCGGCCACAGTAGGGGTGAAGGTAGCCTCAGGGGTCCCGTGATGAGCCCATGTAGCCGTAGGTTGGGAAATGGGGAGAACTCCTCCCGTCCCACACTGTGTAGCGGAATGTAAAGATTTCCCCATGGACCATAACCCCAGAGGGGAGGTTGGGGGCCCCAGGGGAAGGTCAAAAGTCAACCCTTCGGCTTGAGAACCTGGCTATTTTCTGTGCCTTTCAAAATTCCTTTTTTAGAGCTTGGTGTCTCCGGCTGGCCTGCTTTTCAGCTCTCTTAGAGGCCTTGGTGGTAGGTTTGGCCTTGGTTTTGGTCGCAGTCTTGTCTACGCCCATCAGACTGGGTGAATTAGGATTCATTGGAGCTGATGAAGATGGCAAAATGCCCTTTGTGGGAGGTATAGACTCCTCCATTCTCTGATACTACAGGAGCACTATAGGGGCCCTGGTATGCAGAGAGTGTTATACACTGGATAAGGAAAGGTGCACTATAGGGGATGCCTGGAATCCAGCTATAGCTGTTGCACAGATAAGAACAGATGCACGACAGGGGGCACCTGGAATCCGGATAGGGCTGTTATGGATAAGAACAGGTGCATGATGGGGGACGCCTGGAATCCAGATAAAATTGTTGGTGATTTAGTAAGCTCAGAATCACGGTGAGTCTGGTATGAGCAAGATAGAGCCGGAAGACACCAAGTCTGAAGGGACCAATAACAATAATGAGCAAAAAAGAATGGGCCTGGATTGTTATGGAGACCTGTAACAATTGTCCTACTAGATCTTGAATTGAATAGATTGCAGGGGAACTCCAAATAAGATCTCAACTGTGCCCTTGGAGGTATCAGGTCTCAAGGTAAAAGTGGGCCTATATCTCTACCAAGATGGCAGCTGTCCCCAAAATGGCAGCCTGCTGGACGACGGTGCAACCGAGAATGCGCTCTTCCCAGACTGCCTCTCTAAGTCCACCTGCCCCAATGTAAGCCTCTTCTCCAGTAACAAGGGAAAGTGTTCGTAATGAGGAGGAAGGATCCCCTTCCTCCAGAATTCCCCTTGTACAACGGAGCGGAGCCGTCAGGAGTCTGGGCCCACGTGGTCCAAGATGGCGGCTGCGCATGAGAGAACGGCTAGGCCTGCCACGGCCTGGGATGTTCCAGGGGAAATGGCTGGCACAGTATGAGTGATCCCCTATTCCTGGGAGAGGTCCGCGCCCCCAAACTGGTAAATTAGCGAAGACGAGGAAAAACCGAGTTTTTTTCATCCCTCCGTCTGCTGCCTAACAGCTGATCGGCGGTGGCTGTTTGGTGAGTGGTGCGCCTGCGGCCTGAGAGGGACGATCTTAGATCCCGAACTACTGAAGGCAAAAGGGAGGCAACGGGCTTAAGTAAACGTCGGAGCTGCAGCCATAGCTCCAAAGAACGGTTGGATACGTGGAATTCCCGAGAAAGATCCTGGGCGCGTTGCAACAAAAGACCTCCCCCCACCTACTCTCATAACGAGGCACCGGAGCTGCAACTGCAAGCTCCAGTAAAAAGGAGGCTGAGCTGGAATCAGTTGGGGACTAACAGCCATTAGTCCACAGATGAATTAAACAATTTAGGGACTTTGGGGAAGGTCTATTTGTCAGGGTGGGGAGAAGAGGAGTAAGGAAGGAGCCCCTTCCTTGGACACTCAGTTTCTGTCCCCCCCCAAATCAGGAATTTTTGAATTGGAAAATTTAGAATGTTCCTGAATGGAGATGAAATTGTTAATAGGAAGCCAAATTCTGTGCTGAATACAGTACAGCTCAACAACTGGGGAACTGGAAAATCTACCAATGGAGACTGTACCTGCCTAAGAGCCAAACTTGCACATCTGTCCTGGGTGAGATCTAGTCAAGACTGGGATCTCTATGGTCCAGGATGGGCGTGGCAACTTTGGCTGACTTGATCTGATTGGGCAGGAACACAGTCTTAACCCATTGGTGGATTATCCATCTCAAGTGCTGGAGAATCAACCATTTCTATCACATTTATCTTTCTCCAAATACTTAAAACTGAATTGTAGATCTGCCTCCTGCCATTTGTTTTCATTTGCATCAGGACAAGGAATAAGCTTAGATTTGATCTGGTGAATACATATTGAGGGAAGCTGGATTCTAAGACGTTAAAATGGTTTTAAAATTTGAGGAAGAAACATAAATAAGCTGCACTATGCCAATGACACAATTGATTGCTAAAGATGCAAATGATCTGCAAGCTCTAGTAATGGAAATCTAGAGACACAGTGAATAAATAAGACTAAGATTAAGTACAAAGATGAGCAACTAATGACAACCAGCCTTAGAACTGACAATGAATAAACTGAAGTGGTAGATAGCTTCTGCCTTTTAGGACTGACTATCAGCAGTAAAGAAACATGTCACAGACTACCACGTGGTAAGAATAGCAGTGAACACCTTGGAAAAAAATATTCACATGGCATAATGTATCTATACCAACAAAGTTCAAAACTGAGTCGGCAATTTACCCTTTTTGAACTCAGTGGTAGAAAAGACTTCTGCAAATGCCATGAATAGCCAAGAAACAAATAAGTACATAGTTGTCACTCACACAAATGACCAGGCTCGAGTTAACATATTCTGAACATATGTGAATACTAGTTCTCTTGAGAAATCTATAATATTGGAAAAGTGGAACGAAAGGGAAAGGAAGGTGGAGGGATATACATACACCACTGGAAGACCTGATGGGTCAGAAAAACCTGAAGGTACACAACTGGAAAACCTAAAGAACAAATCATCCTGAAGAAAAGAGTCAAAAGCAAATTGATGGCTTATAATCAACAAGTTCAGTTGAGAAAATAACCTGAGAATTTTTACACTGTACCAAAATAAATAAAAGAGTCAAAACCCAATGCAACTCCTCCTCAAAATGATAATAATATGGTTAATTAAATATAAGCAATATTTAATTATTTCTCTTTTAGTCATATTAACATTTGGATAACTCTGGGATGGACTTTTAGATCATGATCTCTGTGAAATCACATGGAGGTCTTAAGTTTTGAATCTCCCAAAAATATACATAGTTTTTAAAAAAATCATTAAGTTCTCTTCCCCATGAGTGAGAAGGAGACGAGATATGGAAGAAAGCCTGAAGCTGACTGGTATTTCTTGACTGGGAAATCAAAGTTTTTGTTATATCTGAACTGACCCACAGTCAACTACTGTGGTTACTCCTGGTACAGGCTACAATACATTCTTTCACTCCACTTGTACAAGATATGAAATCCTGAATCCACTCCTAAATCTAGCTGTACCAGGCTGGCTCATGGAAATAGCTAACGTCCTATTTATTTAGTACTTGCACAGCACTCTACTTTAATGTAAAGCACAATGCATGATGGGCTGGATAGATAGATACACGGGGAGGGGGAGAATGAAATGTACTTTAACCTTGAATCTTTATTATATATGTAGTTGTTTGCTCATGTGACATGTCTTAGTAATATGTAAGGCACACAATGGACTCCTACAAATGGAGAGGGTGAAGTAATATAACCTCATGACATTAGGGAATGAATTCAGGCTTACAAATAGAAATAAGAAAGCTCTAATTCAAGCCTTCTCAAATAATCTGAATATTTGCACAATTAGATCACACATGAATAATTTGGGAACCTCCAAACTGATCTACATGCTACAAATCTGCCCCCCACATACACACTTACAACCTCTGCAATATTCTACGTTTGATCCAAACAAGAGAAATTGTTAAGATTTGTTACGGTCTCAAGGTAACTTGTACATAATAAAAATATGTACAGGTTTATATATAAGCAACATTACTAAGGTATTTAATGAAGGCGATTATTTCTTCAAAATCATACAAGAAAATTGACATAATCTGCATTCACAAGGAAGAGAAGACTAACAACATAAGTAAAAAAAATACTAGTGGCATTGAAAAATTGGAAATATGTATCATTTCCAATCTGAAACAACTGTACTTAAAAAATGAGACAGACAGCCTCCATCAAATACAAACAGTTGTTCTGCAGCAAAACAGGGCACTTTGAATTTGGGATGGTTAAATGTGAAATCCCTAATAAAAATCAAGAATATTGAGTAGCAATAAACAAAGCTAGTCAGTATACAGCTAGAGCAGCTCTCAAATGCATCTGATTTGCTATAAGAACACTATAAAACAGGGTTTCAAACTTTTATTTATTTTGAGCATCATGGCATGCCAATAAAACACATTTATTAAGTAAGTAAGTAAGTAAGTAAGTAAGTAAGTAAGTAAGTAAGTAAGTAAGTAAGTAAGTAAATAAATAAATAAATTAATTAATTAATTAATTAATTAATTCACTGCAAAACAGAGCTGTTATTTCACCCTGGCCACTAACCTGGAAGATTTTGTTTTCCCATTAACATGACACCGTTATTTGGTTTTATATCCCGAAATGAAGTCAGCCAGAATATTTCTTATACATATTCGTTAGTTACTCAAGATAGATCTGTTGACTTTCATAGGTGAGAAAAACTGTTCATATACATACACACACACACACACACACACACATTTATTTTCTGAGGTTTTCGTGGGTGTTTGTATGTAGGTCTTTGTTTATTCGGGTTTTCTCCCGCGTAAAATTGGAAATGTCTTGCTGATGTTTCAACGAAGTCCCATTCTTTTTGGCTTCGTGCTTCTAGGAGCAATGTGTGATCATAGCTGTTTCTTCCTTTTAACTGCCAGTGGGGGTATGAATTGATCGGGTGGGAGCTTGGCTGTGTTCTGATTGGGTGGAGGTGTGTTCTGATTGGTTAGGGGCTTGGCTGTGCTCTGATTGGATGGGGGGTTGGCTGTGCTCTGATTGGATGGGGGAGTGTTCTGTTTGGGTGGGGGCTTTGTTGTGCTCAGGTTAGTCTGAGTTGCAGGGGGATTTGAGATGGTGAGCTGCCTTGCCGTTTGGCTTCACATTTGTGGTCGTGCCTCTTCTTCATGGTGGGTGTCAGTTTGCTTCATGTATGGATTGGAGGGGTTTAAAGTGGCTAATGATGCAGCTGTGGTCTGGCTTCTGTTCTGTGGTCGTGCCTCATCATCGGTGTGGGTTTGGGTTTGCTTTTTGCGTGGATGTGTGGTGGTGACATCCTGTGTGGTTTTCGTGAGTGTGGGCCTGAAGATGACGAATGGGACTTTGTCAAAACGTCGCCAAGACACTTCCAATTTTACGCGGGAGAAAACCCGAATAACAAAGACATATGTATGTATGTATGTATGTATGTATGTATAAAAACATTGCTAGTATGCTTGTGAAAGCAATATTTTGAGAAGTCATTCTTGGGAAGAAAAAAAAGTAGAAAACCAAAATTCCAACATTATTATACTTCTGCTTTAAAATCTGAAGTTTCTCTGTAACAGTCACTTCACAGTAAATAGTCATAATATTACATTTGAATTTAAAAGAATTGTACATAGTCAGTGACACTTACTGACAGTTTAATGTGCATAGGAACATAGTTCTTTAGTGTGTCACTATTATTTAATCCTAAATAGACAACTATGGCTAATTCCTTGGGAGCAAACACTATTGAGCTTAATGGGCTTCCTTCTAAGTCAACATTCATAGGATGACAGTTTGTCTTCAACATCCCCTAATCCTATTATTCCACTACATGGACTATAAACCAAAATTTCCTCCACTTTCTGTCTTTCAGATGCTTTGAACTTCAGCTTGTAATATTCTTAAGTCCAAAAACCATGCTAGCTGGGAAGCCTGGGAACTGAAGTCTAAAGCATCTGGAGAGCATGACTTAAGTGCAGCAGCTTTAAGCATGTATGAGGTACTCCAGTTTTTCCTGTGTTGAGCTACAACACCTATTAGCCTCCATAGAGTATGAAACCCAACTTTGAGAAAGAGCTTGAATTCCTTCCTATTTCTATAACCTGAAGTTTGGCAGTCCTCTACCTTCCTGGCCTTCTGAAAAGCATTGAAGACCTGGCTTTTCTTCCCCAAGTGTTGGGATAGGATAAGGTGACTGCATGACAGAAAGTTGACACAACAATCAGGTTTTTGTTTTTAACACTTATGGTTTTAATAGTTTTGATACTGTTTTATGCTGCTTTATTATTGCTATTGTTTTAATTCTTGATTAGGGGCCATCCAAAGTTTAGAATAAGTTGGGTGGATACTTTTTTAAAAATACATAAATAACAAGTAATGAATTCAGCTTTTGCTTTTAAACGTGGTTCTGTTTGAACTGTGCACTAAGCACCCAGATGGATACACCCAAGCAAATCCATGGAAACTCCCCCAGCAAGACTTACTCCCCAAATACATTTTAAAGTGTCTTTTCAAATATGAATCACTGTTCAGTTTTTACAATCAACTGCAACTGAGAAACATGCATTCTAAGAAGCCAAGAATCATGAGTCTTGGAAGCAAGTAGGCCATTGAGCTAGGGAGTATTACAGTACCTAATTTGCAAGTTCTAGTTTGCAACAGATCAGCACTTTCCAAGCAGAAAAAGCCCTGGCTTTTTTTTTTTTTTTTGACAATGTTCGAATATAGTTGTCAGAGCAGTTGCAGTTGCAGTAATATGAAAACCAGAAATTCCATAGATGATATACCACTTTGTCTCTCCAGAGGTTTTGAACTTTTAAATATATTAAGTTCTGATAACTATGTAACTTGCCTGCCTACCATCTCTACTGCTGCAGTGACCAGAAGTTAACTGATAGGTCCCAGTCCAGAGATATGATGGTACCCCAAAGCAGGGCTAGAAATACAGTCAACCCTCACCCTGGTGTGAAGCTGCACTTTCTTCTCAACCTAAGGGAAGATTCATAATGCTGCTGTCCTGCTTTGTACATGACCTCTTTTCTTTTCTATTGTCCTTATTTGTTGCCAAAACCTGCAGAAAAGACCTGGTTCACATTTGGGTTCTCATAACCCTAAGCCACTAACAACTCTGGAAAATACAGGCAGCATTGCAGTTTGTTGACCATCTTTTTCAGGAAAATCAACATCATTTTTCAACATCAGTGTATATGTATCTAAAAATGTAGTATAATCAGGTTTTTCCAGGCAAATGTAATAAAGACAAGAGTTCTCGTGAGATCTCCTTCCTCACTAACACTAAATGGAACTGGCCTCAGAGGAAGGAAAAGAACTATCGTAAAACAGTGTCCCTGATCCTAATCCCAGAGACTGTCTAAAAATATATCATGGTCGATGGTATCAAAAGCAACAGAGAGATCCAGGGTGGATGTATCCTCTCCATCCTGAGACCTCCAAAGGTCATCCATGAGTGCAACCAATGCCCTAACACTAATATAGTTCAGCCTGAACCCAACCTGAAAGGGTCCAGATAAACTGCTTCAACCAAGGCCTTGAAACTAAGGGCCCAGCATCCTTTCTACAGTCTTCCTTAAAAAGGGTGACGGGGAATGCTAATTGTGACTACGAAGAATCTCTGTTAATGGTACAGTTAAGATATGTTCCCAAATATTCCAATAGTGATCACTGAACTATAGTGATTTCCAGAAAAAAAAGGCATATACATGCTTGTAATTAGAAATAATGGCATACTAAAAATGATTAACCTAAATGCAAGCTTTTTAAAGGACTAGTATCTGGAAAATAGCAAGTAATGGTGGTCTCACCCCCAAAGGAAGAAGATAGTATGGTAATATTCCTCCCATCCTTCCCAAGACTGGTGATAGACATGGGGGGAGGGGCAGGTGTGAAGGGAACAAAGCCTCTTTCTGATCCATTCCCTGAAAGCAGAAACTTTTATCTTGCCTAACTGTATGGTAAACTAAAAAGACAGGACATTTTCTCTCTGTACGCTATTTATTCATTAAATTTCTACAGCACTCATTGGGAACATGAGAAATCAATTGGATATGGAAATTAAGCCCACTTGTCCTTTGCTTTTATTTGAATGAGAAAAAACAGAAACCTAGGAATAAAGAAATGGCATGAGTAGAAGCGCATTTAACACAGTTCTTCTCTTCATTCATATTTCAAACAGACAACAGGAAGGTGCTGTCAGACTTACAGCAACAGGATCTGAAGCTATTTCATTGGCTATGTTTATTGGAAATCTCAACATATAGGGAATGCCACTGGACATTCCCTATGAACAGGAATATCCATTCATCTATTTCACATATCCACCACTCGATCACTAGCAATGACTGTTTTTTTTTAAAAAAATATCAGGTATATTATCCAGAGAGGTGTGTATGGAATCTCAATTCTGCAACACTGCACATTAATGAAATCTATTCTGATGAGAGTAACAGTAGATATGTCTTCCATGTACATTGTCAGGAACATATTTCATATCTAAAAATATTTTTTCTAAATATGATCCATTCATCAAATAAAAAGTTAGTACAAATTCAAGTTCTCACGAAGGAAATCAATTGGTTCCCAGTTGATTTCTAACCTGGAGGTGTGCAGGCATCAGCTGGAGATTGTACAAATGTAGAGCGCCTTTTTGTGGGCATTGGAAGAGCCATCTTCTGTTCCTTATGTTTTGCCAATGCAGCTTGCACTGCCTCTGTATGGATGTCTGAGAAATAGAAGCAAATCAGTAAGAAAATAAGGACATTGTATGATGAGAGCAGAGCTTTTAATCATATGTCTAAATCAGAGGTAATCTTTTACAGTCATTTAGCAAACTGATCACGTTAGAACAGAACAGAACAACAGAAGCTAGAAGTTATATGATTCAAAATCTGATTTTTTTTAGGTATATCCTACCCAAATTGACATAGTGTCTCCGAAAGCTTTGCTGATTTCACAGAATATGAACTTCTGTTGACCAATGGGATAGAATATTTTAAGAAGAGAAACATTTATACTTGCATGCTTTTCTGAAGAAAATTTCATATGACTAAAATGAATTATTAAACGTATTTAATGGGTAAGATTGTGGTTACTGTCATAGTGCAGACACTTGTTTCATTTTAGAAATATTCTTCTTTTCTACAGTTCTTATGCCTCTAACCAGCTGATCCAAAGAACTGGAAATCTTTTCATATGGGCTGATACTAGAAATTCAATGTCTCAAAGATGCTTTACTGCAGCGGTTCTCAACCTGTGGGTCGCGACCCCATTTGGGGTCGAACGACCATTTCACGGGGGTCGGCCATTTTTTGGGGGGTCGGCCATTTTTTCCCTATTGCGATGTGGGCCATCGCGCCGCGCATGCGCGATGCGGGCCCGCCATTTTTTGGGGGGTCGGCCATTTTTTGGGGGGTTGGACATTTTTTTCCCTATCGTGATGCGCCCCGTCGCGCCGCGCATGCGCGATGCACCCCGTCACGCCGTGCATGCGCGATGTACCCCGTCACGCCGCGCATGCGCGATGCGGGCCGGGGTCGAGCCCCGGAAAAGGTTGAGAACCGCTGCTTTACTGTTTCAGTGGTGAATATAATTTCTCTTCCCATTTCTTGAAACAGGAATTTCTGATGGATCATGAATGGAGTTCTATAGTTTGATGAATGGATGCTCTGGCTCTGTTCCCTAATAATATAATTAACCACTCCAAGAGATCTCTTTGAAAAGTGTAATTAACTTTCTTCCAGTGAAATTCTCAAGATGTTTTTAACTAGAAGTGTAGTATTGTATGTAAGTTAAAGCTAAACATACACAATTTGATTTCTAATTCAACATTTCACACAAATCTGACATAAATATTCTCCACTAATGAAGCTGAATACAGAATAGAGTTAAAGAATACATGAAGAAAAGCATGTTAACACACCTTCACATCTCTTAAAAGTTAGATAAAATACAGCTTTTTAGTTGGATAAATCTACAGCTATTTTAACATGACTGGCTGCCTAGTTTCAAAGGCCTAGTACAATTTTTAAATTCAACAATAATCTGTTGAACAATATGCTCCAGAAGAACGACTTCGGCAAGATGACAGGGACCAAGGTCATAAAGTCTGTAGGAGGTTATGCAAAAATAACAGAATTCATGCTGAATGTGCTATTTACTCAATATGACTCATTTGGACAAGCACAATAACACAGTGCTAAGATGAAACCAACACAACATGATTCATTCATTCATTCATTCTGGAACACAATAAGAAGGAACACATGGAAGCAAAAGTTCATCTTATCCAGAAGGATTAAAAAAATACTTGTGCATTCAAAGTCTGATTACATTTGTAGCTGAAAGTGACTTTTTGTGTAATTCATATTGACTGGTAACTGTGAAACAGATTCAAATTCATATCTAAAGATAAAAAATTCAATAATAGCTTGGCTATTGGAATACATTATGTGAAGTACCTAAAGTGTAACAACATCATTGTGACAACTGCAGATTACTCATGTGACAATAACATTAAGAAATCATTTCCTCAATTTTAGGAAATTTCAGGTCTTAAACATGAACAGAATTTATTCAAATCCACTATGGCAAAATCTGGATTTTGTTCAACAATATCAAACATTTTGTACTCTGGCGAAATATCTGCATAAAGGCCTTTTTTCACCTATAATATGAAACTATTGAGAAATCAACTTGTAAATCTGGCACTGTAACAAAGCTGAGATCTCTGTTGTAAGTAAAATGTAGCAATTTATTCAATGAGGTCTTGGCATGGTGCTCTTACATGAAAATATTAATGTGCATCTGCATGTGGTTGGGGACACAAATGTTAACACGCCTATGACAGTGTCATCACACAAATGCTACAATTTATGCACACGCGTCATATATTGGGATGTAAGTATGCAGTGTAATTGTTGGAAGACTTCAACACAAAGCTTTTGATATTATTCTGGTTGCTGCAGATATTGTTGGGTATTTTTAAAATTGAGACTAAGGAAATGAGTATTTAGTAAATTATTACTACTAAATAAAATATCTCATAATCCTGAAAGTGTTTTGATGCTGTACAGCATTCAGCTGTACACAATTAAAATGCAATAGGCTTTGTATTAGGATACCATACCGAGCCACAAAGATGACCTTGGGAGAAATTTACGAAAACGAAAACATGCTCTAAGCTCAGGAAACAGAGAAAGTGTTAGAAATAAACTGAGAGTACTTTCACCCTAATTCATTGGGGTATAAGCAGGAAAGAGGGGAAAACTCAGGCTTTCAATATTTTGTAATATATCAACATCATTCCAGTCAAATTTGAAGAGTCTGCTTCTGACCGTGTCTACCTCAGAGGACATATGCTTTTAGCTCATCTCCTAATCAGCAGTGCTGACACAGATATTAATTTGGATAATTTTAAACATTATTATACACGAACAAAGTACATTCACTATCATTCATAAACTACCAATGTTTAATGATCCCAGCTGGCCTTCTCTTTTTCCCTCTTGTAGCACCCTCAGCATGTCATAACTAATTTTTCTGTTTATCGTTTAGTCAAAGCTACTAAGGTCCATTTGGTCCAGAGTTCATCACATGATTTTGTGGCTTCCTTACCAGACCGGTAGCGTTCGTCCCTGGCTCCTCCAGAGCGTCCTCGGTGATATTTAGATGAAGATGGTGCTGGAGCTACAGATGGAGTTGGTGTCTGATTGCGGGATTCTTTTTGTAAACCTATTTCAACCCCTGTGGGAATATTAAAAAAAAATACTTTTTGTCAGGAAATTGAAATGGACTTATTTGGGACAGTGTTAACAAACTCTTCTGGTTTTACTATGTAACCGTGTTTTCATTAAACTTACAAATTGACAGTCAAACAAATGACTTCTTCAAGCAAAATCATACAGTGTATGACATTCTTTCATTGAAATAGTTAAGGTCTCTGAAACAATGCTTTACGAGAACCCCCTTTGAGTGTATGTATATAGCCACCAGACTCAGTTGACAGATGGAACCGTAATGAAGTCAGAAAAGGTGATGGAGACAAGACACTTCAAAGGACTTAATGAGGCAGCAGTCCAAGAATATTTTCACAACACTGATGGCTCTATGTATATTCGCAGATATATATTCCATGTATGCATATATACAATGAGAATTTCTACACTCCTCAGTACGCACAAACCTTTCTTTGCTCTTTTGCTGCTTGTAGTACATTTCATGATATATTCTTTCATCACAGGAAAATAATCAATTTGAGCCAAATATAAATTTGATCAGAGTATCTTAAATGTAATTCCTGATATTCTTTAAGCTAAGCCCAGCAAGCTTCACAAGAATAATAGCATACTAGCACCAAAAGGCACATGACACAATGTTTTTAAACGCAGTACAATGGCTTTGTTTCAGTGCAGGAAAAGAAACAAGGTCATTCATAACTGGAGACCTTTTTGAGTAAACAATTGCAACCTGCTATTTTTTATTTTTATTTTGCAAAGCAGGCTACAAATTGAAAATGCTGGTGGAGGAGGAATATATTATTTCACATAACACTGCATATCTTGGAAATTTGCTATACCACCATTTTAAACACTGACAAGGCAGTAAAAACTAAGATATTTTATAAGGATTGTGGGTGATTTTTCGAATCTTAGGTTTTTTTTTATTAGAACCTCAAGATCAAAGCACCACAGCAATCTGCAAAAAGTCAAAGATGGGAGTCAATAATCAGGAATCATTGAACAAATACCAAGCCTCAGAATTAGTTCTCAGTATTAGAAATGAACTGGGTTTACAGTGTTTGATAAACTCAAGTTTTCTATATGTTGGAAGCTTAATTTAGGTACACAGTACTGGGGGAATAACCGCTGCTGTTGTTAACTAGTGGAATAAGAAATCTTGCTGTTTTATCATAAATTACACCAGGGTAATTCTACTGTTTATTGTTTTTCCACTCCCACTTTCACAATCTTAATACAGGTAGTCCTCTAGTTATGATGGTTCATTCAGTGACCGTTTAACAGTGCTAAGTGAAGCGACTTAAGACCTGTGTCCGAAGTTACAGCCGTTACAGCTCTCTCCCTGCAGTCACATGATCACAGTTTGGCTCTTGCCAAACTGTGAAGAGATTTAGGATAGCCATGTTCTAGAATCTCCCAAAGAACAGAATAGATTAGGGTTAGGGTAGATTTAGGTTGTCAACGTTCTATCTACGGTATACGGTATAAATAAACAGAGAACTGAATTTTGGCAGGATTGTGTTACATTATTCCTGACATATGATCTGAAAATCAAAATGGAAAGATTATAGCATAAACTGGCTATGGGGATCCCAGTGATTAGCAGAATCCTGGGTTCCATGCCCAAAAATCTTGGATAGCACTTAGAAAATCTATGCAATAATACACTTTCCATTTGGCAATTGCAAAAGGCCACACTGCTTGGATTTGCACATATACTATGCCGATACATTATGGCACCCTACATTCTTGGGAAGAATCTGATAGGTAAGAAGGCCAACACATTAAGAACTGACAGTTTTGACTTCCAATTGCTGCGAACAGATGATGATGATGATGATGATGATGATGATGATGATGATGACGACAACAACAACAATAATACTAATATTGAAGAGACCAAGCTGGCCTACAAAAAAAACCAAATGACGAATAGAAAGACAAAGTATTACATGGCCAGTACATTAAAAAAAAACAAAAACAGGCAGGCAGGCAAAACTGATAATAAAAAGACTTGGCAATGGCTGAGAGCTGGAAAGTTGAAGAAAGAGACACAGGGGCTAATTCTGGCTGCACAAGGCCAAGCCTTAAGAACAAATGCATACAAAACCAAATGGAAAAGAGAGCAAATGCCATCCCAGCAAAGAAGCTGAAGAAATAGTAATCTGCTGCAACAACATTGCACAGATTGACTACAAATAATAACATGACAAAGTAGTAGCAGCAACAGTGCATTAGAATATCTGCAAGAAGAGGACACTTCCGGCAAGCAAACGGGACAGACGCAAGAGGCTGGGGCTCTAGCCTCCCAGTCTGGTTTCACTTCGTCTAGCGCAGCGGTTCTCAACCTGTGGGTCGCAACCCCATTTGGGGTCGAACGACCATTTCACAGGGGTCGCCAAACACTGCAGTCCGCCATTATTTTTTGTCGCCCATTTTTTTAATTTTTTTTTGTCCGCCATTTTTTTTCCCTTTGCAATGCGGGCCATCGCGCCGCGCATGCGCGATGCGGGCCCGCCATTTTTTTTGGGTCGGCCATTTTTTCCCCTTTGCGATGCGGGCCATCGCGCCGCGCATGCGCGATGCGGGCCCGCCATTTTTTTTTTGGTCGGCCATTTTTTTGCTCTGCCATTTTTTCCCCTTTGCGATGCGGGCCGTCGCGCCGCGCATGCGCGATGTGGACCCATTTTTTTTCATCAGCCATTTTTTTTCGTTGCCCATTTTTTCTCCTTTGCGATGCGGGCCGTCGCGCCACGCATGCGCAATGCGGGCCGTCGCACCACGCATGCGCGATGCGGGCCGTCACACCGTGCATGCACAATGCGGGCCGTCACACCGCGCATGCGGGCCATCGCGCCCGCATGCACGATGCGGGCCGTCACGCCGCGGGCCGGGGTCGAGCCCCAGAAAAGGTTGAGAACCGCAGGTCTAGCGTCTCTTAAAGAGACGGAAAGTTGTCCTGGAGGGGCAACGAAGGAAGAGGGATCTTTTAGGAGCTTGGATTTGGTGGCGACCAATCTAAGTGTGCTGAATTCCCCCTCTAAAGGGGCGATTGAAAGATTGCCAGGGAAGCCTGAAGCAATCCGAGTTGCCTGCTTTCGGGAGAAAAAACATGAAGCAATAGCTGATTTCCAACAACAAAGGACATCTGGGTGAGCTGATCCTTTCCTCCTCCTTGTGCTTTAAAATATTGAGACCCTAAAAAGGAGAAATTGAAAGAGTAATGAACCCCAGAGACTTTTGAGCGGCGAATTTAACATAAAGGGGAAAGTTTAAATGAATAACAACTAGCGGACAAAAGAGTTGTAAATAAGCCTACGAGGACATCTGCTGGCAGAAAATAAGAACTAAAGGAATTAAAAAAACAACACAGTGACCTTGGAAAAGCCCTGTTTTGAGATAATAAAAGCTAAACTGTTTATAGTTACACTTGTTGATGCTGGCAAAAGACTAAACAAGACTGGAAGAGGCAATTTTGTCTCACAATAGCGGATATTTCATTACATTTGGGACATAAGTATAAGACTGTGAGCATTAAAATGAGTACATCTAACATCTCCAGACTTGCCAAGAAAACTTCTTCAGCGCCCTCTGTCGGAGAAGCCAGCCCGACAACTCAGAGTTCTGTTAGCACATTGTTACAACGTGAAAAAGCAAGCACACCACAAGAAGAACAAACCTCTTTAAAATCAATTCATCAATTATTACAGCAAAATCATATTGAGACACAAAACAAATTGGACAAAGTAAGTGAAGAAATTTTGGATATAAAGGCACAATTTGAAGCTCAAAATCAAAAAATTATAAGAAATGAACAAAAAATTCAGGAAGTGGAACTTAAAACACAAGACATTTATAAAAAGGTGGAGATGTTACAGCAAAAGAATGAAAGATTGGAACAATCAAATCGTGAGTTAGAACGTGCCATGGCAACATTTGAAATGAGAGAAGCGGAATATTACCTGAGATTTCAAAATATCCCTGAAAACACTGAAGAAAATATAGGAATAGTAATTATTGAATTGTTGGCAGAACTTCTAAATGCAGATCAAGCGGATATCCAGAATGACGTTGACAGAACTTATCACATGAGTACAGCGTATGTAAGAAAAAATAGACTACATGTGAGGTTTACAAAAAAATCTACAAGAGATGAAATATTGAGGAAAGTCAGAGAGGAACCTTTACAATATAAAAATAAAGAAACTGTGATTCTGAAACAGATTCCCAGAAGAGTGAGAGATACCCAGAGGCACTATCATTTCCTAACTACAAAACTGATTGCCAAAGGCATAAACTTTAGATGGCTAATGCCGGAAGGCATTTTAATAAATTGGAACAATACAAGATATCGATTAGATTCAATCTGGAAAGCAGAGGATTTTGAAGAAAGAAATAGAGAAATTTTGGATGAAGGTCTCCAACAACAAGCGGAAAAACAGACAGAAGAAACACCTCAAGGACCAACGGCACAACCAGAGCAGCAGCAGGAAAAAAGTGAATAATCAGGTGAAGGAGAAGGAACTGCTAAAGAACAAAGGATTACAAGATCGACTAGACCTAAATATAACTAATGAAAGAGAAAATGGAGGGGGAAAACGAGATATTTTCGGTAAATGTAAATGGACTAAACTCTCCAACAAAAAGAAATAAAATTTTTAGGAAACTTCAGAAATTAAATATAGACATAATTTGTCTACAAGAGACACATATTAAAAAACAACATTATAAATTTTTGGAATTACCCCAAAATGGGGAAGCTTTATTATACATCAGCTCAACAAAAGAAACGAGGGGTGGCGATATACGTTAAAGAGACAATAGACTCCAAATTAATATATTCAGATGAAGAAGGTAGAATTGTTATGGTTGAAATATACCTGCACCAAAAACAAATATTGTTAGTGGCAATTTATGCCCCAAATGACAGTCAAGGACAATTTTATCAAAGACTACACAGGAAACTAATAGAAATGGAATATCAGAATATTTGTTTAATAGGAGACTTTAATGCGATAGTAGATGAAATAATGGACTATAAGAGCAGTAAAACAGGGAAACTTGGAAGGAGAAAATTACCTAAGGCGTTTTTTGATATGGCAGAAGAAATTGGAATTCAAGACGTCTGGAGAGAAATTAATCCCCAAAATCGACAGTATACTTTTTACTCAAATAGCCATAAGTCCTGGTCAAGAATTGATATGATTTGGATGACTTCTGAATTAAAGATGGATATACAGGAAACTGAGATAGAAATAGGTACATGGGCAGATCACAATCCTTTAAAAGTGATATGGAAAGGAATAAAAAAAACCAAGATGGATTTTAAATCAAGCGATATTAAAAGATAAAGAATTTGTAGATTTGGCTAAAAAAGAAATGGAATTTTTCTTTAAAGAAAATAAAGAAGATACATCATTACAAAATGTATGGGATACAGCTAAAGCATATTTTAGAGGCATAGCTGTAATGTACATGGCAAAGAAAAACAAACAGAGAAGACAGCAATATATAATATTAAAAGAAGAATTTAGAAAGCTAGAAATAGAATTACAAAAAAATCCACAGGAAAAGACGGTGAAAAGAGAAATGGAAATAGTAAAACATAAGCTTAATCTGCTGGACTCAGAGAAATTGGCCGAACAAATAAAAAGAGCAAAACAAAATTTCTTTGAAAATGCTAATAAGCCAGGAAGATGGTTAGCCTATAAGCTCAAAAAGCAGAAAGAGAAGAAAATAATACATAACTTAATAGATGGGAAAGGTTGTTTACAATTTAAAAAAGAAGAAATAAAAAAGATAATTAAGAACTATTATATGGAATTGTATGGTAAAGAGGAGGCTACAAAAGAGAGAATTGCTCAATATCTAGAAAGTAAATTACCAAAGATACTAGAGGCATTTAAAGTCATGTTAGAAGAAAGAATAACAACGATGGAGATATTAGAGGCTATAAAGCGACAAAAGAACGGGAAAACACCTGGTCCAGATGGAATACCTGTGGAACTCTATAAAAATTTACAACATATATTAAGCGAACCACTGAAAAAGGTTTGCAATGGGCTACTGTTAGAAGCCAAACTTCCAAATACATGGACAGAAGCAAATATTACTTTGATACCAAAAGAAGATACAGATTTGACATATATCAAGAACTACAGACTGATTTCACTACTCAATGTGGATTATAAAATTTTTACTTCAATAATGGCAGAGAGACTGAAAAGATATTTAGTTGAGTGTATACATCCAGATCAAAATGGCTTTTTACCGAAGAGACAGATCAAAAATAACTTAAGGGTGATAATGGATGTATTAGAATATTATGAATTACACCCAGGGAAACAATTAGCATTAGTGTTTTTGGACGCCCAAAAAGCGTTTGATAATGTTTCTTGGCAATTTATGGTTCAACAATTACAAATAATGGATTTTGGAAGAAACTTTATAAACATGATAAAAACAATATATAGTAATCAGACAGCAAAAGTGATAGTAAATGGAGATTGCACTGAGAGCTTTGAGATAAGAAAAGGCACTAGACAAGGATGTCCATTATCTCCTTTATTATTTATCTTTACTTTGGAAGTACTAAATAGAAGGATAAGACAAGATATAGAAATTAAAGGATTGAAAGTAAAAGATGAAACATATAAATTACAAGCATTTGCTGATGATTTAGTATTTATTTTGGAAGAACCTTTAGAGATGATTCCTAAACTATGGGGAAAGATAGAAGAATATGGAGAAGTGGCAGGATTAAAAATAAATAAAGATGACCAAAGTTATAGTAAAGAACCTTACAGATAAACAAAAAAGACAAATATTAGAGAAAACAGAGGTACAAATAGTGAAAAAAGTTAAGCATTTAGGTATTTACCTTTCAGCTAGATGTTCGTCAATAAAAGAAGATAATTATATAAAATTATTGAAGCAAATAAAATTAGACTTAGAAAGATGGAAAAATCTCCAATTATCTATATTAGGAAGAATTGCTACAGTAAAGATGAATGTCTTGCCAAAGGTTTTATTTTTATTTCAAACAATTCCGATAAAATTTGAGAAATTTTTTAAAAATTTAAATTCATTGGTTTTGAATTTTATTTGGCAGGGGAAAAAAGCTAGAATCAAAATGAAAACTTTACAAGATGCTAAGGAAAATGGAGGTTTTGGGCTGCCAGAATGGACATTGTATTATCAAGCCTCGATGTTAACTTGGGTGAAAGAGTGGATAACACTTAGAAATAAAAGGTTATTATATTTAGAAGGTCATGATTTACAAATGGGGTGGCATGCTTTTTATGGTATGGGAAAAATAGAGTTCATAAATACTTTCAAAATCATGTTGTAAGAAATGCATTATTAACAGTATGGGAAAAAATTAAAGCTAAAATATATCTTAAAATTCCAGGGTGATTGTCAACGATGGAGGCATTTATACATCTGAATCTAGTGGACTTTAAGAAAGTATGGACATATAAAGATATTTTAGATATTCATGGGAAATTAAAATCTAAACAAGAATTGGAAAATTTAGGAATTAATTTATCTTGGTGGGCTCATTTACAGATATTAAATAGATATGAAAAAGATGTAAAAATGTATGGATTTTATAAGGAACAAAATGTGTTTGATAAGATTTTGTTGACCACAGATGAGAAATTGATTAAGAAAATGTATAATTTTTTGTTAATTTTAGATATGGAAAGTGAACAAGTGAAAGAAACAATGATAAGATGGGCAAAAAAATTTGGTTATAACATAGAATTAGAAAAATGGCAAATGTTAAGGGAGAGAAAGTACAAATTGACAATGTCAGCTTCATATAAAGAAAATTTGTATAAAATGTTTTACAGATGGCACCTTCCACCAGCAAGATTAGCAAAAATGTTTAAAAATATGTCAGATAAATGTTGGAAATGTAAACATAATATAGGCACGTATTATCATATTTGGTGGACATGCGGGAAGGCAAAGGATTATTGGAAAAATATACATAAGTGGTTAGAAAAAATATTGGATGAACAGGTGGATTTTAAACCTGAACTTTTTTTATTAGGCATCACGCCTGAAAAGACTAATAAGCAGAAATTATACCTAATTCTACATATTACTACAGCAGCAAGAATACTTTTTGCACAATATTGGAAGAATGAAGCTTTGCCATCAGAGGAAGAAATAATCAAGAAGATTTTGGAATGTGCAGAGATGGACAGATTAACTATGAGGCTGAAAGACAAAGAAGATACAGATTATTATCAAATTTGGAACTTATTTTACACTTGGTTAGAGAAAAGAAGCAATGATTATGAATTGAATATGTATTAGTTTAGTAAATTTCAGATGACTTGTTGATTGGAAAACTTAACATATATTGGGAAAAAAGAAAAAGTAATAAAAAAAGATTGAAAAAAAAATAGAATATCTGCAAGAAATACCATTTGCCTGCAAACAAAATCAGGTAGGACCACAACATAGGCAAAATAGTTGAAAATGAAGAAGCTAAACTGCACTTGGACTTTAGAATTCAAACAGACAAGCACCTGCCACATAACATACCAGAGTTAACAACTGTCAATCAGAAAGATAAAAAAAGTCAGGATAATGGCTATGACACTACCTGGAGACAGCAGAATAGAACAGAAAGAATTGGAGAGAAAAAAACATAAAATACAAAAAACTACAATTAGTAGTAGAACAACTGTGGTAATGCAAGCAAAGTTAGTTCCTATAGCAATAGGCACCATGCTGTACCCAAATTAGCCTGAGCAGTCATCTCAGAACACACAAGGTTTAATTTTAACGTGACTAATGGTGTCAAGGTTTTCACTGATTATAGACAAACAGCATGTAACTGTACTTACACATGGTATCTTACGCTATATTCAGGTTTTACTGAGATAGGTAGCCTTTTACTTACAACCACAATTCGTACTGGAATTTCCACTGCTAAGTGAAGTGGTCATTAAGGGAGTTACACCCAATTATACAACCTTTTTGCTGCAATTAAGTGTATTGCTCTCATTGTTAAATGAATCACACAGACATTAATGGAATCCAGCTTTCCCCATTGACTTTGTTGTTGGAAGCTGACTGGAAAGGTCACAAATGGTGATCACGTGACCCTGGGATACTACAACTGTTGTACATACATGCTGGTTGCCAAGTGCCCAAATTCTGATCACATGACCGCAAGGATGCTGCAATAGTTCTAAATATGAGGGCAAGTTATAAGTCAAGGAATTACATCTTTGCCTATATCCCCATATAATTACCTAAGGCCTATCAGTCAATGAACGTAACCCTGTTAATTATAGTTTTTTTTCCACTCTCATTATAGTTGCTAATTAGCAGTTATATTGCTAACAGTTAAACATTGCTTGAAAAGAAAAGGAATTTTAAAGAGAGATCAAACTGCTTTATGTAGGTAAATAATATGGTTCTAAAATTGGCTGGAAATCCCAAAGAATAAAACATTTTATTTGTAGCATACCAATTATATTGCTTTTAATGGGAAGCTAGAATGAGGAAATTATAGGGGGACTATCAAAGCCTAGGAGAGCAGACGTATTCATTTCAGCTTGAATTGTTCATTTTTATACAGCTTAGTTTTACATTCATTCCAAAAGACCACATTTTTAAATACAAAATATTTAAAAGATATTAAATCTTTGCTGGCAGGGCAAATGGCATTTTCAAGATTTGCTAGAAAACAAAACAAGGAAACATAGATATGGCAGGATAAAAATAAATAAACCATACAAAGATCTTTTCTCACGAATACCCATAAAAGTTGGAAGTCAGCAAAATGGGATCCACAAATGTACACCTATAGCAAATCCAATTATCTTTAAAAAAAATTTTTTAATCTTATTAAAATGTTCAAAACTGTAAAGAAATCAAATCTGGTGTTCTCATATGGAATGAGATTTTTGGTCCTTTTAATTTAAACCTTTTAATACAACCCTAATTACTATAGGGCTAATAATACTATGCAAAATTGTGAACATTTCAACATCTGTATGAAACCACTGGTTGAGATCATCCGTCACCATGGGTTGAGGTATCTACGGTATGCTATTGATACCCAACTCTATATTTCCACTCTTGGTGACCCAAGTGATGCTGTGGCTGCCCTCTTGCAGTGCCTGGAGACTGTGGGGGCCTGGATGAGGGACAACAGGCGTTGACTGAACCTTGGCAAGACCAAATTGCTTTGTGTACATGGGATCGGGGATCTGGAACTTTGTCATCTTTGACTCTGGATGGGGTGGCATTGCCCCAGACAGATCCAGTCCGCAACTTGGGGGTTCTCCTGGATTCACGACCCCTGCTTGAGGAGCAGGTAGCAGTCACAACTAGGAGAGCCTTTGCACAACTTCGTGTTGTGTGCCAATTGCGGCCTTTCCTGGATCAGGATTCCCTGCCCATTCAGTCATTGAGGTCCTAGTCATCTCACAGTTGGACTATTGTAATGAGTTCTAATGGGGCTATCCTTGGAGAGCATTTGGAAACTGCAACAGGTGCAGAGTGACGTGGGGAGTTCTTGGAACCCCAAGAATGGCCCATGTAATATCACTGCTCCTTGAGCGGCATTGGTTGCTGGTCTAATTCTGGGTACAATTCAAGGTGTTGGCAATCACCTTTAAAGCTGTTCATAGCATGGGTCCAGGTCATGTTGGCAGAGGAAGCATGCTGTGGTGTCCCATCAGCCCAATTATTCTGGCTGGCGAGGTCCAGGAGGAGGGCCTTCTCTTCTGTTGCATGTGCCTTCTTGCGCCCAATGTGAGGTTGGCCTTAACCTTCCTATTGTGTCGTAAGGGCCTAAAAACCTGGCTCTGCCAATTGACTTGGGCCCCCAATAGAGGAGGAACAGCACAGTGGAGTTGGTTAATCAAGTAACAACAGATCTCACCTCCTCCCACTCTGCCCCCACCTTTGCCACAGATTTTAGATTTTAATGGTTGGTTTTACCTTATTTATGTCTTAATATAGGTAGCTACATAGGTGGGTAGGTAGGCAGGCAGGCAGGCGGACAGACAGACAGATTTTTATGACTGCACAAGATTATTCTGCGATAAGAAAGGCGGCCAATAAATTTTATAAATAAATAAAATGTTGGACATTTTCTATTATACAAATACGTATGTAGCATTCTTCACGATTTTTTCAGTATCCTCCAGAATGACAAAAAATCAAAACATAATTTGCATTGCTTTATCTATATGCACAATTTTATTTTCAATCAATTTTTAGTTAAGATATGGAGACAGTCCAGACCAGGGGTGTCAAACTCAATTTCACTGAGGGCCACATCAGCATTGCGGTTGCCCTGGGGGGGGCGGGTGAGTGTGGCCAGAGTGGGTGCAGCCTACTGGGTGGGCGTGGATGAAGTGGGTGTGGCCTACTGGGTGGGCGTGGCCAGTGCTACATCATTCGCGTCAAGGGTTCCTATGGGGGGCCTGGGCAGGAGTGGGACAGATCTGAGGGTCTCTGGCAGAAGGGGGTGGGACCGGGGCAAGTGCCAAGGCATGGTCCACTGGGGCAAATGCCAAGATGGCCATCACAAAATTGTACATTGGCTCCCGGCTGGCCTGGGCCAGGGCCAAGGCAGCAGGGGATGTTCCCTCACTGTTTCCAGCATGGCTTCGCAGGCCACATGAAACCACTTCGCGGGCAGCATCCGGCCCCTGGGCCTTGTGTTTGACATGTCTGGTCCAGACCATTAAAGTAATTCCAATTAAACCAAATTAAACATCACAGAAGTTAAGAAAAGGTTAAGACATGAAGATTTTTACATCCATAATATCTATTTTTATAATCATTATTAACTCCACTTCAGTATTATTTATAAAGAAACCCCATAAAATAGATTCTATTAAGTATATTCTAAAGAAAATATGAGCAATAGATTATCTTGACAGCAATAAGCAAGACATACAAATTGCTTTCATTTTGCAGAGGAAGATATTTATCTTTCGCACACTGGGTTATTATTATCATTGTCTGATTAAGTATGCCTGTGATCTTGTATTGCCACACAATTATCATGGGTTGTTTACATGTTTTAATTCTTAGAGTTCATTACAGTTAATTCTTGTAGAAATGTCAATAGTCAAACAGTACAAAAATCTATTCCTGGCTTTAAAGTCTTTTATTTGATCAAAAGAAAAGCTACCACATTATCTAGTTTAGATAATATTATAATAATTATTGTTGTTGTCAACTGCTAGATGTTGAGGCTAGATTTGGCATTTTATTCACCAAGTCCTAGTTGGCAGATATTATTTTTATGATGTTAAAGGCATCATCGCAGGATGTAAGCTGTTCCAAGTACTGTAAAGCTGCCTTTGCAATTGACTGATATGTCAGTGCTAATGTTGTTCAAGTGGTGTCAGATGCCGCTCAAGGCACCTATTACTACTGACATTATTTTTGCTTTCTTTTGTCACATTTATTATACTTCTATTTGTAGGTCTTTGTATTTTGTTATTTGTCTCTAGTTCTTTCTCTTATATTCTCTTCTACTTTGCTGACTCCAGGTATGCAATGTCCACTATCCAGACAACAACAACATCATCATCATCATCATCATCATCATCATCATCATCATCATCATCATCATCATCATCATCAACACAGCAATATGAAATCATAGGTGCCAGTTCTTTAGCTGGTGTTGGCCTTCATACGATTTGAGTACATCCCAAGAATCTAGAATGTCATAATGAATTGGCATAGTATATGTACAATATGTAATTGACAGATGGAATTTTTGTCAATGCGCAGATTTCCTAAGTGCTGTCCAAGGTTTCTGGGTATGGCACCCAAGGTGTCGATAACCACTGGGACTACAACAAGTCATTTACAGTATGCCATAATCTTTTGATACTTTGTAATTATCTTCAGTTCTTTGTCTTCTATTTTACTATTTCCTGGTATTGCCACAACAATTATCCACACTTTTTCTGGCTCATATTTAAGTGATTCTCCACTAGAACTCCGAGATCCCTCTCACAGTTACTACTATTGAGCAAGGTACCATCTAAAGTATACCTGTGCATTTGGTTTTTCTTGCCTAAATATAGAACCTTACTTTTTTCACCATTGAATTTCATTTTGTTAGATAGCGCCCAATGTTCAAGTCTGTCAAGATTCTTCTGTATCTTAAGCCTATCTTCTGGGATGTAGACTATTCCTGTCAGCTTGGTGTTGTCTGTAAATTTGATGAGTTCCCCATCTATCCCCTCATCCAAATTATTGATGAAGATGTTGAAGAGCACTGGGCCCAGAACAGAGCCCTGGGGCACACCACTATACATTTCCCTCCATGTAGATGCAGTTCCACTGAGGACATGTTGAGTACGTCGAGTCAGCCAGCTACTGGTGATGCTGTCTAACCCACATTTTTCTATCATATCAAGTAGTAGGTTGTGGTCTACTTTATCAAATGCCTTACTGAAGTCCAAGTAAATTATTTCCACAGCATTCCTCTGGTCCACTAATTTTGTCACCTGGTCAAAGAATGAAATAAATAAGATTTGTCTGGCATATCTGTTTTTGACAAACTCATGTTGGCTTTTGGTAATGACTTTGTTTGCCTCTAGGTGTTCGCTGATTTGTTGCTTGATTATCTTTTCCAGAATCTTCCCAGGCATTGAGATCAGGCTGATAGGTCTGTAATTCCCTGGATCCATTTTTCCCCTTTTTTGAAGATGGGAACTATATCAGCTCTTTTCCAGTCCTCTGGTAGTTCCCCAGTGCTCCAGGATCTTTCAAAGAAAGAAATATAGTTCAGTGGTTCTGAGATCACATCTGTCAGTTCCTTCAGAACCTTGGGGTGTAATCCATCTGGTCCCGGTGATTTGAACTCATCTAGGGTGGACAGATGCTCACTTACCATTTTCTTCCCTATCTTAACTTGTGTTTCTACTGTTTTTTTACAGTACTGTTTTTAATAGGTTGGACTGTTTTTTCCCTTTGTGTAAAGCAAGTCAGAAATCTGCTTTCACTGAAATAAAATGAATAGCATAATGAATATATCCCAGCTCAATATGAGCTATCTCATATTTCCAGGTAGACATTAAAAACCATGTGTGACAGAACTCTGTGACTTCAAGGAACAGAGCAGCTGTACCTTGGATGAGTTTTCTTCAGAAGAGGTGGAAAAAAGTTGGAAATCTGGTCTATGAGATACCATCTAGCTCTGAGATTTTGGGCAAACCATCTTCCCCTGCTTTTGATTTTCCATCTCTGGACTGTGATTCCACAACAGCCTTCAAACAACCACCACATTAAGAATTAAGAGTTATGAAGCAAACAAATCTTGTGTTGTATTAAACAGAAACAATAGCTAACATGCCAGTAATATTTCTGTACCTTATTTTTATAACACTGAGGTCAATATCATGGCAGAAATACAATACAATGCAAATTAACTATGATCACCTCAAAGGCATCTTGTATACGTATTCTCTGCAAAATTGCAGGAATGTCTTGACTGCCATCAATGATATCAAACTAAGTCAGTATTAGCAGCTTCTGTTGTCAAGTAAAACTATATAGAAATGTGCATTGTTAAAGCCAAGGAACTTGAATTGTGGAGTATCAACAAATATGTCTCTTCCTTAAATTAATAGCAAGAAGAGGTAAGAGATTATCAAATTTTCTTTTTCTAAATGAACATTAAAAACATTAACCAATCTACTTATACATATTAACACCCAAACTGAAAAATTCGTGTTTCATATGATTAAAAACTAGTTAAAATGCAAAAATGATTATCAAGCTCCCAGTCTTTTAAAAAGTATCCAAAAACAGTTGTCTCACTTTGTTTTTGTTACCTGGTCAAAAGATTGCACGCGTGTCACTGTTGCACCTTAATTTTAAATATAATTTGTTTAAACAAATCAACAAAATCAATAGAACTTGTATCTCTTTAATTATCCAGAAGGCCGAGTCTTTTTCTAATCTACAATTCAGAAGCATAATATAACTAGATAGAAAACTAGAAAGCAAGAAACTCAGTTACTTTATTTTCATGTCAACACTAAGCATCCATTTGAAGCTCACATAAATAAATACAACAGAGAGACTCTTGCCTCGAAATGAAACTAATTTCCAAACACATTTAAGACCCATTTTATATCATACATTGGCACTGTCTTCCCTCTAAATGCTTTGCATGTTGTAAGAATGCCAACATATTCATCTTCCTAAGCGTTAAACAACAAACATTTTGACCATTATTAATTATCCATAAATTTAACAATACTCTTAAGTATTTTAATAGCTACAATTGTTATTTAGAAAAATAAAGACAATTAAATCCATTGGGATTTTATAACTGGCACTAAGCTGCTTGCTTTCCAGATATACTGGAATTAGAATAGCAACTATTTCCAAACTTATTGAAGTGATGGCTAGAGATGGTGTGGGTTATCTTAGCCTCAACTCTTCTCAAAAGCATCAACTTGGACAAGACTGAATCTAGGATCCGGGTATTTCTAGACTCAAGACTGATGACTCTCTTCTTAGCCTGCTACAATCAAAATACCTAGAATCAGAGAGATTTACAGGAATTCTGGGAAAACAAAACTTTTTAAAAGGTGACTTTGTAAGTACTGGCCCTGATCTAGCTGGCAACATTAATAACCACATGTCTTGTTTTCATGCCAACCAGGGAAAAGGAGATATATTTTTGCAAACCCAAATAAATAAATAAATAAATAAATAAATAAATAAATAAATAAATAAATAAATAAATAAATAAATAAATAAATAAATAAATAAATAAATAAATAAATATTTTACTGAGCAGACAGACTACTTTTAAAATTATAAGAGATTTGTACTGTAGTTTTAGAGAGAGCTAATGGTGAATGGAAAATGTTAGTTTTTTCTGGGGTGGTCTACTCTGAGATAGGAGTAACCATGTTCTGCATTATTATTTCATAAAGAAAAGATGAGCTCTTTTGTTCTTTTGGAGGAATGGGCACCAAGGGATTTTCATTAAAGCAGATAAAGATATAGGTGTAGCAGATAAGATAACTACTGCTGCCATGAATTAACGCAGGCAGTAGCCATTTGGTATTTGCATTCCTGAATGCTATGTTATATGTGTGCAATGTTATGTAACTCATTAATGAGTTCTTGAAATATTATCTCTGAACCCTGAGATTTTTAGGTACAAATATTCCTTTCTTGGGCAAAATAATAGGATGATAGTCAGAAAACTGGGGAATCACATTTTAATTTGGCTTTATATCAGCGCCAAATAATCTCAGCTATCTCAGAATAGCCCTTACAGTCCCCACATGAATCTCAAAACAGCTTTGGCACCATTGAAAAAGCAACCCTGGGCTAGGAGGCAAAGGCAAAGTACTGCAGAAGCACCTGAAGATGTTTCGGAAATAGCAGCTCCTGCAGAATGCGGCTACCTGATTATTACATAAGGCAAAAAATTGGTCTTTGTCATGCCTCCATTAACTTGCACTCCTCCTCCAATTATATGCTAGTATAATTTTTGCTGCCCTGATGAGCAGGCCTCTAATCTGCCTCAAGAGAGCAAATGGCCATAATTGGCAGCATTCCAAAATATATAGGGAATAAAGAAAATGGCACTACTGCCCTCTCAAGAGACATCCATGGGAAACAGCTGAAGCAGCAGAAAACCTATAATGTACTCATTTGGGGCAGAACTAGCAATACATTTCTGGTATAAGTCAATGAATAGCCCCTTCCCCTCTCCCCCTTTTTTAAACTAACATGTAGAATTATCTTTTTTATAGATCACTGAATATGTGTTCATTAACATGTGTATACCAGAATGCTCTTATATGTGTATATAATAGCCTAGGTAACATCGGAACAGCATAATGCAAGTAAAAACATCCTTAAAAATCAAATTTCTGGTGTTGTTTTTTTCCTAAAGCCTAGTCCAAATTGGTCATGAAAGGAAATGCCCAGGGACCTAAGGGGAAAGGGGAGGTCTGAATCAGCTTTAACTGGCCAAAAGTTGCTCAGAAGATATAAACCCTGACCTAATCATCAATAAGAACATGAATGATACTTCATAGACTGTTCATGCAACAAAACTGTCAGAAGACAAAACAGCTAAGAAACAAGTTTCAAACTGAAAGAGCTAAGGAAAAAATTAGACTACATGCATATTGAGCAGGGGATAAGTCAACTAGATGGTGTCCTAAGGACATGGTCTCTAAGAAAACTTACTGTGTTAACTTTGTACTGTGGTTAGGGGAACATGAGAAGAGATCTAAATAGGATAACATCCTACAAAGTGGCTTCCTGGTTGCCCATGAACTCTCAAGATCACTTCAAAATTTTGGTTGCCCTAACATCCAATTTTAGTCAATCCGTAAGTTAAAATAGCTTGGTAGACTTCCTTAATGTCGCAAGTTATAGGCATGGATCACAGTGGCTTTGATTGTGGACTTCTTCTAGCAGCTGAATACTCAGTTCTATGCCCAAGCGACAGACTGAATTTCTGCTGTTCTAATGTGTTTTTCTGTTTGTTTGTTTATTGGAGTGTATCTTTTGATCTTGCATTGTGCCTTTTCTTTGGCATATTAATGATGACAAATGGAATATGCATTTCATAAGTTAAATAAATTAATGAAGCTGGAAATAATTTATTTTTCCAGTGTTGAAACACTGCAGTTTTTTTATTGGAAAAATAATCTCTAGCAGAGACATTTAAGCTCCACAACAAGCAAAAAGTGCATTTATGAAGGAACAAATCAACCTGTAAAAACAGGGATATGATAAAAATGAGTTAGGAAAACAAGCAGCCAGATTCTATTGGCAATACCCAATAAAAGTTTCTTGGAGAAAGCATAAACAAATACACCTGGGTAAGAAACAGGTTACATTAAATTATTCCTTGGATTAAACAGCCTGCTCTATGTGACTACTTAGTAAAAGCATACACCTGCTGATGATTAAAACAACTAAAACAAGTGTCCATCTCCATGTAGGGTAGCAAGTAATGAACTAGATAATTCAGAGAGTTGAAAGTCTGTAATATGATTTTTATGCTGACTAAAATAAAAACAGCCAACACCTATTTCAAAATTTGGCTGTGTTAACAGTTTGGCTATTTGTTTGCCACCTTCTCTCTCCACCCTGAACCCTAGGATCATAACTTTGTCTGGGCTTGCTGTAGATGAGTCAATACACTTTTAAAATAAATTTTCCATGAGATTTATCACACCCAGTCTAGATCAAGGCATGTGGGTATCTTGCACCTAGCACAGACTGTTCTATTTCAAAACCTGTACGGCAGACATGTCAAACTCGTGACATCACGTGACATCGCGCAACGTATCAGGGCAGTTTTGCCATTGCCGGCAATGGGATGGGTGCGGCTTCCAGATGATGCGTCTGGCCTGCAGGCCGGCAGTTTCACACCCCTACTGTAGGGTAATAAATCCATGCACACTACAATATTTCTCTACACAGATATTTGTCAATTACAGTGATGGCATACACCTCAGTAGTAGAACTATTTTCATAAAGACAGGCAGCATGCAAAACTGTGTTTTTATAGAGATTTTCTTTCTATACACCTGAAAGGCATATGGCAGGCTTATTTGACTATACCAGGGGTAGGCAACTTTGGCTCTTTTATGACTTGTAGACTTCAACTCCCAGAATTCCTGAGCCAACCTGGCTCAGCATGGTAACCTCTCCCTTTCCCCTCAGCATGGCTGGCTCAGGAATTCTGGGAGTTGAAGTCCACGAGTCATAAAAGAGCCAAGGTTGCCTACCTCTGGACTATACAATAAACTAAATAGCAAGTAAATAACCTTCAAACATTAGTAGATTAATTATCAAAAACCAAAGTATTAAAATTCCATATAAAATGAGAAACTGGAAGAATTTCTGTCACAACAAGCCTCTGGCTGTGTCCTCTATCTGCTCTTCTAGCATGAACCATTAAATCCAGGATGACTCCCAAGTCACTCTTCCACCAGGAGTAGTCCTGCACTCTATTTGGAGACATTATTGGAACAAACAGGAAAATACAATGGAGAAATAGTACAGGAAAATACAATGGAGAAATAGTAGCTCTGTCTTGTTAAGATTCAATTTAAGTCTGTTGTCTCCTATTCAGATCCTCACAGTTTCTAGGCATCGTGACAGCACTTCAATAGCATCATCAACCTTCCCTGGAGTAATCATACAAATTAGGTATCATCAGCATATTGAAAATACCAGACCCCAAACTGCCAGATGACTTCTGCCAGTGGTTTTATATAGAGTTAAGGGAAGGGGTCTACGACAGTGGTCTCCAACCTTTCCGGCTTTGCAGACCGGGGGGAAGAGGGAATGGTTTTGTATGAGTGGTGGGCAAGTGCACGCAGATCCATTTGCACAAGCAATGGGCACGCGTTCCCGCTACTTGCACAAATGGAGCTGTGTGTGCAAGCTCACTCACCCACTGCACATACTAGTGGAGCTGTGTGCATGTGTGCGATCACCCATTTCCATGGCCTGGTTCGGAATGAGCTGTGGCCCAGTAATGGGCCACGACCTGGGGGTTGGGGACCCCTGGTCTATGAGACACCCCACAAGGGAATAGCTCGTGGATCAACTTTCTCCTCCCTCTCCCCTATGCCTGAAACCAACCAGTGAGGAAGAATCAGAGGCATTGTGCCCCCAACCCTTTACAGCATTCCAGAAAGATACTACATTTTATGGTACTGAAAAGAGAGTTCTTAAGGGACCAAGATGGGACCACTTCTGCCATCCAGATCCCAAATAGGGCAACCCACTAATGCAACCAATTCCAATTTTATCCCTTTTCTGGTGCTAGAGGACAGACTAGAATTTCTGTTAAGATTCTTTTAATGTAAGCCTTACAATAAAATAGATTTGTCATCTAGTCATGCTTCCGGTCTGGTTTACCCAGGAGTGTTGACATCAATCTTGCAGTCTGAAGGTACAAACACCCTGTCACCACTTTTAACTGTCTGATCAATGGGGGAGGGTGCCCTTTCAAAGTTTCTTTATCTGATCAATGAGTGACTGCAGGCTCTTCCCTCTCTTTGTTCCATAGACAGCATCTCAATCCCCTTCCATTTCATGAGAGATTCCTAAGGCAAGGGTGCACCAAAACTTTCTGTCAATTAACAGCAATGAAACTATTCCCCTTCCAGCTGCACAAAGAAGCCAAGAGGCAGAGAACATCCTAGAGATATCTGATCAACTTCACCAGAGGTCAGACATAAAAAGTAATCCCTTGGGTAAAAAGATGATACAGCTATTATCAAAGTCCCTAGACTTGAGCATACTTGAGTAACTGCAAAAATTGCAATGATTGATTATAGCAACCAGGTGGGAACTCTTTATACCAGACATGTCAAACTTGCGATGTCACATGACGTCACGCAAGGTATCGGAGCTTTTTCGCCATTGCCGGCAATGGGATGGGCGTGGTTTCCTGATGACACATCCGGCCCCAGCAGTTTGACACCCCTGCTTTATACTGATCCTTCTCAAAAGGGAATAAGCTATCCAACTATGGCTATGGGACAATAACTTGCTAATAGAAAAAGCCCAAATGACGGCATATACATGAAACTGGTCACTGGTGCACGTTTTGCCTAAAACATATTTTACATATGTGAACCTCAGGTTTGAAATAATTTTTAATTTTAAGCTCATATGGAAGTTTTTTTTTTATTTTATTTTTTTAAGTTCAATGTCACATAAACATCAAAGCAACCATTTTATAATTAGTCCACTGTTCCTTGTGTGGTAGCCATTTTATGAGTCCACCAGGCTAATCACATTAGGAAGCTTTGAAACTGCTACTAATTGCAAATTAGAGAGTAATAATTATGAAATTCACTCATGTTCAGATCTAGCCTACTTTGACTTGCATTACTACCATATATAGAGCTAATTGGAGCTTCATTCTCCAGAGGTGCCAGGTATTTTCCTTAATATACTGACAGTAAGCAATATATTCAATTGTTTTTTTCCAACAGTTTATTCAAAAATCTAAAAACAACTGAATGCAGCATTGCTTCCCTTGTCTCTGAACCTAAAGCAAGGGCATTTATTTTTGCTGGCAGCCAATACAGCTGAACAGGATAATGACTCATAAACTGGCTCTTTGTTCAAATACTGTTTGCACCTTTAACGACATAAAAGGGCTAAACAAGATTTTGAGATCTGAGGTAGAAAGCGGGATAGCCTTGTATTTACAGTAAAGTACACGATACTCCACTGTTCTCTGATAGAGCAAATTGGAGTCAATTAAACCTAGCAGATGTTAGGTGACTATGTTTATTATTCTCTTTAGAATAATCTGGCTTGATCTGCAGTTTCTACCAGCAGGAAACTTTAGATATGCTTGGGCAAGATAGTGGTAAGAATTTTTTAGCAAAGAATTCATTGGTCTACTGCAGGGGTGTCAAACTCAATTTCATTAAGGGCCGTATCAGCATTGTGGTTGCCCTTGGGGAGGGGGAGGTGGGTGTGGCCAGGGTGGGTGCGACCTACTGGGTAGGCGTGGATGGAGTAGGTGTGGCCTACTGGGTGGGCATGGCCAGCTCTACATCGTTCGCATCAAGGGTGCCTGTGGGGGCCTGGGCAGAAGTGGGACAGATCTGAGGGTCTCTGGCAGAAGGTGGTGGGACTGGGGCAAGCCCCAAGGCATGGTCCATTTCTTCATTCCTCACAAAGGATGGCACCTCCCCAGCATGCACCCAGGGGGCGGGGCCAACACAGCAGGGGCTGGTTCCTTGCTGTTTCTAGACGGCCTTGTGGAGCTAAGACTGAATGTGTTTCAGCATAGATGGCCACCACAAAATTGTACATTAGCTCCCGGCTGGCCTAGGCCAGGGCCAAGGCAGCGGGGACCATTCCCTCACTGTTTCCAGGATGGCTTCGCAGGCCACACGAAACTATTTCGTGGGTCGCATCCGGCCCCCGGGCCTTGTGTTTGACATGACTGGTCTACTGGAAGTTTAATAGTCATTAGACTATGAAGAAATCTGAAGCTTCATAAATAAAATAGCTGATAAAGTGAAGGGAGATGCAAAACAATGTGTGTTCACAAAGAAATAGGTTCAGAAGGGCATGGTGAAAATAAGAACTCAAACAATATGCATAAAAATGCAACAAGCCTGTTCCATAATTGCTATTTATTCAATAGCAAAGAAAGGTTCCTTTATAATAGAGGTAGACAACCTGTGCTATTTACACATTGCTGAACCGCAGATCTTAGCAACCATTATCATTGGCTAAGCAAACTGGAACAGCTGGGAGATATAGTTTAGGAACATCTGGAGGGTAAGAACCTACCCGCCCCTTACTATCTTGTAAGTTATGAACATTGGTATCCATTTTCTAGCAGCAGGTACAATACAATAATGTCTCAAGTCTCTGTGTGCAGGCCTTTGAATTCTATGGTCTTTATTTCACAAAAAGAACAATGATTCAAAGATAGCCATATAAATTACCCTCAAAAAAATATCATGGGTAAATAGTACCCTTCATTTTCATCATGTATGATGTTTTGGGTGCAAAACTTACCAGCTCTCTCTTACAAGCATGTATTATATACATAAGAGGAATGAATCTACTAAGATGCATGAAGTGTATATTTGAAAGGCATTCATTTGATATTTAGGATCATCAAAAATAATTTTTTGTTGTCTTCTTGTGCGTGGGATCATTTTATTTTGGAATTATTACTAAGTCATGCACGTTGGATTCATTTGAGATTGCTGTAATTTCAGAAAGTAAAACACGCACACACAATTCAGTGACATTAGCTTGCAGGTTGATTCACCTGCTGTTGAAAAAGGAGAAAAATAAATAAATAAACCTTAATTTGGATTCCTGAAGTGTGGAAGTAGTGAGCAGGGGGGAAAAACCACGAATAGTTTCATTATATCAAAGGGCAACTTTTCTAAATTATATTTATTGTTAAAAGCCCGGTTATCTCAGGAGCAAATATCAAAACTACTTTCATCAGTAAAATAATTTTAAACAGAATAAGATGCTATCCACAGAATTGTATTTTTCTATTTTTTACAAAACACTAAAGCAGTATTTCTACATTCTACCACTAAGGGGCACAGTTGCAAACCAAGGTATAAACTTGCACCAGCAAATCCAATTAAAAAGATTCTGAACAGCATCTTGCCAAGTTGCAACCAGAAAATAGCTTCCTAGAAGCAATCACGATAGCCATGGTTGCTGCTCACACTTGAAGACATCATTATCTGCTACAGAAGGCTGTTTAACACAAGTTTATCAGTTCTAGGTTTATAATTAAGAAAGTGCTATTTTTTTTAAAAAAGGGGGGGGCATCAAAAGCAGTACTATGAGAAATTTAGTGGCTAAGATTTATAATTATATTATATTTTCCCCTTTAATATATTTTATTAATTATATAATTATACTAGTGTTGCTCACCATCTTGTGACCAACACCTACCGTACACAAAGGCAACGACCGTTCTGCAAAAAATCAGACAAGTTATTAATCTGATGCTAGTTGTACTGAATCTTAGCGCTGCTGCTGTTTTATTAAAGCCAAGTCACTGAAACACTCGATTTGCCAACATGATAACTACAGGGATTATAGTAAAAAAAACTCAAATCCTGCAAGGGATGCCCAAAAATTCAAAGAGTGCATATGTATTTGCTATATTGATTGCTCTCAATCACAAACACATCCAGCTAGCAACAGTGCTGGCAAAGAGATTTATTTACATGCTTTTTAATGCAGCATTTGAAGGATGACAATGTCCTTTGTCTAGAGCAAATATCTCTGAAACAGCCATAAAGCTTAATGAATGCCCCTTGTTTGTTTTGTTTGCTGCAAGTCTGCATAACCATGTGGGGTATTTTTAACTCCCTTTGCATTTAACCCTTTATCCTAGTTTACAATGATTCAATTTTATTTTAACATCAAATCACTTTTTAAGTAAAATTCCACAATTAATATCCCATTAATAAAAAGACAAGGATCTGCTTGTACCAAAGGCAACTCTTATATAAATAAAGTTCTTTGTTCCATATTTTATTTATTTTTTATTTACTATTTCACTGTATTTTTACTACTTCAATGTGTAATACAGTAAATAGCATTCTCAAATTCATGATTTGGGGCAACTAACAAGAATTAAAAATAATACTCTGTTTTTGGTATTGTATTAGATTGGTAGATCAGCAGAATGGCCTAGCTGGCGAATAAGCAAAATTTAGGAAGGGCAGATCTGCAATGGATCAATGTGCCATTTTACAATTTCTAAGAGAGAAATACACACATGAGCAATATTGCCTTTTATAGATTATAGGTATAGATTATCTTCAATGAATTAAACCGTCAATTCTATTCCAAGGGACTGTCTCCAGTAGAAATTGTCCCTCACTTCTACTGACCAGGGATTACTCTTTCTAATTAGGCTGCTATACCTTTGGAAGATCTGAAAACCAGGTCAAGGACAGAATATCCCGAAGAAAATCTATAGCTGTGATTGCTGAGAGTCAACACCGACTCAATGGCACAGAATCTATAAATTATAACAAAAATCAAGATGAAGTCACCCAAATTAAATGCTATAGAACTGTCCACCCTATTGGAGACATTCCAATCTGCCGGGGAGTGAAAAGGGGTTGCATTTTAGCTTCCTTATTGTTTAATATCTATGTGAATTCATAGTAGCTACCTTAGCAAGAAAGGAATTCCACCCTTCTAAACTCAGTGAGAAGTATTTGGCAGTTCTGTTGTATGTCAATGATGCCGCAATTCTTTTGCTCACACAGGTGGACTTTCAGGAGCTATCTGAGGGCCTTAGAAGAATTCTCTAAGAAAGAAGGGCTTGCAATCAATTACTCTAAGACCAAAACTATGCTTTTCTGAGGAAGATCTAATCACCACAAATACTAGTAGCAAACTGGAAATAATAAAAATATTATTTAAAACAAAATTAGCATAATTTTTTCAAGTCACAAAGCTTGCCAAAGCCAACAACAGTGCAAAAGCATTTTTTTTTCATTCCAAAAGGAACAGATACATCATACCTGCCACCATCAAGTTTTTCAAAGGTAACACTACTTCCCAAATACTGTACGGTGCAAAGCATGTGCCTACTATGGTTGAAAACCCTTAGATCAGGGGTTCTCAACCTTGGCAACTTTAAGACTTGTGGACTTCAACTCCCAGAATTCCTCAGCCAGCTTTGCTGGCTGAGGAATTCTGGGAGTTGAAGTCCACAAGTCTTAAAGTTGCCAAGGTTGAGAACCCCTGCCTTAGATGTTTTTCAGTCTAGGTAGTATTCTTTTGCTTCCCATACTATGTTTTGAATGCTTTAATTGACATGTCTGCATTTGCCAACTTTCCAGCTTAAACTCCTGTTTTCTGACCGTTTGTTGGCCCTGTTAATTCTCCTTGGTAACTTCTCATCAAGATGAAAGAAAAAAAAAAATCTTCACTGACTTGTATTATTGTGGCCTTTTTACCTACTTTCTACAGCTCCTAGGCCTAGAGAAAGCTGCAGCTGAAATCCTTCAAGAGTCTTTGACATCACATCCCAGAGAGATTTAAATGCTAAAGCTAACTTTGAGGGGGTCTGAACTGGAAACCTTTTATAGGAACCACAAGCTACATTATCCAACCTTGTTTGCCCAGCACCTGCGGAGCCATTTCTTTGGTTTGTCTGAACGCCTTGCCCCAAGCAATACTAAATAGGAGGGGCCGCAGGATCCCATTCGGAGAGAGAGATTGTGCCATTGGTCAGAAAGAACCAGAGACTTTATTCCACTGCCTTTTCTACACCAATTTACCAGCAGCCATTCTTTTAGCTCCCCTCCTAACAAGTCCCCAGTCTTGTATAAGGGAGAGCAGTCAATTTCCTATTTGCTCCGTTTCTCTCTGCGGCAATTTTCCTTTGGTTTTCCCTTTTATCTTATTGCATTTCTGTTTTATTTATATGTTTTATATTATTTTGCTCTATTTCATTAAATATTCCTCTTTTTTGTGTTTTATTTTTTTTAGCTTTCACATGACTTGCACTTTTTCGCTTTTGTTAGTTTCTTCTGAGGGTTTTTTTTTTTTTTTACTGTGCTGGTTTTCTAACCATTATTTTAAAAAGAAATTTGATTCCTGGCATAGAACTTATTAAGATTTTTTATATTAATAAAACATTAAATAAACTATTAATATTCTCATATTCACAAATAAGAAAGAAGACAAAGAAGCTGTGGTGAGCATAAATCTGAATCTAGGACATCTGCTATTAACCAAGGAAATGGTAAACATCAGTGGCATTAATTAACAACAGAGGAAGGGAAATATTATAAGGACCCTGGAAACATTTCCCCGAAAGTATCAGGCTTTGAAAAAATACTTTAAAGAAAGGAAGTGGAATATGAAGGGGAAGGTAGTCCACAGTATAAAGTACATTCCCCCATGTGAAATAAGGATGGAATTACAAACAAAGAGGGAAAAAGAAAAACATCTGAAACTACATACAGCTAGTGCTCGACTTACAACTGTTTATTTAACAATAGCTCAAAGTTATGATGGCCTCAGAAAAGGTGATTTATAACTTGTCCTCACAACTGCCATTGTTGCACACACACCTCATAGTCACATGATCACAACTCAGGTGCTTGACCACCAGCTTGCATTTACGATTGGTTGCAGTGCCCTGCAGTCACATGATCGTGATCTGCAATCTTTCCAGCTGGTGTCCAGCAAAACATCGACTGAGGAGGCTGGATTTGCTTAATGACCATGTGATTTGCTTAACAGTTCTATGATTTGCTTAAAAGACTGTGCTAAAAATGTTTGTAAAATCAGGTCTGGTCGTGATAACTTAATTAATGATTGCTTCATCTTACAATGGAAATTCTGGCCCCAATTGCGATCATAAATCAAGGAGTGCCTGTAGTATATACAAAAAAAGGAAAGCAAGTAAAAGTAGAAATTAAAATAGATGCTAAGAATTGAAGAAAATAATACAATGGCAATGTAATTGTGCCTATTTAACCTGTACTGATTTCAGTGAGAAAAGTTATTCAGATTATTATTTACCGCAGAGATGGGTGCAGAGACCTATGTAACAATCAAAGGAAGTTGGTTGCTTTTATGAGACTAAAAGAAAACCAATTATTTCGCAAACTCCAGAGAAAGGTTTGACAACAAGCTATACATGATATGAAGAATTTCATCAATATTTTTTTTATCTTTTAAAGATTTTTTTAACAATGTTAAAAATAAAATAAATTTATTTGCATGTTAAAAATAAACACGCAAACATACAGTTATGGACAATTTCTAATGATATTCTACAGGTAGTAGCGACGAAATTGACCTAATGACTGAACTTTTTTTCTAAAGTTGCAAACAAGCAAATGGATAAAAAAAATTGAAACGATGGAATAAATCTGAGCAAGAAGGAAGAATTTGGATATAAAAGTAACAGAGGGAAGAATGCAATCAGAATAGAAAAAACAAAAACAGAAAAAAAATTAAAGAACCGAAACCTAGCAGAACAATCCCAAGAATGTTTCTGATGTATTTACCGGAAATGTATTATTTCTTCACAAAAGCTAATTATACAGCACTATATAAAATATGTGCTATTTGTAATATAATTCTTATGCTTGTGGGTTAAACAGGTAAAGATACAGTCCGTAAAAGTTCAGGTTTTGGTACCCAGGAGACAACTTTACTATGAGAATTGCATCTGTTTTGAAAATGCTGAAGCATATCTTAACATACAGGATCTCCATTATAGTAAATACAGGTAGTCCTCGACTTACAATAGCACATTTAGTAACCATTTGAAGTTATCATGGCACTGAAAAAAGTGACGTCATTGTTTTTCACACTTATGACCACTGCAGTATCTCCATGGTCATGTGATAAAATTCAGATGCTTGGCAACTGATTTTTGCTGGTCTGTGATTGTAATAAAAATTGATTGATTGGTAACTGATATGTATTTATGACGGTTGCATTGTCCCAGGATCACGTGATCCTCTTTAATAACCTTCTGACAAGCAAAGTCAATGGGGAAGCCAGATTCACTTAACAACCGTGTTACTGGTCCTCCAAAATTAACAACAATAACAATAACAGTAACAATTTTATTGTCACTTTGAAAGTACACCAATCGGCATACACCAAAATGAAATTCCGTTGCATACAGCTCTCAAAGGGCCACCACTCCGATATATACTCCTTGTATGTGGCTTCCAGCTGAAGTTTCAGATCGTCGATTTTAATCTCTAGGGAGCGAACGATGGCAAACAGGACAGATGGAAACGGAGCTCCATGTGGATTGGCCCTCAAATATTATTTGTCAACTATTCGCTATAACAGAGAGACTTGAGCATAGCCATCATTCTAATGGAAACTGAATCCAAATACCTAAATTTATGGCAAAGTTATTGCTTGTATAGTCTTTTTGATATAACAATATTATACTGATGCTGCTGAATAAAAACCCAAGTTCCAAAAAGAAGCAGAGTACAAATCAGTAATAAATTAGGATTCTAGTCCAAAACATAGAGCAAAATTCATAAATGAATGAACTTTGCCTTTGAATTGTTGCAAAAAATAAACTTTGGGATGCTAACAACCATGTTACTAACTTAACAACTGCAGTGATTTTCTTAATGACCGTGGCAAGAAAGATCGTAAAATGGGGCAAAATTCACTAACAACTGTCTCATTTAACTACAGAAATTTTGGGCTCAATCATGGTCATTAAGTTGAGGACTACCTTTATTGGCCCATATGAGCTAGAAAGATACAGTACAGCTTAGAGCAATCGCCCTAGATAGGAGATTCTAGGTAGCAGGTATATACCTTCTACCGTACCAACAGGTTACTTATTTTACCATGAATATTTTAATTTCACTTACACGAATTATGGCGCTATGGTATTCTTGTATGAATATATTCATTTTCCCCATGTGTTTTTGTTTTTTTTTTAGCCTGGCTGCATCGAAATAAATTCTTTCTTGGTACTTTCAGGCATTAACGGGAGTAGATCAAACACACCCAATTCCCACGGAAAGCAACAGGCAATGCTTACCTCTATGCATATATCCCTAAAATTTCTGATTTCATTGCATCTGCCCTAGTTATTTTAACAAACGAGCTTCAATACAACCTCAGATTTTTTTTCCTTTTACAAGTTTCAAAAGCAAACTGACTCCTCATCAGGAAGCCTAAATCTTAAGTTTCCTTTTTAAGAGATTTGTTATTATTTAGAATCAGTGAAAAGGATTAATTTCAAGCTAAAGTCCAATTTCATGCTGTTTCTCAGATTGTTAATGTTATACAGGACAGCAGCTTAAGAAGTTGGATTTTTTTTTAACTTGTTAAAACCTGAAATATGTACGCTAGGATATTTTGAAAATACATCCTTGTGTCATAAGACAACATGAAAACTGCAAAGCTCTTTCTTCTGTTGATGAAAGTAATGATGATACTTATCAGCTCAAACGCATGTCAACAAAGCAAAATTAATTCTTCTAAGGTATTGACACTCAGTCCCTTCAACTCTTCCTCTCCTTCATTTAAATCTCTCCAACAGCTAACTGCAGTATGTCACTGGTATGGTATATCCAATTCCCACCCACATCAAATGGCCTCAGTATATTCTTGTGACTTTTACAAAAAGTTAAGTATCAACGCTGCAATTATTTTTATTAAGTAGTCTTTCGCTAATTCTTTCTAGGTTTTGATAGTAATAGCCATAAAAGTTATTGTTATGATAAATAATTTTTCACTGTATCTAAAATATTGTGACATAAATTATACCTGCATTTAAATTGCTAATAAAATAAGCACATGATTACGGACTTGTGAGATAAGCACAACAAGATTGGGATGTACATACGAATAACAAATAAAACAGCAAGCAAATTCTAATCTTCTTTATTTCCCACTGGCTCTACTTGTTTCATATTTTAATTTTAAAAACTACAGCATGCATTCATTTCTATACAAGTTTTTCTAAGTGGGTATTTTAGCATACGTTGCATTTATTATTTTATCATATTAGCCCATGTTAGTAGATTAGGCTGAAAGACAATGAGAAGGTCTATCTGTCTATCCATCTATCCACCCACATCACATGATGTGATGTGTTAGGTCCATATTATTGTATTTGTTTTCTTGTGAAAAGGAATGGTCCCTGCAGTCTTGAAGGAAGCAGTGATGCATCCCTTCCTCAAGAGGCCTTTCCTGGACAATTTTTGTCCTGTCTCCAGCCTTTCCTTTTTAGGAAAGATGGCTAATGAGGTGGCTAGGCTATGAATACAGAGGACCCTGGAGGAAACTGATTATCTGGAGCCCTTTCAGTCAGGTTTCAGGCCTACTCACAGCATTGAGTCAGCAATAACTGTACTTGTTTATGACCTTTAAGGAACTGAGACATGTATAGTACAGCAGTATTCTTCTGGCCCGTCACTAGGGATTAGGATTGGGCAGTTAAGTGTTGTGATGGTTCTCCTTTTTCTGTGGTTGAGTCAGTTAGTGTTGACAGGAGGGGAGGGATTAAGTCTTAAGCCCCTAAAGTATAGGGTACCTCACTCTTCTGTTTAATATTATTTGAGGCCAGTGGATTATCTGTCAGTCTGAGATCAGGCATTATCAATATGCAGATAACACCCAGACTACCCAGACAGTGCTGCTAAAGTCTTGTTTGAGTGTTTGGAGGCTATGGGGCCCTAGATGGGAAAAAACAAATTCAAGCTCAGTTTTGACAGGGATACTTCACCTTTCATCCTGAATAGGATAGCATTTCCCCCTTTAGGACTGCACACAAATCTTGCACACACATATTTTAGGAGTAGATGGCCTATGGCTAACAGTTTCATCTTGTGAACCAATTTCACCTTTATCTGGATCAGAAGGTCTTTCATGCACTTGTGCTTTGGTCCCTCATGCATGGATTTTTGCAATGCCCTCTATATGAGGCTGTTCTTGAATGAAACTGCAGCTAATCCAGAATGCAGCTGCATAATTAATTATTGGAATTCATATCATATCCATGCAGCAGTCTTGCTTTGGGAGCTGCAGTGGTTACCACTAAACTTTAAGAGATGCAATTCTGTTTATTGTCCATAATATAGAGTGTGTGATTATTTGAAAAATTGCCTGTTTTCTAAAGTACAGGTAGTCCTTGAATTATGAATGAAATAGAGCCTGCCCATTCAATTCATAACTCAAGGATTCGTAGGAGTGAATCTTGTACCCTGAACATGATTCACTCCCAGTTTTTGCCCATCCATTCGCTAATTTAATGTGTGGGTGAATGCGTGGCTCGTTAAGTGAACATGAGGTATCTCATGGAGGGGAAGGGCAGGGGGGCCCTAGTGATGGAACAGGCCACCTGCTTCAGACTACCCAACCACCCCACTAGGCCCAGAACGGATCTCCAGAAGCACATGGCTGCCGCCCATGATCTCCGTTCTGGGCCTCCAAGGCCTGGAGGAAGCCTCCGGGGCCCACAACAGACCTCCAGAGGTACTCAAAAGCTTTCCCCCACCTCTGGAAAAGGCTGACACCTGGATCAGGCCTCTGGAGGCCCGCAGAACCATCCCCCAGCCTCCTTTCCAGGTGACAGCAGCCTGGAAAAGGCCTCAGACTCCTGGATTGGGCCTCCGGACTTCCGTTCCTTTCTCTGTTGCAGAGAGCAGATCTCTGTTGTCATCACGCGAGATCAGTAGCGTGAGATCTTGCACCACTGATCAGGCCACATTCTCTGCGAACGCACTAAAGGCTTGGAGTAGCCAATAAAGCGAAGGATCTCTCGATCTTCGCAAGGTAAGTATCCCCAAGCCTAGTGCCTAGGGAGATCCGGGGAGGGGGGAGGGAGGGAATAACCAGGGTGAATGTTGCAGTGCCACTGTGGTCATTCATAAGGGTGAATGACTGCCAAGGTGCAACAACATTCATAATTTCGGGACTTTTTCATAAACACTGGGGGCGCTTATCATGTGACTTCGAACATTCCCTAAGGGAATGCTCGTAACTTGGGGATTACCTGTATCTTCCCAGTTAGTACAATTGAACAGAGTGGGAATCTTCCAGGTCATTCATTAAACACTACTATCTTATAGAACCCAAGAAGTGTGACATTTCTTTGTAGACTATACCTTATGGAATACCAACTCCTGAGATTTATCTGGCTTCTATCCTGGCTGTATTTAAAAGAGTCCTGAAAATCTAGTTCTTCCCCTAGTTGTTGGATTAGAGTGAGTGATGGGTCGAGTGTATTTTACCATTTAGAATGGGGGTTTTTTTCCAGACGTTTTTGGTTTTTAAATCTGTATTTTCTTACTATTTTCTTTGTACACTACCCAGGTTATCATACAATTGGGCAGGCATGTAAATTTAATAAAATAAATACATAAATAATCAAGTATGCAATGATGTCATAACACACTACCTTTTGGTATCATTATGACTCATAATGGATGCCTATGGCCTTAATTCCTAACTAATAATGTTCTTAAGAGCATCTCAAGCATCACAAAAGGCCTACCTTGAGTCTGTGGGAAATACGGAGCCAACAATTTCGCCCTTTTCTTCTCATATCCCTTCTGGGTAATATCTCCTAAAAGATATAAAGTAACAAAATGTCAGATGTAACATATCATAAATGCAGGATAGGATATTTAAAGTTAATATAGGTACATATGCAGCTATGGTCAACTGAACCAACCAATAATAATAATAAACTATTTTATTCAAGCCATTAGATAAAAATGAAATGATTACAAACTCTTCTAAAAACCGTTATTGGTATTCCACACCATTTCAACTACCATAAACTTTACAGATTTTTCATTTGTTTTGACAGGATATATATTTAACATCACTCATGACTATTAATTTATTCAAAGCAAGCTAGATGGCAGCAACATGCATTGGGAGATGTTATATAACATACACTAAAAACAAACTAATATACAAAATAGGTTACACAATGATTAATAGGTTACACAATGATTAATTAAATAAAGCTCTATGACACTGAACTGTTTGATATGCAGACAGAACCACATGGCTGTTGTGTTTTCATTCTAATTTTGTATTTTATCTGAATGTGTCTGTTCTTTAAGGAAGGCCAAATCCTCCACAAGACTACTGTTATTACTGCAGGACATACAAAGAGCTCCCTCACCCCTCTTACACCAAAAGAATCAAGACAGAAATTTTGAGCTTTTTCCTTGAACCCCCTCTTTTCCTTTGGAACCAAGCTGATGTTTACTTAATGGCTGTTGGATACTTTCTTCAAGGTCATCTTTGCATTCCTTTACAGAATGACAGGAAAAAATGTTGAAACGTGAAAGGATTAAGACAGAACAGAAACGATTGAACTGCCTTTGTAGATCTGTCATCGCCATTTTGTAACTGTACTACCAAAATATTATTTGTCAAGTATTCGCTATAACCGAGAGACTTGAGCACGGTCATCATTCTAATGGAAACTGAATCTAAATACCTAAATTTATGGCAAAGATATTGCTTCTATAGTCTTTTTGGTATAACAATATTATACTGATACTGCTGAATAAAAACCCAAGTTCCAAAAAGAAGCAGAGTACAAATCAGTAATAAATTAGGATTCTAGTCTAAGACACAGAGCAAAATTCATAATTGAATGAACTTTGCCTTTGAATTGTGGTTTGTTGCAAAAAATAAACTTTGGGATGGGTCTGCCTCATACTATGCCAAAATACCACCCCAGCAATTTTTCCTGCTATTATGAAAACCTACATAAATGTTACTTCCTGGTTTTATACTACCTTTTACAGATGATGTTTTATTTATTAAAGTATATGCTCAGATTTCTGGAAATATTACAATCCATAAAATAGAAAAATAATGACACATAATTAAAATACTTTAAAAGTGTAAAACAATTTCCATAATAAGTAGTGAAGCACTACTTCAAGGGACAATAGAGAAAAAACAAAATGTAGTTGTTGACACATGAATTAGGAAAAAAAGACTTTATCTGGGACTGAACAGTAAACACCCTGGTCTCCAGGATAAGGGCATTCTGATGTTAAATACCTCAATAGGGAAGGCCTTGTTCCTATGTAACAATATAATACACTTCCAAGCTGAGAACTACTGTCTCCAGAACATATTCAGATAAATACATTAGTGATAGAAATGCTGTACTGGAGGCTTAAACAATTTAAGGCCTTAAATGGCAAAACTAGTGAACTTCAGCACAGGAATTATCTTCTAAAGACCCTTCTAGTCATTATCTCCTGTAATTGTAAAAACTTAATTTACTTAGTAGCTGCAGTCCCTGCAATTCTTCTAGCCTTAGTGTTACATATTCTTCTAGATAGCAACCTCAAGGCAGCATTTAGTACTGCTTTGAAGTCATCTTCAAGGACAGGGCTTGAGGCCACATCAGTATCCTTGGGGAAGCTAACAAGCACAACGTAAATCAAGGAAGCAGGACTCAGAAAAGTTGTCTTTAATCTTCCTCCAGATCTATTGAACTACAATTTTCAGAATATACAATCTGATTATTATGATTTTACACTTTGAGTCAAGCCATTATACTATGTTGAAGGCTGTGTTTATTATGCTGAAGACTCTATCCAAAAAAAACAAGTGAACGTCTAATTGTATTGCTTTTGTTAATTTCCATTTTAAATTTTACTTTCTCCTCTAGAATTTAAATAACTACAAAACATTGCTATGCCATTTTATCTGTCTGGTTATCTATTCATTCATCTTCATAACTTTATTTTTTTTAATTATGAAAAGAATAACAGTAGTCCATTGTATTGTCAGTAAATGCCTTCACTAGAAGGTACAGAGATAAGGCAGCTTAAGAGCTATATCATCACCTTATTAGGTCTTGAACTCTTTCCAAATGCATTTCAGAATAGTATTTTTTATAATTGCTTTGGGTAATTTCTGTATTGTTCAGCTCAAAGCAGTTACCAACAGAATATTTTCCATAATCAATATCCCGTATAACATAAATTTTATATAGTGTCTCAGCTTCCATTTATTTCTTTATTTATACTTTATTTATACCAGCAGACCAGGTTTGAGACCTGAGCACCACATAACGGGGTGAGTTCTCATCCTCCCCCCGGCTACTAGTCCGAAAGCATGCAAATGCGAGTAGATAAATAGGTACCATTTTGGTGGGAAGGTAACAGTGCTCTGTGACATCATGCTGGCCTGGCCACATAACTGCAGAAATGTCTTCAGACAGTGCTGGTTCAATGGCCTTGAAATGGAAATGAGCACCCCCCCTATAGTCAGCAATAACTAGCAGGACTCCTTTACACACACACACACACACACACACACACACACACACACACACACACACACACACACACTACAAAGAGTCTGCAACATCCCACAATATTTTATCAATAAGCTCTGAAATCCAAATGGAATATCAGAACAATAATTTCATTTCACATAAAAGCAAAAGACACGTCAATCCTCACAAAATAAGATATGTAAGTACTCACATGAACTGTCACCAGTATTCTACAGACACTGTTATACATTATTGTTTTTTCATTTACAAAACAATCATTAACCAACAAACAATAAAAGAATGTGAAGTCCTAGCAGTACATGGGAAGAATTTAGTAAAGGAAGGGATAAAATACAGTTAGATAGATGCCTTTTATCCCAAAAATAAGACCTATTACAAAAATAAGCTCTAGTTTGATTTTTGCGTGTGCACCTAATATAAGCCCTACCCCCCAAAATAAACCTAGTTAAGACTCCACCCACTCCGTCCCACTGTCTGGTTGCACGAAGTAGAGTGAGGCACACACATAAAAAATCATTTGCATATGTCACCCCCGGCCTCCATTTTGCCAGCAGAGGCCTTTTCCTGAGGACCTCTGCATCCCAGAACGGAGCTCTGAGTTGACGCATGCATCACCCCCGGATCTCCATTTCGCAGGCAGAAGCCTTTTCTGCCGGCGAAACGGGGGCTGGAGGGCAACGCATCCATCAACCTGGAGCTCCATTCTGGGCTGCAGAGGCCTTTCCTGAAGGCTCTGCCAGCGAAACAGAGGTTGGGGGTGACGCACGCAAACAGTGGTGTGTGTCTGCAGAAGAAGTGGGCCGCACATGGGCTCCTGCTGGGTGGGACGTCAGTGCCACTGCCGCGAGACAGTGGGGGAAAAAAACATCCCCCGAAAATAAGACCTAATGCCTCTTTTAGAGGCAAAAAATATAAGGCTGGGTCTTATTTTCAGGAAAACACAATAGATTGCTCTGGCCATTTAAAGCCAGCCTATTGATTTAATACTGTTTAGAAATGTCCACTGAGTTTTATTGCTGAGTTTGGGGGAAAAAAGTTTAAGTAATATTGGAACTACATTCAAATACCACTTCTGTTATGAAGTCATCAGCAATCATACAAATGTATTTATAAAATAGAATTTATTTTTAAAAAATCTTCAATAGCCCTCTTTATTCCTAATGTCTTTAACAGAAAGGATTTATTTTTTTTCCAGAGTATTTTAAAAAGGGTCTGTGCAACAGAAATAGACTGGTATTAAATATGAGATCTCATCTTTCCACACATGTGTAGTTGTCATTTTAGGTCAGAGATAAAATGAAGATGCTATAACTGAAGGTTTTCCCTGCTTTGGAAATAAGCTATGAATGCCTAAATCCACATTTTTCCCCTATTATTATTTCTCAATGATTTTTCAGAATCTAACCCAATTTCCCTAAGGTAATGACGGAAGATGTAGAAACGAGACTACTTTAAAAACAGTCGCAAAAGAAATTATCAGCTGGTATACAAATTTTCCTATTTTTATCAAAAGTATACAAATATTATTATGATTACACTTCAGATTAATATGCATATGCAGCTGATCTTACTCATTTTAATGTAAGAAATAAAGAAAAGTGCAAGTCAATAAAAACAGAAACCAGAAAAAAGACAAAAACAAAAAAGTATTATGAAACACATAGAAAGCACTCTGGTTTTTAAACATAGCCTTATCTCTTGACCTCACAAAATAAACTTGGCCAACCCTGTTGTTACATCAATAAGCTAATTCATCAGGAGAGGGCAAAAGCATCTAATCAATCCATGATGAAACTGCCTTTAAAATAATAAATAATAAATAAAATAAGCCTTCTTGTTGCATCCCGTGCCCAATAATATATCCAAGGTTCTTCATATATTGATAAATATCAGATTTTCAGTATATAATTCAATGACAGAACAATACAGACAACATACCATACAAATCACAATTTGTAAATCATGTTATGAATACATTACATAAACCAGGATTATTAGAGTTTTCCAGAATCCTGGCTTATTTCAGTTCTCTTCAAGAGCAAATCAGAATTTGGGCACGTGGAATTTTTAATACGTTTCATATAATCTGACATTCTGTTAATAGCAAAATAACTGCATTTTTATTGAAGAACTTCTATCACTTTCCTCTCTCCAAGTTTCTAATTAGTTCATTATTCATGTACCAGGTCCATAATCATGTATTGTGCTAGCCCACTCACACATGCACACACGTAACTGTGATTCAGTGGGTTTATTAATATTCCCCTACAATTCCCTTCACCAAAAACCCAGAACTGTCCCAATGAAGTCCAGCCACAAGCAGACCAATACTAGTCCACAGAGCAATGGCCAATAAATTCACAAGGCACTTAAAGTTTCCCAATCAAAATAAACCCACCAGGCAAAATTAAACCCACAGTACAAAAGGGTTCACAAGGCATGATCTAAGTCAAGGCATAGTGTCAATCCAAAGCAAGGCAAGAATCACAATTACCAGAAAAAACACAACTAGGAAATGAACACATTGTTCCCAGCATCATTTCAATCTGGCTGCTTCTGGTGCAGCCCATCTCCTTGCAAGTAATCTGGCTGACCTTCTCTGTTCCTGCCTTTTCTCTACCTTACATGTCCTTGGATCAGGTGCAAAAGGCAGTTCTTTTTCTTCATCACTGACTGGCTGCAGCTCCATGCTTTCTCCACCTGAAGCCTCAGGTCTGTCCTGCTGCAGCTGTGCTTCAGCCAAGTCCCTCTCAGATTGCTGCTTGGAGCCATTGACCAAATCAATATGGATACATTCAACCAAATTTTTGTTTTTACTAAGGTTGAAATTGTACAATAAATCCACTATATTCCTTTTTCCCTCCTGTTTGGCTATTAGAATAGAGCTGGAAGGGACCTTGGAGATCTTCTAGTCCAGCCCCTCACTCAAGCAGGAGAACGTATACCATCTCAGACAAGTGACTGTCCAGTCTCTTCTTAAAAACTTCCAGTGATGGAGTACCCATGACTTCTGAATGCAAGCTGTTCCACTGGTAGTCCTCACTGTTAGGAAGTTTCTCCTTAATTCCAGGTTGCTCCTCTCTTTGATCAGTTTCCAACCATTGTTTCTTGTCCTGTCCTCTGGTGCTTTGGAGAATAATTTGAACCCCTCTTCTTTGTGGCAGCCACTCAAAAATACTTGAATGCTGCTATCATGACACGCCTATTTCTTCTTTTCTAGAGACTAGCCAAACCCAAGTATTGCAGCTGTTATTCATATGTTTTAGTCTCCAGGACTTGGATCATCTTAGTTGCTCTTCTCTGAACTTTTTCCAAGGTCTCAACATCTTTTTTGTAGTGTGGTGACCAAAATTGGTTGCAAAATTGTTTAAAAGAATCTCTTAACTGTGCTTCTTTCTCTTGACGCAAGTTCAAATTTTCTTCTTTTGATGGTATTTATGATTTTGAACTTGCACTGCAGATTTTTTTTCATGGCTTGACTTCCCACCCTAAGATATAACTGAATTTTCTAATTCGTCTTAAAGATATAACTGAATTTTCTAATTCATCTTAAGTGTCTGAAAGTTTGAAGATGTGAACAGAATGTTAATAACACAATGAATAATAGGCCAATGATATTTTTTTTTTGCTGGCAGACCTGAATAGTTCTAGCTTTAATGTAATGACAATAAACACTCTAATTTAAAATGTCTGTTTGATCTTTAATTCAGATTTTAATAGGTTATGCATTGTACAGAGGCTTTTTTTTCAATACCAATAAGGATTTATTCCCTTATTTATCCCATTCATCACATTTATATTCCATCCAGGAGCATACAATGGTGACATTCTCTCCAGCATTTTTCTGTTCAATAGCAATCCGGCAATGTAAATTGGATTAAGAAATATTATAGTGATCCTAGATGGCTAATGGAAAATTCGAACTTGGGCCTGTATTGCATTAATTCAACACCTTATCATTACACCATGCTAGTTTTCTCCATCCTCTATGGATTTTCATTCTACTTGAATTTCTGTTTTTAATTTTAGTCATAACAGGCATTTAATTTTTATTTAAGGCTATATGAAATGAATTACATATATCACTTAGAACTGTCAAAGCAGCCAGAAGAAATATGAGCTTGTTTGTCTTAATCATGTTAAGTTCTGAAATCCAGTTAGAGAAGAGCGCTTTGGGGGAAGGGAGGGGGGAGGGGGTTGTTCATCTATTTCCATAGTAAGAAGAATCTTATTGTGCACTCAAGGCAATTTCAGAGAGACCAGAAGCAACTCTGAAAATAACAGCTGCTGTGAAACACTTTGGCATTAGCTGGGCCCTGGCTGGTAAGTTTATTTTCTTCAAGGAAGATGTAAGTGAAAGCAGTAGGAGGCAATTCTTTATCTGGGTTTTTGACTGGCTGTTTGCTCATGGAAAAGGAATTCAGTGTAATGATACTAATTCTGCTGTGTGTGTAATATTTTTTGCCTTGCATTGTTAACCTCCTTCATACTTTTAAGATTAAAAAAAAGTACAAAAATTGAACTGTCAAAGTTGATATTCAACTATTATCATAATGTATTTATTGTTGGAGCTTCAAGCATAGCTGGGGAGTGACATATGGGAATTGCTCATTACTACCGGTAGTATAAATTAAAGGGTCTTTTGTTTTCAGTCCTTGAGAGAGGGCCTTGGCAACCTGCAGATCATAATCTCCATACAGCTCCTGGCAGGCTTCTCCGCAGCCAAGCAATGGCTTCCATGCATCTTCCTGCTGTCTCCACCGGTCTCCTAGTCAGCTGGTTGATGTACTCCTGGTAAGCGAGAGAAATAATCTGCAAGCACTCCTTAACAATCCATCCATTCAGCTGACTGCCAAGTTGTCCACAAATGTGAAGGCGTTAAAGGAATAATATTCCAGAGCAGTTCACCAAACAAACTTCTGGTGAGCTGCTGTGAAGCATCTTCCCTCGCTGTCAAAGGACTGCTGCATGAGAAGAGGGGGAAAAAAATCTCATCCCTCTCTTCAGGGTAATCTTGTTGAATGTGATTACTTTTCACTATAATGGGAGCCCAGAACAAGTAAGTAGGGAACAACTGACAGGGGGACACAGTATCCTATCTTTCTGTGTACAGAATCCCTGAGTTCGAGTACAAAACATCTCATGGTAAACATGGCAGAGAGGGTGGCAAGTTTGCAAACACAAGGCACTTGATGTGTAAGTACATAATGGAAGATTGAAATGGTTCAAGAATAAAAGATCAAGAAATACATGTCTGAGGTGAGGTGAGGTGAGCGAAGTGAGAAGTTTAAAGACAAAATGTATGAATCAATGTACAGACATAGTTTGCCAGGTTAGAAAGAAACAGAGAAATACTATAAATGTTATTTTCATAAAACAGATTTGACTATGCTTCCTTTACCCCCCCCCCAAAAAAATCTCATGCTTTTAATTTATGGCATGGGACCAGGATACTTACAGGACCGCCTTCTGCCACATACTTCTCTACGACCGGTGAAAGCGCACAGGGTCGGCCTCCTCCGGGTCCCGTCAGCGAAACAATGTCGTCTGGCGGGCCCTAGGGGGAGGGCTTTCTCTGTTGTGGCGCCCGCCCTCTGGAACCAACTGCCTCCTGAAGTCCGCGTTTCCCCGACTCTCCCGGCCTTCCGAAAGAATTTAAAAACCTACCTCTGCCGGCAGGCCTGGGGATGATTGTTGATTGTGGTGTGACTGATGAGTATGCATGGGGTTTTATTTTTAATGTTTTTTGTTCGGATTTAGTCAAAATTGTTTTATATATATGCTGTGAGCCGCTCCGAGTCCTCGGAGAGGAGCGGCATACAAATCCGAATAAATAAATAAATAAATAAACTCCCAGAATTCCTTAGCCAGCATGTTTGAAGACGCCTGAAAAAAAAGGGGTTATGGAGGTTTTTAAATAGGGGTTTTAAATGTTTTTAAGGGGTTCCAGGGAGGGGGGTGGCAAGATTAGTAATGGAGTAGGCCTGGGGGGAGGTCTACAGGATAGGGGAGGGTTAGGGGGAGGGAATAGGGAGGAGGAGAAACATGGGCCAGGCAACGGGTGGGACCGGAACCACGAGGGTGCGGATTATGGAGGGGGCAGAGGTGATTCTGTTCCCATTGGCTGTGTAAGTGGGAGGGGCAGATATGGCGGGAGCAGGGGGCCATATTCATTCATGGGAGCGTGTCCCCACTATCTTCGAGCGGTGCCGCGCTCCGACCCCCATGGCTCCACTTGTGATCTGGGTTGCTTGGAGCCAAAGGGCCCGGGCTGTAGGCTGGTATTGTGCAACGCCAGGTCTGTGGTAAATAAGGCCCCCTTGATACAAGACCTAATTATGGAGGGGGCCGCAGACCTGGTGGGTATTACGGAGACCTGGTTGGGTCCAGAGGGAGGTGTCCCTCAGGTGGAAATGTGCCCTCCGGGCTTCCTTGCATTTCACCAGCCGAGAGCTCAGGGCAGGGGTGGGGGAGTGGCGGTTGTGATTAGGGAAGGTCTCAGGCCAAGAGAGGTCACTGTTCCTCAGACGGCAGGCTGTGAATCCCTCCTTGTGAGGTGGGACCTTGGGGGTCCGAGGGCTGTGTTGCTCACGTACCTGGCTCCCTGCCACGTGTCAACCGCCCTGCCCGAGCTCCTGGGCGTCATCGCGGCAGTGGCGGTTGAGGTCCCCAGGCTGGTACTCATGGGTGACTTCAATCTGCCGTCTGCTAGCGAGGCGTCTGGGGAGGTTCAGGAGTTCATGGCTTCCATGACGGCCATGGACCTGACCCAGGTAATTCAAGGTCCCACTCACACGGTGGGAAACACGCTTGACCTGGTTTTTGTCTCTGGTCAGTGTTTGAGTGATCTGGATATGGGAAATATAGTTATTACTCCTCTGTCATGGTCCGATCACTCTCTCTTACGCTTGGACATTCCGACCGCCACACCCCGCCGCAGGGAGGTGGAACCAATTATTTGGTACCTCCCCAGGCGACTGATGGCACCCGACAGGTTCCAGATGGAGCTTGGGCCAATACCGGAGGCGTTTGCAGCAGATAGTGGATAGTCCGCGTTTCTCCAACTCTCCCGGCCTTCTGGAAAAACCTAAAGACTCATCTTTGCCGGCAAGCCTGGGGATGATTGTGGTTGATTGATGTATTGAATGTGTGTTTATTGGTTTTTAGATATTCTGTTTGGGTTTTTTATATTGTATTTTTTGTTATGTATATGTTGTTAGCCGCTCCGAGTCCCCTGGAGAGGAGCGGCATACAAACCCAAATAAAATAAATAAAATAAATAAAATAAATATGTCCTACTATTTTTACTCCTTTTCTCTACCCTACATTATGTTGCATATCCTGCCAGGGAATAGGGTAACTGGTATCCATGTATATTTGTACGGATTTACATTAGGAACAAGCAGTGCTTCGAAGCCAGTGTGGGCATGCATACTTTGCTACTTGGTGCCTCCTTAAAGAAGCTGGGTCTTTTCCTGGGCTTACCTGATTGTTATGGAATTCAAAGAAAATACATGTTTGAGATCAAGAGGCATTAAAAGCCTGGCTGCACCCACAAAGTACCTTTTTGCACCCTGTCAACGCTTTCTTACCTCAAACACCTATTTTCTAGATTTGTGCAGCTCCTATGTGAGCAGAGGAAATTACGTATCTTCTTTAAAAAGGTGTTGACAGGTACAGGAGAAATGCCCTCACTGTTAAGCATCTTTTCTGCATATCCCTTGTATGTATGTATGCATGCATGCATGCATGTGTGTAATTCTTAGACAAAATAGAAGTGGAGAATATTTTATTATCAATTTCCTCCAGTTTCTATTATTTCAGAGCAAATTTACTCAAAGTAAAAATAAAAAGGTTTTCTCTAAATACCTTTTTTCTTCTCAAACATCTAGCTATGAAAAATACACGTACATCGGGCCGAGCAGATTTCACTGCAAGGCAATGTCGGTTAATTGTCATCTACCAGACACCCAAAATAGTTCATGTTGTAATCTCTCAATCTGGAAGAGCCTTTTTATAAACCTCTATTGGTTGAACTTGTTATGGTCTACCAAGCCAACACTGATTTCCTGGTGATTACAGGACTTCAAGTCTCTGCACTTTTCTTGGCAACATTTTTAGATATAGTTTTCCCTTGCCTTCTTCCTAGAGCTGAAAAAGATGGCCAAAGGTCATCCAGTTGACTTTCATGCCTAAAGCAGGACTAGAACTCAGTGCTTCTGATCCAGCACCTATAACCACTACATCAAACTGGATCACCTGAAAAAAACCCCTCACAACTGTTTCTTTAGTTCCACAGCAAAACTGTTTAGTACGATTGATCTAAGCTTATTTTTCACTTCCATTCAGGAAATTATCCTTACGCTTTCCAATCTCGAAGCTCTGTTGTAAATTAAAGTATTTATTTATGTTGCTCAGAATAAAAGGTACAGACATTTAAAGAGCTCAGGACTATTGCTGATTACTGTCAGAGAAGCTAAAATAGCAAATAAATTTGCCAGGTCAGGTACTAAAATGTATGTGGAACTAAACAATTCGAGGAAAGGCCATTTTACCTGGTCTTAAAGAATTAAAAATGTGAACCATAGATTCTTATGAAAATTTCAAATAAATTCTTATAATCAAAGCAGCATTATTTCTGAAGTACAGGCTTCAACATAATAAATGTAGTCCTGTGCAGGGCACATTAGTCCTGGATTTGAGATCTCTAAATATCATAGCCTCATGTGATTTTAAACAATTCATTATCTCACAAACTTAGTTTGTCATTTGTAAAACAGGAACACCAAACAGCCTTAAAGAGACCGTGTGAATGAAAAAATATTACCAAGCATTTTGTTCATTTAAAAGTGATAAAACTGGATAGTCACCATCCAGCAAGTCAATGCTGTGTGAACTGTTAAAAAAAGCACATTACCCTACAATGGATACCTCTCAAATACCTACACCTTTCCATTTTTCCTCAGGGTAAATGCTGCTTAGCAACTAATGAATTACAAGTTATTAAACATTATATTAGAGCCAAACCCCTGCAGTCAAAGAAACCTACATGTCCAGGCCCAACATATGCCTATAGGTGAACACCAAATTCTCTACAACTTAAAAGAGTTGCTTTTCCACAACTGGAGCCAAAAATCCTTTTTAAACAGTGCTGTTCAGTCCTTTTAAGGTGGTAACCACAATTAATCTTGCTGCACTTTCACAATGAGAGCTTTTCAACTCTTCCCTCTCCCTTATCCTTATGGAATTAGAACAAGAAATAATTTACAATATAATAAATGAATAACTGCAACAATAAACAAATCACCCTCTTCAAGGATTGCATAAAGCAATTTCCAGAACAAAAGGGTCCAAATTATATCTGTGTGCTGGACAAGATAATTGTAACGGCTGCATTTCAAAAATTTAGAAATCCACATTTGAGCAGTCTTGTGCCATTGCTTTAATTGTGACAAACTGCTGGTAACCATAAAGAATGGTATAGCCAGACTAAAGTAAGCAAAACTAATAAACTTCCAGGAAAGCACAATCTCAGAAAAGAAAGCATCTAGAGCGGATCTAAAGTTGTTTCAAAGCCTTTGTTTGCTAACTGTTAGGGCTTATTTTGAAAAAGAAACGTAAAAAGATTGGCATCTACACAAAGCTATGCAATATGTACAATTATAAACCTGAATAGCAGGTTCCAAATACATTTTCAATTTATATAATATAAGCAAGTTTACACAATTAAGTCCAATATGGAATTTTGTTTTCTTGGGGTGATAATGCAATTTTTTTTCAGGCAGAAGTTGCAGTTTTTTTCAATATTCTGAACCAGAATATTATTTAAAGCAACAAAAGCATTATCACATAAGGAATGTGAAGTAAATTATTTTGGAAGCTTCTTCTACACTTTACAAGAACATAATGCAATAGATATGTTACTTTCTGGTTGTAACCAAATACTATTGCAATAGCCTAAGCTTGGAAAAGCAAAAAAAAAAAACTTATGTTTTTCTTTAAAACTTTTTTTTTTCTCAGAGCAGAGTTTATAATCCTTTATTCTTTTTGAGCACTTCGGATTGATTACTTCCTTAAGACTTTTTCTGAAAATTAAAATTGCTCACCTTATAAGCTCTCATAATTCTACAATGCAAGGAACATTGATAATAATTTATAGTCGCCTTGAGGCGAGATGGGTGGCAAATAAGTCTAATAAATAATTTAAGCTGAGAATTATTGAAAACACCAGCAAAATGAGCGGAATAACCCCTTTCACCATGAAAAAGTCCACTCGGTACCATAGGAAACACCTGAATTTAATTAAGCCCAGTATACCACTCCCTAAGCATACAAGTGTTAAGTCAGTAGTGGTTATTTGGATGAAGGGGGAAAAAAAATACTAAGGTGGCTGGAGTAACTAAGAGAATAAAAGAAAATTATTGTGACTTATTCAACTTGAGCTGTATGAATGCACCCATGTAGTTTCCTTGGCAGAAGCATGAAAATGGCTTTTTTTATATATATTACTTTATCATCTAACCTGCAGCACTAGTGTTCCTTCATGTTTCTCACCCCAGCACTAAACAGATTCAAACCTGCTTAGCTTTTTTGATATCAGGCAAGGTCAGGTATATATTATTAACTGCTCTGACATACAAATAAAAGTAAGTGTAAAATCAAGTCTATGGTGACAAGGCATGTTTCATAAATCCCAGGCAACCTACTTTGCTGGAAACCGGGAACTTCTGACAAATAAAAAGTTGATAATTCTTCCAGTAGAGGGTAAGAAAAACCTCAGCATGCTAGAAAATAAACTGTCTGTTTCCCCAGAATCATGATAAAATCAACAGGAAATATCAATTACAGCATTTCTCATTAAAAGTGAAAAAGTACATATATTGGTACATTTCAACCTGTTAAATGAACCGAAGGCTAGATGTAAAGGGGAGTAATTTCAGTAACACGACTCAGTTCACCATTTTATTAGTGCTAACATCCACTTACCAAATCACATTTCTAAATACATGCAGGAACTGCTGGTTAACATAGAATTGCCCATGAAAAAAGAAACTAATTTTCAAAATCAATAACATGAAAGTAATCTATTTTAAGTATTCCAGAAATGACAAACAAAATTTCTTTCTGTAAGCTCTGCTTAAGAATTTCATCTTTATCTACTCTACAGTGAGAGCAGGAAAGTTTTTCCCAGGTTTCTCTACACTAAATATTGCATTTAAAATGGTGTTAAACAAGTGTATTTTTAAAAATCAAAGTCACTGCTATGAACCCGTAGGCTCACCTTATGAAAGCATTTATTTAAGTACCTATATAATAAGAGAACATGTTAATGAAAGGGTAAGAGATAAATAAATACATTTTAATATAAACAAGTCTAAACATCTGAAATCACAGAATTAAAGATGTTAAAGGCAGAAAAATCAGGTTAAGAAAAAAATAATTTATATAACATAAATTATCTAATAAGAGCACAGTTTAAGCAAATTTACTAAGTTAGTAAGTTATACAAGTTTCATTTAAAACCACGAATAACAGTCATAACCATCTTGAACTGCCCAAATCATTTCAGCTAACAATCTGTCCTTTGTTCACCCCATAGTGCACTGGCATTATGTAATAGTAATCTCAAAGACTATTGGCAGTGATTGATACTGAAGACAATGTTCCAATTTCATCTGCGTATGCATTTCATCAATTTTGGTTTCAGGTGAGCCACTAGGAAACACACTTAAGGGGGTAAAAAGAGAAAATATCATGAAAATACTTATTGTAATTGTGATTACACAATTTCCACAGCTTATTTATTTAATTTAATATTTCCAAATTATGATTCATAATTGATTATGTGCCATCAAGTCAGTGTCAACTCTTAGTAATCACACAGATAATTTTTCTTCCCCTAAAGTTGTTCTTTAGGTTTTCCAATGAGGCATCCATCAACACCATAACAGAGTTCACCTATCTTGATGCTGATCCTCTTTTTCTCTTCCCTTCCATCTTTCCAATCAATGAGCCTTCTCAGAGAGTTAGGTCTTTGTGTAATGGGTCCGAAGTAGGGCACTACATGGCAGACTAGCTCCAGATTGGCAAAGGGGCATTTGACTGGGGGGGGGAGTGAGAAATGGGGGATGGTCTTCCTTAACTCTGGATTCTCTTCTCTTCTTGGCAATTCCCACTGTTTGCTTTCTTCTGTTTCTTCGTCTTGGGCAGTCTCTTTTCCAATTCATCCTTAACAACTGTTTTACATTGGTTCCTTAGTTTCTTGGTTACCCATCACTGATGTTCAGGATGTCAAAATGATTTATGATATTCTCCTTGAAAACAGTGGTCATCTTGTAGAAACTGCTTGGCTTTCTTCTCCTTCTTTAGCTTAACACAGAGATTGCACATGACCAACTCTGTGATCTGTTCCAAGTCAGCACCTAGTCATGTCTTTGATGCCATAACTGAGCTCCTCTGCTTCCTTTTAGCAATAATAGTTAATTTGATTTGTATGTATTTCATCTGATTATATCAATGTATACGGGGATCATTTTGGTTGTTTGTAAGTAATGTTCGCTATGAAGAAAGTAGTGGAAATGTTCCTGCTTCATTTTGGCTTCCTAAGCCAAACAATACAACTACATTTTCCAACTTTGGTATCCAATCACAAACAGCACGTTTTGTTTGCATGAACTATTGACTCCTTTGTTTTTCATGCCCTGAATAATAAACAGTGTAATATTCTATCTGAAAGTATCCAATCCTGGTCTATCTCAATTTGCTAATTCCTAAGATATCCATTTGTACTTATTTCATCTTTTATTGTGTTCATTGTACTGAGCGTCCCCATGTTCATGCTTGTTACATTCCACATTCCCACTGTAATTCTGTCTTTGCAGCTTTGGTTTTTTTTATTTTTTGGTGCATGGCAACATCAGCAAGTATCTGTCTGACAGTCATTAATCTAGCCACGTCATAAACACCTTGAGTAGTCTGAAAGATTCTCCGCTCTTTCTCAGTAGCATACTGTGTGCCATTTCATTTGAGGAGCTTTTATCTAGCACAGCGGTTCTCAACCTGTGGGTCGCGACCCAATTTGGGGTCGAACGACCATTTCACGGGGGTCGTCAAACAACGCAGTCCGTCATTTTTTCCCCTTTTCCTTAGCTGTGCTACTCCCTCTTATTCTATTGGCTTTTGAAAGCCAATAGGAATTGTCCAGGCTGTCTCTGCCCTGCTGAGCCCGCCAAAAGTTCCAGTCTGCAAACGGTGCTGTAAGTTGTCTGCAGCGAAGGCGAGCTGTCTGGAAGTTTCCACCCCTCCCTGCTGAGTAACTACTAAAAATGTAAGTAAAAGAGGGCCAGGGATGGGAGGTGGGAGGCTGGCGGGCACAGGGAGGGTTGCTGGCACGCTTGGGGCCCAGCGGGTGCCTTACCTCCCTTGGGCCGGGCCAGCTGGTGGCCCAGCCGGTGGTCGCCCTGCACCGTTGCTGCCCCTTGCCAGCTACGCCTCGGCCAGTGCAGGGGGCGGCACCACGCATGCGTGGCGCTCCCGGGCAGGGAAAGTCCTTGACTTATGACCGGTTGGGAAGTCCTCGACTTACAACCTGTTGGGAAGTCCTCGACTTACGACTGGTTGGGAAGTCCTCGACTTATGACTGGTTGGGGGGTTCACGGCATTGTGACAGCCTGTCACCCAATCACAGACTAGGTCCGAAATTTAGCTCCGCCTCCTGGCTTCCTCCCCAGTTTTTGACAGGCGAAGCTCCTCCTCAGGTCGGACCGTGTAGCTCCCTCTCAGCGTCCTGTAAGAGAATTCCTGCCTAGACAAGTTAGAGGAGGGTGTGGATTCTCCATCCCCCCATGCTGAGAAAAGGCGTTCAGGTAAGTCCAACGCTTCTTCTCCAGCATGGGTGGATTCCGAATCCACCAATGGGACGTACCCAAGCCCTCATGAGTCCCCTTGGGTGGGAGTCTAGGCTATCTCTTACTAGGACTCCACTATCTGCTGCAAACTCCTCCTGCCAAACGAACCTTCAGCTGCAGCAAATTGGTCTATCTTGTAGTTCCTAACAAAGGAGGACGGAGAGGCCCACGTGGCCGCTCTGCAAATTTCCTCCAGCGGTGCCTGCGTGCGCCAAGCTGCCGATGTGGCCGTGCTCCTTGTGGAGTGAGCTGTAATGTTGCTTGGTACCTGCAGGTCCAATGACTCATAGGCCTTGGCTATGCATGCCCTGATCCATCTTCCAATGGTCGAAGAGGAAATCTTCAGGCCCCTGGAAGAGGGATGATAGGAGACGAATAGCACGTCTAAAGTGTGCCACTGTCTTTCCAGACGGTGTGTGGGATTTGGACAAAAATCCGGAAGGATCAGTTCCTGAGCCCTGTGGAACCATGTGTTGACCTTGGGAATGAATGTTGGGTCAAGCCTCAGGATCACCCTGCCCTCTGCGAACGTGAGCAGGTCCGGACAAACCGACAAGGCCCCCAACTCGGAAATCCGTCTCGCCAAGGTGATTGCCACAAGAAATGCCACCTTCAGCGTCAGAAAACGGAGTGAGCTGGTCCCCAGTGGTTCGAACGGAGCCGCAGTTAGGGCCTGTAGTACCCTGTGTAGGTCCCAGGATGGGAAACGGTGAACTGCTGGCGGCCGTCTGAAGGCGGCCCCTTTTAGGAATGCACTCACCGCCGGGTGTTGAGACAGGGTTCCCCGATCCTCACAGACCAGGACCGTCTGTAGGGCTGCTACCTGTCTACGGATGGTGTTGATCGCTAGCCCCCTGTCCATGCCCTCCCACAGGTACTGGAGGCATACACTCCTGGCATTCTTTACTCATTCTCCTGCCGTGATGAGGCAGGACAACAAAAGCTGGGTAAAGGAGAGTTGTCTATAAAAATAGTTTTATTTAAAAACAGACATTAAGCAAAAACAATAATGCAACCAATAAAAACAATCACATTATAACATTCAGAGCATTTAATTGTATATTGTATAGATTCTACATCTAGATTTGACTCTGACAGGAATCCAAATTTTACCCACTTCAATTGAATAATCTTAATGTATCAGAATTCAATAACTGAAAGCTAGATTAAATTAAAACAAAATCCAAGCAATTTTCAAAAGAATACAGTATAAAATGTGGGCAGTATACCTTCATTCCCACCTAATACTGAGCTGTTACATTACACTGAATTATAATAATAATGTGTAAATTTATCTATTGTGATTCTTTAAATAGGTCTCCATATCAAAATATACTTCCCCAAAATGCAGCCACAAGATGAGTCAACACTGCAGTTTCCAAACTTTCCAAAGAAATATATACAGATACATTTACAACTTATCATAAATTAGGTGTGATTTTTAATTAGTGTGGCAGTGAAACAAGTATTCCTCATCATTTGGACTCTTATAAACCTCTTATATAAAGTAACTGCTGGGGAAAAGGGTTTCAAATCTAGATAAAGCTAACCACGTGTCTAATATCCATCAAGAACAAACTTATCTGCATGTACAATATCCACTTTCTCAAACTGATCAGTTCTACTCCCATAGAGTATAATAATAATAGTAATAATAATAATAATAATAATAATAATAATAATAATAATAATAATAATAATAAAGTTGGAAGGGACCTTGGAGGTCATCTGGTCCAACCCCCTACTCAGGCAGGAGACCCTATACCAGGGGTAGGCAACCTCGGCTCTTTTATGACTCATGGACTTCAACTCCCAGAATTCCTGAGTTAGCATAGCTGACTCAAGAATTCTAGGAGTTGAAGTCCATGAGTCATAAAAGAGCCAAGGTTGCCTACCCCTGCCCTATACCATTTCAGTAGTATTAATTAATATTTACCTATAATCTGCCTCTCAAGGAATCCTATTTGCGTAACTTGCCTATCTTCATCACCACCCCACCTCAATATATTTAAGTCCTATATCAGTCAAGTCACGCCATGCATCCTTAATAGATGTAATAACTGAAGCTTTTGACAGCTGATGCCTTAAAATGATTGTTTTCAAAAGATGCTGCCAAATGGGGGGGACTTCCGGTTCCGGTTGCGCCGTACAGAGCCGTTCCTAGGGAGCTCCAAGACAGGGATCAGTTTTTCGGCTGTTTCCCAGCCGCCTGGAGCGTCGGAGGCCGGGAGAGACTCACAGACGACAGCGGAATCCCCGACGAACCGGAGGAGGCAAAGAACGCGGCAGGAAAGCCAGAGGGGACGCAAGCCGGAGACGGAGAGGCCGGCTGCGGCCAGCCCGAAGACACGAGGAGCTGGCACAAGCAATGGAGGCGAGGGAAGAAGAAACAAGGAAGCAGTAAGGAAGGAGAAGGCGGGGGAAGACCCAAGAAAGAAGTACCCTGGACAGCCGAGGGACTTGGTGAGTGAACTGGAGCCCCAGGGGTACAGCAGCGGCCAGAACTTAATAGGGAGGAAGGAGGGAGAAGGAGAGAAAGGAGAGCGACGGAGGGGAGACGGAAGACAGGAGAACGACCTGGGACGCTGTAAGGGGAAGGCTGAAGGGATTTGGAACCAAAAGCGGGCAGAATACAGCAGAACGTGGTCTGGGAAAGAAAGTAAAGAAGGGCAAGAAGGAGCCAGAAAAGTGCGAAGGGAAGAGATAGGCTGGCAGATTATAGCGTGGAGGAAACCAAGGCAAAGCTACTGAACTGGCTCCCTGATCACAGAACTGCCTGAATAGTGACTCTTAGCCCTGAACTGCTTGAATCCTGAGCTTTCTCCCTGAAAGATCAAAATACTGGATCATCATCAGAACACAGTCTGGTGATTAATTTGGTTTAATTTGAAAATCAAAGAAAAGCCTGGCCAACAGGAGGCTGAGCTCAAGATGGCCACCAAGCAGACCAAACTGATACCCCCAAAGGGAGCTGCACCCTCCCCAGCTCAGCTTCCTAAAACACCAGGGAATAATCTATCTGCCCTCCCATCCTCCCACATACCTACAGGCCCCCAGACCCCCCCACTTAGCCTAATTGTTTAAAGACAGCAAAGACATGGAATAATACTTATATCAATGGGCAGTCAGTTCATAGTTGGAAATTGATTAAAGATTGAAATTCTGGGTATGAATTATATCTCCACTTTGTTTTTGTATAGTTTTCTTTTGATCTTTTTTGTTTTTTTTTTACCTTTTTCTGTCTGTTAAAATATAAAATTAATAATAAAACTGTATATTTAAAATAAAATAAAAAAAAGATGCTGCCAAATGTTTTCTGCAATCATACATCCATGATTGCACCAGTGATACATTGCTAATTCTCTCATTCTTTCCTCATATCGCATAAAATCATGTATTTTAATGGGTTCGTCTTCTATGTGTAGGTCTGAATAAATAAACTATATAACTGAACAAACAGACCTTCTCAGCAGATACACACATCAGTCACCATTTTCGTTCATTATGTGGTCTCCTAATGGCCCATTGGATTTGTAGTCTCTTGTCTTCTTCCAACCCATCTAATCAGGTCACTTAAAAGAATATTCCACCATCATGTCAAATGCACTCATTCAGAATGTGGCACGATTTTCTCCCAAACCTGTGCATGATTCTTCCTTTATTTCCTTTCGCTAGAGCATAGCATGCAGCTATCATCAACTATGGATCTTACTTCCACATACATTCACACCAATTCATATTATATAATATACATTTTAGCTTTGTTTTCATATCCATTGATTCATACATACATACTGTACATACATTTATACAGCTGCCAATTTCAAATACATGTCTCTTGGCAGCTAACAATTATAAAAAGCAAGATAGAACATTATAACGAAGCAATTATACATACACAGAGTGAAACCTATACCTTTACTTTCAGCAATGTCATTCCATAAGATCAAATTATGCATTATTCTGATTAACTTTGGTCAATCAAGCTTTTCACATTGCAAATATAAAAAAGAGAGTAAATTAGTAGATTTTGTTAAACCCATGTGCTGTGCAGGTAATACAGTCTACATGTCTATAAGCATTATTAGCATCAGCATTAACTTTAGTGAGGTTAGAGACTGCTTAAGCCTAGATTTGAATACATTCTTTTAGCTGCTGTATGTTTAACCAACCTGGCCTTGCTAAGTCTAGCAGATAATGTTAAGTTAAACTGAATAAAAAACCCAACAGATAAGTTTATTTCCTCTCTCCTAGCTCTTGCAATTTCACTAGATTTTGAACATAACAGTTATTAAGCATGAAGTTATATAATCCAAGCCTCTCAAGAGAGATGAGCTTAGTCCTTTATCTAGGGAATTTGAGAGTAATTTTATCCTAGACTCTCCTATCTCTATTGCTACAGCTGAAGCACTGCAGATTCTAAGTTGTCCCAATTCAATATTTTGCCTTTGGCATTGCCGTGAGGCATCAACCAAAATATTACTTATTTACAATGTGTTTGTCTTTGCAAGTAAGAAAAGGTAGACTAGGATTGTGAAATATTTACATTCAATTTTGGAAAAGGTATGCTGAAAAATGAACATTAAATAAAGCCTAATTATTTGAGAACCACCTGTCTCCCATAATAACTGCCCAGACGATCTGATCAGGCAGGGTTGGCATATTCTGTGTTCTTTTAATTAAACAATGCTATCTATTGGGACCCTGGAAGTGCATCTTCTCTACAGCAGCACTTGCCTTATGCAATGAAGTTTCCCCTGAGATTCAAACAGCCCCCACCCTACGGGATTTTGCCCCCAAAGACCTAGTTCTTTGCCCAGGTCTTTGGCAAGCATGCTTGAAGCTTCTTTTTTCTCTGGTTTTGTTTCTATCCAGTTTTGTCATTTCTGCCATCTTTATTCTTTTGATTTTTGTTCTTTCTTGTTTCTATCCAGTTTTGTCATTTCTGTCATCTTTATTCTTTTGATTTTTGTTCTTTCTTGTTTTTAAGCAATTTGTAAACAGAATATAAATTTAATAAATAAATAAAGCTGCTTCTTTTCCAGGATAACATGGCTACTGCATAAGCCTTCCACACAACAGCTGGAAAAAGGTACGTCTGCTATAATGAATTATAGATAGATCCTGCATTTTTAATCTTGCATGTTTTGAAGAGCTTTCTCCAAATCAAATCCAAAACAGCAAATCATGTTCTTTTATACTTTTATAAGACCGCTGGGGTCCACTGGGGTCCACTGGAATCCACTGTTCTGTAATACAGGATGTGACAAATGTTTTTATTCTATGGGAACTGTCAGTTTTAAGAAAACGCCTGGCATCCTTGATCAAGAGTCAAAGTACCAGCAATAAAAAAAAATTGACCATATTTAAGTGCACTTAAAAAATGTTACATGGAAAAGAGTTTGAAAAAGTGCTGTAGGACACACTAGGTAGGGAAAATGCCAAGTCTTTTCTTCCTATAAAGCGGTGGTGGCGAACCTATGGCACGCGTGCCAGAAGCGGCAATCAGAGCCCTCTCTGTGGGTACGTGTGCCATGGTCCGGAGATGGCAACCGTCCCTCTTCAACCAGCTGCCCGCTAACTCGCCGAGGTCCCACGTGGCCGGATGTATCCCAGCACGGCTGGTTTCCCTCCCCCCGTCCCATCCCTCCTGGCCTCGCATGCTCTCCTTTTCCCGGGCACGACCCACTGCATCGCCTCCTCAGCTGTCAGGTGTCTGTCCAGCTCAGAGGTGGCTTCTCTGAACTTCTGGTGGCAGGCTGAGGAGGCCCAGAGTGGCCTGGTCGAGGGGCTGGCAGGCTGTGGCTGCTGACAGACACTGTTGATCCCTTGCGCTTGCTGGCCTCCGTGTGCAGGGGCTGATGGTGTCAGGCAGCAGCTGCCCCGGTGCCTGCCTCGCCCTGAGACAATGGCACCCCAGCCCTGCCTTGCTTTGCCTCACCCTGCAGGACGAGCCTCCTGCCCACTGCCCCACCTGCCACAGACCACCTAGATCTTCCCGAACCCTGCCTGGCGCACAGGCATCCCTCCCCATGAGCAACGTTGAGGTGACCATGCCCACCTTGGCCACACCCACCCAGTCTGCCATGACCACCACAGGCATGCCCACCCAGTGGGCCACCCCACCTGCCACCCGATGATAAATAAATGGGTTTTGGGTTGCAGTTTGGGCACTCGGTCTCTAAAAGGTTTGCCATCACTGCTATAAGGTAAAGTTTTTTTCTGTCCAGTTGTGTCCAACTCTAGGGGATGGTGCTCATCTCTGTTTCTTAGCCGAAGGAGCCAGTGTTGTCCGAAGAGTTTTCTGTGGCCATGTAGTCAGCATGATTATACCCTGAAGTGCATGTAATGCTGTTGTTACCTTCCTACCGATGTAGTACATATAGTCCTTGAATGGTCACTAGATGAATGACTGTAAGTTGAGGACTACCTGCAACAATCTATCTGCTTGCATTTGCATACTTTTTGAACTACTAGATTGGCAGGAGCTACAGCAAGAACAGGAACTCACCCCATCACATGGTGCTTGGGTCCCGAACTGCCAACTTTCCAGTCAACAAACCCAGCATCTTAACTGTTAGGCTATCTAATTTTCTTCCTATAGCTTCCTGTAAAGAACCATGGAATATTTCTGAATGATATAGGCTGGATTATCTGTGGACACAGGACCTATAAAAAATTTTATGCTCACCCTGAATGTCAGAAATGTCAAAATTAAGAAAAGAAATACACAAACTTCCTGACAGTGAGGACAATCAACCAGTGGAGCAGCTTGCCCTCAGAAACTGTGGGCGCTCCATCACTGGACTAGAAAACCTCCAAGGTCCCTTCCAGCTCTATTTCTATTTCTATCCTATTCCTATTTTGTATTGTATGTGTATCATGATGATTATACAACGCATACAATACAAATATTCTTGGAAGAGAGAAAAAATTATCACTTATGTATCCAGATATGCAACCTAAGTGTTGGAGATGTGAATCGATGGATGCTACTTATTTTCATATTTGGTGGACTTGCAAAAAAATCAAGGCTTTTTGGATAAAAATTTGGTGGATTCTCCAAAATATATTGAAAAAGCGTATAGAATTTTCACCACAGTTATTTTTGTTAGGCATTACAAAAGACTGTACCACCATAGAGACTAAGTTGATTTTGAACTTGATTACTGCAGCAAGATTACTGGTGGGACAATATTGGAAGACATCTGAGTTACCATCTATCGAAGAATGGACATTAAAAGTGGTTAATTTGGCGGAAATGGCTAAGATATCTGCATACTTGAAGAATCATTCAAGTGAAGAATTTGTGATGGATTGGAAAAAATGGACAGACTATATACAAAAGAAATATCAACTGAAGAAATTACATTTGGTATATAGTTAAACAGTTATATAATAAGTAGTTTAGTGGGGTTTCTTGCGTTTTTACCCTGTATTCACTCTGGTAAGCCGGGGGGGAGGTGGGAGGGTGCTAATAATTGTTATATTATGTTTTCTCAACGGTAATTGGGGTTTAGATGAGAGTACGTATTTATTTATAGGTATTAAGAGGTTGCTCGGGAGGCCTCTGGGCACCACATTGGATGGGAAAAGGAAGGAGAGTGAAGGTGAGGCAAGTAGGAAGAGGGTAAGAGGGAGAAGATAGGGGATAGAGGTGAGCGGAGGGGAAAGTAGAGAAAGGGAAAAGTAGGTAGTTAGATGGAAAGATGAGGGGGATGGTGTAGGTTTAGGAGGATGTGGTGGGGGGGTACCGAGCACTTACTTTGATTGTATGGTAAAAAAAAAATTTTAAATGATTGTTACCAGTTGAGTTATTTTTTTTTTGTAAAAAATTTGTAAAAAAAAATTAATAAAAATATTCCTTAAAAAAAAAAAACCAAATATTCTTGGAAGCTAAGATTAGGAAAATGTCCAGGTCCGACACTTCATTCTGGCCCTATGCTGAAGATGTCAAGAAAATTCATCTAAGTAGAGGGAGAATTGGTCAACACATTTTTTTCTCATATCTCCTTCCTCTAGTACAGTGACGGCGAACCTTTTAGAGACCGAGTGCCCAAACTGCAACCCAAAACCCACTTATGCATCATCGGGTGCCAGGTGGGTGTGGCCCATTGCAAGGGTGTGGCCCATTGGCTGGGTGTGGCCCATTGGCTGGGTATGGCCCACTGCAAGGGTGTGGCCCATTGGGTGGGCGTGGCTGTAGTGGTAACGGCAAACTGGGTGGGACTAAAAAGTTCAATCAATCAATTCCAACTTTGTAAGATTTTTTTTTTGCCCGCGAGAAATTGAAATTGACTGATTGAACCTTTTTTTTTTTTTTGCACACTGCAGCGGAGGCCTAAAGCGAAAAGGTTTTATAAAACCCAGCTGAAGGCCTAGGACTGGGGCGACAGCGCGCGTGCCCACAGAGAGGGCTCTGAGTGCCACCTCTGGCACCCGTGCCATAGGTTCGCCACTACTGGTCTAGTAGATGCTTCTAATAAATCCCACAAAAATATTACAAATACATCCCCTTTCTCACAATTTCTCTACATTGTTTTTATTTAAATGGAAATTGTTTCACTACAGTTTCCTCTCCACTAACTCTGTTAAAATATTAAATTTTAACATAATATGGTGTTAATATTTCTCATATATTTTTTTAAAATATATATATGTAATTTTCTGAATACACAAAAAAGATATTATGCTTAAATTGTAGATATACAAATGCAAATATAAGCACACCTTTATATTTATATTTTATTGAAACATATTAAGTTTGTAGTTGGTGAAGAAATGGGATTCCTATCTAATTGTTTTGTATGAATATTCCATAATATACTCTTATACTAATTACACATATACAATTTCCGAGATTAAGCCCCTAACAGCTGCTCTAGATTCTCACAAAGCGTATTAATCAGATTTATTGAAAGGAGAAAAGAGATTAGGTTACAAAATCTTAGAAATTTGATATGTGTAATTTAGTATTCCATTTACTAATAAGTTTGTTGGGGCTGGAATTTTTTGTTTTTCTTGTTTTTTTTAATATAATTTAAATTTTATTACACATTGTAAGAAAGGAAAAAAAGAAAACAAAATACAAGGGGGGAGAGAAGAGGCAAAAAAGCCAAAGAAAACACAAAATGTATAATTTACAAAACATCACATGAAGTGTGTTAATACCACTTTACAATGCCTTGGTAAGGCCACACTTGCAATACTGCATCCAGTTTTGGTCACCGCAATGTAAAAAAGATGCTGAGACTCTAGAAAGAGTACAGAGAAGAGCAACAAAGATGATTAGGGGACTGGAGACTAAAGCATATAAGGAACGGTTGCTGGAATTGGGTATGTCTAGTTTAATGAAGAGAAGGATGAGGGGTGACATGATAGCTGTGTTCCAATATCTCTGGGGCTGCCACAAAGAAGAGGGAGTCAAGCTATTCCCCAAAGCGCCTGAAGACAGGACAAGAAGCAACGGATGGAAATTAATCAAGGAGAGAAGCAACCTAGAACTAAGGAGAAACTTCCTGACAGTTAGAACAATTAACCAGTGGAACAACCTGCCTCCAGAAGTGGTGAATGCTCCAACACTGGAAGTTTTCAAAAAGAGACTGGACAGCCATTTGTCTGAAATGGTATAGGGTTTCCTGCCTGAGCAGGGGGTTGGACTAGATGACCTCCAAGGTCCCTTCCAACTTTATTATTATTATTATTATTATTATTATTATTATTATTATTATTATTATTATTAACAGAATTAATTTTTCAATATATAACTAATTGGGTTTACATACTGAATATCTGACATTATTTCAAAAACTGAATGTCATTGTTGAAATCCAATTATATATGATTAGCAGTAATCAACACAATATAAATTATAAAAAATATTAATTTCTGACCAAATAGTGAAAGATTTATTCTTAGTTAAGGATACTTGAAAATCAGAATATTAAACCTTTATGTCAAGAGAAGCCTAAATTTCAGCTGTGATTTAAAACCATAAATGGAATTGATTTAAAATGGGTTTCAAGTTAATTTAAATTGTTTCACACTTATTTTGCTACTTTCTTTTTCAATATGGGAAGAATGTTCAGATACTTTGGCCCTGTAGCAGTTTGCAAATCACCACGCACGAGTCTGAGATAGAGCGTTGTCTTACCTGAACGCTTCTTCTCAGCATGGGGATGAAGAATCCACAGAGGATGGGTTCGTATCCAGCTTTGCTGCCCGTAGACTAGGACCAAATTCCTTAGCTCCGCCTCCAACCGGGACTTCCTGTCCTCCCAACCGGGCTTCCTGTCTCCCAGTTTTTTCACCGGCGAAGCTCTTTCAACGTAGTTTGGTCCTCGTGGCTCCTGTTCATATTCCTGTAACTCAAAATCTGCCTAGACTGTTAGCGGAGGGTGTGTGGATTCTTCATCCCCATGCTGAGAAGAAGCGTTCAGGTAAGACAACGCTCTTTCTCCAGCATGTGGATTACGAATCCACAGAGGATGGGACATACCCAAGCCCTCCCATGTCCCCCGGGTGGGAGTCTAGGCTGAGGTCTCATTTGAAACAATGACCTGCTGCAGCGATCGTCTCCCGAAGGAGGCCCCAGCCGCAGCGAAACGATCTATCCTGTAACTTCTAATGAAGGAAACCGGGGACGCCCATGTTGCCGCCCTACAAATCTCCTCCACCGGTGCCTGCGTGTGCCAGGCCGCTGATGTGGCCGCACTCCTGGTGGAGTGTGCCGTTATCCCTGTCGGAACCTGCAAAGACTGTGCCCCGTAAGCTTCTGCTATGCACGCCCTGATCCACCTGCCAATGGTTGAGGAAGAAACCCTGTGACCCATAGTCGCTGGTTGGAAGGAGACAAATAGTGACTCCGATTTCCGAAAGGCAGATGTCCTTTTGGTATAAATGAGTAAGGCCCTGCGCACATCTAAGTTGTGCCATCGCCGTTCCCGTGGATCAGAGGGATTTGGACAGAAACTTGGTAATGCTATCTCCTGGGCTCTGTGAAACCAGGAGTTGACCTTTGGGATGAAGGCCGGATCTAGGCGTAAGGTGACAGTGTCCTCTGAAATGATCATCAGGTCCGCTCGGACCGAGAGAGCTCCCAACTCCGAGATCCGCCTAGCCGATGTGATGGCCACCAGGAATGCTACCTTCCACGTCAAATGACGGAGTGAGCAAAGTCTCAGTGGTTCGAACGGAACAGATGTTAGGGCCTGGAGTACCTTGGGCAAATCCCAGGACGGGTAACGGTGTACCACCGGAGGTCGTACTGTGGCTACCCCTTTCATGAAGGCTTTTACTGCCGGATGCTGTGATAATGACTCCCTGCTGTCGCAGGAGATCACGGTTTGAATGGCTGCCACCTGTCTGCGAATAGTGTTAAGGGCTAGGCCCTTCTTAACCCCTTCTACCAGGTAATCTATGACGATGGGAATGGTCGCCGTTAAGGGGTCTACCTTTTGCTTGCCGCACCAGCTTACAAAGCTCCTCCACGTTGCCTCATACACTCTGTTAGTGGAAGGCCGGCGGGCAGCCTGGATGATCTCTATGGCGTCCCTCGAGAAGGACTGCTTTGCTAGTCCCTCCCTCTCAAGTGCCAAGCGGCTAACTGTAACCATTGTGGGTCTGGGTGTTGCAGCTTCCCCTGACTGAGTGACACCTGGTGGGGAGGTATTATCCAGGCTGGTGAAATTGACAGGTCCACCAGGTCTGCGAACCAAGGCCGGCGTGGCCAATGTGGGGCAACTAGGATCACTTCCGCTCCCTCTAGGATGATCTTGCGGATGACTGCCTGTATCAACGGAGGAGGAGGGAATGCGTACATCAGCCCCTGGGGCCACCTGCACCTGAGGGCATCCGTTCCCTCTGCTCCCCAGGTCGGAAACCTGGACATGAAGCGGGGGAGCTGCTTGTTCATGTGAGACGCGAACAGATCTACTAGTGGCCGCCCGAACCTGTTCGAGATGGCCTCGAACAGGCTCGGGTCCAGTTTCCACTCTGCTTGATTCACCGTGGCTCTGCTCAGTGAATCTGCTTGGCTGTTCGCCTCCCCCGATATGTGCTCTGCCTTTATTGACCCTAGATGCGCCTCTGCCCAAAGTCCCAGTTCTCGTGCCTCCTTCATGAGAACTGAGGATTTGGTCCCTCCCTGCTTGTTCACGTGCGCTTTGGCAGTTACGTTGTCCGTTAGGACTAGCACGTGCCTCCCCTCCAGGTAGGGAGCGAACTGTAGGAGGGCTAAGTGGATCGCTCTTAGTTCGAGCCAGTTGATGCTGAGGCCCCGGTCCCTGTGTGTCCATCTGCCCTGAGCTATCTGGTCCTGGAAGTGGGCTCCCCAGCCGAACTGGCTGGCGTCGGTGGTGACTGCTATTCTGTCTGGTTCCTTGATTAGCGTTCCCTTGGCCGTGGCGGTTGATGTCCACCATCGGAGGGATGTTAGGACCTGAGGGGGAAGAATGACCCTTCTGAGGGATGCTGCCTGCCTTTTCCTTTGGTAGGGAAGAAGGAACCATTGGAGCTCTCTGGAGTGGAGCCTGGCCCACGGGACGATGCCCAGACAGGATATCATTTTCCCTAGGAGTTGGGATAGTTGCACTATTGTGGCTGACCCCTTCCCCTGGATGGTGCGTGCGAGCCTTCGAACGCTGTCCTTCCTGTCCTGTGAGAGGTGTACTAACCCTGCTTCTGAATCTATGACCGCCCCTAAATGTTGTAGACATGTGGAGGGTGTTAGATGGCTCTTCTTGTAGTTTACAGAGAACCCGTGTTCTTGTAGTGTGTTTAGTGTGACCCTCAAGTCTGCGTGAGCTGCTTGTAAGGACCTTGACAGGATCAGTATGTCGTCCAGGTAACACAGGACCCGCACCGGTAGGCTGCGCAGTCGTGCTGCTAACACCGCCAACACCTTTGTGAATACCCTGGGTGCCGACGAGAGGCCGAAGGGTAAGGCCCTGTACTGAAAGTGTCTGTTTTTGTGGCAGAAACGTAGGAATTGGCGATCTTCCTGCCTTATTGGAATGTGTAAGTATGCCTCTGTGAGGTCTATGGATGATAACTGATCTCCCTTTCGAATGCTGGCCAAGATGGATTTGAGGGACTGCATTTTGAACTTTTTGTATGTTATGAAGTGGTTTAATCTCTTGAGATCTAGGATTGCCCTCCATCCCCCCGATGTCTTGGGTACGACGAACAGGATGGAGTAGAACCCCTGTCTTTCCTGCTCTTGCGGAACCGGTTCTATGGCTCTTATCTCTATCAGATGTTCTATGGCCCTTCTCAGAAGTTTTGCTTTTGAAGGGTTTCTTGACTCTGGGCAACGTCTGAACTGGTTCGGGGGGGGAGCGTAGAACTCTAAGGCTAGGCCGTGAGTTACGGTGTCCCTTACCCAGGCGTCTGTTGTGGTGGCCTGCCACACCTCCTTGAACAGCGCCAGGCGACCCCCTATGGGGCTGTCCCAGGCGTCACTTGGAGCGCCTGTAGGGGCGTCCCGCCCCGCCTCTGGCATTGCGTTTTGGGAACTGGCCTCTGCCTGCGGCTGGGCGGTCCTGGAAGCGCTCCTGACTCGATGAGGAGGAGCGCTGATTTCTGGGCCATTCCCAGGACTGCCCCCCGCGAAAGGGCTGCCTCCCCTCACCGGTCCCGCTCTGACGGAACCCCGGCCTGCGGAACTCTTGACGCCTGTCTGTCCCCTTGGACGGGTGGGCGAGGATCTTTCTCTTGTTCTTGTCCTCTATCACATACGGGTCGAGGATGGTCCCAAAGAGCTTAGATCCAGAGTATCTATCGGTGGCTAGGCGCCACTTAGACTTAAGGTCCGTCTTCCATGTTTTGAGCCAGAGGAGCCTTCTGGAAGCTACTGTGGATCCTATGGCCCTGGCCGAGTACTTGGAAGAGGACAGGGTGGTGTCTGCCATGTACTCTGCTGCCATCAGCAGCTTGTTTAGTGTTTGGTGCGCACGTACCTGGTCTGGTGTTAGACTTGCCTGCAGATCCTGAAGCCACAAGATTGAAGCCCTGGCTGCCAGCGAGGCTGAGAGCGCGGATCTGATTGCCCAGGCTGATGAGCTGTGCGTCTTGCGAAGTGCAAACTCGAATTTCTTGTCCTCGGCCTTCATGGATTCCGCCATATCTCCTGGAATGGCGGATGAGGCAAAGAGAGATATTAGTGGCTCATCCACCTTGGGTACCTCTATGAGGGAAGCTAAGGCATTGCACACATTTAGTATCTTTTTGTCTGTGCTACTCGGAGATGGCGTGGTAGCCAATGAGGCCCATTGTGCTTCCAGGGCAGTGCGGAATACTAATGGACACGGTACCTTTATCTCCTCCGGTGCTGGTGGGTGTAGCACCGGATGGACCTTACCTTCCTCCTCCTCCTCGGGAGAGGAGGGTTTTGTCACCTTTGGCCTGGCTGACAGGCACAGGGTGGAACAGATCTTGAGCATAAGTGAACGGAAATCAGCTGAGTTGAACAGCCCTGAGGCTGGGACCTGTTCTGGGGTCTCATCTTCATCCTCTGACAGCTGGCGTCCCGATACTTCCCAGTCCTCCGGTTCCTCCTCCGTAAGCTGTGAGGAGGCCTCAGATTCCTCGGAGGCTGGGGTGGACACGCCTCCTCTGTGAGGCGGGGGCGCTGGTTGTTTGCTGTGCTCCTGAGGAGAAGAGGAAAGTTTAGTAGACATAAACTTATCAAAGGCCTGCTGCATAAATGTCTGCAATTGTTCAGACCACCCTCTAGGTAGCTCTGTGCTTTCCTGTTCCTGCGTGTCTGTATGGTCAGCATGCTCTGGTGTGGAAGGCATGGATTGGGAAAAATCAGCCTGTTCGGTCTCTCTGGCCTGGAGTCTCTGGGCCTTGGCACACTCTCTCTCTAGCACCTGGTGCCGTCTTAAGGCCTGTCGCTCGGCTGCCTTCGATGGCTCTTTGTTTAGGTGCTTTGTTTTTGCCTTCTTCTTGCCCCCCCCCAGTTCCGGATCCATGGCCTTGCGTTTCGGGGAGGGAGGGGGGGGGCTTGAGCCTTGGTACACCTGAGGCGACGCGCTGTCTGCCATTGTGCGTCTGGGAGACTTACAGAAATCTCCAGACAAGCGGGAGTAAATGGGAGGCTTAGCTCCACAGGCAGGTGGGGCAAGGCCCTCTTCTGCACAGATGCACTGGCGGAGACAGGCAGGCAGACTCTCTCTGAGTAGGTCTGCGGGGCTGATTATCCCTGGGGTTTAAAGGAAATAAACCCCCCAAGATCACTCACACACCTCCAAAACTCCCTTTCTCGGCCTGACTCAGCAGGCTCTAAAGTGGCTGGGCTTGCTGTGACTGTGGTCCCCACCGGCTGCAATTGATTGCGGCGCCTAAAGCCCCCCCACCTTGCTCGGCTCTCCGGCCTGCCCCGGTGACTCGGGCCTGTGCAAAAAATGGCCGACCTTGCCGCCCTTGGATGGGACCGCCCCTTTCCAAAATGGCCCCTCGCGCCAAAATCCGGAGACCGACGGCCCCAAAATGGCGGCTGCCTCCTTCCACGCGGTCCTTAACGGCCGCCCAAGACCCCCGACTCGCTGCCTCGCGGCCGCTCTGGGGCTCTGCGCCGAGTGCCGGCCTAATGGCTCAGCGGCGCCTTCCTCCCCCCCCACCGCAAACCCCACTTGCGATTTGGATGCCACGGAATCCGCTGTATCCGTCCTCCGCAGTAGTCCTCGTCTCCGCTGGAGCTGGGGCGCCTCTCGGGGGGGGGAAATCTTCTTTTGCAGAGAGGATTCAGGCCGCAGATCCGTGCAGGAGCGATACTCCTTCCTGCTCCCACCGCGTGGTCCCGAAGGCCGTGGGGAGGACCCTTGGGCCGGCTCCCTTGAATCCTTTCTGCTGCTTGTTCTTGGAAACTAAAAGATTCTAATCTAACTTTCCTTTCCAAATCTCTTTAAAAAGGAGACCTCTACCTAACTTGCTAAAACTCGATCCTATTCTGGAGCCTAGCTCTAAGAGCTGTTGACGGGCTGAAGACTAGGAAAAAACTGGGAGACAGGAAGCCCGGTTGGGAGGACAGGAAGTCCCGGTTGGAGGCGGAGCTAAGGAATTTGGTCCTAGTCTACGGGCAGCAAAGCTGGATACGAACCCATCCTCTGTGGATTCGTAATCCACATGCTGGAGAACTAAGAAATTCACTATAGTGGGACACATACAGGTTCCTCCACAGGATAACTACACAAATGAATAAATTCCTCTCTAGTCTTCAAGTTGAGGCTTATTCAGAATCAGAAAATTGGCTGGGAACATATTAGACAGAGAAACCCCTCTTTCCTCACCAACCACAATTACCTTGTGGAGTAACAAAGTCTCATTACAAGCAGGCCAGGTGCTAAGTAACAATAGCTACAATTGTGAATTGTGAAGAGAGGCTTTCCATATGTCCAATCCTCTTCCAGCAATGGCTCTGCCTACTGCCACTCATCACAGATCCCTCTGCCTATAATTTCGATTCTCCCACCAACATCTAATCCCAATGGGCCCAAGTACTAATTTGTGGACGAAGTAAATTAGTCCATTTAAGCCCTGCTAAAAAGCCTTTCTCTTCCTTTCCCCTTCCAGTTCTGGGTGATTGCAAGTTTCATATTAACAATGGCAATACAGGTAGTCCTCAATTTACAACAGTTAATTTAGCAATTGTTCAAAGTTACAACAGCACTGAAAAAGTGACTTATGATCATTTTTCACACTTATGACCATTGCAGCGTCCTCATGCTCATGTGATCAAAATTCGAACACTTTGCTTCTGATAAGCAAAGTCAATGGGGAAGCCAGATTCAGTTAACAACTGTGCTATTAACTTAAGAACTGTTGTGATTCACTTAACCACTGTGGCAAGAAAGGTCGTAAAATGGGGCAAAATTCACTTAACAAATGTTTCACTTAGCAACAGAAATTTTGGACTAAATTGTGGGCGTAAGATGAGGACTATCTGTATATCTTTATCTTCCAGTAACAATCTGCTTTACCTTCCAGTAATGACTCTAACCCTAACCCTAACCTTAACAGCAGAAGCTTCACAGACTCAACAAGGGCAGATTAAGTATTTCATTAACCAGAAGAAAAATATTATAGCTCTGCAAAAAAATGTGTCAAACACAAGAATCAAGCCTTAAAAACACAAAAATCAAGCCTTATACATAACCCCAGGATTTTAATCCTAGGTCAAAGATGGCGAACCTTTTAGAGACCGAGTGCCCAAAAACAGGCCCTGCCCCCGCCCTGCCTGTCCGCAGGGCCACTCACCATCTCCAGGGACGCCACAGATCGCCCAGGTAGCCCAGCAGCACCATGGCAGCCATGCCCTCTGCCTGCACCCCACAGCATCAACTGTGCGTGATGGGGCGTGAGGGCACTCTTGTCTACGCTGCCTGGCTGCCATGTCCTTGGCTGCGCTGCTCACATGGGCCATGCTCGGAGGCGACTCTCCTCCAGGGGGGCTGCTGATGAGGAGGGAGTCGCGGGGGAGGCAAGGCTGGGGCAACGGCACATATGCCCACAGAGAGGGCTCTGAGTGCCACCTCTGGCACCTGTGTCATAGGTTCACCACCACTGTCCTAGGTCTTTTCTCCCACCCTTCTGAATCAACAGACATTTGGTTGTTCTCTTTGCAGCCTCAACAGTGAAAGCTCCATGTTTACATAACCATGCCATCTGGCATAAGCATTGCTAATTCCTGCCTCATTAGCTTCAGCCGTTGCAGTTGCTGGCTTGGTTCTAGTTGGGTTCATGATCTAATCTACAAAGAATAATATCTATTCAGTATTCCTAGTTTTTCTAGAATTAAGATTTCTACTTATTTTAAACTGCAGATTGAAAGACTAAATGTGGGATGGAATAAATATCATGGTGAAATTAAATGCAAACATCTCAATAGTATAAATGGCTCTGATTTGTCCCCTTGCTTCACAAGAGAGAAAAGTAACAACCTGTTCTAATCTGTCTTGAAATTAAAACTACAAACACACACATTTTAAAAAGCAGAGATTCACAGCTTGTATGCAAGACACACAACACTAGAATTCAATTATGTTTACATCAGCAACCATTGCTTGAGGAATTTCATTGCTAAGGAAACCATACTGGCATATAATCAACATGGCTAAAAATGCCAAATCCATTATTCTTTCCACTATAATGTTCATTTTCAAAAGGATCAAGGCAGAAAAGGCTTTTCTTTTCTTTTCTTTTCTTTTTTACTTACCCCAAAACTTTTTCTACCTCAGCTTTTCCAAGTTTCAAAAATGTTCTATTTATATGGAACAGCTCAGGATGTGGCAAGCATTGCATTTTGTGAAAAATGCTTAAAATAACATCCTAGATCAGGGGTGTCAAACTGCCAGCCCACGGGCCGGATGCATCACAGCAAAACCATGCCCATCCCATTGCTAGCAATGACAAAAAAGTCATGATATGTCGCGACACGTCACGTGACGTTGCGAGTTTGACACCCCTGTCCTATATCAAGATCATGCAAACATTATGATTTCAAAATACTCTGAATATGAAAAGGCTACAAAACATAGTCTCAATTTAATGTGAAATCCAGTGATCACTAGTGGCAAGAAGGACCCATGCTGAGGAAATTAATTTTAAAAAGATTTGTGCAGTAACTGTAAATTGCTGTAAATAAATGCCAGCTTGACTACCTTCTGCCAGAATACCAGGCTGATTACCCTCTGCCAGAATGTACTGCAGCCAGAAAGAAATATAAAGGCATGAAATTCACTCCAGGTATTTGTTTCAGTGTTATAAACAAGAACACTTCTTTATTTTATCTCCCTCTGTGTAGAGGCAAGAAATAACATTATGGGCTTACTTTCACTAGTCCATTATACTCTAGTTCTTAATCCTTTCAGCTTCTTTTTTCTCCTTTTTTGTGACCAATACTTCCACTTAAAAAGACTAAGAGTTGACCTAGAACATTTTTCCTTGGAGTATATGAAATCAGAATGAATTATTCCTTTGTGTATAGGCCAATTGCAAGTGAATTCTGCCCATGGGTACAAGTTCTATTGTGAATTTGCACTGTTCTATTGTGAATTTGCACTATTGCAATAGCAAAGACCTAAATATGTGGAAAAACACGTTTTTGAAGTAGAATGACTGATTGTTCATTGTCATAACTCAAGGGTAGGCAACCTTGGCTCTTTTATGACTCATGGACTGGCTCAGGAATTCTGGGAGTTGAAGTCCACGAGTCATAAAAGAGCCAAGTTTGCCTACCCCTGTCATAACTAGAATTTTAAAGGTACTTTAATGACGTAACTCCTTCTTTTCACCTCTGAGGAAAACGGTACTAACAATATTATTATTAATACAATATTTTCAACCATGCTACAACTACCATGTCACAGAATTAAAAGGAGTACAGGGAAAACAGGTAAAGACAATGTCAGAATTTACTCCCCAAACCAGCCCGATAATATCATTTACCTTATGCGAAGGAACCTGCTGAAATGTTAAGTTATCTCCTTTTGGCTGCCTTGTATTCTGCTTTGCAGGGCAGCAAGCAGCCCCAGAACCACCCAGTTCTGTGGCCGCTTGCCATGCCTCAGGAAGCATTCATTTACCCAGCTATCTTCTCTCTGCAGAAGGATGAATTGGGATTGCCATTGTAAGTCAGTGTGGTCACCTGACATCTTGCTTTATGACTGCCACAATGCATGACAGAAATGTCAATCTCAACTGGGGTTGTAACTTGAGGCCTATCTGTAGTAATCAATATAAAGTAATCAATATATAAATAGTAATCAATATAATCAACATGAACAACCATCAACCATAGTTTTTGCATGTACCTATTCACTGGAACAATGTGCAAAAGTATGCCATTTGGAAACAACTTATATTAAATCATTTCTTCTCATATATTTTATAACCAATCTGTTATGTCTGCTTACAGAAAGCATATTTACTCAGAGCATTGATAAAGCAAGATATACAGGGGGAAAAAGAGAGTAATCCTTTATCTTCTGCAATGATAATTTTTAACTGCTGCCTGGAACAGACTTTAATAGATTGTTCTAAATATATTGCTGCTTCACAAACAGAATCAACATGCCCTTTTAATATGCTAAAGATAGGGCCATCTGGATTCACTACAAGCTGTAGGCTGAACATAGCAGTATTCTTCATCACAACAGCTGTCCTCTGCCCCATTACATCTCTGAAAAAGTGCATTTGGGAATGTATTTTCATTCTAGATCATTAACATATCTATGCTGTCAAAAAGCTGTAAACAGCAACAGAAGGCATATTCTTTGCACAATCATAGTTAGTCCCCCGATTTACACAACCATTGGTTAAGGCGCGTCATGATTTATCCGTTGTAATACACCATTAACAAAGAAGCTGACAAAGGCACCCAAAAATTTGCTTGTATTTAATAATAGAACTTTCTTCAGTTGTAAATTCTATGCAATAAATGATTTAGGAGGAAGAGATCTCAATAGAAGTTTCAGATTTGTTTAAGGAAAAAAAAGCACAAATATATTGTTTATTTTGCAAAAAAATATTTACAAGATCATCCCAATTTTTTTTTATAAAAAACTTAGAATATGCTTTTAGGTACCACTGAATGAATGCATGCATGTACTCCATTATATGGTACCAAGAGGTAGTCCTTGGCTTACAACAGCATTTGAAACTAGGATTGCCCTTGGTATGCAATGCAGACATAAAGCATGACATGAGACCGCATTGCTTAGCAATGACAATCCCAACAATCTCAGTTGCTCTCGTAACCCTAGGATGCACAAGTCCTTTTGCAGGAAGGGGCGTCTCAGGTAAGGAGTGAGGGGGGGGGGGTATGTGCCAATGCTGTAGGAGGGCCGGCAGAGACCTTAAGTGGGTTGGCGGAGGCCATGGGCAGGTCGATGGAGGCTGCAGGCAGGCCTAGGAACATAGAAAACTGACTACAGAAAAGGGCGTAGTGGTCCATCAGTCTGCCCTTCGAGTTTGTTTTTTTTAATTACCATTTTTTAATTATTACTTTTATATTTCATTTGGTTTTTGTTTTTTAATTTTCATTGGATGATGAACATGGGTTTATCCCAAGCATGTGTAAGCACAGTTTAAACTCCAAGCATGTTGCATAAAGTACAAGTCGGCAGCGGATGCCTCGGAGTACAAGATCCATGGGAAACAAGCAGCAGGAGCAATTTACAAAGCAACTTTCAACTTATCTGCTGGCTTCCCTATTGACTTGATTTTACCAGCAGAGAAGTTTGCAAATGGTGATTGTGTAATGTGGCTTACCGCGACATCATGACCACCCTAGCACCTGGATCATGATCATGTGACTGCAGGGTTGCTGCAACAGCCAGAGCGTCAAGTACTAGTTGTAAGTTCATCTGACTTTGAACAGTCACTGAACAAATGGACATAAACCGAAGGCTACCTGTAGAATCTTAACTTCATATAGGAGGCTTTTGCTTCCAATTCTTAAACTTCTGAAGAAGTGTTCAGTGTGAAACTACTTTAAAAAATACAATAGGCAAATATCTATGAAGTGACTTAAAGTTACTGCAGAATTCCAAGACAATATTTGATGCCTTTTTCTTCTCCTTTCCCTCAACAAACTACGGTAGCTCTGAAGTATGTGTAATAACATACATTCTTTTAATAATTGTATTTATTTGATTCCTTTATTAATTCCTTTATTACCATCTCATTCCATGGTAACATGATATATAATAATGTAGAAGTGTCAAATTCTCAAACACTAAAATGGAAACAATATTTTTAAATAGGGTATGCAAATATTGTATGAAGGATTGGATCTAGAACCGTTACATCCAAAAAGTATGGTAAACTGATTTACTGGATCAGGTCAAACAAATATATTATTAATGCTCCTTCTCTCTCCCTCAAACTCAACTTAACAAACTCAAATAGTTCTGGGATAATTTCAATAGTCTCCCTCAATTACGTAAGCCTGACAAACTTGTATTATTGCTTTGGCAAGTTAATCAAACATGCACTAACAAAGATAAATGAGCATACTTTTGTCTCACAATAATGTCATATATATTTATACTCTAAACATTAATATGTTGAAACCAAACCTTTAACAGAGCTTTCTTCTAAGATTAAAAAAGAATTGAAAACATAGCTAGAAGTTTGACACACATCCGAGCATGTATTCAAATACTGTCTGTTATGTTGTATGAATCAAATTATATGCATTTTTCCGTTGAAATCATATTACCTTGGGCCACTAACCTCTATCTCTCTTGCTGCTACTTCCATTCCCAACATTTTTTTTCTTTCTGCCATACCTGTTTATTGAAGCTTTTGAACCTAGACAGACAGCTCTAGTTTAACTCTATTCACAGCGCCCATTCCTGCAATAGACACAGGTCTGCCTTTTGAATATATATTTTTCTCTCAAGTAATTGATACATTTTCACCACAGTTTGGCACTTCATCAAATATGAACTTAGTCTGGCCCATAGATATGCCCCAAAAGGTGTTTATTTTCAACGGAGTTATTTAAAACAATAATTTTCTGATCATGTAGTGACTCAACTCATCTGCTTCTCAGGTTTTAGGTACACGTTACAGAAAAACAAGTGAAACAAAGATAACAGGAGGGTTTCTGAATATGTACAAAATACCTATCCCAGTGCTGAGTCCTGGGTGCTTCTTGGAACTTGAATTCAAGGTCAAAGGCTCGTTGATCCATTGACTAAACAAAAAAGGCAGCATTTTTTGCATATATCAGTTTTAAACATATTCAGTTTAATATGCACATTTCCAAGAAATTGGCTAGCCACTCCTCAGTGAAAACTGAAGACTGACAATCCTGGAATCCACGTATGGAGGACAACTGCAAATAATTCATAAAACTAACAATTTTCTAATGTACTTGTTTAATTAAACCTAAAATGACTTATCCTAATGTAGGAAGAAAAAAAACTAGTTAAACAAGATATGTACTTCTGTTCAGAAAAGAAAAGGTGTTAACAATAAGCATTATAGCCAAGGCTCCAAAGCTTCAGTATATCTTTTTTACAGAAGAGATGCTATTCTGAATGAGAAGCCACCATTTCACAGAGATTGATTGGAAAGCAACAGCATCATTTCTTCCTAGCAAATTAACAATACATAATCGTGTAAACTTTAGGGAATATCAAATCAGAGTGACAACTACAAAACAGAATGTACAAATAGGCATTTGGAGATTTAAAACAAACAAACAAACAAACACATCCATGTCTTTTTCTGTCTTTACAGGAACCTAGATTTTGACCAAACCCCAGATTATGATATTTAAAACTTCAAATTCAAGCTACAGTATGTTGCAGTATGATGAAAATAAAAACTAGAAACACTTTGGAGCAGAATGAAATAAAAAAAAATATGTCCCCAAGGGCCCATCCTTATTTCTTCCACCCATAGGGAAGTATTCTTTTTAAGTGACATAAAATGGTTTTTAAGCTGTATTTCTCAATATTATTTCTAAAAAAAATTGTAGTAGGACTTTTATGTAAAACTACCTTCAGGATTACTCAGAAGTTAACATATAAAGGGTAGGTGCCAAATGCCTCTTTTCCACCAGGAGATACTGACATTTATTTTCACAACCAAAAAAAGGGCTTGATTCTTCTATGATCATGGTGGTTTCTCCTTCATCCTCCCTCCTTGTCCTCTGTTTTTGATTCAGAAGTCAGTAGATACACTCCTATTGCCCATTATAGGACCTGTAAATATCTGAAAGAACTGTAACTAGAAGAGATATTGGCAGAAGCACCCATGTATTTATCTACAGATTTATTTTATAAATATTGATGCATTTATATTGTGTTCTTTTTCATTGTTTATTTGGTTGTTCTATTATTTTACTTCTGTTTACACTCTTCATTTCTTCCTTTTTATTGTTGTAAGCTACCTACAGTAGACCCACAGTGAGACAGGCAGCAAGTAAGTTTAACAAATAAAGAAAATAGATGAAGAGACTGCTTAAAAAGGTTAATTTTCCTAAAAATTACTATTTATCTCAAGGAAAAAAACAAGATTTTTTTTTTTAAAAAACCACTTCCAAAAAGTCTAGAAAGTAGTGAGATTCATTGTCAAAAACCATTATCATGATTCAGCATAACCTTGCTTGGAGAATACATGAGTCAGTTATATACTGTAGTGTTGACCTCTTACAAGGATAGATAAAAAAAATGTATGTTCCTTTATCTCTGAATCATTTAATCTCCATAGTATCTTCAAATACACTATTTCCTTGAGGTAAACTACAGATAGAACCTCTAGATGAAAAGGTCGAAAGATAAGGCTGAGGTTCTGAGCACTAATCCACAGAAGATCAATTATACTCTCTGTGTAACCAACTGGATGCCTAGACAAGAAGGACATTCAGTACTTTGAGGGCAGGGGGAGGGGGAAGCAGCAAAACAAAATCCAGGATCCAGGAAACTAGAGATCCAGGAAACTACAGACCTATCAGCCTGACCTCAATACCTGGGAAGTTTTCTGGAAAAGATAATCAAGCAATGAATCAGCGAACACCTAGAAGCAAACAAAGTCATAATCAAAAGCTAACATGGGTTTGTCAAAAACAGATAATGCCAGACAAATCTTATTGCATTCTTTGACCAAGTGACAAAATTAGTGGACCAGAGGAATGCTGTGGATATAATTTACTTAGACTTCAGTAAGGTATTTGATAAAGTAGACCACAACCTTGATAAGATAGAAAAATGTGGGTTAGACAGCATCCTCACCAGATAGATTCATAGCTGGCTGACCGGCCATACTCAGCATGTAGTCCTCAATGGAACTGCATCAAGCTGGCAGGAATAGCCAACACTCCAGAAAATATGCTTAAGATAGAGAAGGACCTTGACAGACTTGAACATTGGGCACTATTTAACAAAATGAAATTCAATGGTGAAAAGGGGCGTTGTCTTACCTGAATGCCTTTTCTCAGCATGATGATGGAGAATCCACGAATGGGTTAACTCTGTCTTCCTGCCCATTAGACTAAGTCAGTCAAACTTTGCCATGCCTCAGGGAATGTGCTGCTGAGTGACGGTGTGCAGAGAACACCAGACTTGTGTCCTGGCTTGTGGATGGGCCAGCCTGAGGGGCCCTGTCAGAACCAATCTTACCAGTGGTACTGGCCTTGTGGAGCAGTGACTTAAAGAGAGCTGGATTAAATAGACCCACAAAGGGAGAAGGGTCCGGGGAAAGGTCCTCATCCTCTGATAATGGTAGGTCCATCTGCCCATACTCCTCAGAGAACGACACTCTGCTCCTGGAAGACCTGGAAGGTGAAATAGAACCTGGAAAGTCGGCTACTCCCGCCTGGGAGAAATAAGACAGTCACTGACGGCACAGACTCGGGTCTAGACCTCTGGTGGAGTGTCAAGGCTAAACCCTGGGCGAAAGCTTGAGAAATCAGGGCCTGTAATTGTTCTGGTGACAGCGCCCCCTGAGGTGTCCCGCTGCTGTGGGTGTAAATGTGGCTTCCAGGCCCAGAGGTGCAACTCTGGTCACAGAAAGAGCTCTTTGGAGGCTAGATCCTCTCTTCCTGTTCAGCCCTGGGAAAATAGAATTGACCAGAGTCCCCTTCCGGGGACCAAACCCCTTGGGCAGAAAAAGTTGAAGGATCAAGTTGAGGGCCAAATACTGAAGCTTCTGTGGGAGCGGGGGAAATATGTCCTCTCCCCACCATGTTCTGCTTCTGTGCTTTGGAGAACTGTTTCTCTAAGACCTGGTGTCTCCTGCTGGCCTCTTTCTCTGCCGCCTTGGAGGACCGTTTTCTAGAGATGGCTTTGGCCTTGGCCTTGAGTTTCCCAGCAGCCTCCTGTTTGGAGTGCTGGGGGCACCTTGCGAAGTCTCAGGTGCCATGTTGTCTGCCATCATAATCAGAGATATCTCAGTGGTCAGCAGAGAGAGATCTCAAAGGAGATATCTCAGTGGTGTGCTGAGAGGGATCTCAATAGTAAGGAGCAGAGTGTGCCACTTCACTGATATCAACAAGTATTCTAAAGTAAGACCTGCACAGTGGTAACGGCCAGCACACAAGTAGTTCACTTAGTGGCAGCAAGACCACCTCAGTGGTAACGGCCAGCGCATTAGTCCTAGTTGGTGGCGGCAAGGCCAAGAATGGCACAGCCAGCACACTTTGTCTGTTCAAAGATGAATGTAGGAAGCCTAGGCTGAGGCCTAGAGCTATTCTTGTAGTCCCCTAGTGGATGACCATCCACTTCTGTGAGGCCTGAGTTCAAAGAAAAAAGGAATAATGGTAAAGCAATTATGGTACGGTAGTAAACCTTATGTTGTAGTACAACAAGTTGCAATTTCTATGGCTTGTGTAGTGCTCAGCAGTCTTCAAATGCTGCCGCTGAAAAAGGCATGCTGAATTTAAAAGTTTATGTTGTAACTAAACATAAATCTTCATGCCTGATTTACTAGGGAAGATGCAACAAAATGTCTTGCAAAGATGCAAGAAAAGGGTCCTCCTCTTCCCTAATTCACTGAGCTAGCCTCCAAAAGGAAATGCTCTCTCTCTCTACCCCCTGCTGGAGGGAACGACAGCGGCATCCAAAATGGTGCGCGCTACCGCCAAAAACGAAAGTAGAGTTAATTCTGCAGTCAAAGCAAAAGAAGGCGAAAAAACAGCAAACGCAATGATTTGAAAAGGATCCTGACTGATCTGAGCGTTGCAAGCACACTGGATCAGTTGAAAACAAACTTATCCAAAAAGGCAAAAGGAATGAGTGAGGAGAACCCCCCCCACATGCGGTGTTCAAAATGGTGCCCGCAACAAACGCGCTGATAGAAAAAGCGGAGGCTTGAGGCTTCCTTGAAGCCAGCAAGCCAGCTAAAACTTCTGAGCGGTTTGGGGCTGCGCTGATCCCAGCGCAGCCAAGGAAATGGGGAATCCACGAATGGGGAACAATACAACCTGCTCAGAATAGTCTCAGTCTGCAAACTAGGAGCCAAACTTTTCATGTCTTTCCTGGTCACACACTAAGTCATGACTGGGAGATCTCCTGGCCCAGGAGAGGTGTGGCAAAGTTTGATTGACTAATGCAGGGCTTTTCAACCAGTGGTACGGGTACCACCTGTGGTACATTGGCATTGGCAGGTGGTACACAACCATCCTAGAAAAGTGGTAGCGGGGGAGGGGAATGAGCTGAACTAGTGGTAGCACCGCACAAGCCTGAGCGAGAAATGGCTGGAGATGCAGGGCTGTCAGGGCTCAGTGGAAGCACCAGGATCAGTACTGCTTTCCAGCTGATCAGCACTTCTTTGAGGCTGTCAGGGCTCAGTGGAAGTGCCAGGATCAGCGCCAGGCTCCAGCTGGAGCTCGGCGCTGATCCTGGTGCTTCTGCTGAGCCCAGAAGAAGTGCCAATCAGCTGGAATGTTGCAAGATCTCCAGGGTCTTGTGATTTACATTCAGATGCTTAGCAACTGATTCATATTTATGACGGTCACAGTGTCCCAGGGTCATGTGAAGTGACCAAAACCTGCTGCAACCACCGAGCAGACGTGGGGGAATAAAACCCACACACCCCACCCCACCCCGGCTGCCAATCCTCAACAGAAATGCTCAAAGCAATGAGAACCTTGGACAGGAGGAAGGGCGCACCAGGTGGGCAGGCAGGTGTCTTGCTCGGCTGTGGCTTGGGAGGCACTTTTTTAAGTGCCATTGTAACTTCGAACAGTCACTAAGTGAACTGTTGTAAGTCGAGGACTACCTGTACTTTATCACTTTTTTCCCTTTTTTTTGGTCATCAAGTTTTTGACACCTTGCTAGGTGACTGGTGGTACTCGGATGTTACCATATCCTCAAAGTGATACAATGGGTGAAAAGGTTGAAAAGCCCTGGTCTAATGGTAGGAAGACAGAGTTAACCCATTCGTGGATTCTCCATCTATCATGCTGGAGAAAAGTAAGGTTTTACATTTAGGCAAGGAAAACCAAATGCACAGGTATAGTATAGGTGGTACTTCGTCAATAGTAGCAACTGTGAAACGGGTCTTGGAGTCCTAGTGGACAATCACTTAAATATGAGCCAGCAGTGTGCTACCACTACCGGAAAAGCCAACACAGTGCTAGGCTGCATTAACAGATGGATAGAATCAAGATCACGTGAAGTGTACAGAGAAAAGCAACAAAGATGATTAGGGGACTGGAGGCTAAAACATACAAGGAATAGTTGCTGGAATTGGGTATATCTAGTTTAATGAAGAGAAGGATGAGGGTTAACATGATAGCAGTGTTCCAATATCTCAACGGTTGCCACAAAGAAGAGGAAGTCAAGCTATTCTACAAAGCACCTGAAGGCAGGACAAGAAGCAATGGATGGAAATTAATTAAGGAGAGAAGCAACCTAGAACTAAGGCGAAATTTCCTGACAGGGAGAACAATTAATCAGTGGAACAACCTGCCTCCAGAAGTTGTGAATGCTCCAACAATGGAAATTTTTAAGAAAAGACTGGACAACTATTTGTCTGAAATGGTATAGGGTTTCCTGCCTGAGCAGGGGTTTGGACTAGAAGACTTCCAAGGTATAATTAGGTATAATAGCTTCTAATAGTGTATAAAACAATAAAGGTGTTTCGATAAGCACTTTTGAATTAAGTCACCTACTTGATATTTATCAGCACTTTGATATCCACATGGAATGAATATGCACGTTCAGGACACAACTGTATGTTTGAAACTCAAAAACAAAGGGGAATGATTATATTTATTTGCATGGGCAAAAAAATACACTGCATCATGTTCAAATGACATATCCATTTACAGTTATCATTATACAATTGGGTACCGCCTTGCTGTCTATTGTGGAGACACACACACGGAGAGGGGGAGAGAGAGAGAGAGAGAGAGAGAGACAGAGAGAGAGAGAGAGAGAGAGAGAGAGAGAGAGAGAGAGAGAGAGAGAGAGAGAGAGAGAGAGAGAGAGAGAGAGAGAGAGAGAGAGAGAGAGAGAGAGAGAGAGAGAGAGAGACTTTATTTTTGTACTACTGCAGTTGATGTACACAATGCTCCTCCCTCCTATTTTCCCCACAGCATCAACTCTGCGAGGTGAGAAAGATGATTGGCTAAAAATCACCAGATCAGCTTCCATAATTAGGGGAGAACCAGAACTCAATTTCCCAATTTACAGTTCAACACTTTAACCACTACACCAAACTGGCTCTATGATCAGCAGCACTCAAATATTGAAATCTACAATTTTGAGGGAAATTGCAGTAGGGTTCTATGTCTAGTTTTTATTGTAGAACTTTCTCTTTGATTAGAGAAGCAAGTATACATTTTAAAACTCCACCAAATATTTAATTAAACATCTTCCTTGTCCCATATAAATCATTCAAGTACTTTGATACATATCTACCAAAGATCAGATACATATCTACCAAAGTCTGACTGATAAGACATTAGCCTCATCCACTCATTAAAGTAACCTCAGTTTAATTGCAATAGTTAATTGTGTTTAATTAGAAGAGCCAAGAAAGCCCTCAATGGAATCTACAACATCCAAATTGGCTCCTCACTCTTAAGTATATATAACAGGTTCCATCATGAGCTTTTAGATTCCATAGTTAACATGGCTAGCACAAAAAGAGAAGGAGTCAGCCAGTCATCTATGGAACCCATATAATCTAAGGTAGATCCAAATTTGAATCACAGTTGAATAAACAGGATGCAGAGTAGACTTAACATTTTGTTAAAACTGAATATTTAAGACAGTAAAATAGATGTTCAAAATGTTTAGAAGTTCTATTAGCATCTGACAATGCACCCAAACTTAACCAAAAATTAGAACATACTCAGTAATCATGAGGATTTTCTAGAAACAAAGCTTTCATTGTTTTAAACATAGTATAACGTCTTTATATTATTAAAGTTAAATACTATACGTACAAAAGTATGGGCAGCTATATAAATATGATGCATTAAACAAACAAATGAGTAAAGAATTATTTTTCCAACAATCCATACTTTATTTTCTTGACTTATATCCTGCTTTTTGGAAACTTTTTTCCAGTGGAAGAAGTAATTCTTAGTATTTTTAGTATTATTGAAAAATACTTTTATCAGAAAATTGACACATTTTTAGATAGGACTAATCAGTAATGAATCCTTTTTCATAATACAGGTAAAGTCCATTTAGTGACTATTCAAGGTTACAACAGCATCAAGTGACTAATGACCATTTTTCACACTTATGACCAGTGCTTTTTTTGTCATAGAACGCACCGGAACAGTGTTCCGGTACCTTTTTCTGAAGGGAAGAACCGGCTCCTTCTAAGCTGCCAGCGCGAGTAAAACTCTGGCTCAGTGAAAGGAAACAGCCCAGGGAAATTGGGGGCATCGAAGGTCGACCCATAAGCACTTCCACGGCCCTAAAAGCAGACCCTCTTCTCTGCCTTGGTTCATGGGGCTCCCCGCCACCTGTTTTCACCACCGTGTTGGCCACCAGGGACGAGGACTGACTTCTGGACCGAATTTCTTTGAGGGACCAGGCATGCTCCCAAAGCAGCAGTGCCGCCGCCTTGGTCACTCTGGCTCTGGAGGAAGCCCCTCTGTCATCAGAGGCAGACGAGGATGAGGTGGTAGAAGACATGCCGGCTCCAAACAAGTGCCCTCCCAAAAGCCGCAGCAATGGCGTCCGTCAGCTGATGCTGCTCATGTGATCTATGCCTCGGAAGCTCCCTAAAGCGGTTCCCCTCCCCCACTGAGTAAAGGGCTTTCGACTGGAGCTGGAGCTGTTCGTGAGTTCTGGCACCTTTTTCCCCCTTTTTTTTTTACAAAAAATGCACTGCTTACGGCGCAGCATCCCCATGGTCACATGATCAAAATTCAGATGCTTGGCAACCAATTCACATTTATAATGGTTGCAGTGTCCCAGGGTGATGAGAACAGCTTTTATGACCTGACAAGCAAAGTCAATGGGGAACCTAGATTCACGTAACAACTGTGTTGCTAATTTAACAATTGCAATGATTCGCTTAACAATTGTGGCAAGAAAAGTCATAAAATGGGGCAAAACTCACTTAACAAATGTCACATTTAGCAACATAAATTTTGGGCTCAATTGTGGAGGTAAGTTAAGGTTTACTTGTATTAAAAAAAATAGGGCACATATTAGTAGAAGTGAAGCCCTGGATGTTTTGACACTGTAATCCACCAATTTACTCCACAGTTTATTTCCACCAAGGTCTTGGAATGGAAAAACCTCCTGTGGGGAAGAAAAAAATAATAGTAGAAAAATTTCCATTACAGAAAACGTTCCATTTTATATCAATGCTTCACATACAGGAATTTCTTTTGTGAACTATGAAGGTTGGAAGACTTGGTATCAAAATCTGCTTAACTTTTGAGATAATACTTTGGTTTATTTTGAAACTATCATTATGCCTACCAAACACCTGGTGTATGGAATCTTTATAATGAAACCACAGAGGGGAAAAAAGATAATGTAAATAATAGGGAGAAACCAATGGAAATGATGCAGCAAGAATGAAAGGACATTTGACAAGACACAAAAAGTGTCCAGAAAGAATAAGTCCTCGCATCAGTTCCTGCAATTAAAAGCTGGAATAATATCTGCAAAAAGTCTATCTCAAGAATTAATCATAAGTAAACCAGCTAACATGCTTAAACTAAGTGCCTCAAAACTTTACCAATAAGTTTCCAGTTACAGATCTCCATACTTTAAAAGATGATAATTGAACTCCAGAATAGATTAGGTAAAAATCCTTTCCCTTCCTTCTGTTGCAGGAATTTGGTAACCCAGGTGAAGCAGCAAAGCTGCCAAGCATGGAAAGTCAAAGTGATGAGCTGCCAGCTGTGGGGAAACACAAAGGAGAAGCAAAGCAATGTTTTTCTAGATTAGTGCCACTAGATCAGCGGTTCTCAACCTGTTTCCACCCCTCCCTGCTGAGCAACTACTAAAAATGTAAGTAAAAGAGGGCCAGGGGTGGGAGGTGGGAGGCCGGCGGGCACAGGGAGGGTTTTTGGCGCGCGTGGGGCCCAGCGGGTTTTTTACCTCCCTTGGGCTGGGCCAGCTGGTCGCCCAGCCCGTGGTCGCCCTGTGCCGTTGCTGCTGCGGCCACCCAGGAACGCCTGGGCCTGCCTGCCGCCGCCCCGAACGGGCGGCAGCGAAGGTAAGGCTAGCAGGGCAGCGGCGGGCGCAGGGAAGGTTTTTGGTGCGTGTGGGGCCCGGCGGGTTTTTTACCTCCCTTGGGTTGGGCCAGCAGGTGGCCCAGCCCGTGGTCTCCCTGTGCCGTCGCTGCTGCAGCCACCCAGGAGCGCCTGGGCCTGCCTGCCGCCGCCCCGAACGGGCGGCAGCGAAGGTAAGGCTAGCGGGGCAGTGGTGGGCGCAGGGAGGGTTTTTGGTGCACGTGGGGCCCGGCGGGTGTCTTACCTCCCTTGGGCTGGGCCAGCTGGTAGCCCAGCCCGTGATCGCCCTGCACTGTCACCGCCACGGTCGCCCAGGAGCACCTGGGCCTGCCTGCCGCCGCCCCCAATGGGCGGCGGCCTACGCCTCGGCTGGCGCAGGGGGCAGCACCACGCATGCGCGGCGCAACACCACGCGTGCGCGGCGCAGGGGGTAGGGCCATGCATACACGCCGCTTGACAGGTCGGGGTCGCAGCCTGAAAAAGGTTGAGAACCGCTGCACTAGATATACAACCTGTTAGTACAGTGATGGCGAACCTTGGCCAAACTGCAACCCAAAACCCACTTATGCATCATTGGGTGCCAGGTGGGTGTGGCCAATTGGGTGGGCATGGCTGCAGTGGTAACGGCAGACTGGGTGGGACCAAAAAGTTCAACCAATCAATTCCAACTTTGCAAGATCTTTTTTTTCCCGCGAGAAGTTGAAATTGACTGATTGATTGAACCTCTTTTTTTTTGTACATGGCGGCGGAGGCCTAAAGCAAAAAGGTTTAATAATACCCAGCTGAAGGCCTAGGACTGGGGCAACGGCGCGCATGCCCACAGAGAGGGCTCTGAGTGCCGCCTCTGGCACCTGTGCCATAGGTTCGCCACCATTGTGTTAGTAGCTCTTCAACACAGGCAAGGTTTTTCTGAACAAAATATCAACTGTTCAAAAAGGGGCTGATGAAAGTTTCGCTCAAGTTGTATTTGTGGGTAAAATTTTTCTTTACATAACCAAACCCAAAAACTAGAAGGAGCATTGCAAAAGAATGTGTCCCTGATGTAATGTAATCACTGATTACATTCTCCTTTAAATACAGAATATGACAGAATTTAAACAAGTTATTGATGCAAAAATCAATTAAGCAGTATCAGGGACACAATAAATGTTAAATTGGTGAGCTGATGTATAAAGAAATTCTTTATTGAGTATTAAGTTAGCAACACCTGAGTCAGCATTCCTCAGGACAAATTATTCCTGAATCATCTCAACACTCAGGTAAATATGTAGCCAATTTGAGTGAAGCAACTAAAGGTGCAGATTAAAAAAAGAGTACAAGCTCTTGCGAATGACGATGTGAGTAACATGAAAACTGAATGGCAAATATTGAAGGCAATGTATCCTCATTTAATGGTGTATGGTTATTTTGTTCAGGAATTGAATCTCTTGGCAAAAGACAAAATACATTTGAGTACAATGAAAGCTCTATTTGAAGATTGCAAAGCAATTCTAAAATTATTCAAAAATCATCCACTTGCTAATCATTCACTTAAAAAATTACTGAAAGAGAAGGGGACTAAGGTAAATGGACTTCTATTGCCATCTGAAACTAAACGAAGGTCTACTAAAATGTTTGAGATTTTGCTACATACAAAAAATGCTTATTTGTAGAATGTACTGTTTCCCAAATCAATTTTATACCCAGAAACAGCTTGAGAGTAAAGAGAGTTTTAGGTTCAATTTCAAAGAGCATTACTTTATTACTACCAATTTCAAAATCAATTAAGGAACTTGAAGAAGATACCACAGTTCTTTCAAACATTCCAAAATGTTCAATCAAATGAAAATGTAAGCTTTTGCCTTCTTCATTTGTATCAGGAGTCTTCAAACTTGGCCCTTTTATGACTTGTGGACTTCAACTCCCAGAATTCCTCAGCCAGAATTTTGGGAGTTGAAGTCCACAAGTCATAAAAGGGCCAAGTTTGAAGACCCCTGATCCATATCCACAAAAGAAACAGCAATAATATTTTACTCTCATCAAGTTGTTCTGGCAAGCAAAACCACTGGATCTGTAATATTATGGACATTTATCAGAATATGAATTAATTGTTGCTCTTGATACAATTATGAAAACAATTAAAAACTTCCTTGTCGTTGATGAAATACCTGTGATGACAGACATACTGAATATCAAAGCAAAGGTAAAACTTTACAGCAAATATAGGATTTGGCAGGAATCAAAAAAATATATAATCTCCTACATGGTGAAAAGGACATTGTAAACTTGACAAGTCTTCATGGTCATTGTTAGAATCTAAGAATTTCACCGAAAGCCATTTCCTGTAAATGGAGCTGGAAATATTTCAATTCAATCAAGATGAAAAAGACTGAAACTTAAAGAGAACTGTCTTATCATTCTTTACCAGTAAATATCTAACATGTATTATCTTGAATCTTTTCAACTTATCTGGAAACATTTTTGCTTCCTGCAACAATGAATACTTTTGAATCTCCAAGTAGTATCTTTAATTATAACATCATTTCAATATTTAGGAAAGTATATAACAACTCCTGACTTTAACATATAAATAATTCTTCTCCCTCCCCCCCAAGATATGGGATATATATAAAATAAAAGCTGCATTAAATTCTCTTTTTGTCAGGAGAATCCCATAAATAATATACATTCACAACTTTTCATTTACAAGATCACTTTCACAAAACGATGAATTCTTCTTCTCAGACATGCTCTCAGACAGTCTCTGATATGCATCTAGTGACACAGTCCCACCCACAAAAGATATGGGAACCAAGCAACAGGACAAGGAAAGTTAAGAATATAGTGCTCAAAGACAAAGGAAGAATGTCTAAAAAGTAAGCAATTACTTCTTCTAATTCACTATGGCCGCACAGGTTAGCTCCAACCAACACCGTTATAGCCCCAGACTATTCTGAAATAGGGTTTTCTACTTGAAGATCCAATCTTCTAGATGTCCTAATCAGATATGCTGTCAACTCTGAACATTTGTGGGACCTTCTGCCTCATGAATCCCAGCGACCGGTTAGGGCACATAGGGTTGGCCTCCTACAGGTCCCGTCTGTTAGACAATGTTGTCTGGCGGGGCCTAGGGCAAGGGCCTTCTCTGTTGCTGCCCCAGCCCTCTGGAACCAGCTTCCCTCAGAGGTTCGTACTGCTCCCTCCCTCCTAGCTTTCAGAAAACTCTTGAAAACACATTTATGCAGACAGGTTTGGGGCGTGTGAGCTGTGCTCTGCCCCTGGGCCCCTGATTGTGACTGTATGTTGTATGAGTGAAATTGATTGCCTGGTTTTTACACTGTGAATTGGTAGTTTTAATTGATTTTGTGTTATACTTGTATTTTTGTTGTGAGCCGCCCTGAGTCTTGGGAGAAGGGTGGCATATAAGTCTAATAAAAATCAAATCAAAATCAAAATTATCTCAAGGCATTTTTCCCTTGAAACAAACCACTTCTTGTATTTCCATCCTTGACTTTAAATACCCTAGGACTGATTCCACCTGAATTTAATATTATTCCTAAGGGCTGGATGAGGATGATGATGATGCTCTGATGTATCAACATCTAGTGAGGCCATACATTCCATAGCTGTGAGTTCTGACTACTTCAATGCATTTCTCAGGCTCGTCATCCTGCTCCTCTTCCTTTCTTCTCTTGTCTAAGCAAAGATTTGTCTCCCAAACTTAATGCCAGATTATTCTGCTAAAGAGTTATATAGACTTTTAAGAAAATTATCACTATACACTTGTCTTTCATCTATACATTTTTCACTGATGATTGTTTTTTATGGCAGTTTGAAATACTGGAGAAAAATATAGGAACTTTATGGAGCGCTTTAAAATATGGAGTTGACAGCAGTATTTAAAAAGCAAATATCCTGCCAAGAAAGAATCAAACCTGGAAAGCCTATAATTTAGCTGAAATTCTGGGAAAAGTTAACCCTAATGACTTGGGTTAGGTTTGGCACAATGCCATTACATTTATTCCATTTTACTGGCATCCAACTCACATTAAATCTAGGTCAGAGACAAATCATGCAGGCCTTTGAAGAACTAAAGAAAAATGAATTCTAAGTAGAGAACACGCTAAAGAACAGTAATTTGGTTTTATAGCATTAAGAGAAGTTTATATGCTTGTTGTTTTGATTATATGCTGCTTAGGATATTGAGTTTACACTCTCCGCTACTTAGAACTTGAATGACTGAAGTAGCATTATATATAAATAAATGCCATGAGATGAACTCAGGTCTGCATCTACATCAGTTCATTATAGCCTTCTCCAACCTTCTGAACTCCAGATGTTTTTAAACAGGAATTGCCACAATTTTTGACATTTGGTTTAACAGCTGGGAATTACTAGAATTGTAAGTCAGTGCTTCTATCACTTATCAGACTGAGTGGGTTGCTCCACAGATCTTCCACTAACAGCAATACAATGACTATCAAACGTTTCATATTTGGGTGTTACTTTTAATAACATACTAAATTATGCAACTTTTAAAATCTTCCCATCTTCTCTCCTTCTTCCATGTTTATTACTCTTTGGGGGGGGGCTTTCCATCTTTCCATTTGTCTCATAGTTCCACCTTTTTGCTGACCTTTGCTGATCATTTATGTTGTTCCCTGCTTCTAGTACTATCTTTCAGCAAGCAGCTAGATTTATACATAAAACTTGAAATTAAATTGAGCATCTTTTATGTACTCCTAATTCCATGGTGCAACATGGTATCTCAGAGTAGTCTCAGAACCTCTTTTAATCTTGTTCCAACATCACAATTCTTTCAAAATCAAATGCCAGCCAGTTCTACTGGTAATCATAAATTAGGCACAGACAAGCACAGACATGTAATTTCCAACTTTGCAAATATCTTTCTATATTTCAATATGTGCAAGATAACATATCAAGAGATCTGGGCATATACATTTTTGAAAGCATGCCAAAACAAAAACAAAAAAAAAGCCATAATCCAAAATAGAATACTTCCTCAAATTATAAGAACTGTGCCTTCTACAAATGTAATACATTTTTCTAAATCTATTAATAAACAATTCTGCATCTTAATTCTATAAAAAAATCCCAGCCACTCCTAGCTGACCCATCAAAAACCAGTTTTTACAAATATGCAAATACCGGTATCACCTTGCAAATTCTCTATAACTAAAGGAAACAATAGTTTGCATAAAGTTATAAATTGCAATCACTTTCAAGTTTTCTTTTTAAATGTTTGCTATCCTGCCTTCAGTATAATACTCACATGATAACATGTTCTAAGTAAGAATCATGGTCACTGTTTATCTTACCTGGAATTTTATTTTGATGAAATATTGATCAACAAAATCATGCAAGAACTTAAAAGAACTCAGTTCAAACTATTTGCTGAATGAAGTTTCAAATATGCACTAGATCAGCGGTTCTCAACCTTTTCCGGGGCTCGACCCCGGCCCGCGCTGCGCAAGCGTGGCGCGACCCAAAAAATGGCCGACAAAAAAAAATGGCGGGCCCGCATCGTGCATGCGTGGTGCAATGGGGCGCATCACAAAGGGAAACAAAAAGGGCCGACCCAAAAAAAAATATGGCGGGCCCGCATCACGCATGCGCGGCGTGACGGGCCGCATCACAAAGGGAAACAAAAATGGCCGACCAAAAAAAAAATATGGTGGGCCCGCATCGCGCATGCGCGGCGGCCCGCATGGCAAAGGGAGAAAAAAATGGCCGACCAAAAAAAAAATAAATGATGGACTGCGGTGTTTGGCGACCCCCGTGAAATCGTCGTTCGACCCCAAATGGGGTCGCGACCCACAGGTTGAGAACCGCTGCACTAGATACTTGCAGGCTAATGTTCCATTAAAAAGTTAAGGAATATAGGTAGTCCTTGTCTTACAACCATTTGTTTAGTGACCATTCAAAGTCACAATAACACTGAAAAAAATGACTTATGATAGTTTTTCACACTTACAACCGTTGTAGCATCCCCATGGTCACATGATCAAAATTCAGATGCTGAACAATCAGCATGTATTTATGACCGCTGCAGTGTCCTGTGGTCATGTGAATAGCTTTTGCAAATTTCTCATAACCAAAGTCAATGGAGAAGCCAGATTTACCTAACAACCATGTTATTAACTTAACAATTGCAGTAATTCACTTAACAACTGTTGCAAGAAAGTTCATAAAATGAGGCAAAACGTCTTGCTTAGCAACATAAATGTTTGGCTCAACTGTGATCGAAAGTCGAGGATTACCTGTATTTATGATTCCACTAATGAGCATGGCATCTAAATGGATCTAATTCAATAAATCTGGCAGAGAACTGAGCTTCAACAGAACTATTTGTATTTAATAAGTGAATCAATAGGTGTACAGTAGTAGTTTTCAACTTATCATTACACATGGGACAAGAATTCAATTGCTAAGCAATGAGTGAGTCACCCTCGATTTTGTGACTTTTTTGTCACAGTTGTTAAGTGACTTACCACAGCTGTTAAGTGAATCATGCAGCTGTTAAGCAAATCTAAGTTTCCTCCAATGATTTGCTTGTTGGACAAGACTTAATTCCATCCCAGGGAACCAAATCTCTACTATAATTTAAACCTCTTTATACAGTATATTGTTTTTCCCATGTGTATCCAAGGAAGCTATATATTTCATATATTTCAATGCTTGTGAGTCTTATCAAATAAAGTTGAAGTGAACATGGATATTTAAGAAGAGATAAGGATCTTTGATTTTCCATATTTCATACAGAATAACTTTCTATGCAATACTATCACCAATTATGAGCTGTACTCTATCTATGATGTGGTAAACTGGATGGATGGATGGAATGGATAATTTAGTACCACAGTTAATTGTTCCTCTTCAACTGGGATCATTAATTATAATTTAACTTGGAGGGGGTGCTGTTTCTAACCTTCTTACTGTAAGGGATATTACCAGTTCTCAGGTGGATGAGACTTGAACACCATGAATAATGAAATATTGTTATTATGGGATTAGAGTAACAGAACTTTGCAAACCTGAATGGTTCCCTCCCCTCCCTGCCTTTATCCTAAAGACAACCAGAGGGGGTCCAATCTGAGAGATTTTCTTCAACTTCATTCCTGCTTTGGACTGAGATTTGCCTTATTGGACTGTTGCCTTGGCTGTGTCTCTTCCTCTTCTTCTTCAAGATTATTCTCTCAGCTCATTAAGCTATAAAAACCAGGCCCTGGCTGCACTGGAGTGATACATAGGCCCCATTAAAGCCTTTACAACAGCTCTGGACACAACTCCTCAAAATATTCCAATTAAACTATAATAAACCATGTTTGCATCGTGTTCTACTACCTGATAAAAATAGAAGCAATAATCTGTTTCATACAACATTTAATTAGAATGTATGCAATTAACTGTGAAAAACTCCTTTAGCAAGGAAGTTTTCCTGAAAGGACACTATGCGCAAAGTACACGATTTCAAGGACAATGGTTTTAAAAAAATAATATATGCAGGGATTTTCAAACATGAATACGTTCATAAAATTATAAAAATATATAAAATGTGTTTTATCCATTTATGCTTTACAATTCAACTGATCTTCAAAGTTTACAGCTCCTTTAACCTATCAGCAAGTCTGCTAAACAATTTTATTGGATCTATGATGTATATCCTATTCCAGTGATGGCAAACCTTTTAGAGACTGAGTGCCCAAACTGCAATCCAAAACCCACTTATGCATCGTTGGGTGCCAGGTGGGTGTGGCCCATTGTCTGGGTGTGGCCAATTGTCTGGGTGTGGCCCATTGAGTGGGCTTGGCTGTGGTGGTAACGGCAGACTGGGTGGGACTAAAAAGTTCAACCAATCAATTCCAACTTTGCAAGATCTTTTTTTCCCATGAGAAGTTGAAATTGACTGATTGATTGAACCTTTTTTTTCCGCACACGGCGGCGGAGGCCTAAAGCGAAAAGGTTTTATAAAACCCAGCTGAAGGCCTATGACTGGGGCGATGGTGCATGTGCCCACAGAGAAGGCTCTGAATGCCGCCTCTGGCACCCGTGCCATAGGTTCGCCACCACTGTCCTATTCTAAGAACCCAATATTAATGATTAATTAATGTAACTCAAAAAAAAGCCAATATAGCATTGTAGGTGCTAGACTAGGCATGGAGCATCTCAGGCTCTAGTCTTCTTTTTGGTGTGGAAATCAGCCAGATGATTTTGCCCCAGCCTCTCTCAGCCTTAGACTGGGAAGCTGAAAGATATCAATCTACTGTCCCAAATTGGATCAGACAGTGGATTAGAGTTCACGGTTTCCTTTTATATAATGTATCATTTTCATTAAAATTCATAACAGTGCAATATTTATCTCAAGAAATTGCACCTGTTGCTTTTTAAAATGTGATTTTTCAAATATAGAGTGCCAGTGAAAAACATACAGCTACATATTTTTGTACTATTTCAAATATTTACAGTATTTTAAAAAAGCATATGCCAAATTTTTTCCTAAATAGATTAAATCTCATCTAAACAAACAATATCTTTTGGAAATTAAACAGCTTACCTTTCCATAAAACAATTAATTATAAATACACTTGAGGCCATTAATAATGGGGAGCTACACATATAAATATGATTTGTGTAGCTCATATTACATGGTTGAATAATCAATGTATTTGGATAATATGGCTTACCCCTGCCCCCAGACACAAAGCCATATAGATTTGTGATTTGATTTTAGAGAAGAAAATACAAAACAAACCAAGGCTTCTCCCTTAAGCTTGTTTCAGCTGGAATAAATTCCTACTTTTGTTCATGAACAAGATCTCTACTAGTTAGATGGGCGACCAGAAAAAAACATTGTAATAATATAAGAGATCCAATCACATATTATGTAATGCCATAAATAGGGAAGGAGACCCTAGAAATCAGCAGGTGAACCAGGTGGCTGTACTCCCTTCATCAAAATATATTACACTGAATTCTACATAAGTAGAAAAATACAATTTGGGAAACCAAACGCCATGCTCTTGCTCAATTAATATCCATAGCTTCGAATGCACCTATCAGCTCCTCAAGCCATGCCATGTTTTCCCGAAAGTAAAGCCTACCCCAAAAATAAGCCCTACCTTGATTTTTGGGGGTGGGCCTTATATAATCCCTACCCCAAAAATAAGCCCTAGTTTTGGGGCAAACCACACACCTAACAATCAAGCTACCCCACGCGGCCCGCACCCATTCACCTTGCAGCCAGGCCTCTCCTTGCTAGCTCGCATCTTCTGCAGCCAGGCCTGCATTTCTCAGTCACAGGCCTTTCCTGAAGGGCATTGCAGCCGAGAACTGAGCTATGGATGGTTCTGCAAGATCTCTGCAGCCGAGGACTGAGCTACGGACTGAATCCCTACCTCAGTATTTGGCTGCATAGGCCTTCCCGAAAGACCTGACTGCAAAATGCAGAATGCAGAAGAAGTGAACCTGCTGGGTGGGCATGTTTATGCCAGAGGTGAGACATCCCCCGAAAATAAGACCTGGTGCCTCTTTTGGAGGCAAAAAAAGGACCTAACTGATCTCTAGAGGGGAGGGCGTGGATTCTTCATCATCATGCTGAGAAGAGGCGTTCAGGTAAGCCAACGCTCCTTCTCCAGCATGATGACTGAATAATCCACCAATAATCCACTAATGGGATTTACCAAAGCTCCTGCTGTCCCTACAGGAGGGAGTCAGTTGGGGCCTGTGACCCTGATGCTGGTACTACCTGTTAGAGGATTTGTCTACCAAAGGAGGCCTCAGCCGGGACCGTCTACTGCCCCATGAATCCCAGCGGCCGGTTAGGGCCCACAGAGTCGGCCTTCTCCAGGTCCCATCAGCCAGACAGTGTCGCCTGGCGGGGCCTAGGGGAAGAGCCTTCTCTGTTGCAGCCCCGGCCCTCTGGAACCAACTTCCCCCGGAGATCTGTGTCACCCTCACCCTCTCCGCCTTTCGTAAATTACTTAAAACACACCTCTGCCGGCAGGCCTGGGGCAGTTAACATCTTGCCCCAAGCCAGTGTATGTCTGTGTGTATGTTGAATGACTGTTTTTTTTTAAATTAAGGGGTTTTATATACATGTATTTTTAAATGTTGATTTCTATTATGTTGTGAGCCGCCCTGAGTTCTCCGGAATAGGGCAGCATAGAAGTCAAATAATAATAATAATAATAATAATAATAATAATAATAATAATAATAATAATAATAACAATAACAACAACAACAACAACAACAACAATAATAATAATAATAATAATAATAATAATAATAATAATAATAATAATAATAATAAAAAAAGACCGGGTCTTATTTTTGGGGAAACACAGTAGAGCTATATCCAGCATTGTTTACAAAATAAATCATAGTGAAAAGTGTGAATTAGGATTTGTGTACAGGTTACATTTAAAAAAAGACAAGTTATTTGCCTTAGTAAAAATAGAAAGCCTCCCCTAAAACCAAATAATATTAAAAACATGAAGGCAACCTTCTCTTGGTGGAATCCAGAAATTTAAAAGAGAGCCTTTTCTGTGGGAGCACCGACGATGTGGAACGAGCTCCCCCCGAAACTCCGGACGTGTCATGATCTCCGCACCTTCAGAAGAGAATTGAAGACTCATCTCTTCAATCAAGCCGGCCTGGCCTAGAGCTCCTCGGGTTTTTTATGTAAATTTTAAATAAAGTAGTTAGGGTTTTAGTATGGGATTTTAATTGGTTTTTAGTAACAGCCTAGGTAATTTAATTCAGTTTTAAATATTTATTATTGTTATGTTTTAATTTGGCTGTAAACCGCCCCGAGTCCTACGGGAGAGGGGCGGTATAAAAGTTTATAAAATAAAATAAATAAATAAAAAACAAAAAAATGGGGGAAAAACAGGGAGGGCCAAAAAAAGGAGCCATAAAATTTACATCTATATTTACATTGTCACCATAAGTGTGATTATGTGCAATTTTTTAAAGTTCATCTAAATACAAGAACCCATAGTTACATAGATTATACGAGAAAAAAAATATAAACTTAGATCATTGCTCTCTGAGAAATTGAAGAATTAGAAAAACCAAAGAGATCATTGTTGATTTCAGAAAAGGCAGGCACAGCCACACTTCTCTGTGCATAAATGATTCACCTGTGGAGATGGTTACCAACATCAAATTCCTGGGTGTGCAACTAACGAATACGCTGACTTGGTCGCTCAACAGTGAGAAACTGGTGAAGCGGGCACAGCAGCGCCTGCATTTTCTGCGCCGCATGAGAAGGAGCGTTGGCTTACCTGAACGTCTCTTCTCAGCATGATGATGAAGAATCCACCAATGGGTTATTTCAGTCCTCCTGCCCAATCAGACTAAGTTGTCAAGTTGTCATGCCCCTCCTTGACTGGAACCTCCCAGTTTCATCGACGGCGTAGCCAATAACAACAGTTCGACGTGATGACTCTCAGAGCAGGTACAAGAAAAAACAACACCTTGGCACGGACCTAACTGATCTCTAGAGGGGAGGGCGTGGATTCTTCATCATCATGCTGAGAAGAGGAGTTCAGGTAAGCCAAGGCTCCTTCTCCAGCATGATGACTGAATAATCCACCAATGGGATTTACCAAAGCTCCTGCTGTCCCTACAGGAGGGAGTCAGTTGGGGCCTGTGACCCTGATGCTGGCACTACCTGTTAGAGGATTTGTCTACCAAAGGAGGCCTCAGCCGAGGCAAATTTGTCCAAACGGTAATGCCTAATGAAAGGAGAAGGCGAAGACCATGTTGCCGCCCTGCAAATGTCCTCTATGGATGCTTGAGTTGCCCACGCCACAGATGTGACAGCACTGCGGGTGGAGTGTGCAGTCACATGACTAGGAACGGGCAGGGCAAGTGACACGTATGCACCTGCTATGCGCATTCTGATCCACCTGCCTATGGTTGAGGAGGATACCTTTTGCCCTATGGATGAAGGCTGAAAGGATACAAACAGGGCTTCAGACTTACGGAAAGCCGCCGTGCATTTGATGTAACAGCGCAAGGCTCTACGTATGTCCAATGTGTGCCATTGCCGTTCCAAGTCACGTGACGGGCGGGGACAAAAGTTTGGAAGAATAACCTCCTGTGATCTATGAAACACTGTGTTGATCTTAGGGATAAAGGAGGGATCTAATCTAAGAACCACCCTGTCCTCGTGAAACATGCACAGGTCCTTCCTGATAAAGCGGCCAGTTCCGAGATACGCCTGGTGGAGATAATGGCTATCAGGAAGGAGACCTTGAGTGACAGGTACCACAAGGAACAGGTTCTAATGGGTTCAAAGGGTGAGGAAGTTAGGGCCTGCAGAACCCGGGGTAGCTCCCAGGAGGGATACCTGTGAACCACAGGCAGTCTGGTATCCCACGGGCGGTCTGCTATTGGTAACTCCTTTAAGAAAGGAGCGGACCATAGGGTGCTGAGACAAGGACTCTGATGAGTCCCAGGAAAGCACCGTGGAAAGAGCCGCTACCTGTCTACGAATGGTGTTGGGCGACAACCCCTTGTTGATGCCCTTCAACAAGTAGTCTAAGACCCTTGGGATGGTTACCTTGAGTTCACATACTATGAACAACACATATATAGACTCAGGTGATTCCTGCCACACCAGTGGCAGAAGTTTCGTCAAGTATGATCGTAAATGCGGTTAGTCGCCAGTTTCCTGGCAGCCTGGATCATATCAATCACCCCTGACGAATATGACTCCTGAGTCAGAGTGTGGCGTTCAAGTGCCAGGCAGCCAACTGGAGCCATTGGGGGTCTGGATGTTGTAGATCCCCCTGCGATAACGGTATGCGACTGTCGGGAATCCGCCACGGAGCTGAGGTGGAGAGGCTCACTAGGTCTGCGAACCATGGCCTTCTGGGCCAGTGAGCTGCAATAAAGATTAACTCTGCCTGTTCCTCCAGGATCTTCCTGACAACTGCTGGAAGCAGAGGCAGCGGGGGAAAGGTGTACAGAAGACCTTGTGGCCATGGGCTGCATAGAGCGTCCGTCCTCTCCGCTCCCTGAACTCTCAAGCTTCCTCCTTCCATTATACATTCAAGATGGACAATATTTAATATTTATTTGCTACGTATATGTACAGATGTACATATATGTGTTGTTCATGGTATGTTTAGGTGTGTGTCATGTATGTGTTTCACTTTGAGAGCGGGCAACTAAATTTCATTTTTGATGTGTGCCATTGTGCCCACAGTATAAAAATGACAATAAAGGTTATCTTATCTTAAGAGAAGACACAGTACAGAAATGACAGTCGATACCGTAACTGTTTAATGAGTGGAATTAAAATGATGAAATTAAAATATCAATATCCATTTTAGTATCTTTTATCTATCAGTTTTGAACTGAAAAAGGCATACAAAAGAAGGCTATCTGGCCTAGCTATCTGGGGAATTTTGTAGGTAAATGAAACTTTCTGAATTCAGAGAGTATTTTAAAAATTCCTGTTTCCATAGTTCCCCACAGAATTTTAACTGGATACAGATAAGAATATTAGCAATACTTCTCATTATCTGGAGAAGGAACTTCTAGGAAATAATATGGTTTTAACAAGCCCTGCCTCAAGAATGTTTTTCAATTATTTGTAAGAATATCAACAATTATTAAGTAAGGCAAAGTCCCACAAACGATGTAGATTGATTTTCAAAGCAAGGCAATTAGAGGTTAAAAGAGCTAAAAATGATATCTTTAAAAAATAAGAGAGAAAAGAATTGATGCAGAAAAATAAAGGAAGGGCCCAAAAGCATGTGAAAGTCCCTCTACTTTTCCTCTCACCTGGACTATGTTAAGGACTCTGGGGGGGGGGGGGGAAATAAGGAGCTGTCCCTTTAAAAGGCATTGGCTGCCTCAGAAAGAAATTACATGTCATCCTTGGTATCCGGAGGAGAAATACATTTATAGCAGCTTGGTGTCCTAAAGTAATGACACAAAGAACAGAAAGAATGGTAGAAAGGGTGGTAAGGGAAGAAACAAGAAGGCAAGAAGCCACCATCTAGGGAAGGTTAAGAGGTAGAGGAAGAGGTGAAATAGAAGGTAAGTAGAAGAAACCACAAAAATATTAAAACTTTTACTTTATTGAAATCAGCTATAAGAATTTTTGAAAGACTATTTTTCCCCTATATCAAAAACTTGTGTTTTTCCCCCTCATTTTTCTTTTTTCTTACCCAAGCCAAGTTCATGTTTCACTAGTGGTCACCACACAGTTTCTTCAAGTTCATCTCTGTGATCCTCTATGCTAAGTAAAGCTACAACCCAGGCATTGGCAAACAGGAGGAGGTAAAGAATCTCGATTTTTACTGATTGGTTGACTGATTTAATTTCTATAGCTGCCTGTCTCCGCAAATGACTCTGGGCGGCTCACAATTATGACAATTGAGCAGGGCTGGGTTGCAATTGGTTACCCTGATCAAGAAGTAGAGCAGCAGCCAATGGAGCTGACTGCCTGTGGTGACATGGCCAAGACTGGTAGCAGAGTCAGAAGATAGGGGGCTGACTGCTTGTGAAGAGCTCTCCACAAAAAAGAGTGGAATGGGGTAATTAGAAGGGAGTAATGCAAATGTGCATTGAATGGACAGGGCAGTAAGAGAAACCCAAGGAAGAAGTGTTCTATTATGAAGGCACTGAATGGACAGGGACAAGCATTTGGGCCAGAAGGAGCACCCTGGGCAGTAGGCAAACTGAACTTTAAACACTTGTAACCAGGGCTTTTTTTCTCATAGAATGCCCAGAATGGAGTTCCGGCACCTTTTTTGGATGGAACGTTGTAGGGTAGGCAAGGCGGGTTGTATGATGTGTGTGAGTTCCTGCACTTTTTTTTTCTTTAGAAAAAAAGCACTGCTTGTAACTAGTGACACAAGCCGGGGTTATCTGAACTGCAGTCCCAAAACCAGGATGAACAAAGCCTGTCAAATTAGTTGCAAAGAGCAGCCTGATATGACCACATGACTGCTGGGAGGGAACAGCACTTGGAACTTCAAATTTGAGTCATATCTCTTTTGGCGGGGGGGGGGGTTGGGGGGGGTCCATTGTAACTTTGAATGGTCACTAACAATAAAAAACAACACCAATGTTCACTGGCAACTGGGGCCACTCAAAAAGCAAGCTATATTCTTATTTGATCACAATCAAATAATAACAGTTAAATAGACAAGATTATTTCCAGAAAAAACAAGCTAAAGTAAAAAGTGAGCTCTATAACTGCATATATTTTCATTAACAGATATTGAAACAAACAAGAACATCATGTTATGTCTTTTTTATGAATTCCCAGGACTTTATGGCTGATTATTCTACAAAAAGAGTAACGGAAGAGACCTTTGTGGTAAAATATAGAATTATTATTTTTTTCATTTTTAGATTATCCTACCAGTTTAAATTTGACCTTCAACATTTGTACAATCAGGGAATAGTGTTACTGTTGTCTCATACAGCATCTCAAGTTTTACTCCAACAACATAACTCTATTGTGTTATGCAATTCAACCTGACTCTGCATATTTACTTAAGCAAGACCTTTAAGTTTACATTTCTGTTGTCTTCTCTACCACCATATATTTGCTTCAATTCTTTGCAGCTCCAGTAGCCATGCACACCATAGAAAAATCTACAGTGAGAAGTCAGATTTCTATTACACCCAGCATGACCAACTTACAGCGCTGACATCAGCATATTATAAACAAAAATGTCAAGAAAGTTGGCAGAGACTTTCACTTTTCATTTGATATTACAATGGTTCATGCAGACAAAGAATGGAAGTCTCACAATACTTCGGTGATGTTCCATGACCTCCAGCTATTTTTAAATTAGGGGATGAAAAGGAGAGTGTATAATTACTATACAAAATAAAGTAGTCAAGGTATTTGGTCTAATATAGATAAAGCTATTTGATCTTGCCCCTTGAGCTGAAAATAGCACTTTAAAAAAAACATCTTATACTCAAAAAGACACCAAGGAGGAAAAAATATTTGTCCATTAATACTGTTTTTTCTTTGGCTGAAAAAGACCAGACATACTAATCCAGATGTGTTTACACTCTATATTAAATGGAACACATTTATGAAGTTCAATACAAAGCAGAAATTATTTCATGGTTAACAGCAAAAGAATTTAGCAAAAGGCTGCCTAATCAGAAGCAAGTTGTTGTTAGAAAAATTAATATAGAATTTTAAAATAATTTTCACAAACCTAGGTTTTTTCCAAATTTATTTTTGTAACTCCAAATTTCCAACTGAGAAGAAAATGTGGTAGTTACTTATGTGTACCTGCAGTTCTTTAAGTGGATATATGTGATGCACAGGTTATGTGCAGAACCTCATTTGGTACCTTCGCATATAGAAATTTATAGCAGGAGCTTCAGTTCCACACATACAATGCTGCTAAACACCTTTCCCCAGAAGCCCCTTCAGTTCCCGTGACTGACACACACAAAACCTGAAGGAACATTAAGCTGGAGATATAAAAACATAGAAAGAACATTAGTACATGTGTTTTGGATGCATTTGTTTCTTACTGGTGAGATACTATTAATGTGATGAAAGTTGGGAATTTGTCTATTTATAGCTTCAGGCACATCAACCCTGGATGACTACAAATAATTCTGTATATCAGATTCTAAATGCTAGCTCAACAAAATCTGTCCGTTCTCAGCCTTTGAACTGGATTTGTGCCAATGGAGAGGCAAAACTGCATGATGTGATTCTGTGTGGTCCAAGCGTAACTAATGATTTAAAGCTTGATTTGCAATCTATTAGTTAATGTTAATGTTTAAAATATAGATATATTTAAATTAATTAAGCTTGTAAATTGCTATTATTATTATTATTATTATTATTATTTATTTAATTTCTATGCCGCCCTATTCCAAAGAACTCAGGGCGGCTCACAGCATGATAGAAATTACAATAAACACATATCTATAAAAAACCCTTGAGCTAAAAGAAACCAATCACTCCATTATATTATATTATTATATTATATTATATTATATTATTATAGTGATGCTACAGAAAAGTACTGGGTTACTTTTATGATGGGGGGACTATAGTCTTTTAAGGACTTAATAATTTAAATGAAATGAAATTATTGGTTTTCTTACTATGTGGCATTTGTGTAATTATTGATTAGACATTTGGATAAAAATATTGTCTTTCAAAAAAATAAAAAACTGAAGTAACATTTAAGTTACCTGACCCCAAACATGAGGGCAGGCTGTACGAATTTAGACGGTGATCAGAAAAACTACAGGTAGTCTCTGATTCACTGTAGTCTCTGATTCGCACACATGAGGGAATAACAAGCTTCTTCCATATCTTCCATGGTCTAATTATCATAAAATCACAAAAGAGTGCATGGCTTTTCCCGAAGTTTCATCTCTTTGAGAGTACAATCCAGTCTATAATGCTGGAAGAAGATGGAAAACATAACTTTGATATATCCTAAAAAGGCTATCAATGCTGCCATGCTAGCCAAAGAAACATGGATATTTCAACACCTCAATGCAGAGATTTAAAGTTGCGACCATCCATTTGGAAAAACTGGGGGGGAGACACGCCCTTTAGATGAATACTGGGTGGCCATAAATAAACATTGGTTCTTGTGAAATGTTATCATATAGTCCAGGACAAGACAAACACCCAAAGAAAGACAAAGACAAAAAATGTTTTTTTTTCCTCCCAATGATGAGGAGGAGCAGAGGGGAAAATAGGCAGTCTTTATGTCTTGATGCAACTGCAAGATCAAGACTGACTTTGGAAAAAAGGGAATACCAGGTAGATTGCTTTGCTCCTTTATTTAAAAAAAAATCCTTCACTTCAACAAGACACTGCAGCTACCAGAGAGCCTACTATCCATGAGAGGAGGTGAATCACAGTAGAACAATGGTTCAAAGAGTTTCGATACTTATTATTCAGAGAACAAAGAGAGGTTCCTGCTGGTAGTGGCAAAGACACCAAAGGGCAGAGATTACACTAATCTTTCCATAAAATGCTTTATGTAGCAGGTTATTTATTTAATTTAATTTGAATGCCCTCCAACTCGAATCAACTCTGGGCAGCTTACAACAATATCGTAACATAAAACTATAAGGAAATATAGAAAATCATGAACATCCTACAAAATGATCCTAAAATGGCAATCCAACAAGAAAACTAACAAAAGGTCACAAACAGGAGAGTCCAAACCATGTTACCCCAAAGCCTAGATAAACAGCCAGGTCTACATGCAACTAGGAAGCAATCATCTAAATAAGGGAACAAAATAAATTTAAGGTTGAGTAACATGATGACAGATGTAATGTATTCAGGGGGGAAAAAGTCTCCTGACCACAGGAAGTCCCATTGGTAAAAGGTAACACTGGTAAATGGAACCAACTATTATAATATTTAGTCTAATGGTTAAGACACTAGGCTAGAAAGTAGGTGATCATGAATTCAAGTCCTGCCAGCTGGGTGATGTTGGATCAGTAACTCTTTCTCAACCCAACAGGATTGTTGTTGTGGGGAAAAAGGAGGAAGAAAGTATGTTGGATATGTTTGCCACTTTGAGTTATTTGTTAAAATAATAAAGGTGGGATATCAGGAAAGGAAAAGGCAATGATAGAGTACTACAACTATGCAAATATATGCATTCTGCAACTTGAAAGATGTGAGCTGCACACCCCTCTGCAAGAGAGGATGGATGGAAATAATCAATATAAATCCTGAAGTGAGAGGGCTTCCAAAACAGTATCACAAAGTTGGGAAAGTCTATTTACACCACACCTATCTCTCAATGCAGGCATCTACCATGATAGACAAGTGGATGTTCTGCATCAGCTTCAACATACTCAATGATGGGGAGCTTACCCTTTCTCTGAGTAACGGATATCACCATTTAATTGCTTAACTTATATCATGTTATTGTGTGTCCTGAATTCTAGAAGAATATGACATCCTTTCCTCATTCCATCTGTTTTCCCTCAAAGCTAAGCAAAACTTTCAGTCCTCATGCTCATTTTTATTTCAGAAATTTAGCCCCCAGTGTGTAGGTCAAAACTCTCATAGAGATGTCTAGAGTCCTTCAGCTCACCAAAGATTCTTGCAGACTTCAAAATTAGAATCAAGCAGTCTCCCTACTATGAGCCAATTTAGTGTAGTAGCTAAGGTTCTGCCCAGAAACCAGGAGATTGTGAATTCTAGTCCCACCTTAGGCATAAAAACTGACTGGGTGACTTTAGGTCAATCATCCTTTCACTGGACTGTTGTGGGGAAAATAGGAGAAAGAAGGAACAATATGTATGTTTTCTGCCTTGAGTTATAAAGTTATAAAGTAATAAAAGCAGAATTGAAAAATCTAATAAATAAATTGGCTTGAGCGAAGTAGCTTCCATACTCGCAGAATTTTTAATTTGCATTAATATTGCATTGAGAAATGGGAACTTGCCAGTTATTTTTTAATACAAATATTAAACCAAGCCATATTATTTGATTTTTTTTTCTTCTGAAATGCTATGCTGTCTTCTGTGCTCATGGATAAAAAGGATTTTCCTTTTTATCCATAGTAAATCCATGATATTGTCTCCTCCACCACAGATATCATACCGGTAGTAGCAGTATGGGCTATATGCAAGCATTTACAGGAAAAATCAAAGAGAAAAGGGAACATTCAGGCCTTTTAGAATAATTAGAAATATTCAAGATTGGATAGTATTAAGTAAATCTCTAACCATTCAAGCTGTTTTTCATTTTAAAGTACAAGGTTTGAATATACAAGGTTCTTATCCAGTCCCTGGCACTCCCAGTAGAATCAATGAAGAAACTGAAGAGTAACTACCAGACAGACTGGCTTGATGAGATGATATTTTTGATATGGTATAGGATGCTTATCTTGTATTATTTTTGTAGAAGAAATTAGTAACATACAGAAATTTCCCAATACTTTTCCAAAGCTTGGACTGGTATGCTTACTAGATCTTTGGGCCAAACAATACTATTTGCATAATTATTCCTTTAAAAAAAAACTCTCTTCTCCCTGTAGTCTGAACTGAAACTCTCATAATTTTCAGTCAGCACAGCTGACAGCCATTTTGACAATATTGGAGGATTGAGAAGAGAGATGAATTACAAATGAAAATAGCACAAAAAAGAATGTGCTGCTGTTCTTTTTCTCCCCCAAGACATCAAGCCACTATCTTCAGGCAGACAGATCAGAAGGCTGGAAAATGTACTCAGAATAAAAAAGAGGCAAGTTAACTATATTTATTTAGCAGTGTTTTCAGTTTATATTGTGCCCTTCCATAAAAGACAAAATTGTGTTTAATTAATATTATTTATAAATAATAAAATATAGAGGAACTTAAATTGGAAAAAGTGAAAAACAAAGCCTGAATTTAAAGAGATTTGATTCATAGTCTGACAGCCACACAAATGCCCTTTTCCTGTGCTTGATAAGCTGCTGCTGGTATCTACAGTCTTTAGGCTTAGGGAGTCCTTTGTAGCTCTTGATATCCAAGCAGATTCATAATGAGATGCGGTATATTCCAAGGTAGGGCTGAGCCCCTAATTCTATAAAATCCTGATAAACCTTCCCTAGAAAGCCTACGGCAAACTGATTTAGTTGGGATAAAGCAACAGACCACTCAGAGAAAGCTTTAAACTAGCGAACAGAAAATACCTTTTGTCCCCTGCATCTATCTTAGCACTTAACATCTGACCCTCCAAGAGACAGCAAAGAAGAGCTTTTATTCACAGAATCATCCAATTCCCACAGCTCCAGCTGTTGAAAAGTGTCAGACAATATTCCTGCATTAAAATACATCTTTTTTCAAGGCAGCGAACCATCCAGATGTTTCAACATTAAGACCATAGAATGCCTACAAGATGCAATATACAGCTTGTTGTGTTGTTTCTATCCCCCGGGGATACAAGCTGGAGAAAGCAGGTTGCCCGAAATGCAGTGGAAGTTTACAGGCAAAAAAAAAAAAAAAATCATTGTAGTCAATGAGGCAGGAAATTCTTTTTGTTTCCATTATGTCAGGTTTCTTTTATGAGTCCCTTTTAAAAGTTCATAACCTGATCTCTCTATGGCCTCAAATAAAAATAAATGATCTGTCACAGAAATGTTTTAAATGTTTATTTCTGCCTTACATGTTAATATTTCACCCAACCAATGCTTTGATGTAAACAAAATCCTTTATCATTTTAAAAGTGAAGACAGTTGTCAAAAGGCCTTTCCTAAAATATATGGGGATCTGAATGGGTTACTTCAGATACTCTTCTTGTAACTTTGCCTCCTATTCAGAACTCATTAACAATTCAATACCCTAAATGAATTGCTGGAGCAAATAAGCACACTATGTTTGTAATACATATTCAATACTGTGAATGCTATTCATCTTCTAATAGACTGGTAATCAGGGATTATTACAAGCAAATTGTGTAGGGCAACAATAGGAATCGCATTTGGAATATTTCTTGGTCATTCATCTGTCATTAGAGGGGTTGCCAAAAAAATTCCTAGTTCATCCATTTCCAATTCAGCAACAGACTCCAGTTTGCTGTAATAAAAGCAAGGCAGCCATCTCCATTCTTCTTTTTCATAACTGATGAAGGTCTTCCACCAGTTATGGCCTACAAACACAACTATTCCTGACCATTGGCTATATTGGCTGGAAGTGACAAGAATAGTAGCCAAAAACATCTGGATAAAGTTACTTTGGGAGTAATAGTTTATGCAGAACCTAAAGAGGAACCTACTTCCCCCACTATGTCCTCCAGTTTGAAAAAAAAGCCCCATTATACCAAAGATGCTTTTTCAAAAAGCAACTGGACTTTATTTGTTTTTCCTTGAATATGTTTTGCTTCTCAACCAAGAAGCTTCTTCAGAACCGAAGAAGCTTCTTGGATGAGAAGCAAAACATCTTCAAGGAAAAACAAATAAAGTCCAGTTGCCTCTTGAAAAAGCACCTTTGGGTCAATCATGATCTGGATCACCAAGAATCTCTATAGACAGCCCCATTATACATCACTATACCATTGAATGAAAAATGTTCACCAATTAATGAAAAGAAACAGATCCAGACTCTCTGATAGTCCAAGGCAGGAAAATACTACAGCTTTACAAGGTATAGTTTCAATCCCCAACTCTGCTTGACCGGGAACAAAGGGAAGCCATGATTCCAAAAGACAATAATAACTGAACTCTCACAGTGAGGACAATATCCAACTGTCAATTAAAGGAACTAAACAAGCAATGTATCTTTTTAAGTATGAAGCTGAAATTCAGCTCCAATTTTGGCCAAGAAGAGCATGCTCTGAATATTGAATGTTTAGAAAATATACCGCAGCTTTTTAAAAACCGTAGCGCTATAAATACATTCCACCCAGATGCTCCTTAAGACTTACACCTGTTCTCAGCAGAACTACCAGAAAGGTTGACAAGCACTTTAAAGAAATCATCTTCGATATAAGCTAGAATTCCTTCCTTTCAGGTACTTTTGAAAGTCCCAAGCATACAAATTCTGGCTATGGTTCTGCAATCTATATTTTAAAATGTTGAAGCTGTTTAAAAAAAATTGAAACAAAATATGCTAGCTAGTCCATACAGTCATCCAAGGTCAGCATGAGGATCAGTGCATCATCATGAAAAGGTAATTACAATATTAACAGATGATTCACAATAAAAGGACAGGCACTGGCCCCATACAGACAGTTCTTTTGCTTGAAAGTAGATAAGGGCAAGGATCCGTAAACAAAGCATACTCTTTCCAGAGCAAACAGTGCTGAGCTGTGAACAAAGAAGCCATCAAGTTTAAAACACACAGATGTAGCAAGAAGAACTGAGAGTAAGAATCTCTTCTACAGCAATAACTACTATCCCTTTCTAGAAAAAAAAAACAGTCTTGAAGCAGGAGCAGCAGCAACTTTATTTCAGTGTTACAAGAGGTGCATTTTCCCTCAGTAAAAATAAAATTGGTATGTTTGAATATTAATTATAACTTCTCTTTAGAAACAATTCCCAAATTGTTCCAGATAATCAAAAGTTCATAAATGAGTTTAGCAAGAGTATTCTGCTAAACATGAAACTGGAACACCTACAAAATGCTACCAGTTATTTCTTTTATATCATAATGCTTCAATATTCCACTGTTTTGTTTTCACCCAATTTTGTAAAACCAATATTAATACCCACAGGTTTAAAATCCTCACTTCATCAGTCATGCAAGTGCCAAACAATCTACATGCAATATATCAGGAGTCCCCAATGTTTGGGGGCTGGATATACCTACCATTAAGCATTCTGAGTAAAAGTCATGGACATTATCCCAAAACTGAGACTGGTGAAGTTGCCTCTCTCATTTTTCTAACTTAGCAAGATAATCTCTACCACTTCTCTCCTTCCTTCCTTCCTTCCTTCCTTCCTTCCTTCCTTCCTTCCTTCCTTCCTTCCTTCCTTCCTTCCTTCCTTCCTGTTTTCCTACAAGGCATGCATATTCCTCAAACAAAGCAGTAGATTTCACATTCACCAATTTATTGTCTTGTCTGTGGTTTATGTGAAGCCCAAAGACATTGCCAAAATGCCTCAGGTTGTGCCTAAGGCAAGGGCTTCCCATTTTTTTTTTTAAATTAAAAACCAGATGAAGCATGAAGCCTGGAAGGTGTCAAGGAAGTTTCAGTAGGTACTTTGGTGCCATGGAGAGGATCCATGTTTTACATAAAATATGCAGATTCAAATAATGCAAAAAGAAAGCCAGGCATTCTTTGCTTTCAGAAAACATGGTGATTTACAACCCAAGGTTAAGAGTACTAAAAAACCTAAATCATTTTCCATTTTTCTCATACAAAAGACTGCACTGCCCAAAGTTATTTACAGTGAGATCCTATACACATTTACTTAGAAATAAGTCTACTGAGTTCCAAACTGCAGCCACACTATCGCTTGGCAACGTTTTTTATAATGGCTTCATTCAAAGGTTTAAGTCTCTAAAAGTTTTGCGTGTCTGCTTTAAAAACAAGGGTAACAATGAGAAGATACCAGGGATGCAAATACAAGGTTATATGTCCAGGAGGGTAATCTTACTAGATTTCAATAAAGATGTAAATGAATGAAGAGGACAAGGTATTATGAGTCATAGTAGCATCACTCTCAAATTGTCAAGTTTCTGTAGGTCAGGTTTTATTGCTACTCTGATTGAGGTTTATATACATCAACACAAAAGGGGGAAACAGTGCAAAAGAATTCAGCTGCAGAAGTAAATCAAAAGTCTGCCATCTTGCTAGTCCCACATATTCAGGCACAACAATTTGAGAACCCAAGATCAATCTTCAAGCACAGGAACAAGAAGTATGCAAACTAGGAATGAATATCCTACTTTCAATCTCTTTACATTTTTGTTTTGCAAACACAATTCAAATTCATTATTGCAGACACATTTTCAAGCTGAATTTCACTTCTGAAAAGTATAACCAAGAGAATAAAACATTAAAAAGGAGAAAAAAGAAAGAAAAACTGAAGAGATAGAAAGGAGGCATGGATCATGAAAACAAATGTTCCCACTTGAGAAATACTTAATGAGCTGGAAGTTATTTTGAAATGAAATAACAAAACAACAAAACTTCGACATTCCTTTATAAAGAATGTGATCCCATTGTAGACATTATTGGTACTTTGGTATAAACTGAACTAGTTGCAGCTTTATTTATTAACCCCCAAAAGTAGTTATCTGCATACAGGGCAAGAGAGAGTTGTGCCTCCATTTTTTACTTTTATAATTTATATGCTGTCATTTATAATAGGGTATCTAGAGAAAGTTAGGGCAAATTGAAACTTTCAATTTAATTCCAAAAGTTAGGGTTAAATGAGACTCTGATTTAATTTGATTACTACCGGTATGATGCCTACTTGCTTCAGAGTACAATAGTTACATCTTGATATTGGGAACAAAACAGCAGGTATAACTAGGCAAATTCAGAAGCAGATGGTGGGAACGCACTGAGTTATAAAGTTACATTAGAAAATGGAGACAGTTCCTCCAATTAGATTGCACAGGACAAGATAGTTTCAGGCCTTTGGGGTGTCTTGTTAGTGCAAGGTACTGTGTAGTTTATGTTGGCAGTCAAGAAAAAAAACAGAACCCAAAGAAAAGGCAGATAAGTCTATGTGACTCAATGGTATTGCTTTTTAGAGCATCATTATTAAGCAACCGACTCACAAGATGTTAGGACTCGCCACTGACTCAGAATGACCTTCAAAAAGGCATATAGACTGACTCAGTTTTCAGGGGGGTAGACATATTAGTCCTATGCAGATGAGAAATCATGCCAATCGCCTTCCAAAATACGTTTCAACAATTACTAAATGTTACCTAATTGTGAGTGAACATTCACTATGGAAACTCAATTTGTCATAGGATATTACATGTCCCTGGATAACATTTTACACCTCCATATTTCCCAGTGTGACAAGAAGCAGGCTGAGAGGACAGGAATTCTTCTCTCACTAGTGAAAAAGCCAGTCCTTTTGTCAGCCAGTCCAACATTACTCAGAGAGTTTGCTCAAAACCACATTTTCATCTCAAACAGAGGACATGAGGGGCTCTTATATTCCCTAGTGCTCTCTCTTCAATAGCAGAAGGTAAATAGTGCAGCAGGAGATTCTACAATTATTTCAAGAAGAGTTTCCTGTAGCAGGGAAGTTTTAGGAGAAAGCAAAAGATAAAAAAGTATTTAAATGGCAAGAACTGAAGATATCTGTAAATCTTCTCAATGAGTCTCTGCCTTGCTCTCCTCTCCCATTAATATTTGCTTTTTCAATAAGAAGGGATATAATAATGGTTATTTCCTTAAGAAATAGTATACATCTTGATCCCACACCAATTTGTTACATCAAAAGTGTTTTTTCCCCCAGATCTGTGATCCAATTTTAGATTAAATAGGCACCTCTCCCACAACAAATACTGATTTCCGGTTACTCTGGTTCAACTCAGTAGGACCCAGTTATAGCTTTAAATTCATCAATTGAAAGACATGTTACAGGGATTAAAGACTTGAAGAATATTTATTCCAGTTCATAAAGTATCAATTAACCTTCTGCACATTGAGGCATTTGAAGTGAAATTTCAACTGGAAGTTCTTGTGTCACAGTTCCCTTTTAACTGTAACACTCTCATGACACTTCTAATAAATAGTGATGTGGAACTAAATTCCACATTCAACTGTGACAATCATTCCATCAAACACATTTTCTATGCATTCTTACTATTCTGGCATAATAAAGCATATCGCTCCATATTTAGCAAAATGACTAGTATTGCTGGATAGAAGTACTATACAATTCTGACATAAGATAAGTTTCTGAATCTCTAATACTTCTTGTTTATATATTTTTTTAAAAAACTGGTAATTTATCCTTTAGATAAATTATCTGCCAACACATAAATTCCATCATTAGTTCTTATTTCCCCAGGTACTCCCAAGACAAGAAATTAATAACCAAGCAAAAACAGTCCAGATTCCTCAGACACATGGAAGAATTAGAAGGCATTAAGTCATTCACTGAATCACATTCAGGACTAGCACCAAAACAGGCTAGTTCATGTTTAGTTGAAAAATAAATGGGAACCTTAACTCCTACAACAGCATGATGAAGCAAGCATGAAGAAATCATGACCTGGAGCATTAAGTTTAGAAAGGGGCTGCCAGCAGTAAGAGCGTACATGAGAGTAGCAATGAGTGGGTCTGACCATCTGAAGACTAGGTTCCAGGATCTACAGAGCTATGAAGCTTAGTAGATAATCCTGGGCAGTTCACTCAGTCTTTCAATCTAACATGCTCCAGAGAATTATTGTGAGTAAAAAGGTCAAAGGAATCATGAAAATTGTGAGTAAAGCACACAATTTAGGCAAGCAAAAATCAACACCTTCACATCTGTTTTTTCAGTCAGCATTCTAACATGAACAAAACTATGAATTCACCATTTTATCACATTCATCAAGGATTGTCTTCATTCGCAGCGTATTTTTATTTCATAGCATCAGAAATCTGAACTGTAAGAAGAAAAGAAAGTCTTACCTTGAAACATTTAGGAGAAAAACTTCACTACAAACCTTTAAAAGGAGAAGTTGTGGTTCAACTACTAATCAGAGTAGCAGTGAGAGAACAAGTAAACGCTGCTCATAAACTAGCTGCTCTTCAAAGATAGCCACTCCCAACATTAGTAAGAGTTTGTTGCACAGTGAGTAATTTACATTGAGGGGTGGAGTATGAAGGAAGTTCATGACTTAAATCCAGAAACAATCACTTTTCTGTCTCCAGATCACATTATTTTATTATTGACATGAGGGCTCAACATATTGATTATTCTCCTTATCTCAAACACTAGACAATATGGATACTACTGCATTTATACTATTTTAGCACATTCCATAAATTTATTACATGCATAAGAAATGCCATAGCATCTTTTCTTGGGGTTTATGATGCCCAACTTCTTTCCTGTCTAAATGAATACATAAGCCAGAATGCATCACATGGTTGTGAAAGAAGAAAAACTAAGGTTGAAAGGTATAGCAAAACACATTACTGTAGTCTATGCTCTACAGATTACATTTCAAGAAAGAAGCCATTTTCTCCTTCCCAACCAATGGAAGGGAAAAATTATATCACAGTTCAGCACACTGTTAATCAATATAGCAGCTCTCTGAAAACCGATCAGAAAAAAATTAAAATTGCTGTGAGGGAAGAAGTGGGAGAAACAAAAATATTGAAAATTCAACTGAATCTGGCCAGACATTGTAGAGGAAAATAAAAATCCTCAATTTCCCCAAAATATATTCTCAAAATATAGCACAGTGCATCTCAGAATCTTGGTGATTTCTCCAATCTATGGTATCTTCCCAGTCATGTGACTTAGAACAGAGCTATTACTAAGAGGCTGGAAAAAGTCCAAAAGTGATTTTAGTATTACAATTACTGTCACTTGACAATTATGGTTTCTCTAAGGAACAGGGAAGCTCAGAAAGCATAACTGAAAATTAATTACCATGCAAAAATAAATCTCACTGCACTTAAGAAATCTGCCATCTATCCTATCCTATCCTAAGTATCTCTGCATACATTTAAAAGCAATATTCCAAAATCAGACAACCTAAGGGTTAATATTTTTTCCTTGGCAAGGGCTAATCTTATTTTTAATTCTAATAAAAAAAACAATTTCTCTTCAGAAAATTTCGGATAATCAACAACCCATTTCCAAATTGCATTTCACTATCTTTCTGTTCCAAGTATCAGTACCTGCAGGAAAGTTTTCCAGTTCTAAAAAACTTTATTTAGAAATGCCCAATTCAAGCACTATTAAGCACTATTAATCAGGCATAAGGATGTCTTATTTTAATGGGACTGCATTTTACCCCTTTTTTCCAGCAATACTTTCATTAAATTATATATAAAATATAAATAAAAATAAAAAAGCATAAACATAAAATTACATATATTTTACTTTCAAAGTTCCAGGGCTTTCATTGTCAGGCCAGCAAGAAGAAACTATTGCCTAAAAATTATTCTAGAGGTTTATGTCTGTAGGTTTGCACCTCTACGTTCTTCCAGAGGAGCCATGATAATTTCATTTTTAAAAAGCAATATTGTAAATGAGAACAACATCCTAATACAATATGTATTTTGCTTACATTCCTTATTTTGCCTTCTATAAATTCTCCCCTCATAGATACTATCCCATGAATTTATCTCACCTATCAGCAGTGACAACACCGTTAGGGTCAATGGTCAATAGCCAACATCTTAGAAATAGGCTCAAGGTCCAGAAAGAGATTTAAACACTGGGCCTTATCCAACAAAATGCAATTCAATAAGTTTTTACATTAGGCAAGAAAAAACAAAGGCACAAATATAGAATAAGTGATACCTGGCTCAACAGCAGTAACTGTGAGAGGGATCCAGGACTCCCAGTGGGCAACCATTTAAGTATGACCCAGCAAAGTGTAATAGCTGCCACAAAAGCCAACACAGTCTTAGGCTCCCTCAACAGAGGAATAGTACCAAGATCATGTGAAGTATTAGTACCACTATATACTGCCTTAGTAAGATTACACTTGGAATACTGGGTCTAGTTCTGGTCACCATGATACAGGTAGTCCTCGACTTACAACAGCTCATTTAGTGACTGTTCGAAGTTACAATGGTACTGAATAAAGTGACTTATAACCATTTTCACACTTAACAACCTTTGTAGCATCCCCATGATCATGTGATCAAAATTCAGATGCTTGGCAACTGGTTCATACTTATGACCATTGCTGTTTCCCAAGGTCGTGTGATCACCTTTTGACAAGCAAAATCAATGGGGAAGTCAGATTCACTTAACAGCCATGTTACCAACTTATCAACTGCAGTGGTTCACTTAACAACTGTGGCAAGAAAGGTCATAAAATGGGGCAAAATTCATTTAACAAATGTCTCACTTCAGAACAGAAATTTGGGGCTCAATTGTGGTTGTAAGTTGAGAATTACCTGTACAAAAAAGATGCTGTGATTCTAGAAAGAGGATAATTAAGACAATTAAGGGTCTGGAGGTTAAAACATAGGATGAATGGTTGCAAGAACAGGGTATATCTAGACTAATGAAGAGAAGAACTAGGGGCAACATAATTCCAATATCTGAGAGGCTGTCACAAAGAAGAGCGGACACCCTATTTTCCAAAACACCTGAGCATAAGACAAATAATGGATGGAAACTTATCAAAGAGAGAAACAACCTAAAACTGAGAAATTCCCTTGACAGGTGAGAAAAATTAATTTGTGGAATGGCTTGCCTTCAGAAATTGTGGGAGCTCCAACATTGGAGGTCTTTAAGAAAAGATTGGATAACCATTTGTCCTGAATGGTATAGTGTCTCCTGCTTAGGTAGGGGGTTGGGCTAGAACATCTCCAAGGTGCCTTCTGACTCATGTTATTCTGCATTCTGTAAATTGCCAATACAAACTAAGCCTCTGTAGTATCAGTAAATCAGCCAATATACTGATAGTCATTTATGAAATAAATATATGGTCTTGGCATTTGAAAGCAATCTCGCACGCCAAATCAATTTATAGAATAACAAAGATACTGACAAATGTTACTGTGAAAATTACTTTCAATGTCATCTCCAAGACTATCTGTAATTTCTTGGCATGATTTTTTAAAATAATCAAATTAATATGAACAAATTTGCACATACAATATTGTCAAAATGAAAGTATGGACACATTAGATGCTATGAGGGTTCTGGGCAGTTATCTTAGATCTTCCTAGCACTGTGCTATTCTGGACAGAACGCTGTAATGTTGTTTCTGGGGTCTGTTGGAGCCACTCTCCCAGCTTAGGAGTCACAGCCCCAAGTGCTCCTATCACCACAGGAACCACTTTGGCCTTTACTTTCCACATCCTTTCCAGTTTTTCCTTTAGACCTGGTATTTCTCCAACTTCTCATATTCTTTCTTCCTGATGTTGTTGTCATTTGACACTGCTCCATCTATCAATGCCTGTCTGTCTGGATCTGGAAATCCCATAGGATCTTAGCTTCCTATTGTCCATGATCTTCTGTAGAATCTCCCACCTTGACCTGGGATGGTCTAGCCCACAGGTCAGCAACCTGTGGCTCCAGAGCCACATGTGGCTCTTTGAGCCTTCCCCTGCAGCTCCCAGCCTCCCTTTGCAGAGAGAGAGACAGAAAGAGTCTCTCTCTCTCTCTCTCTCTCTCTCTCTCTCTCTCTCTGTAAGTAAAAAAGAGAGAGGACTCACGGAGTTCTCCCACGAGCTGAAAAGCTTTTGGGGCGGGGCTCCTCCCTTTGCTGCGTCTCTGCAGGAAGCAGGAAGGGCAGGAGAGAGCTAGCTAGTCCAGCTATGCTGACTCAGGAATTCTGGGAGTTGAAGTCCATGAGTCATAAAAGAGCCCAGGTTGCCTACCCCTCAGCTTGTTGGAGAACAGCTTGAAGCCACAAAATTTTATTAATTTTCTAATTTTACATTTAGGTATTTAAAAAGCAATGTGGTGGCTGAGTTAATCAATAGTTCAGTAACATACAAAAATCTTTAGTACAAATCTCAAACTCAAATATTTCCTCTCTTTTCCCCCTAATATCTACTATCTCATATTTAAGCTAATACAGTTGTTATTATACCAACTAAATAAAAACATCATTATTACATTTATCAATAAATTTTTAGCTTATACATTACTTTTACATTCAATCTTTACATTCAATCAATGTCCTGTTATTGGTTTTTCCCAATTTTTAGTTTCCCATCAATATTCAAATTTAACATTTGATGTTTATAATTTCCAGGTTTTAGGTAACCAAAAGTTTCCTTTATCTCAATTCATAACAGAATCTAATATTCAAAATACACATCTTATCTATTTTGGTATAATCTTGTTCTATTTCCTACAAGTTATCTATTTCCCCCCATCTTTCATCTAATTAATTATATATATATGCAGTCTTTGGTTCTTCGGGTTTTCTCCCACGTAGAATTTGAAGTGTCTTGGCGACGTTTCGACGAAGTCCCATTCGTCATCTTCAGGCTGGTGCTTTCGGCTTCGTGCTCCTAGAAGTACGAAGCCGAAAGCACCAGCCTGAAGATGACGAATGGGACTTCGTTGAAACGTTGCCAAGACACTTCAAATTCTACGTGGGAGAAAACCTGAAGAACCAAAGACCTACATACAAACACCCGCAAAAACCTCAGAAAACACACACACACACACACACACACACACACACACACACACATATAATCTGAGTTAATCAATACATCAAACAAATTCATAATATTTTTTCTTTTGGGTCTAATTTTTAAGTATTAAACAAATAGCATCCTTATTTTCAATTAATTTCCAAATGTTTTAAATTTAATGACCAAAACTTCCCTTATCTCAACTTCTCCCTTTGACCCTCTAATTAGTAATATGAAATCCCCTCTGATAAATCAAAACCCCAATTTTCTTCAGCCTTATTCTGGCTTTCTTTCTTTGCCAACCAACCTTCCATGTCAACGCTTTTAAATCATCAAATAGATCTCCCTCTATTATTATATATATTGTTTGGAATAAGAGAGACCATTTAGTTGCCATTTTTTTTGAAGGGCTAGCCCATTTGTATTCTTTAAATCAGCGGTTCTCAACCTTGGGGTTGCGACCCCATTTGGGATCGCACGACCATTTCGCGGGGGTCGCCGTACACCGCGGGCCGCCATTTTTTTATTATTATTTTTTTATATTTTTTTTAATTTTTTTTTTGCGCGCGCGCGCTGCGCATGCACAGATCCGCCCGTCGCGCCGAAAAAAAAATAAAAAAAAATAAAAACAAAATGGCGGCCGCGACGGGCGGATTCGTGCATGCGCGGCCCGCGCGACGGGCTGATCCGCACATGCGTGGATTCGCCCGTCGCGGCCGCCATTTTGATTTTTGTTTTTTTGGATTTTTTTTAAAAAAAATTTTTAATTTTTTTTTCCGGCGTGCGCAGGCGCATGCGCGCACACCCGGGTCGGGGTCACGGCGCGCATGGGTGGGGCAAGTGGGGTCTCAACCTGAGAAAGGTTGAGAACCACTGCTTTAAATCATCTCCCTATTATTCCAAATCCCGATAATTGTCCTGGTATGTTTATTTTCCATTCAGTCTGTTCTTCTTGCTCCTCAAATTTCTTCTGATTTATATAGAAAGTCTTTTCCATTTTCAATGTTGTCAGTCCCTTTTCTGGCTATTCCATGGACTGTATTTGTTGGTCAATTGAGTCCTCTGTTTTAGTATTTGATTGTTCCACTTCTGTTACCTTCTGCGTTGTTAGTTCTTTAGTTGTAGTCGGAATTTGGGTTTGTATATCTAAGCTGACATCTTGTTCTTTTCTGTAACATCTTATTTTGTCACAAGCTGAAAGCATGGTTTCATGTATTGCATTCAACATGGAAAGAACATGTTTTCCTGGTCTTTATCCATCTTCTCTTAATGGTGCATTAAGTTGAGGACTTTGAGTATGGGACCTCTATTTCACATGTTTGTAGGTAGTCTTTATAATAAAAGTCATTTGTCAAGTTAAGATTTTATAAACCAAGGTATTTAATCATCTCAAATAATGACCAATATTCCTCAGATAAAAAAACAGGAAGGCAATTCCCTACATACAGCTCTAAAAATCAATAAAGGTTTACATTCATATTTTAAGGAGGCCAGACATGTTACCCAGAAGTTCTCTTTACAGCTGAACTTCTCACAGGTTGTGTTTATCAAAGTTATTTGTAGTCTGGGCTACAAGCCAAGTCTCCTTTAGGCAATAACAAGTTGTAATACCAAGCTTTGCCACAAGATGTCACCAATGCAACTTTTTTTAAGTCCAAAAATTTTATAGTCCTTTTTCCAATTTTATTTCTTTTTTATAGATAAAAACAAAAGTCTTCAGTGAAAATAAGAAAACTTTTGGTCCCCAAGTTTCAGAAACATAAGAATCCAATTAAATTAAAGTTATTCTTTTAGTGCTTTAACTCCCCTGGGTAGTCAGTCGCCACTATTCTTAGAGACTGGGATAGAAATTCCCTTCCCTCTCTTTTCACAGGGGAAAAGATACTTTGGACAGCTTTTACAGGAAGAAAAATACTTAGGATCTTAGAGAGAAGATTAGATCTCACCCAGTTTCATCCGCGTTGCTTTAGAAGTGCCTGGTGGTAAGTTTGACTTCGGCTGTCTGCAGCTTAGTGATGAGCCATATTGCTATGGCTGGTCTTTCCTCCGCCGATTTGGAGGGCTGCCCCGGATCAAGCGGAAGGGCTGCCACCCTCCCATAATTAAGCGGAGGTCCCCCTCCTTGCTCGTCGCCCCTATAGGGCAACTTTCAACCCTTTCCAGGGTCCCCCAATGGAACGAAACTGAATGCAAAAGACAGAGCTCACCTTCCAGCGGCCATAGGGGCCATGATGGCAAACCAGAAATCTACTTTATATCTTTTTAATAACTATACATAAGAGAGCCATTGACAAGTAATCCTTCTGCCACCAATTCTTCTCTTGATTTTGCATTCTCCTTGACAAAATTCTAGTGTATCAGAATAAGTTAACCACATATGTTCACTTATCATTTCTTTTCTATAAAATACTTCTTGTGATGAGACCCACAAAGGTATTTTCTGACATAACCTGTTTTTATATCTGTTTCAAAATCTGAATATGGCACATCTAAGAAAATAGTTTTTAAAATCTATATTAACCTTCAATTTGTCATACTATAAATATCCATGAGACCCACATCTCAAGTCTTGTCCTACTAGTTCCTTCTATTTCTGAGCAGCATCCAATAATTCATCCAAACTAAACAAGATGCAAAATATAATTTTATATCAGGTAAACTCAATTCTCCTCTTTTTTTTACATCAGCAAGATTTCTGACCTCCAGGTGTCTTTTATACAGGTAACGAGCTGAGAGTGCTCCTAATCTCAGCCTGTTACCTGTATAAAAGATACCTGTCCACAGAAGGGGCATTGTCTTACCTGAACGCCTTTTCTCAGGATGATGATGGATAATCCACGGATTGGGTTTCCTGAAGTCCCTTCTGCCCAATAGACTAAGTCTGAGAGTTAGCCATGCCTCCCGCTGGGCCGTGCTGCCCCAGTTCCGATGAAGGCGAAGCAGCAGACAAAGTCCAATGCGTTGGTTCCTTGACCCCTGACACAGGACCTGACAGTCACTAAAGGGCGGGAGTGGATTATCCATCATCATGCTGAGAAAAGGCATTCAGATAAAACAATGCCCCTTCTCCAGCATGAGGATGGATAATCCACAGATTGGGACGTACCAAAGTCTGCTCTGTCCCTATGGGGGTGAAACAGTCAGGGCATGTGGTCCACCAGACAATACCACTCTTTGTAATACCCTGCGGCCAAAAAAAGCGTCAGCAGAAGCAAATTTATCAAGTTTGTAATGCCGTATAAATGGAGAGGGCGATGACAAGGTCGCCGCCCGACAAATCTCCTCAATAGGCGCTTGAGTCGCCCAGGCCGCAGAAGTCGCAGCACTGCGGGTGGAATGAGCAGTGATATAGTTAGGGATGGATAAGGACTGGGATTGGTATGCCTTGGCAATACAGGCCTTTATCCACCTTCCAATGGTGGTCGACGAGATCTTCTGTCCCATGGAAGAAGGCTGGAAAGAAATGAAAAGGGCTTACGATTTACGAAAGGCAGAAGTCCACTTTATGTAAAGGCGCAGTGCTCTGCGCACATCCAAGGTATGCCACTGGCATTTTAGAATGTGAGATGGCCTAGGACAAAAGCTCGGCAGAATAATCTCCTGGGAGCGATGAAATAATGTGTTTATCTTGGGAATAAATGATGGATCCAGCCGAAAGGTCACACAAACAGTACGAAAAATGCACAGATCCTCCCTGACAGAGAGTATTGCTAGCTTGGATTTGCGTCTGGCTGAAGTCACTGCCACCAGAAAGGCTACTTTCATTGACAAGAGCCGCAAGTCACAAGACTTAAGAGGCTCGAACAGTGATCTGGTAAGAGCTTGGAGTACACATGAAAGATCCCAAGAGGGGTACCTATGGACTGTGGGTGGCTTTGTGTTGATCACCCCCTTAATGAAGGAACAAACCATTGGGTGATGGACCAGAGAAGAAGAATCGTCGCATGAGAGCACCGTGGCTAGGGCCGCTACCTGCCTCTTGAGGGTATTCGGAGAGAGGCCTTTGTCGACCCCGTCCATAAAATATTCCAAGATCCTAGGCACAGTAAGTGATGACATATCAATTTGGTTCCTGGAACACCAATTGAAAAAGCCCTTCCAAGTGGAGTCATAAATTCTATTGTTAGATGGATGCCTGGAAGCCTGGATCATGGTGATAACGCTTGCTGGATAAGACGCTTGAGTCAAACGTTGCCACTCAAATGCCAGGCAATTAGCTGAAGCCATTGGGGGTCAGGGTGTTGAAACGCCCCCGACTGAGCACTATGCGATCCGGAGGCAGCCTCCATGGCACTGAGATGGAAAGGCTCACGAGGTCGGCAAACCACGGACACCTCGGCCAATGTGGAGCAATGAGAATGACCTCTGCCATTTCCCGTAAAATCTTGCGAATAACCGCAGGCATTAGAGGAAGAGGGGGAAATGCGTACAGTAGGATCTGGGGCCATGGACTGTGTAGAGCATCCACGCCCTCCGCTCCCGGAGATGGAAACCGGGAGAAGAATCTCGGAAGTTGAGAATTTGCCGATGACGTGAACAGATCCAGAGCTGGTTGCCGGAACTGCCTGCTATCTCTGCGAACAGGGGCAGATTCAGACACCACTTGGAATGGTCTACCATTGCCCTGCTCAGTGCATCCGCTTGTTTGTTTATCACCCCCGAAATATGGTCCGCCTTGATGGAGGAGAGGTTCTGCTCGGCCCAGGAACATAGCAGCCTGGCCACGGTCATGACCGACTCGGACCGGGTGCCCCCTTGACGGTTCACGTGAGTTTTGGCCGCTATATTGTCCATGAGAACAAGAACGTGCTGACCCCTCACCATGTCTTTGAAGTGTTTCAATGCCAGGTGTATGGCTCTGAGCTCCAGCCAGTTTATATTGTGCTCCAGGACCAGTGGCCCTGAGCCAACTGGGATTGGAGATAAGCTCCCCAGCCAAATAGGCTGGCATAGGTGGTGAGAATAAGTCGTGATGGTTCCTTGAAGTTGGAACTCCTGGCTACTGAATGGGAGATCTACCATCGGAGAGACTTTGGCACTAGAAGTGTCACCCACACTGACCTGTTGGAGGAGGCAAGCTTCCACCTCTGAAAAGGAAGGAGGAACCACTGCAGGACCCTTGAGTGCAACCTGGCCCAAGGCAGTATGGAGATGCACAAGATCATCTTGCCTAAGAGTTGGAAGAGAGTAATCAGAGGAATGACCCGGGCGTGTTGTACCTGCCATACCAGGGCCTGGATACTGATCTGGTGGTCCGGTAACAAGTAGACCATGCACCTTGCCGTATCTATTACTGCACCTAAGTGAAGAAGATGCGTGGAGGGAACTAACTGGCTCTTTAGAAAATTCACAGAGAATCTGTGGTTCTGAAGTACCTCGATGGTGAGGGCCACGTCCGGCCTTGCTGTCTGAACTGACACGGACTGAATGAGGATGGTCATATTGGGACCTGTCTCAGATGGGCGGCTAAGACTGACAGGACCTTTGTAAGTACCCTCAGGGCCAATGATAGACCAAAAGGAAGAGCTCTGTACTGGTAATGACAGAATTTGTAACAGAATCTAAGAAATTTGCGATGCCCAAGAAGGATTCAGATATGTAGGTACGCCTCCATGAGGTCGATTGACGTCAGGAAGTCGTTCCTCCTGATACTGGTCAAGATGGATTGCAGGGTCTGCATTTTGAATTTTTTGTAAATCAGGTAGGTGTTTAGTCTTTTTAATTGAGACTAGCCCTCCATCCTCCTGAGGCCTTCAGGTTGGCCAGAACGGGTTCCACGGCTCTGATCTCCAAAAGGTGATGTATAGCCTCTTTCATGACACTTCTTTTGGATGGGTTTGAAGGGGCTGGGCATGGGATGAACCGATCCGGTGGTCTGGAGAGAAATTCCAGAGCCAGACCATGTTCTATGGTGGATAGAACCCACGCGTCGGTGGTGGTGCTTTCCCAATTGTGTGTGAATAGAGAAAGCCTACCACCTATAGGGGGTCTCTCCCTGGAGTCACTTATTCCTCTTAAAGGGACGCCCCCCCCATGCCTCAAAAGGGCTGTTTTGACTGTCCCTGTTGTCTGGGTTTGGGGCCAAAGCGGTCTGATTGACGATCAGACCTGGGAGGGAAGGAGCAAGCCGATTGAGTCCATTCCGTTGCGGAAGACCTTAGGAGCTGAGGTCTAGTGTGATAACTGCTGTGAACTGGTAAAACCAGTGTGAGCTCCTGGTAATAAGAGCAGAGACCTCAGTTGACGACTGAAGAAAAACTGGTAAAACCAGTGTGAGCTCCTGATAAGGTCCTGTTAGCCACAATATATTGTGGAAGGCCAGTAACCAGTGGAGCAGTAATTCCAGGTAAGGCTTCCCAGAAGAAGCAGTCTGAAATTCCCAGGTGTCCCAGTATATTGCCAGAGACAATGTCAGGTGGATGTGCCAGGAGTAGTGTTGCACAAGCTACAGGACACCAAAACCACCAAAAATGTGTGCTACTCAAAATGGCGGCCATCCACATGCAGGGCGATTGCAAGGCTGTCCAAAGGCACGTGGAGTGTAAATGTGCTGATAAATGTGCTTGATGATTGAAATCCCCCCCAGGTACTCTCCCCCCGTTTGATGAAACTGGAACCTGGGGGGGAATGTTGATGATGTTGGGGGATTAAATAACCCTTGAGGCCTTCAAAATGGCGGCCAACGAACACGTGGCTAGGCCAGGAGCCCGTGAATCGGCTGGTCTAGACCGCAGTGAATAGCTGGTAAAACCGAAAATGAAAATTGGCCTGGAAATGCTGGGAAAAGCAATTCGCAAACTCCATTTGTTAAGCAGAGAGAAATTCCCCTTGATCTAAACAGCCTCAAGATGGATTGCCAAAATGGCGGCCACTGGCCGCGCAGCAAGCCAGTGGGACCGGAGATTGTCGGGCCAAAGCCCAGCTGATCAGCAGTTGCTCGGGGCCTCCGCGAAGGTCTGCCGATCAGAAGGAGCGATTGGCAGAGGCTCGGCTCAGCTGGCTGTATCAAAATAAAAGTCTCATGCAACTAGGGGAAGCAAAGAAAGACAAAAAGAACGAATGTAAGGCTAAAGCAAGGAGAAATAGGGCAAACTATAAAATTCTACAGAAGGAGGAAGGATAAAACACAGATTGGAAAAACCTGATTCTAGCTGAGAGTGGAACCAATGTGTCCTGCTGGGCATAAGACTAAGTCGGAACTGGGGCAGCATGGTCCAGTCGGAGGCGTGGCTAACTCTCAGACTTAGTCTATTGGGCAAAAGGGACTTCAGGAAACCCAATCCGTGGATTATCCATCCTCATGCTGGAGAAGCAATCAATCAATCAATCAATCAGATTCCAAACTCTCCACCATGGCGAAGACCAAAGAACTGTCCAAGGATGTCAGGGACAAGATTATAGACCTACACAAGGCTGGAATGAGCTACAAGACCATTGCCAAGCAGCTTGGTGAGAAGGTGACAACAGCTGGTGTGATTATTCGCAAATGGAAGAATACAAAATAACTGTCAGTCTCCCTCAGTCTGGGTCTCCATGCAAGATTTCACCTTGTGGAGTTTCAATGATCATGAGAACGGTAAGGGAGGATCTTGCCAATGATCTCAAGGCAGCTGGGACTATAGTCACCAAGAAAACAATTGGTAACACACTACGCTGTGAAGGACTGAAATTCTGCACTGCCCACAAGGTCCCTCTGCTCAAGAAAGCACATGTACAGGCCCATCTGAAGTTTGCCAATAAACATCTGAATGATTCAGAGGAGACTGGGTAAAAGTGTTGTGGTCAGATGAGACCAAAATCAAGCTCTTCAGCGTCAACTCAACTCACTGTCTTTGGAGAAGGAGGAATGCTGCCCATGACCCAAAAACACCATCCCCACCGTCAAACATGGAGGTGGACACATTATGCTTTGGGGGTGTTTTTCTGCTAAGGGGACAGGACAACTTCACCACATCAAAGGGACAATGGATGGGGTCATGTATCTTCAAATCTTGGGTGAGAACCTCTTTCCCTCTGCCAGAGCACTGAAAGTGGGTCGTGGATGGATATTCCAGCATGACAATTACCTAAAATATATGGCAAAGGCAACAAATAAGTAGCTCAAGAAGAAGCATATTAAAGTCCTGGAGTGGCCTAGCCGGTCTCCAGACCTTAATCCCATAGAAAATCTGTGGAGGGAGCTGCAGGTTTGAGTTGCCAAACATCAGCCTTGAAACCTTAATGACTTGGAGAGGATATAAGAGGAGTGGGACAAAATCCCTCCTGAGATGTGTGCAAACCTGGTGGCCAACTACAAAAAATATCTGATCTCTGTGATTGCCAACAAGGGTATTGCTACTAAGTGCTAAGTTATGTTTTCTGAAGGGGCCAAATACTTTTTTCACTCATTAAAATGCAAATCAATTTACTGTATAATTTTTTGAAATGCATTTTTCTGGATTTTTTGTTGTTGTTGTTAATCTGTCTCCTTGTCAGTGGGCAAACATGCAAAATCAGCAGGGGATCAGATAATTTTCCCCTCACTGTAAAAGGCACAATAAATAAGAAAAGATGCATAAACAAGATGCCTAAGGACAACTATGATCAAAAGTAAGATCAAACAGAATAGCTGTTTGTAAAAGATGAACAGGATCTTATTTTGAAGGAAATATCATTCTGAATTATAGGAACCATCACCAAGAAGGCCTATCACTTGAGCATGAATCTTGGAAGGAGAGGGATTTCATGTCCACACCAGATTCTGTTCTGACAAAGCATTGGCCAATATATCCTAATACTGCAACAAATGGGAATTAAAAGGTTATACCAAACCAACTAATGTATTTATTTTAGGACTGGCATTGTTCTATATTCACAGACACTCCTACTACCGGTAGTAATCTATCTACTACATTTTGCATTAGCTCTAGCTTTTGGGACATCTCCAAAGGCAGGCTCACATACACATTACAGTAATACAGTGAATAGAGTAGACCTGGGCATTTTACGGCCCCCAGGCCATATCTAGTCTTTAGCTGTCCCTGTCTGGCCCACATGGATTGCTTTTATTTTGAAGGCTTTTTTTCAATTTACATATGCATGTGCACGCACATCTACACACCTTCACAGCCGTAGTCATTTGGCCCTCCAAAATACTTCCAGTTTCTTAAGTGGCCCCTTGGGAAAATTAAATTGCCCAGCCCTAGTACAGAGAGAACGTTTCTTTAAAGTTTTACCAATAACTGCAAGTAACAGTTTCCAAAGAGTTAACCAATAACTAACTATATCAGGGGTCTTCAAATCAGGCCCTTTTATGATTTGTGGACTTCAACTGTGCTACTCAAGGAGGTTGCTGGGCTGGTGGTGGAGTTCCCCAGACTTATAGTCTTGGGGGACTTCAATCTGCCGTCGCTTGGCGAATCCTCGGGATTGGCACAGGAGTTCATGGCCGCCATGACAACCATGGACCTGACCCAAGTAGTGCAGGGTCCGATGCATAAGGGTGGACATGCCCCGGATATGATCTTCCTTTCGGAGCAGTTGGGGTTCAGGCCCGGCTACAGCACCGAAACTGCTTTGGTCGCTCTGATGGATGATCTCTGGCGAGCCCAGGATAGTGGCCAGTCCTCTGTCCTGGTGCTTCTTGACCTCTCAGCGGCATTCGATACCATTGACCACGGTATCCTTCTGCGCCGGCTGGAGGGATTGGGAGTGGGGGACACCGTATTGCGGTGGTTCTCCTCCTATCTCACTGGTCGGTCGCAGTCAGTGTTTGTGGGGGGCCAGAGGTCCACCTCTAGGTTACTCCCATGTGGGGTGCCTCAGGGGTCGGTTCTCTCCCCCCTACTTTTTAACATTTACATGAAGCCACTGGGTGAGATCATCCACTGCCATGGAGTGAGATACCATCAGTACGCTGATGATACTCAGCTGTACATTTCCACTCCTGGCCATATCAGTGAAGCGGTTGAGGTGATGTGCCGGTGTCTGGAGGCTGTGAGGGTTTGGATGGGTGTTAACAGATTACGGCTCAACCCCGATAAGACAGAGTGGCTGTGGGTGATGCCTCCCAAGGACACTTCTATCTGTCCCTCGATTACCCTGGGGGGTGAATCTATAAACCCCTCAGAGAAGGTCCGCAATTTGGGAGTCCTCCTCGATCCACAGCTGACATTGGATCATCATTTGTCGGCAGTGGCGAGGGGGGCATTTGCCCAGGTTCGCCTGGTGCACCAGTTGCGTCCTTACTTGGATCGGGAGTCTCTCCTTACAGTCACACATGCCCTTGTCACCTCGAGGATCGACTACTGCAATGCTCTCTACATGGGGCTACCCTTGAAGAGTATTCGGAGACTACAACTAGTGCAAAATGCAGCTACGCGAGCAGTTGTGGCCCTTCCTTGTTGTGCCCACATTTCATCAACTCTCCGCATGCTGCATTGGTTGCCTATTGGTCTCCGAGCCCAATTCAAGGTGTTGGTTATTACCTATAAAGCCCTTCATGGCATGGGACCAGGATATTTACGGGACCGCCTTCTGCCACATACTTCTCTACGACCGGTGAGAGCGCACAGGGTCGGCCTCCTCCGGGTCCAGTCAGCGAAACAATGTCGTCTGGCGGGCCCTAGGGGGAGGGCTTTCTCTGTTGTGGCGCCCGCCCTCTGGAACCAACTGCCTCCTGAAGTCCGCGTTTCCCCGACTCTCCCGGCCTTCCGAAAGAATTTAAAAACCTACCTCTGCCGGCAGGCCTGGGGATGATTGTTGATTGTGGTGTGACTGATGAGTATGTATGGGGTTTTATTTTTAATGTTTTTTGTTCGGATTTAGTCGAAATTGTTTTATATATATGCTGTGAGCCGCTCCGAGTCCTCGGAGAGGAGCGGCATACAAATCCGAATAAATAAATAAATAAATAAACTCCCAGAATTCCTTAGCCAGCATGTTTGAAGACGCCTGAAAAAAAAGGGGTTATGGAGGTTTTTAAATAGGGGTTTTAAATGTTTTTAAGGGGTTCCAGGGAGGGGGGTGGCAAGATTAGTAATGGAGTAGGCCTGGGGGGAGGTATACAGGATAGGGGAGGGTTAGGGGGAGGGAATAGGGAGGAGGAGAAACATGGGCCAGGCAACGGGTGGGACCGGAACCACGAGGGTGCGGATTATGGAGGGGGCAGAGGTGATTCTGTTCCCATTGGCTGTGTAAGTGGGAGGGGCAGATATGGCGGGAGCAGGGGGCCATATTCATTCATGGGAGCGTGTCCCCACTATCTTCGAGCGGTGCCGCGCTCCGACCCCCATGGCTCCACTTGTGATCTGGGTTGCTTGGAGCCAAAGGGCCCGGGCTGTAGGCTGGTATTGTGCAACGCCAGGTCTGTGGTAAATAAGGCCCCCTTGATACAAGACCTAATTATGGAGGGGGCCGCAGACCTGGTGGGTATTACGGAGACCTGGTTGGGTCCAGAGGGAGGTGTCCCTCAGGTGGAAATGTGCCCTCCGGGCTTCCTTGCATTTCACCAGCCGAGAGCTCAGGGCAGGGGTGGGGGAGTGGCGGTTGTGATTAGGGAAGGTCTCAGGCCAAGAGAGGTCACTGTTCCTCAGACGGCAGGCTGTGAATCCCTCCTTGTGAGGTGGGACCTTGGGGGTCCGAGGGCTGTGTTGCTCACGTACCTGGCTCCCTGCCACGTGTCAACCGCCCTGCCCGAGCTCCTGGGCGTCATCGCGGCAGTGGCGGTTGAGGTCCCCAGGCTGGTACTCATGGGTGACTTCAATCTGCCGTCTGCTGGCGAGGCGTCTGGGGAGGTTCAGGAGTTCATGGCTTCCATGACGGCCATGGACCTGACCCAGGTAATTCAAGGTCCCACTCACACGGTGGGAAACACGCTTGACCTGGTTTTTGTCTCTGGTCAGTGTTTGAGTGATCTGGATATGGGAAATATAGTTATTATTCCTCTGTCATGGTCCGATCACTCTCTCTTACGCTTGGACATTCCGACCGCCACACCCCGCCGCAGGGAGGTGGAACCAATTATTTGGTACCGCCCCAGGCGACTGATGGCACCCGACAGGTTCCAGATGGAGCTTGGGCCAATACCGGAGGCTCTAACACACAACTCGGTCGGGGCGCTGGTAGCAGCCTGGGATAGGGCGGCTGCTGGTGTCTTGGATCGGGTTGTGCCTTTGCGGCCTCTGAGCCGGTGTGGTTCTTGATCGGCTCCCTGGTTCAACGGGGAGCTGAGGGAGATGAAGCGCCGGAAAAGACGCCTAGAGAGCAGTTGGAGGGCGAGCTGCTCTGAGTCTGACCAAACACGGGTAAGAGACCATATTAGGATTTACCTAGTGGCAATAAGGGCAGAGAAGTGTTCTTATGTCACTGCCCTTATTGCGTCATCAGATAATTGCCCAGCCTCCCTGTTTAGGGTAACTCGCTCCCTCCTTCAACGGGAGGTGAAGGGGGATCCCTTGGAGGGAAGAGCTGAGGATTTTGTGCAATATCTGTATGACAAAATCGCTCAGATTCGGGAAGGCTTTAACTTCGATGAAGGGGGTCCAGCAGGAGTGCCTGAGGCCGGCCTTGAGACTGTTACTTGGGCTGAGTTTAACTTCGTGACACCGGATGACTTGGACAGGTTGCTGGGAGGTCTTAGAGCAACCACATGTTTATTGGACCCGTGTCCCTCCTGGTTGGTACTGGCCTCCAGTGAGGTGACGCGAGGCTGGCTTCAGGCGATTACCAATGCTTCGTTGAGTGAGGGTGTCTTTCCTGCCGCCTTGAAAGAGGCGATGGTGTGACCTCTCCTCAAGAAGCCCGTCCTGGACCCCGCTGTTCTATCCAACTACCGTCCTGTCTCCTCTGTCCTGGTGCTATTGGACCTACAGCTATTGGACCTCTCAGCAGCTTTTGATACCATCGACCATGGTATTATGCTGCGCCGGTTGGAGGGGCTGGGCATAGGGGGCACTGTGTTTCGGTGGTTCTCCTCCTTCCTCTCTGGCCGGATGCAGTTTGTGTTGACAGGGGGTCAGAGGTCGACCCCGAGGCCCCTTGACTGTGGGGTGCCTCAGGGGTCGGTCCTCTCGCCCTTGTTGTTCAACATTTATGTGAAGCAGCTGGGTGAGATCATTCGCGGTTTTGGGGCGAAATTCCATCAGTACGCTGATGACACTCAGCTGTACATTTCCACCCCAAACCACCCAAATGAAGCCCTTGACGTACTGACCCAGTGCCTGGAGGCCATGTGGATCTGGATGGGGAAGAACGGTCTCAAGCTCAACCCATCCAAGATTGAGTGGCTGTGGTTACCGTCGTCCCGGTATAGTCAGCTGACTCCATCGCTGTCTATTGGGGGCGAGTCAGTGGCCCCCACGGGAAGGGCTCGCAACTTGGGAGTCCTCCTGGATTCACAGCTGTCCCTTGAGGACCATCTGACGGCCGTAGCCGGGAGGATGTTTTACCAGATTCGTCTGGTACGCCAGTTGCATCCCTTCCTGGATCGGGATGCGCTATGCACGGTCACTCATGCCTTCGTCACTTCCAGACTGGACTATTGCAATGCTCTCTACATGGGGCTCCCCTTGAGGTGCACGCGGAGGCTCCAACTGGCGCAGAATGTGGCCGCGCGGGTGGTGGTGGGGGCGCCCTGGCGGGCACGAACAGCCCCCATCCTGCGCGAGCTGCACTGGTTGCCGGTGGTCTTCTGGGTGCGCTTCAAGGTGTTGGTCACCACCTTTAAAGCGCTCCATGGCATAGGACCCAGTTATTTACAGGACCGCCTACTGCCAGTAAATACCTCCCACCGACCAGTTCGCTCCCACAGGGAGGGCCTCCTCAGGGTGCCATCGGCTAAGCAATGTCGGCTGGTGGCGCCCAGGGGGAGAGCCTTTTCTGTGGGGGCTCCGACGATGTGGAACGAGCTCCCTCCGGAACTCCGGACATGTCATGATCTCCGCACCTTCAGAAGAGAATTGAAGACTTATCTCTTCAATCAAGCCGGCCTGGCCTAGAGCTCCTCGGGTTTTTATGTAATTTAAATTAAGTAGTTAGGGTTTTAGTATGGGATTTTAATTTGGTTTTTAGTACAGCCTAGGTTATTTAATTCTGTTTTAAAGATTTATTATTGTTATGTTTTAAATTTGGCTGTAAACCGCCCCGAGTCCTACGGGAGAGGGGCGGTATAAAAGTTTACAAAAAAAACCAACCTATATTATTGTTTTCTTTCGCCCTCAATCTGCTATGAAATGACCGCATCAATTATTGCTTACTTACTTCTATCATTTTACCACTTACTTTTTTTTGTTTTTGCAATCTTTTTTTTTTAAAGATACAATTTCTTTGAATATTGGAGACAGTTTATGAAATCTGAATAATTTACTCTGGACACAGAACTCAGACACAACAGCAGACACATAGTGCTTTCTGTTATAGTTGCACAGCCAAGCTGATGACCGATATGCAAACCAAATGGAAAAAAATAACAACTGACTACACTTAGGTATTTAAAATCCAAAGTATAGGAGGCCTGCAGAAGCGCTCATTCTTATCCATTGCTATTTCAGAATTCGAGGCCTGCAAATGTAAAACAAAATATCTGGGAAAAGAACTTGCTAGAACTAGATCATGTCTCACTACTTGTCACAAACTGGCCTCACCTATGACAGGGAAAACTACATTATACTCTGGATTCTATGTAACTGCATTACAATTACAGAGATACGATCACCAAGGAGCCAATCTTGGTGAGTGCCAGCAGAGATCTGCAGAGGAGATGAGGCTTGTACTTCTCTCCATCTTACTCATCAAAATTGCCACACCAGGAAACATAATTCTCTAAATATGATATAAAGCAAATTGCTCCACCGAACACAACAAAGGGACTAAGCCCTTAGCAGCAAGGAGACATTTATTTATCATATTTCCATCCCGCTGCAGTCAAAAAAGCTTTCAATATAAAAACTAATTAAAGTTTCCTTGGTGCAATCTTCAGAATAAAAGTACTAAAAATAACACCAACCAAATATTAGAATAAAAAGCACTAAAAATTGAAGTTAAAGTTGACATGATAAAATCAGAGGAAGGAGCTCCAAAACGACTGTAAACGTTGTGGCTTTTGAAACATAAACAGAGTGGGGGCTTGTCCCACAGAAAAGTAGCCCCTTCCCACTTCAGCTTCCCAAATCTCTTAAATATGAGGGATTAACAGTTTCTCCCTTTAACTTGGAAATTGTTTAAGATCTAGGCTACTGGTTAAAACAGTTTCTAGGGCACATATGTCATGGTATACTTACAATTCCTATTTTCTCCAGGAGGTATATCTACCAGCTGTTTAAATGCAGTTGTAGGGATTCTGGCAGAACTGCTTGAACACTACTGATGATCCAATCTGTCATTTACATGACTGCAGAAAAACTGGGTTGTGTTTGGACTTGCATCAAATTCTTTCCACCAAAAATCAAAAACATGCACCAAAGATGATATATTTTCTGACATCCTACTTGAATGTAGATTTGGGTTCCTGAGAATCTCAATCCTCATAACTTTACTTATATTTATATATTTGAAAACATGTTTGTGCATGCTGAAGTAACAGAAATCAAAAAAGTGTTTAATTCATATCGCCACCCTAGATAAATTAATAGGAGAAAATACTACTGAGCCCCACGGGATTTCCTTCAAATTAATGCTGAGTAATGTACTCTACAAAATTTCCCAGTGTTTGAAAGCAGGACTTCAGTTCCACTTAAAGCAGCTGGGTACTAGACAACTCATGACCTGTGCGGTCATTTCAGATATTTTCTTATCTAAACAGAGAAACAGAATAATCACAGGTGGACAAAAATGAGTGGGAACAGGAATAACTTCCAAATTTCTGACAGCTTCCCATTTCCTTGTCTGAAGATAGCAGTGAGCACCAGAAATCCTTCCTCCCTCCCTCCCTCCCTCCCTTCCCCTCCCCTTCCCTGCATGCAAGTAAATGGCTGCTGCCAGGTAGGGAAGGGGGCAAGGGAATATGTTAGTGACCAGTACCATGCAAACACAGAGGAACTGGTAGAGAGTGCACCATTTCTACATTTATTTTCTCCCTGCAAGCTTTCCAACAAGCATGCCACCTCTATGCTACTGCATGCAGGTAGGGCCATGTGATTCTCATTTCCAATGTTTCCTGACAGCTTCCCACAAGTTGATGGGGAACAGAAGCAACTGAAATGACTGCTGATGTTCCTTGCCACTTTCCCACTAGCAAAGTCTCTGCTGAACAAGCAGCAGTGCAGCAACATTAAAGCAGCAAATAAAATAAAAATCCCCAACTTTCATTTCCTTGGGATTAGACAAGTCCCACCTTAACCATGAAAGGCAGCTGGATGACCATGAGCCAGTCACACTCACTCAGCCCAACTCACTTCACAGGGTGGCTGTTGTGGGGAAAATAGGAGGAAGATGCGTTGGATATGTTTGTCTGTCACCTTGAGTTATTTGTGAAAATAATAAAGGTGGGATATAGCTAAATAAATAAAACGAACAAACAAATAGAAATAAAATGACTGGATGCCAGCATTATGCAGGTTAGCTCATTTTAGGTACTTTTGTTGACAAAATTTTGTCCTATGATGCAGTGGTTTGGTTTGGTTTGGTTTGGTTTGGTTACAAAGTATCAAACAGACAAGTTTTAGTAATATACAGTATATAAATAAATCCTTGATAATTTAAAAAGAAAATTTTGCAAAAACATAATCTCTAATAACTGAAATCAAGAATAAACTCAGATTACAGTACTGAATTTAATAAGGGCAGTTTTAATACACATAGAATTGTTCTGTATTTGATTTAACTAAATCCAAAGATCACTAGATTTTAAAATGAGAATTGTCCATTTGATATCTCATAATGGCAATGGATCATCCACTTACTGAAAACAAAGGCTCACAAACTTTTGTCTGACACATACACAAATATGTAGCTTTGGATCATTTCCTCTATAAACCAATGAACAAGTATAATGCTTTTTACTCATTTGTTTAATTGGGTACTATTTATCCAGTTTTAGGACTTCCGTGGAAAACAAATCACGCTTGAGGTCATTTTTATGCAGAAATATTGAACATTCAAAGGGTTCACAAACTTTCAAACACTATGGAAAATATGTATAGCTGCCCTGACTTGCATTCTAGGATCCGTGGTCACACAAATCTTTAAATAAATCAACACCATTTAATGAATATTCTGATTTTTCTTACATATTCATTCAAGATAACAAAAAACCCGTCCTCTTAATGCTAATGTGTGTGTCTGTGTTTTGGAAAATAGCTGTCCTATAATGCAGCCTTTCCTCTTTTCAGTCAGAACACATCTTAGCAAACAACACGCCCAGACATATACAAAGTTGATTCTGCCTATGACTCACCTTTAGTTAAACAGATAGGAGCAGGGATCCACCTGAGGAAAATATAATTATGTTACTCCAAGTATTCATTGGTCAATTGAATTTCCCTATCAAAAACTTACACCCTAGCCCAGGGGTAGGCAACCCAAAACACTCAAAGAGCCACTTGGACCCGATTCCCACCCAAAAAAAAAAAAAACACCGGGAGTCGCAAAACCCTTTTGATATCTAAAATGAAGATAACACTGCATATATCCTTTTTTACCTTTATTATAGGTGTGTGTGTGTGTGTGTGTGTGTGTGTGAGTGTACATACACACACAGGTAAAAAAGGATATATGCAGTGTTATCTTCATTTTAGATGTCAAAAGGGTCTCTCTCTCTCTCTCTCTCTCTCTCTCTCTCTCTCCCTCCCTCCCTCTCTCTCTATCTGCCCTTGGTCTGCCAATCCTCTTCCCCCACTTTCTTTCTTTCTCTCTCTTTTCTCTCTCTCTCTCTGCCTCCCTCTCTCTCTTTCTCTCTCTCTCTCCCCCTCTCCCTCTCTCCTATCTGCTGCTCACCTGGCAAGCTGGCTTCAAGCTGTTCTCCTAACAAGCTCAGGGGTAGGCAACCTTGGCTCTTTTATGACTCATGGACTTCAACTCCCAGAATTCCTGAGTCAGCATGGCTGGGCTAGCTAGCTCTCTCCTGCCCTTCCTGCTTCCTGCAGAGACGCAGCAAAGGGAGGAGCCCCGTCCAAAAAGCTTTTCAGCTCCTCAGAGAACACTGTGATTGCGCTCTCTTTTACATACACACAGACACAAACACACACACACAGAGAGAGAGAGAGAGAGAGAGAGAGAGAGAGAGAGAGAGAGAGAGAGAGAGAGAGAGAGAAACAGAGAGAGAGAAACAGAGAGAGAGAAACAGAGAGAAGCAGGGAAGCGCAATTGCCTCTCTGTGTCTCTATCTCTCTCTGCAAATGGCAGAGGAGGCTGGGAGCCACAGGGGAAGGCTCAAAGAGCCGCATGCGGCTCCGGAGCCACAGGTTGCCGACCTGTGCCCTAGCCTCAACAGAAATACATTCTTTGGACAATGAGTAGCTGGTAAGCAGGGAAGACCTAAGATCTGGCCATGCTGTTGAGTCCTAAATGCCCGGCCTCTGCAAGCTATTTAATTATCCTTAACTGTTAAGTATAAGGCATTCTACGTTAATGGTGAAGGCAACAAACTAGATACCAGGAAGTTGTGAGTTCTAGTCCCACCTTAAGCATGAAGGCCCTGGGTGACCTTGGCCCAATCACTCTTTTTTCAGCTCTAAGAAAAGGGCAAGACAAACCACTTGTATAAAACTTTACCAAGAAAACTTCAGGAACTTGTCGAGGCAGTTGCCAGATTCAAAATTGACTCAGAGGCATCAATCTATAGTATAGTTTATTTTAAATACAGTCACCCATTATTTACCTTTTTTTCCTGCTAAATAGATTTTTTTAATCTATTGTTACTTATATGCCCAGTGCTATGAATCAAGGTAGAATTTATTAGTCAACACACTACTTAATAGTGCATAATTTCACAGAGATTAAAGAGACCTATTCTATTGGTATCCACATAATTTTAAATTCTTGATTATCCAGACAAAACCTATTATTATTTATACAGGTGACAGCAATTATCTCTGGAGTTTACAACAGATACTCTATTTCTCCTCATTGTCACAATTAAACTCAATAGCATTTGAGCTCAAGCAAGCTCTGTCCTAAAGAAGTTGACAAAGGTGAGAGGATGAATAAAGTCCAAGTATGAGAACAAGAGTTTTTATTCTTCCCTTGCTAGTTCTTTTATCTTTAGATACTATTCTTTCCAAACTCTTTTCTGATCTATGGAATTATCTCACAAGAAGCATTAATTCAAATTACAAAGTCTCACCAAGACAAAGAATGCTAGGGAGAAATACCTTAATCTATACTGATTAGAGAAGTACACTGGATCCAATGGAAGGCCTAATCCAGCATTTCATTCATTCCCAAAGCTGAAACACCTGGAAAGTACACAACAGATTATGAGTATAAAATAACTTAATTTCAGACCCATGTTATGTCTTACGTCAAATATATTTATGAAGTGGATCTTATGAAGAACAGCCACTAACAGAATTACTTTAGTTTAGTTTGTTTGGTTTTAGTTTTATTAAATTTCTATACCGCCCCTCTCCCGTAGGACTCGGGGCGGTTTACAACCCAATACAATAAATATTTAAAAATAAATTAAATTAAATTAATACAAGGCTGTTACTAAAACCTGTTAAAAACCCAATTCTAAAACCCGAACAGCCTTGTTTAAAAATTTTAAAAACCCGAGGAGATCTAGGCCAGGCCGGCTTGATTGAAGAGATGAGTCTTCAATTCTCTTCTGAAGGTGCGGAGATCATGACACGTCCGGAGTTCTGGGGGGAGCTCGTTCCTTAGATTTGTCTACTTTTTCATTAAGATGGCCAAGTAAGCTGCTGTAATTGTATCTTTAGAAATCAAGAACCAGAATGTATCTATGCACTAAGTATTTCCCTTTCTATCTTGAATTTCTCACTGTCCAGTTCTGTACCATTTTAACTCATAAGTGAATCACTGCAGCCCTCTGATCATTTTGGTTGCTCTTCTGTGCATCTTTAGGATGGCTCCATAACTACACAATATTTCAAGTCTGGGTTATGGCATAAATTTGCTTAAAGAGATTATAACGTTAGTAACTCCTCTTTTCTCTTTTTCCCATGCAGCCACGCTGAGCCTATAAGGGAGCTTTCATCTTCCCCAAATATATAAACAGTACCTTATCGGCATATCAAACAATTTTTCTAATGTTAGGTTCAGGCCTACTTATTTCTGGAAATTATGTGTAGTCTGAAACAAAACCAGGACATTTACAACTAACATGGCATGTCTTTACCAGAGAGATAAGCAGAACAACTTCCTGTAACAGACGTAAAACAGTACATTTGGGAAAGGTGAATTCTAGTAAGGAATCTTTATTTTTAGATACAACACAGCCTGTCACAATGAATGTAGCTGTTAGAAAACAGATTAGTAGAATCTTCTTTCTCTAAGGAATATTCCAGACAAGACTTTTGTCATTTTCATTCTGCACTACAGCATTTGTAAAATTGTACCTAACAACACACTTCATACTGCAGTTTTAGTTTCACAAATTTTCAAAAACAGACACAATACCTAAAATAATAATTATTTGCAATACCTAAAATAATAATTATTAATCATCTGTTTATTTCCACAACTCATTGATGCAGCATCTCTATGGCATGGATTAGTTTCTTTTCTCACTGCTTCTCATTGGCTAATTAGATTAGAAGGAGTTTCCCCTCCCCAAGCCACTCCCAATAAAAAGTAATGCTGGACTAATGCTAAGGAACTTCAATCAAAACCAGCAGCACATTATTCATAAGCAAAAGCCAAAAGAGAAATTAAAGGCAGTTTCAAACCTCTACAAAATCAATAGCTTTAATAAGCTGCCGAAGAATAATAAATGACCTCTTCATATGAGGTATTAAATTGGCTAATTGCCCATTAATGTTTTCAATGATTTAAAAATACACATACTTATCGCACTATAAAAGCACACATAATGTTATAGGAAAAAATCACCTCTGTAATTAGCAAAACCAAATTATGCATGAATAATATAAGCAAATTATGGGAATAAATTATTACAGGAGGCTCCTGATAGATTTTGCAAAGCTTAAAAGAGAAGAAGCACAAAAGGAATGAAGCCCTCAGGTAAAGGAAATAATGGGATACAGAGGCATCAATGGGGAGGGGGGCAAGTGACAAAAGCAGTGTTAAGCCGTAAGTCCTGCTCCTTTTATACACATATTGTCCTGTTGCACCCACATTCAAAAGGGGCTTAGACAGCATCACAAAACTACTTTTATTATTTTGACAAAAGCACCAGCTCCTGCAATGTGCTTATAAAAATATAAAATCAAGGTTATAGCCACAAATTATTAAAGGCATAATTTGTGACTATAATCTTGAAGATTTTTATGCTATCAGAAATTAAAAACCATGAAAAATACTACTTTTTATATCAGTTATATTTATATTTAAAGATAAATAGCCTTGGTTCCTTGGTTAAAACGTGTCTGGCATATGATCAAACTTTAGTTAGGGCTTGACAACTAGACATTTGGTTCAATTGTCAGAAACAAAAACTAGGATCCTGACAAATCATTGTACCATATGACGACTTCTTGAGAGACCCATAACATTTGACTTGTATACCAATATCACGGTATAGATTACCTTCACTTGGTGCCCATATACGTAATACTCTTTTGTAGACACCTATACTGATCTATCCACCAACAGAAACAAAATGGAAATACATGGTTGCTACCGGTATTACAAGGCCCTCACTGAAAACATGCACAGTAAACAATACCCAGTGAAAATAAGCGAATTCTTAAAGCAAGATGTTTGTAAAGCAGAAGAAGTCAGCATACAATCCAATACTTATATCTTGTTTATCACATAATGTATGCCAGTATGACTAGAGGAAGCCAAACTTCATGTATCTACTGGTAGCCGGAAATCACTACCAGTAGTTCCAAATTTCTGAACTGCTTTAATTTACAGCAGTAGATTGGAAAGAAGCAAGAATGGGTGGCTTAGAATCTATGCACTGGTTTACTGAATTAGGATGTAACAATCTACCATCACACACAAACCTAGCTGAGCAGGATGCCAAATAAAAATTGTATCACATTCCAGGCTTTTGACTGGCACCCTGTTTTGTAGCCTGATGCAAGTGGTTGATGTATTCCCCTTCAAGCCTGTATAGTTTTATACAGCTTCTGCTTATATTGATTCCCAGTGAAAAGTACCACATCCTTGGCATAAAACCATCCCCAAAAGGCACCAGTAATACTAGCAAACAACTAATCAATGTAGACAAAGGTCCCTCCTAATAGAGATGCTTACCTCAAATCTGATGTTTTTAGCTTTCTGGAAAATTTAGTTGGATCAAAGGTGCTGAAATTATTCTGTAAAAATCTTTACTCTCTTAAGAATCAGAACTCCCCAGGGAGGTAATATTACTGGCTTACAATAATTTACATTCTCTGTATATATAATTTTCACTCAACAATAATCACAATGCAACAAAGAAGTACCTATATGCAAGGCAAGTAGCATGCTATCGATACAAACATCCCTATTGCAAGCATGTCTCCATATTAAATTAGCATCCTCACTGGGCTATGCTGAAAAAGCACTGCAGTGCTTTGAATTGCGGCTTCAAGGATACCGTATCAAGATCAGACGCTATGCAAACAATGCAGAATAAGTGTACCATAGTATACTTTAAAAGATTAAATTGTGCAAGGTGCATTATAACATTAAGAAAACCATTCTCCAAATGTTAATATGATTTAAATTAACTGCTTATGTGAGATTCCCATAAATGAAACTGGGTCAATCACATCTGATACTGAAAATTTATATTTATATATTGCAGAGCTATATATCAAAACAACTAAGACTCTAACAAGAAAACAGCAACAAAACAAGAGCAACAAGATAACAAGAAGGAAAGCTCTGAAAGCTGATGATTGTAAAAACGGTAAAATAAATTAAAAAACAAAAATAGGATGAGCAGAAAATATGAAGGGCAAGGGCAACAGCTACCTTGGTACATAGGTGGCTAACTCAAGAAAATTGTATAAATTTGCTATTAAATAAGCAACATTCCTTCTCTGAAGTTGTACATACAGATTTCCATGAACTTTTTCAAAGATAATGTTCCTATGTAACATAACATTATTGCTTCCTCCCAAAATATTGTGAAGAAAACCATGAAGACTTGAGGTTTCAGTAGCAGCAGCAGCAGCAGCAGCAATAATGTATAGAATGCTATTCACCTTAAAGACCATTGTACAGAAATACAGCAACATCCCTTAAAGATTTGTACAGAATTACCTTTTTTTCTCTGTACTCTTGCATACTAATATTATTTGAATGTCAACAGTCCTTTGGTTTTAATGATTTCTCTATAGCCTATTATTACTAAAATGTAATGCATTCTACAAGCAACACATTTGCTCAATTACTAATTTTGTACTGTATACATTTCATAGTATACAATCACCATATAATGTAGGAAACTTAAAACCATCGTCTCTTTGCGTTTCTTTGCTCAAGATCCAAAAATTAATTCAATTGGCCAATTGTATCTTTGGTTTGTGATACAGGTAGTCCTCGAGTTACGACCACCATTGAGACCAAAATTTATGTTGCTAAGTTAAACATTTGTTAAGTGAGTCTGTCCCATCTTACGACGTTTCTTGCCACACTGGTTAAGTGAATCCTTGCATTTGTTAGTGACATGGTTGTTAAGTGAATCTGGATTCCTCATTCTCTTTGCTTGTCAGAAGGTCACAAAAGTTGATGACATGACCCCAGGACACTGCAACCGTCATAAGTACGAACCACTTGCCAAGCATCTGAATTTTGATCATGTGACCATAGGGATGCTGCAAGTGTGAAAAGTGGTCATAAGTCACTTTTTTCAGAGCTGTTGTAACTTTGAACGGTTACTAAATGAACTGTTGTAAGTTGAGGATTACCTGTATTTGCATCAGGCTAGAAACTGGGAGACCATGAGTTCTAGTCCTGCCTTACATACAAAGCCAGCTGGATGACTTTGGCCCAGTCCCTTTCTCTCAGCCATAGAAAGGAGGCAATGACAAACCACTTCTAAAAAACCTTGCCCAGAAAACTGCAGGGACTTGTCCAGGCAGTCTCTGAGAATCAGACATGATTGAACGGAAGGAAAAAAAAAAAAAGGAATGGCAGATCTAATGTTAATACAAACTAGATGACAAAAAAGGACAAAAAGAGCTATTATAAAAAGAGTAATGATAGATATGGGAGGGGAGTCCCTCTCCACAAAGCCCCCCCCCCAAAAATCCATTTGTTCAAGCCCTTGAACTAATTAAGTAACTGCTTAGAATCCAGCCTGTCATGATAAATATATTATCAGGGTAAGGTAATTCATAAAATGTCCCCTTCTGAAATAATTAACTTTGTATTCTCCTCAGAAAATTACAGCTTTGCAGAAATGAGACTACTATTTGAGTTTTGAAAAATGATTCATACTTCAGTCCCAAAAGGAAATTCTGTATGAATTCTGTATGCTTTATTAATTCTTTTTTAACATCAACTGCTTCTTTTGTTTCACAAAATTCACTTATGACTGTCATTTTATGAGGACAGAAGACAATCGTTCAACAGCCAGGAAGCAGAAAACAACTAAAGGGGGGGGGGGAGAAAAAGAGGAAATGTGCCATTTATGTCTCAAATACAATTTCAGGTTTTGTTTTTAGCATAAACAGGAACTTGTGTAAAGTGCTTACATATGCATTGAACAGGCTGCAAACCACATAGAAAGCTCAAAAGTCTTCATTGTTTTCAAAACTCCTCAACCATATAGACCCCTTTTAAAACTCATTTTCCTTCCAAAGAGATACTGTCCTGCAAATCAGCAGTATATGCAAGACAAATCATTTCTAGTAGTCATGGGTAAGCTTTAGTCAAGTGAGTTCTAGTTTGAGACCCTTGATCTGGATGCAACTAACATATACTTAACATTAAAAATGCTTACTCCAAATTTTTAATGCTTTTGAATCCCAGAAGAATAAAGAATTCCTAGTCATTTTTCACAAAAACAAACTCCTGTTTAGCCTCACCAACTTTCCTAATTTCAGACTGTACTTTTGGAGTCATTTGCTTTCATATACATTTAAGCATATATACATTTGACCCAGTATATGGCAGGGGTGGGCAATTAATTTCCCAAGGAGCAATATGAAAAACTGGGACTGTTGGGGAGGGCCACAGTGCGCCACGCCCTCCAACACCATTGGGCCCTGGCACTGATCCCCTACCCCCTGCTGGCAATACCAACACCACAGGCTGGCTAAGGACAGTGGAAGGTGTGAGTGTGACCTGCACTCCATAAAATGTGGTAAAAAAGGTCTGGTATATCATATCAAGAACAAATGATCCATCATGTCACTCCCATACTTCAGAATGTATATGAAAGGCTTTCTGGTTACCTTTAAACAAACTATTTTGTATATTTGAACAATAAAATTAATCACTTTAAAAGCAGTTTTTGGACTATCTTTAAAATGGTAAAATTGGTTATACTATTCATTTTTCTGTTATCTACCAAATTCTGATTATCAAGTCTACCCACTGACAGGCAACATTGCTGATATAGTAAGGGAAGTCCCTATATATTCTAACACCAGTTGTGATATCACTGCACCAAGTGGTAAGATACGTATAACATTTTTCTAAATATATGCAGGGGGAATAAGAAAGAAACTGCAGCAATTATCCAGACAGAAAAGGCCTATCATGCTAGAAGCTCTTAATTGCATAAAGCATATTTGTAGTTCTCATTCAACAACAGTTTCCCACAAACCAAAACATTTTTTAAAAAGGTCCATCTCACTACCCAAATGGAATAAAGTAAAACCTGGATCATGCAGGAATAAAATGGATCCTTTTTTTTTATATGGAACCTACGAGTACCACTCACAAATCAATTTCCATTCTTCTGCACAAAATGATATTTACACTTATCATGCAAAAATGTGGATTCTTATAGTTTTTGTGTTGAACCTGCAGATTATATGCATCACTGGTGTGATCAGATGTATACCAGTGGAATGAATGGGAGGAATGGAAAGAATGTGACCTGGTTCTCTCAGTGACTGTTACATCCTCAATCATCATATTCTGCCTAAGCATTTCTCTAAGTTATGATGCAGAAGTGATGGGTCAAGAGTCTTCTTTAAAGGATGGATTCAGAAGAAAGGTTAATTAGTCAAGTAATACCTTCAAAGAAGACTTTGCCTAGCAATTATAAACTATTAACAAATAGAAGAAGAAAAACCCTAACTCTTGAGGGACATCTGACCATATCGTGGAAAAAAATACATTTTATTGGTACTGTACTTCTAAAACTAAACCTCAAAACTTGACTGAAGCCTTTTCTACAGAGAGATACTAAACATCCAAAATTAGAAGATTTATGATTAATGATTCTGTCTGTGCAGGAAAAAAAAGATCTATGATTTGGTGGTTTCAGGTATGTTCCATATAAAATGCTGATGCTCTGTCTATGATGATCACTGCACTGGATCTATTTTTACAACACAGTGACAAAAATGGACAGATACATGATTGCAATGGCACATTTGTCTGCACAGAATGAGACTAATGTTCTGATAATTGCTTCAAAAGGATTCCAAGTAAAACCTTGGGGATTCACAGGAACCTCTGGTTCAGATCTGTTTCTTGGCCTTTTTATATAGGCCAGCAATGTTATTGCAGTGAACATTATACTGAATTGATAACTATGACCTCTATTTTAATAGAAGTTTTCATGTAAAAATAAGGAGCACATATGCACCTTGAATCCACCTTATTGTGCTACAGTAATATCAAAAAATATCAGATCCATGACAGTTAGTGGAGATAGAAGTCAACTGTGATTTAACCATGGCCTTCAATGCATCCTACATAAAAATTCATAGGGATGTGTGTATGAATCTAAATTTCACTAAACTGCTCCCCAAAACCCATTTACAGCAAGAGCAAAGTATTTGTTTAGTAACATTCTACCCCTGACTGTAGATTGTGGGAGTTATGTTACAATGCAGGTCGAAAGTCACAATTAAATCACAGACTGAGGGAAAAGGGAAATGTGTTTAAAAAAAAAAAAAGGAAATCTCATCTATGCAGCCATAGAAAGAAAAAGAGGAAATTACGTCTCTGTGGAAGAGAAGGAAAAAATAAACTGAAAACATTTGTGTGGGTGTGTGCAGAAGTGTACGTATGCACAGGCGGCTGTATTTATTTTAGTCAACCTTAAAATAAAAATTTTAAAAACCCAAAATGACCTAATCTGTTTTATCCAGCTTTCATGCAGACACTCACAGCAAGATCCATGCTAACCCTAAAGGAAAATGTAAACGCCACCATCAGGGAACAGACTACAGAGCGCACGTTGGGGGACAAGAGGCACGGGTCTTTTCTTCTTATTTCCCCCATTTGTCTCCACCACCACCCCAGCAAAGAAAATCAATTCAACTGGGAAGCCCAGGGGAGAAATATGTTCCCTGTTCTCCACAGTCGGAGAAATGGAAGGCTGCCAATAATCTGGTTTCCGCCCTAGAGAAGAGAAAAGGGGGGCTCACCTTCCGAGAGCTCCAGTTCCAGCTCCGCAAGCTGCTCACGGACCTCTCGGGGCAAACCGACCGGAGGAGAAACAGCGCCGTTACCGCCCGGCGGCTCAGCCATGATGGGAAGCGATAAGTGCCCGACTTCGGCGACGGCGACTTCTCCTCCTTCCCCTTCTCAGCGCCGGCAGCTCCGGGTCTTGCCGTGCCAAAGAGAGGCGGCAACGAGACCCACTGCCGTGGCCATAATCCGACTCTCCTTGAGCCTCGCCGCCGCCACCCTCCTTCTTCTCCTTCTCTTCTCAGCCGCGTTGAAGGAGCCCGGCTAAGTCACATGAGAGAGGCGGGCAGGCCCAGCCCAAGCGCCAGCCTTCCTCCTTCTCCCCACAAGAGGACGGGGGAAGCGCCGCCCCGGGCAGGGCAGGCCCAGCGCTGGGAAAGGCTGGGCCTGTGCCGTGGGCGTCCTCTACCGGCTTTCTCCCACAAGCTGCCTGCCCCTTCGAACTGCCGCCGGCCGTACGAGGCCAGGCGAGGCGGCGGCGGCGGCGGCGGCGGCGTGTGGAGCCGCTCCTGGTTCCCTCCAGGCGCAATTGTGTTTCACTCGAGGATGGATTTCATTTACTCCAATTTCTGCATTACCTAGAAAAGTGATCAGCTTAGCTAATGGTTGCAGTGCTTCATGCAAACGGAGCCAAAGAGAACGGCGGACTGTATAACACTGCAGCAAGCGATGGCTTATTTTTACAGTTACCTTTATGTTATATCTTTAGTACAGGTAGTCTTCAACTTATGACCACAACCGAGCCCCAAATTTCTTTTGCTGTGAAACATTCTTAAGTGCGTTTTGCCCCATTTTACGACCTTTCCTGCCACAGTTGTTAAGTGAATCACTGCAGTAGTTACGTTAGTAACACAACTGTAAAGTGAATCTGGTTTCCTGATTGACTTTGCTTGTCACAAGGTCGCAAAAGGTGATCACATGATCTTGGGACACTGCAACTGTCATAAATATGAGCCAGTTGCCAAGCTTCTGAATTTTTATCACATGAACGTGGGGCTGCTGTAAAGATCGTAACTGAAAAACAGTCATAAGGCACTTTTTCAGTGCCATTGTAACTTTGAATGGTCACTAAATGAACTGTTGCAAGTCAAGGACTACCTGTATAGGTGTAATGGCTACATCAAAATTAGGGAAACCCTTTTAGGAGTTTGTGTGTAATGGAGAACAAAGGGCAGGTGTTTGCCTCCAACAGTTCAGAAAGCTTATTTAGTTCTTTTTTTACCATTTAAGGGAGAATGTGTTTGTTTTGAGATTATTATCGATGTATGCATGCTTACCTGCACACTGAGAAACGGTTTTAGCATTTAATCTCAATTCCCAAGAACTTCTTTAAACTCAGGCATCAACCCACCTGCACAGTATAAGGAACCGCAACTATGGCATCCCCAATAAATGCCACTTCCCACCTAGTTTCAGTTTAAACTCCTCCAGAAGTTGTCTCTTGCATTGCTAAACACAAGGAACTTTTTCTTGTTATCCAACTGAATTTTGTCTCTTCTACATAACATCTAAATAACCATGGAATTTCACACCATTCTCTTTTCCAATCTAAAAATTCCCAAAACCACCAAATATTCTTTCTTCTTCCAGGCTTTTATCATTTTGATTGCTTTCTTCTGGAAGGTACCAATTTGCCAATGTCTATCTGAAAATGTGCTCAGAAATGGATGAAATATTTTTGGATTGGTCTGACAAATGCATAGTGGAACAATTACTTAACTGTTACACTACATTTTGGTTGATACATTTGGGGTTTTTAGCTGCACATATTTTGAAGTGTGTTGGTTCAAGACATCCAGATCCTTTTCACAAGCCTGGCTTCCTAATAGGATTAGTCTCACTACCCCAATTTTATATTCATGTCTTTGTTTTTCCCCCTGCTTTAATGTTGTACATTGAAATTCTTGCTGGAAGAATCATCATTCCAGTTTATCCAAACCTTGCTGAATCCTGATACAGACTTTTAAGATGTTTGCTATTCTATTCATCTTTGTGTTATCTGCAGATGTGATACAGGTAGGTGGTAAATAGTGCAAGTGTGAATTGTAATTTGATACCAGGCTGTGTATCAAATTACCCAAAACTTAATTAACTTGTGATTAGCATGTGCACAGTTGAGGCTAGTGCATGTGCAGTTAGTTGGAATTTTATACACTGTTAATCTTTGTATGTGCAAAATGGAGAAATGGTAGATTTCATCAGAGGAAAACAGTGTAAAAGTGTAAGCTTTAAAAAGAAGAGGCCCAGTATTGCATTTGTGCAAAAATGCAAAAAAAGTGCAAAAAACATAAACATGTCATAGCAATGTTAAATTAGTACGAGATGTTGGAATATCTGAATTTTCTGCAAAAAATGTTTATGTTTTTATTTTGCTTTCTGTAACTGTGACTTTGTTAACCATAGATGTAAATTATAAATATATAGCTAGTCCTTGCTTACTGACTGTTCATTCAATGACTGTTTATAACAGCACTGAACAAAAGGATCTATGACTGATCCCCAAAGTTATAGCCTCATAGTCATGTGATCAAAGTTTAAGTGCTTGGTAGCCCACCCACACTTACAACCATAAGGATGTTTCAACTCCCCCCACTCATTTCCCCCCTCCTTTTAATACTTGGCACTCCACAGCCCTTTTTCCTAGTTGTCCATATTTATAAAAGTCATTTATAAATATGTCAAACCTCATGGGTAACATCATTGATTGTTGCTAAAGTTCAACTACACTATTCTTGTTGCATTCTCTTGATTAACATGGTAATAAGCTGGTCACTTTGTCACAGTGACTTATTCTTGATAAATTCATAGTAAAGTCATGCAATCATTTATAAATGCTCACAGAACCATGATTAATCATCTGTTCCAGAGTGTTGTATGGCATTGATGTCAGACTGATGAGTCTATAGTCTGGGTTCTCTTTTTCTCCCTTTTTGAAGATAGAAATATTATTTGTTGTCCTCTAATCCTTGGGCACTATTTCTATCCTCCAAGACTGTTCAAAGAGAGGGACTTCCAAAGGGACTTCCAGAAGATCCTTCAAGCTCTCATATGTAATTGGTCTGGTCGTGCAAATGTGGTAGTCCAGAACACCTTTACTTAAGATGGGTTGCTTGTCCTTTTATCTTATCAGTTGCTCTGCTTAAAATGATGGTATTTGTCTTTGGCAGGAGAAAACTGAAACAAAATAGGAGTATCTCTTAATAGCAATTGCACTTATACTTATATACCACTTCATAGTGCTTTACAGCAGGGCTTTTCAACTTTTTCACCCATTGTACCACTTTTAGGATATGGCAACATCCGAATACCACCAGTCGCCTAGCAAGGTGTCAAAAACTTGACGACCAAAAAAAAAAGGGGGGGAAGTGATAAAAGTACAGGTAGTCCTTGACTTACAACAGTTCGCTTAGTGACTGTTCAAAGTTACAGTGGCACTGAAAAAAGTGCCCCCCAAGCCACAGCCGAGCAAGACACCTGTCTGCCCGCCGGTGGCGCTCTTCCTCCTGTCCGAGGTTTTCATTGTTGTGAGCATTTCTGTTGAGATTGGCAGCGGGGGTGGGGTGGGAGGTGTTTGGTTTTTATTCCCGCCCATCTGCTGGGTGGTTGCAGCAGGCTTTGGTCACTTCACATGACCCCGGGACACTGTGACCATCATAAATATGAATCAGTTGCCAAGCATCTGAATGTAAATCACAAGACCCTGGAGATGCTGCAACATTCCAGCTGATCGGTGCTTCTTCTGGGCTCAGCAGAAGCACCAGGATCAGCGCCCAGCTCCAGCTGGAGCCTGGCGCTGATCCTGGCGCTTCTGCTGAGCCCTGACAGCCCTGCAGCTCCAGCCATCTCTCGCTCAGGCTTGTGCGGTGCTGCCACCAGTTCAGCTCATTCCCCTCTCCTGCTACCACTTTTCTAGGATGGTGGCGTACCACCTGCCAGGTGCCAATGTACCACAGGTGGTACCTGTACCACTGGTTGAAAAGCCCTGCTTTACAGCACTCTGATTGATTTACAAATGTCAGCCTATTGCCCCCAACAATCTGGGTCCTTATTTTGCTAACCTTGGAAGGATGGAAGGCTGAGTCAAGCTTGAGCTGGTGAGGATTGGAACTCCTGGGTGTGGACAGGCTTAGCCTGCAATACTGCATTTTAACCACTGCGCCACCAGGGCTCCTATATTGAATATGTTCGCTATCTGGATTATATATTTATTAAAATAATAACTTTGGGGTATAAATATTAAAGAATTTGTTTGTTTACCATATCATAATACATATATTCATTACTTCTTTCCTGTCTTCAGGTGCTTTGGAGAATAGCCTGCCTCCCTCTTCTTTGCGGCAACCCCTGAGATAGTGGAACAGTGCTATCATGTCACCCCTGGTCCTTTTTTTCATTAAACTAGACATACCAAATTCCAGAAACCATTCCTTATATGTTTTAGCCTCCAGTCCCCTGATCTTCTTTGTTGTTAAATTCACAACTTTTTTACATCGTGATGACCAAAACTGGATGCAGTATTCCAAGTGTGGTCTTACCAAGGCATTACAAAGTGGTATTAACATTTCATATGATCTTGACCCTATCCCTTTGTTAATGCAGCCTAGAACTGTGTTGACGTTTTTGGCAGCTGGAGCACACTACTGGCTCATATTTAAGTAAGAGTCCATTACGACTCCAAGAAAGACATGAAAGAAAGATGGAAAAGGAAAGAAAGACGTAAAAGGAGCCAAGAGCCTCCTCCCAAACTGTCCCTAGTCGCTCCACATACAGGAGGGCTACCATGTTTTAAAGAATATACAATGTTAAAAAGAGCATGAGCAATCAGTAGCAAAAATCGCTAAAATATGGCTGCTCCCAATTAATTCAGGCACTACAAAGATAGCCATATTCTCATTCTCCCCTGCTTTTGTTAGTTTATTTATTTAATTACTGGCTTAGTCATCAACTCAGAGCAGCTGCCTTCCATATGCAAACGTGACTAAAACAATAATCAATAAACTATAGCTAATAAAAGTCTTATGCCTTTTGTAAAAAATTCTGGGCTAGAATGACCAAATTTGCAGAGCACTAATTCATGACAAATTGAAACTCTATTTATTGAATTAATGAAATTTCCTGATTTCATAAAATGCAGAGCTATAACTAGCTAACTATATTTTAGATTATGCAAGCTCAGCCATTATGCAAATCAGGCTATGTGTTGTTCAACAAGACACAGCTTTACAATATCCAAAGTATGTTTGTTCTCTGCTGAATAGCTTATTCATTACCGAGAACAATAAAGTGTGTTAAAACTAGAGGTTGGATAGGAAGAATTTCAAGAAAATCTGTCTTCAGTCCTTTATTGCTCTTTTGTGCCTTTTCCAATTTATCTATAGAGTATTTCTTCCAAACAACTTTCCCCTTTACTTTCAAATCCATACAATTTCTCAGCTTTTTTTTTTTTTGCCCATAATGATTATTGTTCTAGGGAAGAATAAAGAAATTAAGGATTCTGTCTAAATGCATTCTTAACTCCTAAACCAGGTTGGAGTCGGTGAGGATGGTCTTAGGGATTCTTTGGTCAAGCTGTTTACTAATGGCTCTTTGGCAGTTTCTTGACTGGGGTATTGCTTACTTGATTGAAGGTCTGAAGGTGACCTTGGAGTTAATTTATGCTGATTAGAGTTCTGGAAATTGTATTTCTCCTGAAGAAAAATAAAAACAAAGAAATCCCTGTAATACACAGACCATACTATGTATTAATGGATCTGGATCATTATCATCTGAATGGAATTTAGATTTTCTCTTGCAACAGAGTAACAAAATGGGGCATTTTTGAGCCCATCATCTAGCTCTGAGGTCTGCATCACAAAGGAACAAATGTGCCCTGGGCCATCTCTTCCCAACACACATTCTCTTTTTAAAATTATTTCTTTCCAGAGATGGTAGAATCCCATTTCTACTTCTGGCTTCAAATGGAATCTAGGAACAATGTACTGGAGAAAAAAATGGCAAAAATGGGTCTTTACTACCAGTTAGGATTGCAGGCTAATTAATGCAAGCAAAGCTAAAGAAGGCATTTAAAACCCACACATTTATACAGAAAAATTATCTAATGGGTTCTGTATCGTTAATTCCTGGAGAGACCACAGACCTTTTAAATGACCTTAAATCTACAGACTGACTTTTCAAAAGGTTTTAACTCACATATGGAAACCAATATGCAAATAAAAGAAATTGTCTATCTTATTTTCATTGACAAATTTCATGGATTTCTTTCACTAATCAATCAGTTTCCTCACCTCCCAGTTTTGATCCTTTTAGATTTCCTCTTACTATTTCTTTATTATACCAAATAACATTCAGACAAAGTTTGTTTTTTTAAGGTGGCTTTTATTATTTCCTTCTAACTGTTATTTCAATTTCCCATAGCACCTTGGCAATGTCAAAAACAAATACAAATACATGTATAATCTTAACAATTAAGCATGAACCTACTTTACACAATTTCTTGGATTAGACAGCTTTGACAACAGGAATAAACCAAACTGATAATAGATAAGCCAAATAACTGAGATATATATGAAGCTATCACTCTGATAAGTGAGACTAGATGTGTCATAGAAGTCAAAATTTTGGGGGGAACAATATAGCTAATTAGTTTGTTTTATTAAAACAGAAGCCATTTGCACACCAACACTTATATTTGAAATTTCTTTGAGGGAAATTTTATCCATAACTGATTTTTTTTAAAAAGTCATTAAATAAAAATGTTGAAGTTGTTAACAGGTTAGTTCAGAAGCTGATTAATTCCTATACTAAATCTTAAGTCTACGTTAATACACTCATTCCCATCTCTTCAAGAGTCCAGGGCTGAAGATGCAAATAAACTTCATCCAAAGAACAACAACAACAAAAAAAACCGGGGGAGGGGGGAATCAGAGGTACCATCCTAAAGAAAGCCAACACTATATAATAGATTCTCTCTCACATACACACAAGAGCATGATAGACCATTACAACTGATGGTGATCTTATGTTTCAGAAGAAAATATCAAAAGTTAAAAGAAAAACCTATTGCATATTTCTTGTAATCAATAGTTTACAAAAGTTTAAGCAATCCCCACCCCGAAGTGCATTTCTGTTGCATTTTATCAGTATACAATGTTGCATTTTATAAATTTAAAATAATCTGTACACATGTAGCAGGAATTTTTACCGAAGTGAGTGTTCACTCGATGACAATAAAAATAGTGGATATATTCAGACATTTAGCTGATACTGACGAAGTAATAAGGCCATAGCTATTTAAATTATAGTAAAGCATTGCTTAAGTCACTTAATTGCTACTGATTTTCCCATATCTTCAGGTCAATAAGATTTCAATTTTAATCTGTTAAAAGAGCATCACAACTTTCCAAGCTATTTGGGAAAAAAAAGAGATAACAGAAATACAAATTTCACGCATAGAGAATCTTCTTTTCCCTTTTAGAGAAGTACAATACCTTGGCTCAGAATTATTGACTAAAACTAAAGAATGTGTAAAAAACTCAAAATTTCCTGCTAATGAAGATCTCCTTTCATAAGTTCAGGAAACAAAGGTCATTGTGATCTTTATCATCTTGCATATTATTATATTTCATCAAAAGTTTAAGGGTAAAAGGCATGTACGTCCAATGATGACTTATTAAAAGGGAAATACAACTGTTCTCTTAGTTGATACGGTAGTTGATGCTCTACGAAATGCAAATATCAGCTACATCTCTGTTGCTCCAATATTTACAATGAAAATGCTCTTTTTATTACATTTACCAATATAAATCATACTGGCAATGTCATTTACATTCAACCATTGCCGAGACAGAAGATAATGATTTACAAGTTGGTCAATATATCAACTTTCAGTTTTAACGATGATTTGCTCATTTACATTTAATGCACAGCTATGCAGAAAACAAACACTACCAATATTGCACATCCTTACAGCAAGATAGTAAAATTGCCCTGACATTGAATCTAAAAACCTATTGTGTCTCATTTCTAAAGTAATATGGGAAGACTGATGAAAATCCAATACACTTTTTGAGAATGAAGAATAATGATTAGCCCAGATACCTTTGTCACTCAAATGTAATTGCAAGTTAACAGCATATAGCATATGGTTCTTTTTTTTACTTCATCATTCTATCTAACTTTACAGATTTAGGTATTTATGGCAACAAAATACAAAGGGATATTGGATGAGAATGGAGTAGATGTTAACTGAGGAAACGCTTATCAAACATTTCAGTTTTAGAAATCCCTCCAAGGTATTAATCTGACATTGGAAAAGCTGCTTTTACACACTTTACACATACATTGCACAAGAGCCACTTGTGTGGGGAAAGCACACATGCACAGACATAAGCTTCAGGATGCACAACACATCCTTTCCCTCAATCAATTTTTTTTCCCTCACAAGAAAATTTCTGTGAGCTATATTTGCTTCAATATCCAGTAACAAAAAGAGTTACATTTTGTTGATCTATCTTTGAATACTAGATTCCATTCCAAACAGTTAGATTTCACATCCTTGCATTGCCAAGTAACTTTTAAAGTAGCATCTTCCCACAGAATTGCATTCTTCTTGAAGAGGAAGCATTTTTAAATTAACTCCTAGAAACTGTTAATTCAAATCCATCTTTAGTTTGCAATGACACAGTGCTTTATCTATCCTAAAAACAACTACAGTATAGCAGTTCAACCTTTTTTCCATTTCAAGTGCAATAATCAGAATTATGGGTCTTTTAAAATGAAGTATTTATACATTTTTCAGAATTCCTAACATTTTAAGTACTTCACCTTTTGTGTCATATCCAGCAAAAATAGCATTATGAGTAAACCAAAGTGGGTTTGTACTTAAGAGACGTGATCAATTATTTGTTTTAATGTAACAACTGCCAAGGCCAGCAGTTACTTCAAAATGAGAAATGATTAATAACATGCATAGAAAAAGAATATCAACTGCCTAAGTACATTTATACTTCTCAATCTAATAAAAAAAAGTGATTGCCAAGCTGAATAAGTTAGAGAAATGACATATATATATATATATATATATATATATATATATATATATATATATATATATATATATATATATATATATATATATATATATAAAAATAAAAGATATGCGTGTTCTCAAAGCCATTGATAGAGAATGCCTACAGAATAAGAAACTGCTGAAACTTTTCTGGCTAAGACAAATCAGAAGATTACCATTTTCACAGTTAATTATTTATCTGCCACTGACATTTTAAAATTATCACTAACATACACAATCTAAAAATGCATGGTGGTATCTCACAACTGAGTTTTCCAGTGTTTACAACTAATGTCTTTAAATTTGTATATTTTGCTACCAACTAAAGAATCCAATATACTTTCCCCTAATACTTTAATACAGAACTTTGAACTCTAGCATGCTGATTTTGCAAGATTAACCTGTTGTAATTGTCCTAGTTCTTTTCTTAAGTTCTATAATTATCAGCTTGTAAACCACACTGCTTGTTGCACAAGGTTATTCTAATTAACATAAACCTATCCTAATATTCTTGCCAATATTCTCCAAAGTAAGTTAATTTTCACTTATCAGCTCCATCAAACAAGGAAACTTAAGAATCCTTGTTTTTAGTCTCCCCATTAAATAAAACCTGATTTCTGGTATAGTTTGAAATTCCTTCAAGTAGAAAAAGTGTTTTCAATATATCAAAGTATGGCCCCTGCGAGGCCCCTCTATTTGTTAAAGTGAAGTCAGACCCCCAAAATTGTCTTGCCTCTTTCTAGAGTATGGGTGTCAAACTGGATCGCATCACATGACGTATTGTGACAGTTTTTTGCTTTTGCGGAGCCAGGGCAGATGTGGCCTGCGCATCCGACCCGCAAGTCGCCAGTTTGACACCCCTGTTCCACAGAATTGAGAATATTAAAGAGCTGAAAATCTCAATTCAATGCACCAATGTAATGTTTACTATGCAATTTCACATTCCCTATTTTTAGTTCTGCATTAGTGTCAGAATAACTACATTCCAGCTAGATGTGCTTAATTCTGTAATAAAGGATAAGAAAAAATATTGAAGCAGAGGAAAAAATAAAACAATAGAAAAAATACTGGAACAAATTAAAATCTTGCCCACTATTTTTTGTTTACTAATCTTGCTGTTTGCATACTCCAGAATAAAATCATAGTTTTAAAAGCTGACCAAAATTAGCTAAATCAAAGACTATTATTTCCAAAACACAAAATTCTACAGTAGTACAATCAATTATCATCAGTGACAAAATCATGACATAACAGGTAATATGGCTACACTCATTCATACTGACCAAGCATGTTAGTTTTGGGGCTGAATTGTAATGCAAGGCCATTAATGGCATACATGTCATCTTACAAGCCATACCTTAAATAGATTTTTAGAAGTAATTTATAACTTTTACAGTTTTTTCCAAAAAAAATATTTGCCCCCTCTTCAAGTAAGAAACATGCTAATATGTGTATTTGTTCCTCATCTTTAATAAGCTAGTTCTTAATGCAAAAATCTAATTCAAACAGGAAATTAAAAACAAAGTTACAAAAATTATAATCTTTATCATATTTATATTGATTCTATTTCTCCAGCATTTTGTATCACTTCGAGATGAATATTGGGATCCCTTTAAGCTCTCTCACATTGCAAACCCTGTGCTCTTGAATTTACTGTCCACTTTCCCTATATTTATATTTCTCTGAGCTGGCCAGTTTCTCCTCTACTGCTCTTTAGTTCACAGTTCTGATTAAATAAAAAGTTTGATCAATTTTCCTTTGGTGATCGCGGTGGCATATACTGTTCCTTGCCAACTCGCCGAGGCGCTCCCTGAGGAGAAGACCTACGTCCACATTGGCGCCTCTGTTCCCTGATTTTTCCTGCAGCTCCTTTGGGAGGCCCATTGCCTCTGAAAACAGCCAAGTCATTCATCCGTCCTTCAGACTTTTCATGTGCCTTCTCTCCAGCCTTCTCATGGGTGCCATTTTCTTCTGTTTTGGCAGGAGAAGTTACATTAGAGCGCAGCTCCCTAAGTGGCTGAGCAGGAAGAGACGGTACTTCTTTTGGAGGTTTCTGACAGACCTCAGCATAACTGAGCTTCCGGGGTTCCTTACCGAAAGAAAAAGGCTTTAGTATGCCTCTAATATAACAAAATGCTAGTGACAATTTAAAATTAAAGCTATATTTAGCAATTGTATATACAGGTAGTCCTTAATTTACCACTAGTTGCTTAGCAACTGTTTGAAGTTATGACGGATCCTGAAAAAGCTACTTACAACCTAATTTTGAAGTTATGGTTCCCGCAACATCCCTGCAGTCATGTGAACAATATTCAGGCGGATTCACTGTGACCGACCATAGGAACTATAGCCTAATCTCCCTCCTCATCCTGTCCTGCTTGCTTCCTCAACCCAACTCCCACACCTTCCTCCCCAGACCCATCATCTGGTCCTTTACCTTTTAGTGTAGATCTTCTGCAAGAATCCTTGCTACAGCATGGAGTACCGTGAGGTAGGAAAGTAGGCCGAGGGCCAAGAAGGCACCTCAAGGGATGGGCAGAGGAGCATAGGATGCCTGGGGATGGAGGGGACCTTGAAAAGCTTAGGGCAGGCGGGTCTAGGATAGGCTTTTGCTTTGCCCACCCCTAAGACTCCCTGTTCTCCACTTAATGATTGTATCTGGGAGAGATGGGATGGTGATCATTAAGCAAGGAAAGCACGTGGACACCTTGCTTAACAATCGTCAGGACTTGCAGATGTAATGGGCAGACTCCATTACAATCATAGGTCAAGGACTACCTGTATTTGTTCTTCTCCACTTTCATCCAAACGAGTCTGATGTTTTTATTTCAGGGTTTTCTAAGGTTAAATTGTGTACTTCTATTATATCTGGAAGGTGGTTTATTAAAACTATCCAAAAATGACTGAAAGCAGTACCTTACCTGTATCATTACAACAGGCATTGTGTTTGCATTGGTTGTGGATGAAGTGGTATTTGTCCTTGGTGATTTTACAGTACTGGGGGGGCATACAGATGAAGGTGGAGAAGTCTGACTTGCAGCCTCCTTGTGCACATGAACCTCTTCTAGTTTCTTCTCTTGCTGAGTGGCACTAGAAAATCCATTAAGAGAATTGTGTGACTTCTTGCAGATTCAAAACTTTTTTTAAAAAAAATCATAAATGAATTGTTTTGAAGCACAGAGACATTTTCTAACAAGTTAATTTTCTGTTTTGGAAATAATTGTTTAGAAACATACATTTTCAAACAGATTAATTTTCTGCTTTGGAAATAAAAGCAAATATGACTTCTCTTGTTCATGTTTTCAATGTTGGTTGATTAAGACAGCTACCTTAATCAACATTTTTTAAAAGGAATCTAACTTGCATAGGATTTTACGCTTGGGGTTTATGTTCGGAGAAAAAAAAACTGTTACCAATTTTGCTGGTTTTAAAACTAAAACATACAAAAATGTATTTGTGCTTCTCTTGCCATATAAAATAATTGGTAATACTTGTAATTGGAAGATCAATTCTCCATACCTTAATCCAGGAAGATCAATCCCACAGGGAGAACTGGCATTCGTGACAGACTGAACAACACTTTGGCCCTGCTCTTCCTGAGTGGATGTTAGACAACTAACTGTCAAATCTTTGTTTTCCTAAATAGAGCAAAAGGGGGGAAAAGAATATCTGTAAAAGTACAGGTTAAGACTAAACCTATGTGAATTATTATTATAGAAAAGAAAAATTAGATATCATATAGGCTAAAAACTACCTCACAGCATTGAGATCAAGGATAGACAAGTTATTGATTGCCAGAGTAGCAAGGATGAAAGTGGGCAGTGCAATAACAAAAAGAGGAATAAATCACAAATATGAACAAGGCTCAATCCAAAAATGTTAAAAAAGGACAAGGGGTTCTATCAACCCTATCATAAGGCCTAGTGCAGCTTCATCTAAGATTGAAGATAGAAAGCAATGGGATTGGGGGAATGAGCTGCTGTTGATTGATTGAATAATAACAATTCCCACCTCCCCCCCCCTTCTGCACTTGCCCGCCCTCTCCAAGTGTTTTTGTTTTTAACTTTTCATGTTTTAGAGTTTATGTAACTGTAAGCCACCAAGAGTTACCCTATGGTAAGATGAGCGGCCATAAATTAGATAGACAGACAGACAGGCAGGTCTCTAATATTCATAGCCACTCAGTCTTGGTAAGCTATATCAGAGTTGGTTTCCTCCTATTCAGACCAACACAGCCTTTAGCACTAGGATAGAATCTGCAAGAATGGAGCCTGTTCTTGTGGTGTTCGAAAGCCTCATCTCCAACCTTCCCATGTTTTGGAGAAAGGCTTCTGAAGCACAGGAGGAATGGTGTCCACTTAGAGAATGGCACAAAGTGGCCTTGATAAGAAGGCAGCAGTGTTGCAGTCTCCTGCAGCCACAAGATCGTCATTTGCAAGCTTCACAGCCAGCCTCTCACAAGCCAAGTCAATGAGAAAGCCAGGAGTTGGCAAGTCACGCTCATATCTTGTTATGTTCAACACTGGCAGGTAATTTACTTAAGAAATGCAGCAGAACAGACAAGTTTATGTGCAGTTATGAGATGTTTTAATTACAACCATGTCACTTAGCAACAAAGTTGCAGATCCCAATTCAGATCATTATTGTTATTTGTTATTGGGTAGTAGTGTGTGGCTGAAGAAGTGTTAGCCATGTTTTTCAACAATTTTTGTTGGCTGTGAAAACAGCACCTTGGAATAAAATTTCTTTTTCCTATACTGTACTGGTGGCAAGCCCAGAATGTACTACGGCTTTGATTTCTTGAATTTTACAATATATATTTATATATAATCTAAGCAAAAAGCAACTTTTGCAAAAGCTATCAGCTTTGCTTTTGTTACTATGGGGTTTTTATTCATTATATCCACATAATCAGTGTATACAGGAATAGAAATAAAATAAAATGTATTGCTTGAGTTCAAGCAAATGTAGTAGGGATGAATGAAGCATGTTTAACATTGCCAAATAATATAAAGATAAAACAATAATGGCATGCAAGATTAAAATTGAGAGAGAATATGAAAAAAAAAACAATACAAGGACATACCTTTTCTTTGCTTATTCCTTTAACTATATCTGACATCCTATTCTCCAGAACAGGATCTCCTTGTGTTTTAATCATGCTGCCTGGCAACGGAGGGAAGTTTGAGGCTAGCAAGTCAAACTTTGGCGTCAAAGTCTTGGTTTCAACTGAAGCTTGAGGGCGCTAAAAAAGAGAAGTAGCATATCTAATATTCTCATTCATTTCGTCTGCAAAAATCGGAAAATGCCATTAGCCATTTGTATCCAATTCCAATATTAGGGAGCAATTTAGCATTGGCAATTGCTTGGCTGTGGCTTGGGGGGCACTTTTTTCAGTGCCATTGTAACTTCGAACAGTCACTAAGCTAACTGTTGTAAGTCGAGGAGTACCTGTACTTTATCACTTTTTTCCCTTTTTTGGGGGGTCATCAAGTTTTTGACACCTTGCTAGGCGACTGGTGGTACTCGGATATTGCCATATCTTAAAAGTGGTACAATGAGTGAAAAGGTTGAAAAGCCCTGATCTACAGAACTGCTACATCATTGCATTCAAGGGGAAAAAAAAACATTTTCTGGGACACTAAAACATTGAATCTCTAAACTCATGAGTCTGAATACTTCTAATAGGAAACAGGCCTCACCGTTACACTTTTTGATTCACAATGGACAATTCTGTGGAACTCAACCTGAAATACTACTGCTTATCTTTGCCTAAAAAGTTGACAATGACAGATTAACCTGTTTGAAACATATGCTGGAGAAACTTTAGTGGTACAGGAACAATCACACGTATGTAGCTCATGAATCCAGAAATACATATTTTGGAAGTAAGTTCAAACTCCCAGGTTTTATGACCCCAAAGCAACTTATTTTGCCTGGCTATAACTCTTCTTACAATTACATAAAGTCTCAGTTCTTTTGATGAGAGCTTAGGTAGAAATTGCTGGTGCTTAGAAACTGATTCTAGACCACGGGTCACCAACTTGTGGTCTGCGGCCCACTAACGGGCCATGGGCTGTTGGCCCTTGGGCCACGTGAGTGGCTGGCCAGCGCACATGTGTGCGCGCTCGCACCCTCCCATTCGCACTAGAGTCACAATGTTGCATGGGGGCGGCTAGCAATGCCGGGAGCGTCAGACGGGAGCTAGCGTTGCCACAAGTGCACCCCCCACGCATGCTAGTGTCGTGCCATCTTGCAGGCGCTTGCAATGCCATAAGCGTCTTGCAGGCACTAGTGTCGCTATGAGAGCACCCCACTTGCACTATTGTTGTGGCATGTCGGTACTATTGTTGCTGCAAGCGCATCATCCCTACTCGCGCCAGCATTATTATTATTATTATTATTATTATTATTATTATTATTATTATTATTATTATTATTATTATTTATTAATTTAACTTATATGCCGCCCTTCTCCTAAGACCCAGGGCGGCTTACAAACAATAAAATGAGATTATAACAATAAAATTAATAAAATTATCACATTCATACAACATACAGGCACATTCAACTCACATTTGCTGATGGAGGGACATTTCTAGGCCCGGGGCAGAGCACAGCTCATATGCCCCAAGCCTGTCGGCATAAATGGGTCTTTAACAATTTCTGGAAAGCTAGGAGGGAGGAAGCAGTATGAACCTCTGAGGGAAGCTGGTTCCAGAGGGCTGGGGCATTGCGGCATTACACAGGCGCTAGTGTTACCTGAGCATCACCCAGGCGCTTGTGGCCCTATTTGCATCGCGCATGCAATCACAGCCCCGTTTGTGTGCATGCGACCCCTTTTGCGTGTGTACGTGCTCACACGCGTAAAGTCGCCTCCACCACCCTCACCCCAGGCCAACCCAGAAAGGTTGGGGACCCTTGATCTAGACTATCACTGGTTTATTATTTATTAAATTCATATGCTGTCCATCGAGCGACTCAGGTCTGTTAAGTCTGGTATTATGGTTATATCTGCATTAAGGAATACAGGTAATTCTTGACTTATAACCTTAATTGAGCATGAAATTAGGGTTATAAGCTACTGTTAAGCAAACATGGTCAGTAAGCTAATCTGGCTTACCGAATGGAGTTTTTTTTTTTTTTGGTGGAAATCACAAGTAAAACAATGGAAGCTGCAAAAACCATAAAAAACTGTGGTCGCATGACCATAGGATGCTGCAAATGATTGTAAAGGTGAAGCGGTTCCCAAGTGCTCAAAATACAATCATGTGGCCACAGGGTGTGTGTGCTGTCTGTGTGTACATGCAGTCATGGTAACTTCAAAATAAGGTCATAAGAACCTTGGGGGGGAGGGTTGCATCATAACTTCAAATACATATAAGATGGATTTCTTTGCTTGTGTGATAATGCAGGGCTTTTGAACCTTTTCACCCATTGTATCACTTTTAAGATATAGCAATATCCGAGTACCACCAGTCGCCTAGCAAGTGTCAAAAACTTGATGACCCACCACCAAAAAGGAAAAAAGGTGATAAAGTGTGATAAAGTACAGGTAGTCCTCGACTTACAACAGTTTGCTTAGTGACTGTTTGAAATTACAATGGCACTGAAAAAAGTGCCCAAGCCACAGCTGAGCAAGACACCTGCCTGCCCACCCAGCAGCACCCTTCCTCCTGTCCAAGATTTTCATTGTTGTGAACATTTCTGTTGAGGATTGGCAGCGGGGGTGGGGTGGGGGGTGTTTGGTTTTTATTCGCCGTCGGCTGGGTGATTGCAGCAGGTTTAGGTCACTTCACATGACCCCAGGACACTGTGACCATCATAAATATGAATCAGTTGCCAAGCATCTGAATGTAAATCACAAGACCCTGGAGATGCTGCAACATTCCAGCTGATTCGGCGCTTCTTCTGGGCTCAGCAGAAGTGCCTGGATCAGTGCTGCTTTCCAGCTGGAGCCTGACGCTGATCCTGGCGCTTCCAATGAGCCCTGACAGCCTTGCAGCTCCAGCGTCTCTCGCTTAGGCTTGTGCAGTGCTACCAGTAGTTCAGCTCATTCCCCTCTCCTGCTACCACTTTTCTAGGATGGTCGCGTACCACCTGCCAGGTGCCAATGCACCACATGTGGTACCCATACCACTGGTTGAAAAGCCCTGTGATAATGCTTCTGCAGCCATTTAACAAACAGAAAAAAGTAAGTTATGTGATACTTCTGAAAGTTAGTTTCATTTCCTGAATATTTATTGTAGTCCAGTTTATAGTGCAAAATCTTTTACACTGTAATGTATTTTTTAAAATTCACATACAATTCTCACGTTAGCATGGTCTTCTAGCACCAGAAGACCACACCAACATCATTCTCAATAGCTGGTGACTGACATGCCTGCAGTAAAAGTGAACACTTACTGATAGCCTTTCATCGTCCCGTCTCCTCCGACCTCTGAAAATGTTTCTTCTGCAAGTTAGCAAAAAAAAAGCTTCTGTGAATATGTTTTATGTTTATTATGTCATATGAATTAATGACATTAATGACATAATCATACAAAGACCTTACCTGCCTCTTCCCATGCCATAATCACCATTTTGTTCTACATGAGTAATTTGAGACTCCTTCTGTGTGTAGCTGGGCTCTTGATGTCCTGATAGTGTACTTGCTTGCCGCTCTGGCTGAAAATTTCGTAAAGTGGTTCTATGCAAGTGTCCATCACCAACTGAAACAGCACTGAGTGTGGCGGGTCCTTCTGATGAGTGTTCTGAACTATTTGACAACCGGAAATGAGTCTTCACACTGGATTGACACATTAAAAAAAAGTGAATATATAAATTCTTGCCACAACACACATAAATTTCCCTAAAGACCTCAGAGGAAGTTGATGTTCTAAGAATCAAGGAAATGTGCCAACTACATACCGGTAGATCTGTTTGTCAAGAACTGGCAAGCACATTTCTCCAAATCAACTCCTAAATGGTATTATCCAACCACAACTCTTCCCTACTTAATTTATAAATGTATTACTAACTTAATACTGACATAGATAGAAAGATAGATATCAATAAAACCAGTATCATATGAATAGAAATGAATCATAAAATACAGATGAGTTTTCAGTAAAAATAGAACAATATTCAGTAAATCTAACAATTTCCAAAAAATACTTCCCGTCAAAAAAATTCTTTCTTGCACCTAAGTAATACACTTTAAGCTACAACTCTTCAACCACGTAAAACAAGACTGTATATGGATGGCAAGTGTACTGCTATGGATGTTAAAGAGATTACACAGAGCGTATACTTAGGAGGAGAAAGACGTGACCATACAGGTATGCAATATCACATTTTCATATTACATAAACTCTCTCCACTTTGGCTTACAATCTTGTCCGTTCCTTTCTTAAATTCAAATAAATATTCTCACATTTATTTCATTTTCTTTTCCTCTTCTAGTTAGAGTTGAATTTAAGGAATAAAAATCAAATGCTTCCTTTTTTCATATGGAGGTTGGACAGCCATCTAAATTTTAGACAACCAACCTTCCCACTATCCCTATTTGGTGGTATAATAATATGAAACTTACTGTTGATTGATACCAACAGGTAGTCCTCGACTTACAACCATTCGTTTAGTGACCATTTGAAGTTACTACAGCACTGACAAAATGTTATACATTTTTCACATGACCACTGTAGCATTACCATGGTCATGTGATAAAAATATGGGCGTTTGGCAATTGGCACGTATTTATGACATTTACAGTGTCCTGAGGTTATGCGATCACCTATTGCAAACTTCTCACAAGCAATGTCAATGGGAAAACCAGATTCACGTAACGGTGTTACTAACTTAACCACAGTGATTCATTTAACAACTGTGGCAAGAAAGGTCGTAAAATGAGGCAAAACTTACTTAATGCATATCTCATTAGCAATAGAAATTTTGGGCTCAACTGTGGTCCTAAGTTGAGGACTTTCTGTACATAGGATAAAACAAAACAAATCTATTTCTTCCTCCTTAAGAAGTTCCAATGTAGGAAAGGGGCGTGGATGCCTCAGGGTCGAAATAGCCTTGTTCGGAGGCTCTGCGACACGGGACCTGTAAAGCCGCCAAAACAGCGCAAAACAGCTGTTTTTCACGGCGGAAAAAACCCCTCCTCGGTAGAAGGGGCGAAGAGCTGTGAGTGTGGGTTGAGATCCTCTGAAAAAACCCCGAAAAAACGTTTGGGGGGGGGAAGAAAGAGGACTCCCTGTGAGCTCACAATAGCTCCAGCCCGGCGCAGCATCTGTCAGCTGACAGACCAAGACGCTGAGACCAGCCACCACTCGAGGAAGACATTTCAAAGAAGCACAGAGATTGACAGACTGAACGCAGGAGCTTAAAAAGCAAGTATTTCTTATATTTTACCTCGGATCAATTACGTTCACAATAGACAGAATGCACCCAAGATGGCGACCGCTTTTGATTTAAGGTGATAGCTACCGGAAGAGAAAGGCGAAGGAGAAACTGTAATGCGAAAGAGACCTCTAGAGGGCAGCAGAGACGCATAACTTAAAAACTTTGCAAAATAAACCTAAGGAGCTACCGGAAGAGAAAGGCGAAAGAGAAACTGTAATGCGAAAGAGACCTCTAGAGGGCAGCAGAGATGCATAACTTAAAAAACTTTGCAAAATAAACCTAAGGATGTATATAAGCTCTCCAGAAATGACGATGAAAGAATTAAAAAATGCAATGTCAACAACTTTTGAAAAAATGAGGAGAAAGATGGACATGATAATAGACATATATGAGAAAAGGTGGGAGGAAAGGATGAGGACGTTGGAGGCAGTGGAACAAAGCAGAGAAGTGGAGAAGATGGTGGAAGATCAAAGCAAAGCAGATATTGAGGACTTGGACCAAACCAGAGAAACAGTACAAACGCACAGTGGGAAAATGAGAGAAGATACTGGGAGAAATTCGAAGAGGGTCTGGGAAGGGGTTGAAGAAAGGATGGAAGAGGTGGAGGGACAAGAAGAGAGACAACTTGCTGAAATGAAAGGTGAGGTGCAAAACTGCTCAACTATGATGTACCATCGCCAGATGATGACAGCAATCAGGGGCAGGAGACTGGAAAGATCCCCAAATGAGAAGCGAGAAGATTTGAAAAGAATTGTTGTAAAGGCATTGGAAAGGTGTCTGGGAGACAAGGCTAAAAATTTCTCTTGGCAAACTGACAGAATCCATAGAGTATGGCTTATATGGAACCAAAGGACATTGCAAGCAATAAAGAGAGACTTATTACTTGGAAGGGAAGCTGTGTTATGGAAATCCACCTGGCAGAGGAAGAAACCCAGAATTCGACTGAAAAGAAGAGAAACTTAATATTTTATGCAAGGAATTAAAGGCAAAGAATTATGGACTGATTTAAGGACTAAGTATAAGAGCAAGAGGCATGAGAGGGTGATTAATGGAAGGTATATATTAAATAACTAAGAATGTACGCGTTGAAGGGAGGGGTGTATCGTCATGAAAATTATTAACTTTAATAAGAAGACTTGTTTGTTTGATGTACAATGGATAGATCTGAAAAGAAGTGGAACTTAAAATTTTTAAAATGTAGTTGGCTTATAGTTGAACTTTGATATACGGAGTGAAGGAGGTCTGCAAATTTAAAATGATTGTATTAAGTTGAATGGCTTTAACTTGAATTTTTTCTTTGTTGCATGTACAAATGGATATCTAATAATAAAAAATTAAAAAAAAAGAAGTTCCAATGCAGAGTTCCAATCCTTTATCAAAGATTCTTAAGCAGATCTGAAATAGCACATCACTGCACTAAAAAGAAAAGAAAAAGAAAACTCTGCCAAGCTGTCAAGGGCAGACTTTTTTAAAATGTGCATTGACCTTATAATATTGCAGGAATATTTGTCTCCCCAAAGTTTAACATACCTATTTTGGCACATTCTGGGATTCCCTCCTGCCCCAATCCACCAAACTCTTGGTCCAAAACAAGCAATTCTATGATTAAATTTCAATGATATACGTGGTAGGGACCTGTCAAGCTTATGTATTGCAATCTCAAACTGAAAAACGTGAGCACAGATTTCTAACTGCTTTACTGAAGTTCTTTTACAACTGAAAGACAGTTTGTAAAAGAATTGGTGTTATTTTCTTTCTGCCACCACTCATTTATCTATTCATTCTGTTTCTGCATCATCCTGTCTCAATGATACCACAATTTTGTTAAACTGTTAAGGTTACAAAATAATGCAATAAATAATTAGCATGGCTGTGAAAATTTACTTCTTGGAGAAAATAATAAAACAAATTCTATAAGCAATTACCAAATGAAGAATTTTCAGTTTGAGAAAAAATGTTTCAAAAATATTTTCTTAAAATGACCTGTTGTCAGAACATGCTTAAAAAGAAAAGAATGATTTGGGTATCATAACTACCATAATGAAATTAACTAAAAATAAATGAAGTTAGTTTTAGATTAAAACAAATGTAGACCAAAATATTGCCATGAGTAAGTTAAAAACGATTCTTCTCATCAAACATCAAACTAAAAAAAATCAAAACAAAGGGCCTTTTTTTGCAGCTGGCAGTCTCAAAATCTAACTAAATTTCCCGTACATTTTAACAAAACTACTTTTAGATAAATATAAAACTGAAGAAAATATAATGCACATATAAAACTGAAGCAGGAGTTGACAGGAATTCACATATGAGCATGGATAAAATAACCACACTTTTATTCAACCAGTTTGGTTGCTGTCTAACGTCAACACAGGAGTCTACTTTCCAAAAATATTGGCACCAACTTTCCTTACCGATTTCTATGGAATGGGCGACCTATACTCAATGCTGCAGTATTTGTCTTGTATGAAGCTGGTGAACTGAAGCCATTCAGAAATCCACCATTTGGAAACGGAGCCTGAAGTAAGCATGACATATATCGTGAGATTCACTGCAAACAAATAACTGAATACAAATTCTCAGAACTGTAATTTTAACAGATGCACACCTAAAACCAAGGAAGTACAGGCAGCCCTTGCTTAATGAATAGTCACGGTTATGATAGAATGTTCCAAAAGCTACTTATGATCCAGTTCTGGAATTCTGACAGCGTATTCCCACCATGGTCACATGATCAAATTTCAGGCACTTGGAAACCGGTGCACCTTTACTGCCAGTTACAGCATTCCGCAGTCACATGACTGCAATTTACTATGTTTTTGCTGGTTTCTAGCAAAAACTGCCCATAGGAATGAATGGATTCATTTTATGACCACAGTATTAGCATAAAGGCTGCTGCAAGAAAGACCATATATTTGAGTTGGTCACGTGAGAGGCTTAACTGTCATAACTTACAACATAAATTCCAGGCTCCATTACAGTCAAAATCAAGGACTACCTCTTTCCATTACACCTGTATAATTTCCAGAATAATTGTTGTTAACAATATAGAATTGGATGCCTATACATTGGTTGGAGGTGTCCTCCAATTTATTACTTTTGAAAGTATTTTTAAAATAATATTGATATAACAGTGCAGTCAAAAGATAAATGCAAACCAGATTATCATTTAAAATAAACACCTGCTCATGAAACACAAGCTTTTGTTTTGGAATCAACAACCCTGTGCGGTTCCAATATTTAAACAATTCAAAAATATAAAATTAGGACAATGCAAACTGCATTTCATTATATTCACTATTAATAAAAATCTGACTTTATTTTCTATTAAGAGTTCTGCCAGTACAGATAGTCCTCGACTTACGACCATAATCGAACCCAAAATTTCTGTTAAGTGAGACATTTGTTAAGTGAATTTTGCCCCATTTTACCACTTCTTGTCATAATTAAGTGAATCACCGCAGTTGATAAGTTAGTAACCTGGTTGTTAATTGGATCTAGCTTCCCATTGACTTTGCTTTCAGAAGGTTGCAAAGGGGATCACATGACCTCGGGAGACAGCAACAGTTATAAGTACTGTTTCCCCGAAAATAAGACCTGGTCTATTTTTTTGCCTCCAAAAGAGGTACTTTCAGGGGATGTCTTACCCACTTACCGTAGGACTGCCGCAGCCAGGGTCTCACGTCCCGAAAACCTGCCTCGCCGGCCCACTTCTTCTGCAGCCGCTCGTACCGGTCAGCCCCAGCCTCCATTTCTCCCTCAGAGGCCTTCAGGAAAGGCCTCTGCAGCTGAGAAACGAGCTCCAGATACGCGTGGAAAGACCTGACGACAAAACGGAGGCTGGGGGATGCCACACACATTAATCTGGAGCTCATTTCTCGGCTGCAGAGGCCTTTCCGAAGGCTTCTGATGGTGAAACAGAGCCAGGGGGAGGGGCATGTGTGTCAATCCTGAGTTCATTTCTTGGCTGCAGAGGCCTTTCCAGAAGGCCTCTGCCAGCAAAATGGAAGCCGGGGTTGACGCACACAAGCAGTGACGAGCAGCTGCCGAAGAAGTGGACCTGTGAGGCAGGGGTCGGGGCGTGGGTGACCTGGCTACAACTGTCCTAAGGTAAGTGGGTGTGGGGCGCATGGGGCAGCTCCACACCCATCCTCAATCTAGCTTGATTTTTACTCGTGCGCCTTGCCCACCTCATGCAACCAGGTGCAATGGAGTGGGCAGGGTGATAAGTAGGGCTTATTTTTGGGGTAGGGCTTATATTGGGCACTTGTGTAAAAATCGGGCTAGGGCTTATTTTTGAGTGGGTCTTATTTTCAGAAAAACACAGTAGGAACTAGTTGACAAGCATCTGAATTTTGATCACATGATCACGGTGATGCTGCAAAGGTTGCAACTTTGAATAATGGTCATAAGTCACATTTTTCAGTGCTGTTGTAACTTTGAACACTCACTAAATGAACTGTTGTAAGTCGAGGACTACCTGTAGTAAAAATAGTTCTTTTGTATATTTGATCATGATTAATTTATGCTACTATATTTTAGTTTCAGGGTAGCGTCCTGAATTTGTAAAGAAGGCTTTTTTCTGCCAACTAGTTTGCACTGCCAATCTAATATAGTTCAACACTTCTGGAAACCCCATTTAGCTATAAGCATAAATATTTTCTATTTGGAATTTAAATGACTGTGTATAATCTCTGAAATTATCAGTTCTCTCTTTCCCAAGCCACAAAAAATACAATATGCAATTCAAACATCAATTAAATGCTGTATGAGGGTCACATTATGTTCATTATGGACAGGGGACTTGGTAATGTTTAACACATAGATGTATCTTTTGAAGTAAAGCAAATATTGCAAAGCGCAAACGTTAAGTACTTACCAATGGTGTTTCAAAATAAGGTGCAGGGTTTGGAGACCATGTCTGAGGCACAATACTATAGATGGAGTACTGCTGAGGACTGTATATAGGCTGCATGAACAGTGGTGAGGCAAACTGTGCTTGTGTTTGAACAGGTTGAACATAAACGCTGGAATCCACTCCCCGGTAACCATTCTTTGCAAAAAATGTGTTGATGGCTTTTATCCTGGCCTATATAAGAAATTTAAACTTGGCTATATTTATCATGCCACGTATAAAGACTGTTACAGGACACAAATGTTATTATTTGTATTTCATCAGTTTCCTAACAGGTTAGTCTATAACTTTTACTTTTGTTAAAAGTTTAGGATTTGCAATTAAAAATGGCAATTCAAATTAATTCTTGACTATTTCTGCAACCCAATTAGATTCTTTCCTGAGCTATTTGCAGAATATCTTGGGAGCAATTGCAGTTCAGTTTAATAGATACACTTTTCAATCATTGCAATAATAATACCATTAATATTAATATTAATAATGTTAGAAGGGACCTTGGAGGTCACCTAGCCCAACCTCCTGCTCACAGGTTGTTCCACTGATTAATTGTTCTAAATTAAAATTCTCTGGAACAAAATCAAATTAAAATCTAAAGTGTCTGGAACAAAGATTTTTTTAGCCTCTCCCCATGTTCAATTTTTATCAAGGTTCTACCATGACAACATTACTCTTGCCACAAAATTATGTGAGAAATAATCCTTTGTAGTCTTATTCATAGTTAACCCTAACACGGTTAACTTTGAATTAAACCTGAACTAAAGTTAATCCTTCAGAATATTATATCTATGACCCCCTGTAGAAAAATAATCATAAAGGTTATTATGATGATACTAATGAAAATCTAATAGTGATTAAGTTATGAGTATAATTTAAGTCATTAAACTATAACTTGAGGTATACATGCGAGAATAAAGCTTACCATTATTGGCTTGCCCTGAAAGGTTTTAACTTCTTCCCGTAAATATTTAAAAGCCTGTATAGATATAAAAATATCCAATGACAGATCAGTATAACAGGATTTTTAAAAACATTAAAGAACTTCCAGGATCGATTTCAAGCTGAAATATAAGTAACTCCACAGTGCTCTTTTGTTACTTTTGCAACATTTCAACTTTGTTGTATTTATTAAAGCATTAAGAAAATTACACACCAACTTGCTTTCCCATATTTTCTGAAACAATTTTTTTCTCAAAAATCATCCATAGATTTTTCTTTAAAAAACAAACAAACAAACATAATTAAAGTTATGAATCACATCCCAGAAGTAAAGACCTGTGCAAAACAATATACAGATAAATGATAAAACATCAGCTAGCTTACCTTTAACTGCAAATCAATGTCATCAAAACAAATCCATCTGAAAGTTCTGGAATTTTCTCTAACTGAGCAATGGGAGATTAGAGAGCTTACCCGATAGCAGAGGGGAGGGCAAAGGAAAGCACAATTTTGCCAAAGGAAGAACCAGCATTGTGTCTGAGATTGAATACACAATGTCTAACCAAGCTGAATGGGTGATACATTACATTTTACATATAAGTTGTATATACGGTCTGACATTCAGGCATGTTAAAGTCCTCTGAGTGGAGTCTCTCTCAACACCAACCTGCTGGGGAGTTCTGATTTCACCTTTCAGATGAACACAAGTTGTTCTTGCTGGGAACTTGGGGACTAAAGAAAGTGGAAGAGCTGTCATCCTTGGACAGGAAGAATTTCATTTGGGCTTTTGGAAAACACCAATGTGTGCAGTGGCACATCTTCTGCCATTTACTGACTCTTTACAATCACCTAGCTGCTTACAATCATCAACATCCCTAGCTTTTGGAATACTGAAAGTGGAAGAAATAGATTTTTTGCTGGGCTAGATGGTATCAGGGAGTCTTAGGTAGGATTAAACAGCAATTAATGGGCTGCAATCAGTGTAGGTACTGTTTGCTAGGCTTGGATAGTATGGCCCAAATGGAGTGCACACAATTTACAATTTCAAATTCTTTACCATTTTACATGATTTTGGTAAAATTGGAAGTAGGTATGAATCAGTGGAGGTTGGAACCCTGTAAACTAGAATAGAATAGAGCTGGAAGGGACCTTGGAGGTCTTCTAGTCCAGCCCTCTGCTAAAGCAGGAGACCCTATACCATCTCAAATAAGTGACTGTCTAGCCTCTTTTTAAAAATCTCCAGTGATGGAGCGCCTACGATTTCTGGGGGCAAGCTATTCCACTGGTTAATTGTCCTCACGGTCAGGAAGCTTCTCGTTAATTCCAGGTTGCTTCTCTCTTTGATCAGTTTCCAACCATTGTTTCTTGTCCTGCCCTCTGATGCTTTGGTGAATAACGTGACCTCCTCTTCGTGGCAGCCCCTCAAATACTGGAATATTGCTATCATGTCTCCCCTATTTCTTCTTTTTTTTAGACTAGCCAAACCCAAGTCCCGCAGCCGTTCTTCGTATGTTTTAGTCTCCAGGCCTTTGATCATTTTAGTTGCTGTTCTCTGAATTTTTTCCAAACTCTCAACATCTTTTTTTTTTTTTGATATGGTGACCAAAATTGGCTGCAGTATTCCAGGTGTGGTCTTACTAGGGTTTTATAAAGCGATACTAATACCTCGCATGAGCTTGTTTATACAACCCAGGATTGTATTAGCTTTTTTGGCTGCTGGTGCTGCACAGTGCTGGCTCATAGTTAAGTGATCGTCCACTAAGAGTCCAAGGTCCCTCTCACAGTTACTGTTTTTAAACCAGGTCTTGCCCAATCTGTATTTGTACCTTTGATTTTTCCTGCCTAAATGTAAAACTTTATTTCGTTCCACACTGAAACTCATTTTGTTGGATAGAGCTCATTGTTCAAGTTTGCCAAGACCTTTTTGGATACTTTGTCTTCTGGAGTGTTGGCTGCTCCTGCCAGGTTGGTGTCATCTGCAAATTTGATGAGTTCCCCTTCAATTCCCTCATCTAAGTCATTGAGGAAGATATTGAAGAGTACTGGGCCTAAGACGGAATCTTGTGGTATCCCACTGCTTACTTCTCTCCATGTGGATGTAGTACCATTGAGGACTACTCGTTGAGTACGGTTTGCAAGCCAGCTACAGATCCATCTGGTGGTGATATTGTCTATTCCACCTTTTTCTAGCTTACCAAGTGCTCTACTTCATCAAATGCCTTACTGAAGTCTAAGTATACTACATCTACAATATTTCACTGGTCTATTAGTTTAATTACTTTGTTGAAGAATGAAATAAGATAAAAGATTAAATAACCAGGAATAGAGTCAAAGTAATTGATTCTGTATGTCTGTAATAAGCAATTCTGACAAGGAGCATGATTTCTCCAAAGCAAAACTAGATATCTAGGGGCTAAGAGAGATAACCAAGAATCCATTTAAAACTACAGGTCTTAACACAGATTATTTTGCTTGCTTTTAGAGAATGGAAGAAAAATCTCAGATCAAAATGTAAAGCAAAAGATCCTCACAAGATCATCAGAATAACAAAAATCAGAATGTCGGTGAATTTGGTTCTAAATATATAGTTTAGGCTACTACTTTTCAACTAAACTAAAGAAAATTCCAGAATGAAATTATATAAAGATCTAAACCCATTAGTGAGATTCAAAGAAAGCACAAAATATAACAGGTCACATCAAACAGAATTCTTAATACAGCAAAGAAATTTCCTAGAAATAGGAGTTTTGTTTTGTTTGGTTTAACAAAAATCTTGGATTTGACCAAATTCTAAATAATTTCATTTTCAAAGCTGCAAATACCAGCACATCTGTAGAGCTGCAGAAATCTTATGAACCTAATTTGAAGAGCAGCAGTCTATATAAATGTTGAAAGAGTCTAAAATTCAATGTGCCTGTTTAATAAAAAAAACTTCTATGAAGAGCAGAACAAACGATTAAGTTTGCCCTTCCAACTGCAAGCTTTGGACAACAAAAGGATTTCTTGCCACACTGAAGAGATCGAACACTAAAATATTTCCAACCACTTTCAGATTAACTGTACAAGAACATGCTTGAAGGGGAAGATAGCAAGAACATGTTTGCATATGTGCTACTGGTTAAGAGTAGGTCATTTACTCATAGTCTTAAGAAAGTAATTCTCTCATATGCTTTATTAAGATCAATTTCCTTGTGCTGTCACTCTGCCTGTTTTTGAATTTATAAATACAATCTATTTTTATTAAATTAATATATTTAAAATCAGGAATTCCAAACTGCTTTGACTTATCTGAGACACCAGAAAAAAGTAGAATTCATTAGTGCAATGAAATTTAGAACGCACAATATTCTTACCTGCTGCGCGTCAGTATCTGACTGGAATGTAATGTACCAGTTGTTATTGTGAGCAAATTCACAACTTATAACTTTGGGGCAGCTTTCATTCTTAAACAGTGCTTTAACCTCCTGGATTAAATATATAAAAACTATTTCAGTGAATTATGTTATGTTAACAATTATGTTTTAAAAAATCCTATTCATGCTGGAGGGGATTTTAATTTCTGCAACAATCGCTTGAAAATTACTGTTTTTATTTTAGTTTTTAAAAAATTACTCTATTCACAGCTAAGAAAAAGTCATCATTCTTTACAACTAGCAATGCTGATGTGATACCTTTTTTAAAAGGCCATTACATGAGAATGCTTGCTATAAGAATGCAGTAAACAATACAGATATTTTAAAAGTACAATCATAGCCAAATATTTGTTCTCTCAAATCTCTAGCAAAAAACCAAGATGTAGCTCAAATACATTATCATCTCTCAGTTGCAAACTTGTATCAAATATAAACACTACTTTAGCCTACTGGTTATTATCCTGCAAATGAACTTGTGTTCATATTACCATATTTGTAATAAATTTTAAAAGACACTTACCTCTACTGGTGTGGTTTCAGGGATCTCACGAAGGATAATAATGCAACGCTTATGATTTGGTCTAACTTTCTCTCCTTGCTCATCCACTTGGACTATAGGAGAAGCTAAATTAAACAAAACAAAACTCTTGTTTATTGAAAATACCCTGAGAAAGCAAGATGAAAATCTTTCTTCAAATTTCAACTTAGTCTAAAACAATATGCTTATTTGGTCACTGTTTAGTACTCCATGGATACAACTCTGCTCATTCTTCTATTATAGTGTCATCATCTGGCACAAAAGATTTTATGTATGCCACTGAAGTACTATTTTGTATTTATGAGAGTAATGCTCTGTACTGGTCAAAGTTTCAGGTTGTTTTAGAAAATACATCAACTTCAATTTATTACCCGGATAGGAACCAGAATCTCAGTCACTCAGCAAAGCAGTTAAGCAAGAAGCCCATGTGATTGCTTTACTCAACAAAGCAGCATTCCTAGTTGCAATCATTAAGCAGAGCAAAAGAACTGCTTGCTGGGATTAGCTCCCTCGTGCATGGAAGGAAACTGCTCTGGTGGGTTGAACACAACTTGGACCTTCAGGATCTAAGCTCTATTTTTGCACCCTGATGAAATTCACCTCTCCTGTGTGTGTGAAAGGGAACTTCTCTGGTGGGCTGTGGGAATGGAGCTTGAACCTTTGGGACCTAAGCTTCATTTCTCCACCCTGCTGAAGGAGTTCTGTTTCTCTCTATTGACTTTCTAGGGAAGCTGGCAGAAAAAAATGCAACTGGCAATCACGTGATCATGAGGCACTTGGCGAACAGTCATATGTACAAACAAATTGTCAACTACTCAAGATGCAGCCATTATTGGTGGGGGATGTTTTATAACAACTGAAAGTGTTACATGATTGGTTGTAAGTCAAAGTAGACCTCACTTATCATTTGCCTCATTCAGCAACCATTCAAAGTTAGGATAGTGATAAAAAAGTAGTTTTACAACCAATGCCTGCATTTATGACTTTCAGAGCATGCCTCAGTCACATGATTGCTATTATAGTCAGTATAGTGATCCTGTGCCTGAGCTGTTGATTTCATTTCCCTCCCCACTTCCAGAGAGATAATGGTGTTCTGTAATGTCATGCTTGGCCACATGACCATGGAAATCTCTTCAGACAACACTGGCTCAATGTCCTTGAAGTAGAAATGAGCACTGTCTCCTATAGTCTGCAATAACTAGCAGAATAAAATCTCCTAGGATACCTTTACCTTTTCTTTTTTTTTTAACCTCCAGAGAGATGGGAGAAGAAAGGATTACAAGAGGGTTAGCAGGCACACAATGGAGAATACATACTGAAAGGAATGCACTGGTGCCAATTCTGAGTACATACAGTCCAGTTATGTCTGCTCTCACGTAATCCTTCTCTCCAATCTCTTTGCTCTGCAGGGGAGTGGAGAAAAAAAATAGGCCAGGTACCAAAAAGATTGCTTTCCCCCCCTTTTCTCACCTTGATAGAGCAGATTGCTTAAATGGGAAGGGGGGAGGGCAAGCAATATCTAGTTAGTCTCTCTTGTACCTGACCTGTTTTTTGCCATCCCCTTTTTGTCAAAGAAAGTAAATAAAAACATCAATTCCCTTCTTGTTAATAATCCCAGTGCCAGAGTGATCATTCCAAAGGAGGGTGAGAGAGGAAAAGGAAAATACAGAATAACTGGTCCCAACTGTAGTTGTTAAACAAGGACTACCTCTATATCCATTTCTATGTAATAACAAGGTCAGGATAAGAGCTTCATATAGAATACTAATTATATAGAATTCACACAGAAATGAGATATATATCAAATACAGGTAGTCCTTGAGTTATGAATGTAATGGAGCCTGCCCATTCCATTCATTACTAGAGTATTTGTAGCAGTGAATCTATACCGTGAACATGATTCACTCCTAGCTTTTACCCACACATTTGTTAATTTAATGCGTGGGCAAATACCCAGCTCGTTAAGTGAATGTGAGGTATCAGAGTGGGAAAGGCCACGGGGGGGGGGGCTAGTTATGGAACAGGCCATCTTCAGACCACCCAAGGCCTCCTAACCCACTGAAATACTTCATGCTCCCTCCCCTGGGGGCCCACAATTACTCCCCCCATCCTGCCGTTGCAGATCACTTAACTTGTGAAGATCTGTCTCCTCCCCAGTCTCTCTGTTTCTTTCACTGCTCCTGGTAAGAGCAAAGGGAGGCCTCCGAAGCCCAGAACGGACATCTGGAAGCATGTGGCCACTGCCCATGGCCTCCGCGGCCTGGAGGAGGCCTCTGAGGCCCAAAACAGGCCTTTGGAAATCCACTGAAGTGTCCCCTAGTGTCCTTTCTGGGCGGCAGTGGCCCGGAAAGGACCTCCAAGGCTCAGAACGGAGGCTGTGGGCAGCAGCCAGGTGCTTCTGGAGGTCTGTTCTGGGCCCTGGAGGTCTCCTCCAAGCCTCCAAGGTCCAGAACGGAGGCCAGGGGAGATTTTTGCATACCTTGGGAGGTTTGTTTTCCCCAGCTTCCGTTCCGTTCTCTGTTGCAGAGAACAGAAGCCTAAATTACTGTGAGATCACGCAAGATCAGTAGCGTGAGATCTCATGTGATCTTGCGTTACGTTAGGTCTCCATTCTCTGCAAACACACCGAAGGAAGCAGCGAAACAGCCAAGAAATTGATGGATCTCTCGATCTTCGCGAAGTAAATATCCATAAGCCTAGTGCCTAGGGAGACCCAGGAGGGGGGAGAGAATAGCCAGGGTGAAGGTTGCAATGCCACTGGGTCATTCGTAAGGGTGGCAACATTCGTAATTTCAGGACTTTTTCATAAACACTAGGGGGCACTTATAGTGTAACTTCAAACATTCACTAAGGAATGCTCATAACTTGGGGGTTACCTGTATAGGTAAAGGTAACAAACACATTAAATATTTTTGACATACCTCTTAGTACTTCCACAATAAGATCCATATTGGTTGTCAGTTTCTTAATTCCTTCCATATTGGCAATAGTCCATATTGGAATAAATTGATCACTGTCCATCTGAGACATCAAGTAAAGATCCTTGGACAGATTCTCACTAGAAAAAAGTTAGTAAACATTTTACGGAACTTTTTAAAAAACAAATACTATTTTCTTTTCAAAAAAATAAAATAAAGCTACTAACCCCAGAAACAGTTTAAATAGTTAATAATACAACCCAGCTACTTTTAAAGGATATACTATTTTTAAACAAAATCCTAATCATATTCCCAAATTAAAGAATCACCACAGCAATATAGTCTGATATTATCACTGAAAAATAGTTTCAGATTTAGGGTATAGAAGTAGACGGCTGTAAACATTTCAGGTATCTCTTTGCTCCCACTTTACATCACCCAGATTATTCCAAGCTGATTTTGGTAAGTATTTATTAATGCTTGCCAAACACTAAATTATGGATATCATTGCTGATTAGCTTGCAGCAAAATCTAGTTTTAAGAAAAAAATGGATGGAAAGGGAGTCCGTTATTTCTCTGAATCAACTATATCAGAGTATATTATCACAGCAACAAAAAGTATGCATCTTAGGTTATGTAAAATTATGCAAATAATTTGGATCATGATATAATTATACCAATTATGTAAATTGCAATGGAATTTGGTCTGTTCCATGTGAACCCCATTACATCCCAGTCCAGCAAATTGAGGTTTTACTTTGAACATCTTTGACAACTGTATTTAGAATTCAAGTATTCACTTATTTATCCCTAAGAAACTATGGACAGTTATTAGAAAAATAAACTATTTCTCTATTTTATTTCAGGGTATTTTAATTGAGATGTTTTTACCTCAATCTGACTTTGCAACTACATCTAGATCTTATTATTAGCACTGAGAGCCTATAGAGCAGAATGTCAAACTCGCGATATCACGTGACGTCGTGCAACATATTAGAACTTTTCCCCATTGCCGGCAATGGGGTGGGTGTGGTTTCATGATGCGTCCGGCCCATGGGCTGGCAGTTTGACACCCCTGCTCTAGAGACATCTGTCATTAGATTTTCAAATTAATTCCTTATAAAATGTCCACAAAGTATGCCAAGTGACTCTATTTAGCTCAAACTAAGCTCATGAATATACTAATATAATCAAAAGGCACAATACCGTGAGAAACAGAACTCTAATTGTTTCTTCAAGCATTCTTTTAAATCTTCCGTAGAAATGACAGGGTTGCCTTCACCTGAGAAAAGAATTCCAAGAATATATTGTCTAAAACCAGGAATTTAGATTCAGTTTTTATCCCTACTGACAGAAAGCAGTTGTAACTCACTTCCCCCTAGCTCCTAACACCCTTCTGAGAATATGGTGTTGAAAATTAAAGAATTCTTAGAAAGCAGAGGCTGAATTCCCAAAGCCTCTGCTTTCTAAGAATTCCCTAATTTTACTTTCTTTCTTCTTAGAATTCTTCTAAGAATTCCCTAATTTTACTTCCTTTCTTCTTTCAGCAATGTTGGATCAAATGATATCAATAGCCAAAAAAAGTCTTTTTCTTAATGGAGGACTGGTAGGACAGCAGTAGGGCAGATTTATTAAGAACACCAAATTAACAAATGGTATTAAATCCTCAATACCTGGGCTGCATTCAGTTATTTGTAACTGCATATAACAATAATAGAGTTGGAAGGGACCTTAGAGGTCATCTAGTCAGGCAGGAAACCCTATACCATTTCAGACAAGTGGCTGTCCAGTCTCTTCTTAAAAACTTCCAGTGTTGGAGCATTCACAGCTTCTGGAGGCAGGTTGTTCCACTGATTAATTGTTCTAACTGTCAGGAAGTTTCTCCTTAGTTCTAGGTTGCTTCTCTCCTTGATTAGTTTCCATCTGTTGTTTCTTGTACTGCCTTCAGGCGCTTTGGAGACTAGCTTGACTCCTTCCTCTTTGTGGCAGCCCCTGAGATATTGGAACACTGCTATCATGTCACTCCTCGTCCTTCTCTTCATTAGACTAGACATACCTAATTCCATATAGTAATTACTGTTGCTTCTTTTAAAACTTTATTAATTATACAACATTGGTTTGTAGTATTTATGGTGTTCTAGGTATATTTTGAATAAAGGGTTGTTCTATTAATATCAACTGCATTGAAAAAAATCCTTTATAGGATTGCTGCTGTCAGTTAAGGTCTACAAACAACCAAATTAGAACTAATGCGATAGCGATAAAGACAATATAAAAATATTTTTACCAGAAATCTATAACCCACAAATACTTGTAATAGTCTATATGCCTTTAGATACTAATTCAAATGTTTTGAAGAAGAAAAAAAATTATCACCTGGAAGAAAACCTTACATGCAATTTACACATAAACAATAGAATTAAACAAGCTTTCCATTTTGTTGTTACATAAGCACAAATAATGCAAAACAAGATTATGGCACAAAACTGAATTAGGATACCAAGCTATCAAAGAAGAAATAAAAAATATAGATTGGGTTTAATAGTAAATGAAGCATGAAAAAAGAACAAGCCATTTGTATTGAAATTATTTTCAATCTAGTATCCTTTAAAAAACATTTAAAAGAAGAGAAGCAAAACAGGACCTTGTTTTGCCTGGGAAACTAAATTATAATTTTCAACTTTTCATTAAAACCCTTAAACATGGTGTTTGGGGTGGGGACTGAAATTTTAACACTTTAAAAATGTTTTGGTGTGCTTTCGAAGCTGCAATATTCTTCCTTCGTATCTCTCTTCAAAAGAAAACAATTGAAAGAACTCTACCTCAGAATAAATACAGAATACCTCCACTACATTCCCTGAAGTGGATCCCACCTCTTCCTTGGGCAATTGATTCCATTTATCAATTGTTTTCACTATTAATACACTTTTAACACTGAATTGAAATCTACCTTTTTGTAACAAATTCTCACATAAGAGGATCACAGTCTTAATCTGTGTAACATACTTTCAGGAATCTTTTCTTCTCAAGACTTAATTAACTTAGGTCCTTCCCTCTCTCCTCATAGCAATTAGAATCTAGTTCCCTAATCATCCCTGTTGCCCCTTTCTTAACTGATCCAGTTTCTCCAGAATTCCTTTATAGTACAGAACTAGGCGACTACTGCCTATTTTGGGATCTAATAAAAATAACAAAATGTAGAACTATTAAATATTATTTGGGAACTATGCTTCTCAAACTATATTCTTTTTGCAGCCCTACTGCAATACACTCGGTTTGCAACCAACAACTACCATATGAACTTTTTTCATAACCGCTATTATGAATATTACCCTATACAATGGTTTCATTTCTTAAATGAAGAAATCAGCATCTATCTCAAGTTTTATTCTAAATATTGACAATCTGAGGTGAGTACAAATGAAGGCGAATACACGTGTCCCAGGATAATGTTGCAGGATCCAAGCTGGGTTGGTCACCGGGACCAGGAGTTTTGTCTTTCAAGGTTTCAGACTCTTGCTGGAGCCTCCATCCTCAGGTTTAGAAGACTAAGCCTCTGGTCTTGATGACTGACCCAGATTGGATCCTGCAAATAAACAACAGTCCTTCTTCGAAGGTTATCTTCACATACATATAGTATTGCACGAATCTTGGTTAAATTAATAGCACTGATACCCTCGTGGATATTTTTCGTCAGAATGTTGCTCTTTCTGGAGTCTCAAGAATATTTTTTCTGGTCTGTCAATTGTCTTCTGAATAACTACTAAATATAACATGTAACGCCCCTTTTCCAAATTCTACCAAAATATTAAGGAATCACCATTTTAGACAACTATGCTAGGTGGATGTAGAAAAATAAACCCCTACTGCCACTATCCAAACTCTGAGATACCAATAACCTCGTGTACTATACATAACTGGTACTGAAGGTATAGTGTGTATGTACTATTCAGAACCTATGTAATATACTGCATAATTAATCAATGCATTCTGAATAACATTTTGTCGCTATTTCTAGTTTTGATCAATGTAGATTTTCACAATGTAGGTTATTTACCCGAAACATCATAGAGTGGATATCCAAGTTCCTCATGTGCTAAGACCAGACCATTAGCAGCTGATTCCTCAGCACATGAACTGTTTCTTGACAATTCACAAGATGAATACATTGCTTCATATTGTTTAGTACAATCCTCTGCAGCCTCAGTATTGCCTGAAAGAGTACAAGAGCAATCAATGGGAAATAAAGTCTGGTAGCATCCCATCCTTATATAAAAAGCTAATGCTTGAAGAACATCTTGTGAGATACCAGGCTGAGTAGAAATGGACAGCACCTGTGCTGCTATAGTCCTGTCTCTTTAAGCCCTCTCCCCAGTCAGTACCGCAACCTTGGCTATAAAAGCTGTACTGAGAGATAGCTGGTAGTGTTGTGTGGGAGCGAAGCCCTTAGATCAGCGGTTCTCAACCTATGGGTCGCGACCCAATTTGGGGTCAAACGACCGTTTCGCGGGGGTTGCCGGACACCGCGGTCCACTATTTTGGTTTTTTGTTTTTTCCGTTGCACGCGCGCATGCGCGGTTCGGGCCGTCGCGCGCGCCGCGCATGCGCGGATCGGCCCGTCGCAGTCCATTTTGTTTTTTTTGTCGCACGCGCGCCACGCATGGGCGGTTCGAGCCATCACGCACGCCGTGCATGCGTGGATCGGCCCGTCGCGGTCCGCTATTTTGGTTTTTTTTGTTTATTTTTTGTCATGCGCGCGCCGCACATGCGCACTTCGGGCCGTCGCGCGCGCGCCCATGCGCTGATCAGGCCTCATGGCCCGCCATTTTGTTTTCTCCCATCGCGCGCGCCGCGCATGCACGGATTAGCCCGACATGCGCACGCGCACGCGCATGCCGGGGTCGCACCGCGCATGGGCAGGGCAAGTGGGGTCTCAACCTGAAAAAGGTTGAGAACCATTGCCTTAGATAGAGATAATTGTCTTAATGAATAGAAGTATTGAACTCCTAAATGGTGGTTGGAGTAGCAGTAGTAGGAATAGTTGTAAATTGGATATAATTAAAAGAACCTGTGAGACCTCCAAAATACAAAGTCTTAAAAAACTATACTTAACTATGGATATGTGTGTGTGTGTGTGTGTGTGTTAACTTGGATGCATCCACCAATTTTGGCTTTCCCCCCGAAAGTTTTATATAAATGACAGCTTAAAAGATTGTCAAGGATATTAGACAATTAACAACTACACCTTCTCCCCCCCCCTTTTTTTACAATCTATAATCCCTTCTACCTGTCCTTCATTCTTCAGATTACAGCTGTGAAACAACTTCAAAAGCTTGTTTCAAAAAACAAGTAAAGCAAACCATGATTCAATGTGATTTATATTTAGATCAGTTTTTCTACATATATTTGGAGACAATCAAGACAAGACATGTCAACCAAAGTCTCCAAAGTACCAATGAAAACACCAAAATTTTAAGTGAGCTCCACAACTCCTTGAACATTATTAGATTGTATCTTTATCAGTAACTCAAAGGAAGCAAATATACCTAATATTCTTTCCTTTTTCCTGTTCCCCACAACAACCCTATGAGGTGGGTTGGGCCAAGAGTGACTGGCCCAAAATCACACCCACCTGATTTTTCATGCATAAGGCAGGACTAAAATCCAAAGTCTTCTGTTTTCTAGTCTAGCATCTAAACTACTACAGAGAAGTGGCTCTACACCAATATGAACTACTATGTGACAGGAAAAATATTAAACACAAAGGAAATACGGTAATCGTATTACATGGAAATCTTAGTTTAATGAACCAATTAGAGGGAAGAAATATTTGCTATTCATGAATGGCTGCTAAATAAAGAAGGACATTATAGTGGTGGTTTACATCTTTTGAGTGATGGCACTGCACAAAAGATAACTATCGATTTACATCATTTTCATGAAAATGTCATTTAAATTTTGTCTGCATATAATGTCTGTTGCATTGAGATTCCAAAAAAGCAGTATAGTCAATTTTAATTAATTTTAAATTTAATCAGATTAATTTTCTCTGAGTCTGCTCTTTTTAAAGAAATAATTTAAAATATAATGGAACAAAGAGATGCATGGCTAAATTATACAAATAACCACCCAGAGTCACGTTACAGGGAAGATGGGCAGCATAACAAACAAAGTGAAAATGTGCATGGCATGTGACCATTGTTTAGGAAATATAAAGTTATTCTTTTATAGTTTTAATGTTTTTAATAGTTTATAATGGTTTCAAGTAATAATTATTTTATATTTGCTTTATATTGTTTTATTGGATTATTGTAGTCACTTTCCATGAGATGGGTGGCCATATAAGTCTGATTAATATTTCTAAATTCTCTTCTTAGCCTAGGGCAGGGCTTTTCAACCTTTTTACCCATTGTACCACTTTTAGGATATGGCAACATCCAAGTACCACCAGTCACCTAGCAAGGTGTCAAAAACCTGATGACCAAAAAAAAAAAAAGGAAAAAGTGATAAACTATAGGTAGTCCTCGACTTACAACAGTTCACTTAACGATTGTTCGAAGTTACAATGGCACTGAAAAAAGTGCCCCCCAAGCCAAAGCTGAGCAAGACACTTGCCTGCCCGCCTGGTGGCGCTCTTTCTCCTGTCCGAGGTTTTCATTTTTGTGAGCATTTCTGTTGAGGATTGGCAGCGGGGATGGGGTTTGGTTTTTATTCCCCCCCGTCTGCTGGATGGTTGCAGCAGGTTTTGGTCACTTCACATGACCCTGGGACACTGTGACCGTCATAAATATGAATCAGTTGTCAAGCATCTGAATGTAAATCACAAGCCCCTGGAGATGCTGCAACATTCCAGCTGATCGGCGCTTCTGGGCTCAGCAGAAGCGCCAGGATCAGCGCCAAGCTCCAGCTGGCACTGATCCTGGTGCTTCCACTAAGCCCTGACAGCCCCGAAGAAGTGCCAATCAGCTGGAAAGCGGCACTGATCCTGGTGCTTCCACTGAGCCCTGACAGCCCTACAGCCCCAGACATCTCTCGCTCAGGCTTGTGCAGTGCTGCCACTAGTTCAGCTCATTCCCCTCCCCCGCTACCACTTTTCTAGGATGGTCGCATACCACCTGCCAAGTGCCGCAGGTGGTACCCGTACCACTGGTTGAAAAGCCCTGGCCTAGGGGAGTCAAACTCAAATTTCACTAAGGGTCACATCAGCATTGTGGTTGCCCTCGGGATGGGGGGGAGGTGGCCATGGCTGGGTGGGCGCAGCCTAGTGGGAGGGCGTGGCCAGGTGAACGTGGCTGGTTCAAGTTGCTCATGTCAGGGGAGGCACCTGTGGGGGGCTGGCCGGGGGTTCTACAGGTCTCCGGCAGATGGGGACAGGACAGGGGTGTGCACTGGGCCCTGGTCCACTGGAGGACTCTCACCGTCCCTCTCAGGCTGTGCCAGAGTCCCCGGGACAGCGTGCCTCCCCCCCCCATGCCTCTGCCTGCTGCTTGGTGGGCCTATCTGACACCCGCAACACTTAGATCCACCTATGCTACGCAGACTGCAGGATCCCGGAGTGCGCCAGCCAAGGGGCTGGCAGGCTACAGCTGCTGCTGGGCACCGCTGGCCCCTGTGTGCTTGCCGCCTCCTGTGTGTGTGCCCAGGAGGGGTGCCCAGCTAGTCCAGGGCGACGGGGTCCGGTTCCTCACTGGAACCGGGCCCATCACGGGCCACACCTGGCCTGCAGGCCTTATGTTTGACATGTTTGCCTTAGCCTCTAATCACCTAGCAACAATTAGCCACACTAATTCATATAAATATTACAAGATACTTAAGAGTTAGTAATCTCCTACTTAGCAGATTCTACATGTCAAATATAAAAATGAAGTTTACCCGTAGTGCAAATAACTGATGGAGTCAATGGCCTGATTCCATAATAAATTATTTACTAAGTTGTTCATTAGCCTAACGAAGTAGAAAAGGTTGTACATGGCCCTCAGATCTCATAATCTTTTTGTTCATAGGGTCAAGTGTTCGCTAAGGTGCAGAAATGAGAAAAAGATCAAGACAAAAGTGAGACAAGAAAAATAAATAGGAGAGGAAAGAGAAAGAGAAAGAAAAGTCAAGAGATCATTTCTGTACCTTTAGCAACATGGTCCCTCTTAGCGCGATACTTGGTCATCACTGGGCCACTGTACTTATAGTCCTAAGAGAATTAGCCTTGCTATTCAAACATCTTAACTTCTCCAAAGTTAATGCCTCATTGTTAAATGCCACTAGCATCCAGTCTGTTCAAGAACAAGATTTGCTTCTTACTACTAAATTCTGGTACTAGTGGTATATCTAGAATTCAAACTAAGAAAGGAATTAGGTAACTTTTAGATACAATTAGATCTTACCTTCTGTACAATTACCCTGCACAGCTGCTGCCTCTTGCCATGATTGCTCAGTGCCATTAATTACTGCTGCAGCTTCTGGGTTTCCCTGCATGCTTTCTTGCCATACTTTTGCATTAGGATTTAAGCTGGCACCTTTCGAGGTTACCTGCTGAGAAAACAGAAGATATGCATTAGAAAATAAAACTTCAGAAAATAACTTTGGGTTGTTTTTATTGCTCTTTGCTGTTCAATCATTCTACTCGGGCAATCTACACTGTTTAATAAACAGACAAATAAATACACTTGTAATTTATCACTGCATGCAACTGAGTAAATTTAGATTCCATGTTATTTCTCAATCTCAAAGCTTTAGAGTATAAAAATATTGTAAAGTTCTTCCAGTCATCCAACCATTTGCACATCTCAGGTTTAACTCTTGGCATGTGTGGTAAAGCCCGATTCTTCAAAGATGTCAGGGTTCTCCCCCCCCCACCATCTTGCTTACAGTCTCTTTTGTGAAAGCCCAAGCCTTGCACACTGAAATAAAACTTTCCTGGAAAAAAAATCACATCCTAAAATACAACACAAGAAAAAGCCTCTTTATTAAGGTAGCATAATGATACTAAACAAGCACTGACCATCTTGCCACAGAGAAGCACAAGCCAGAGAATAAGGAAGTTGAATGTCCAAAGTCTACTAGCCTTCTGGAGTCTCTCTAGCATCAAGCAGTGGTTTTAGTACCATCCCCTGTCCATAGAACAGAAAAAAATAGGACATAAGGAAACAGTTTGGATGGCCATGAATAATATACTTTTGCTCCTATAAAAGTTCAAAAATTGTAATAGCTGCATAGTTTTGCAACTAACAAACTACCTAAACTACCTAATTTGTCCTAAAATCTCTCCATCGTGATATTTGAAGGAGTTATTTTGAAAAAGTAATCCATGCTTAGATTGTATTAATTTAAAATTTGATACAGAAATTGAGTTTCATCTCTATTTTCCCTTAACATTTGCCCCAAAAACATTCTTAAAAAAATAAAATTAATGTGCAAAGCTTTAAAACAAGACTGTTCTCAACATTAATTCCACAAAAATCAACTAACTAATTAAGGACAGCAAAAAAACAACAACCCAGAACTTAAGGAGTGCATTCTTGTTTCATAACATCATTAGTTTCCAGAAGGTCCTGTGTTTCTGATCAAACAGTGGTTTCTACATACTATGTGATTATTATAAAACCCGATTTAATTGGCTAATGTACAAAGAAGTGCATTCCAAAGGCAGAAATTTACATAAAAATTACTGGCATGGTTTAAATACAAAGTATAAAAGTGCTCAACTTAAGAATTCCAATACTCCTTAAAAAAGTAGGAGTAAAAAAAATCTTTGCTGAGTATTCCTTAGGCATAGAAACAAGGATTGCTTTTTTTTTTTTTTGCAAGATTCACTTAGTTCTGGATTCTGCAACAAGACTGACATTACCCATGTATCATTCAGTATTCGAAAAATTACATTTTAAGGTAATTATAGAAATATGCAGATATAGTAAAAAACATCCGCCTCAAGTATATTAATGTTTTGGCTATATACAGGCCAATGGGCATTCTTAGAAAATAAAATCAAATTTTAATATATGGGCATTTAATAATGCCCAGTGGTTTACTTAGAACTGACCCAACATATCCCAAAAAAGACAACAGCATATGCTCACACTTACAATATATTTCTCTTTTAGCAAAAAAGCAATGATTTTGAACAATTCAGTGAATCCCTACTAACAGCACTGCAAATTATCATTCTGAAATAGTTTCATTTTTAAAAGAGCAATCCTAATCCAAAATCTTACAAATGGGTAAATAATGCTATAAAGGTGACTACTGTACATATTTTCAAATGACTAGTAGCTTTTTAATAGTTGGCAAGACTTTCTTATAGTACTACTTTTTGAGGGTTTGGAAAAGTTATAAGAATAAACGAACTGTTTAATTGTAAATTAAATTGATGTTTACCAACAATAATCTTTAATGAATAAACTCAAACCACAATTAAAAGCACGAAGTTTCTATATACCAATTTCCTGCTTCTTTTAGCAATCCTAAATTTTCATATATAACAGTGGTGGCGAACCTATGGCACCGGTGCCAGAGGTGGCACTCAGAGCCCTCTCTGTGGGCATGCGTGCCGTCGCCCCAGTCCTAGGCCTTCAGCTGGGTTTTATAAAACCTTTTTGCTTTAGGCCTCCGCCGCCATGTGCAAAAAAAAAAAAGTTCAATCAGCCAATTTCAACTTCTCGCGGGGAAAAAAAAGTTCTTGCAAAGTTGGAATTGATAGATTGAACTTTTTAGTCCCACCCAGTCTGTCGTTACCACTGCAGCCATTCCCACCCAATTGGCCACGCCCAGCCAATGGACCATATCCACCTGGCACTCGACGATGCATAAGTGGGTTTTGGGTTGCAGTTGGGCACTCAGTCTCTAAAAGGTTCGCCATCACTGATATATAAGATTCAGCTGAAATCTAAAGTCAACACTATAGCTTTTATAATGTGGTGACAACCCATGACTGAGCAGCCTTGAAAACAAGAAATAGTATGGTATGTCCAAATATTCAATAGTTTGGATTAAGAACCTGTTACACAAGTCTATCATTCAGTGAAAACATTTAATATAGCTTCTATATCAGATATATAAGCCTATATCAGACTATATTTTCTCCTTTTCTTTATTGTAAAAATTAAAATGAATGCAAGTAAAATTAGTAACATTCATACAACTTTTACAGTAGTAGAACGTTAATCCTCCCCACTCAACAAATTAAGCAGATGTGGAGACAATGTCTATCAAGAAGACTATTCTCTCAAAAGCATGATCTATTATAATAATCCTAAAATACCATCCCTGAATCAGATATGTCAACAAGTACTGCATGTGTTTTAAAAAATTACATCCAATTCAGGTTATAGACAAGTAAACCTTTGGACACAACATAACAGATTCTGAATAAATACAGATAGTCCTTAATTGTGTTCACAACTGGGATTGGGAAATTGTTAAATGGTGTTAAGTGACTAGGATTTTATAACTCTGAAAGAAATGAACTATATTTGTAAATCACGGCAGTCAACAAATAATGTGATTAATTTTGTTTTAACTTAGAATCCAGTCTCTAAAGTAGAAATGAATGTAAAGCTGTAAGTAAAGTAATTCTAGGTACTTCTGGCTATGATCTGCTTAGTATTATTCAGTCAAACAGACATTTAAATTTAGAATATATTTTCAGACATGATCTGAAGACTAAGAAAAAAATTAAATGAAATCTTATTTCTATTGTCTCCATTTTGAATCCTTGTTCAAGGGTAGGAAAACCAAGTTAACTGGGAAAACACAATTTTCAAAAAATATGTTTAAAAATTTTAATATACTGAAATTTATCACTCCCTCCAGATGAACTCTTTAATAAAAAAACCAATACTTTTCTACCTAACATTATAATTCCTCTGTTGCTGCTATAAAGAGTATTTTAAAAGCACAGCTATCTTCTCAACAAAAACACTATTGAATGGTTGATAAATTGTTACACAAACATGTGTGAATCAGGTCAATGGTTTGTTCAGTTGTAGTTTGTTAACCAACTTAAGTCACAAAGGTTTAGGAATGGAACAATCCGTACTCTTATATCAATTATTAAAAAACTGCCTGGGTTGCTGTGGAGAATAGATTTACAGCTGCAATTGAGCCCAAAATTTCTGTTTGCAAAACAAGCTTGTTTTGCCCCATTTTACAATCTTTCTTGCCACAGTTGTTAAGTGAATCACTGCAGTTGTTTAAGTTAGTAACACAGCTGAAAGTGAATCTGATTTTCCCATCGACTTTGCTTGTCAGAGGGTTGCAAAAGGTAATCACATGACCCTGGGACACTACAACTCTCATAAATACATACCAGTTGCCAAGTGTCTAAATTTTGATCATGTGACTACAGGGATGCTGCAATGGTAGTGTGAAAAATGGTCATGTTATTTTTCTCAGTGCCATTGTAACTTTGAATGGACACTAAATGAATACCTGTAAATCAAGAACTAACTGTACAGTAATCTATAATGAAAGAGTTTAAAGAAGAAATACGTGCTATAATGAAAGAGTTTACTACAGACTTAATGGCTAGAATTTCTCTTTTAAACTTCAAAATTGATTCACAACCGTTTGCTGATTACTCTATAAAACAAACTACACAGGAAGAGGATTTAACTGAGAATAAAGAGAAACTGATTTTGCCTGATAAGCAGTTCACCTATGGTTTTGAGAACCAGGAAAAGCAAAGACTGAGATTTGAAATGTTCCAGCAACGAAATTTTATGGTTAAGAGAAATAGAGGACGAATGCAAAGGCCAAGATGGTTTATATGGACTCAAATGATATTGCAAGCAATAAAGAGACTTATTACTTGGAAGGGAAGCTTTGCTATGGAAATCTACCTGGCAGAAGAAGAAGCCCAGAATTCGACTGAAAAGAAGTGAAATTGAATATTTTATGCAATGAATTAAAGGCAAAGAATTATGGACTGATTTAAGGACGAAGTTTATGAGCAAGAGACATGAGAGGGTGATTAATGGAAGATATATATTAAATTGACTAAGAATGTATTTTTTGAATTGATGGGTTTATTGACATGAAAATTATTATTTTTAATAAGATGATTTGTTTGTTTGATGTCCAATGGATTGAACTGAAAAGAAGTGAAATTTACAATTTTATGTAATGAATTATGGGCAATTTAGAATTATGGACTGACTTAAGATTTAAGGATTAAGATTATGAGTAAGATGTAAGAGAAATGGGTGATTAATGGAAGATATATATTAAATTGACTAAGAATGTATTTTTTTGAACTGATGGGTTTATCGATATGAAAATTATTATTTTTAACAAGATGATTTGTTTGTTTGATGTCCAATGAATTGAAATGATTTAAGGTTTGATATTAGATTGATTGATTGATGGATTAGATATGTATAGGATAGATTAATATTTTATTCTAAATAAGGGATATTTGTATAAGAAGATATAAATAAGTTCTATGATAAAATTAAGGAATTAGAATACTCGAACTGAAAAGGTTGAATAAATTTAAGTTAGAATTGGATTAAAGAGACTGTTTTTAGCATATAGTTTAAAATTTTTGTTAGGATTATATAATAACTTTGTTTGATGTATTGGGGTTGTTGTTTTTTTAACCCTGTATTCATTTTGGGAAGTCCTGGGGGGGCTAGGATAGGGGAAATTTTCTTTTCTTTTCTTTGTTTTTTAAATTTTAAATTATAAAATTAATTAAATATTTTGGAATAAGGTATGTTATCTAAGGGATTAAGAGAGGGAATACTAGATGTATTGATTGAAATATGTACAAATGTATTGGTTTTGGATATTTGTTTACCTTAATACCACGGTGTGCCTTGAGCTTTTTTTTTCTGTAAAAATTAAAAAACCAATAAAATTTATTTTTTAAAAAAAAGATAAATTAAACTCAAATTTTAATACTTTAATATATTTTCCATATCTTATATAAATTAAAATGTTCACAATCTGGTATTTTATATCAAATTCAATCACCCAATCATATTTTTAAACAAATGAAGCAAGAAGATCACACATACACACATATTTTTGCTTTAGTTCTAGGCAGACTTAAGTAATGCTTTATCTGACACCCACATCTCAAAAGAGACTTGACACATCACTTAGATCAGCCCAGATAATCAAGAAATTCCAGTTGTTTAATATTGGTGCACCAAAATTTAACTTTGAGTGGAAAAATCTATCATTCTCCTTCATACTTTCAGTTCTGGTAGTAATAAGCCACAACCTGAAAATATTCATCAGCATTTCCCAATATGTCAGTCCTTAAATTATCATAAAATCAAAAGCTACATCTTAGATAAATCCTATACGGTATAAGACAAAAACATTAATAACTTATCAGCACTGGACTTAAGCTAGTTAAAGTTCAAATATTTTCTGAGAGGATTTATGTCAGTTAATATTTGGAGACAGTCTAAATTGTATTTAGTGATCTCTCAGGATTGTTATAACAATGATCACATCTGTTTCAGGGATAAATTGCAACAAAAGGAAAGATATATGACAAATATTAATGGGTTTAAAAATTAATGTTTGCTAAAGAGGATCAACTTTATTCACTCTCAGGTTAGTTATGATACATAATATTCCACTGCAGAAACCTAATGGAGTCTGGCTTCAAATGAAGCAAGAACCAATTTGAACTTTCCTAGAAAAGGGGAGAATTAAACAATCAAAATATTTTATTTAGACAATTCAGTGGCACTTCTCAGGTTGTATGGGCAAAACTCAAATCCAGCTTTGTAGGCACTAATGGAATTAAATATCTAACTTTAACAACAGAGAGTATTTTATTAAACAACTCAGTTAAACAAACTAGTTGCATCACTGACAATGAAGGGCTGACTTTTTTAACTCAGCAATTCAGTTAATATTTAAACTGCAAGATTTAAAATTGCCTTCAAAGGACTATAGACAAGAGTGCATATATATGTTTCTTCCATTATAACTGCCAAATATGACAACAAAATTTACTTATAATTACCTGCTCTTCAAATCCATCGGTATATTTTAATCAATTTGCACAAAGAATTCAAACACTCAGCAATATGAAATGTTCTTGACTTAACAGCTCTAGTAAGCTGTTTTACATTTTCTGTACAGATTTATTATTTTTCTATGGACAGCAACTAAACAGCAAAAGAGTTTTGAATCTTTTATGATCCATCATCCTATTCTCCACAATGTCTAGCATGTTTATAAGCCAGCCACAAAAATATGAGAAACAGCATTTTTCTGTTGTTCTTCAGTATTAAAATTCAAGATGAGCTAAATCATCTACATTAATTAGACTATGCTGATGCAGCATACAGAGTTTAAAAAATCTTTAGTTTTCATTCACCATCATGAGTACATTTCTTGTACCATTCCAAAAACTACTTTGAGAGATCATAAAACGCTCCCAAGTTTGAGTTAAAGAAGCATTAACAGGGTATCATCACCCTGTCACCATCTCTGTAACACTTCTTGAGCATATACAGTATTTTTTCCTGTGGCTACACAGTTACCAGGAAAAGGTAGGGTTTCTTTTCAGGTCCACATATATATCAACCACTTACACTAGATCCAAACTATCTTTTCTATTAAGCACATCTTCCTTAATAACCGAACTTTATGTCAGCAGAGGTGCCAAGGATTGTATTTTTATAGTCTTCAATATTTTAAATCAAGAAGAGATGGCTATTTTCTCACCAGTTTTAGATTAGATGAACTAGTAAATATAGAAAGAAAAGAATTATAGGAAAAACCAGGAGAAAATGCTCATAGTTACTAGGTAACTATAGGCACTGTATGTACTGACCGAAGCTTTATGATGAAGCTGTAAAATACCTGTACAGTTCGCAAAAGTCCACAAACTATATCTTTACTTCCTTCATTTCAACTAGAGAGCTGCTAGCCACAGCAGAGGAAAGACAACCATGGAATTCAGGATTCAACACTAAGGTGGCCACATTAAAAGTAAAAATGCAGAATTGTTATGAATTATATTTGCATTACTCCTCCAATAGCAAAAGCCATTGAACCAGCTAGAAAATAATGCCAAAAATGTTTTTGTTGTGGATTTATATTTTGTTTCTTCCTTAACAACCAAAAACACAGGTTCACTCTAACTGGAAGCATTTATCTCCTCTGTAACCCACAGTTTAATATTCATATTGCACAAGTCCATTATCTATAACATATAAACCAGAATGCTCAACAATGTTCTAATTCAATCTATATTATAACAAAATGTTATATTAAAGAGCCAACACAATTTTATTCAACTTTGCCAAACAAAACTTAATGACAACCCACAAACACCATCATTTAGTAGATTTAAATAATCTGATTCCAAGCTTGCATTCCTAAAAGTTCTCCTGAAAAAAGCCTTACTTATAAAAAAGCATATTTATAATTGTAGTTAAGTTTCTCAGAATTGTTATGGATCTCTAAACATTAGAAATATTTTGTTTTACATATTACAAAAACCTACAGCACCTTAGGCTGACAGTAAAAATTTAGGATTACAACTTTTCTAACAGCTGTAGTCAAAAGATCAGGATACCCATCTGCCTATGTCTTTATACCGTTCCTTGCTTTGGAAATATTTATCTTCAATCGCCTTTTAAAAAAAAAAATAAGTTGCAAACTTTGAGAATAATCTTAACAGTAATAAATGATGAGTCATGGCACATCAAGATATAATTTCTCTATAACAACTATAACAGCAGGATCAATTACTCCTTCAGTTATCCCCATAAATGATTGCACATATTTCACTATAACATAAAAATATTTTATTACTCATATTTATTCCATCTGATTGTAGATGCTATCTTTGTAAATCAGACTCTCATTTTATATTTTTTTATACATACGGTCCTATTTCTTGGAGTATTCATTGAGATAAGATGGAATCCTATATTCACTTACCTGGGCTATAATCCAAATGAATTCAGTGGACCTTGCTTCAGAGCAAGCATATTTAGATGCAGTTGACATTTTGCATACCCTGTGTATAATACGGTGTAAAGTCTTCAACCCATAAGCCTTTTCCTATATATTATTTCCCAGAATCAATCTTATGCACATTTATAAATAAAACTTCATACCTGTAATAAGCCTGTTGTATAAAATAGACAACTCCAAACAAGCAAAAATGCTTTTTAACTGACTACATATTTATCTGAAACTGCTGTCTCTACTTGAACTTCACTGTAGTATAAAAACTTTTCCATATGTTGCAACTTCATTTCCAGTCAACTTCAAAAGGCATATACCATGTGTGTGTGTGTGTGTGTGTGTAATTAAAAAGGTGAAACTGTGTTGCTCAGTTAAAACAAACATTATGAAGCCCCTCCTTCAGCAATTTCTTCAAATTAAAAAAAAAGTAGTTTAAACATTCAGCCTTATAAGCCAGGTCAACATCAAGAATTTACACCACTTTCCTCTTAAAAGCTCTGTTTATGGGCACAGTTAAACCAGTGCCACGTTGCTATGTTACAGCTTTATTAGCCTGACATTTCTACAATAAGAACAATACAATCTGGAATCTACTCAAAGCATTAGCCAGGCAAGGGAAAAAGCAAGCCAGCAGTCAGCTGACTATATTGTACTCCTGCCACGTGCCTGCAGTTTTCTAAAAAAGAGAGGTGGAAGTGGATGACCTCCCATGTATTTTTTTTATTTTTTATTTAACAAGAGGCAAGATGGGAAATAGGGAGGCAGAAAACGGCTTCCAAAACGTTTCTTCCTCCTCGATGCAGTGTAACCTTCACACGTGTCCGGCCATGTTCCAAGCAGCAGCCATCAAGAGAACTTTTACGAAAGGTCATTGCGACGTCTTTCGTGGCCTTCTCCTCTCGCCCAGACTCTTTTCCACACACACACCCGAGGAATAGACAGAAGTTACCACACATCGTCCACGAACACACAAAACTCCTCAGTACAGTCCCCTGAACTACGCTCCCCTTAGGCCTACTTCACCTTTATGCTGCAAGCCACGCTTCCACATCCTGTCCCTTCGCCCACACGCGCAGATCCCGGCCCCGCCACAGGCCTTCCTGTGCGGCTCACGAAGCTTGACCTTGGAGGCCCACCCACTGCCCCAGCCTGTCCGATTGGCGCTTTGGTCCCGAAACCCGCTTCGCCCCATTACCCGCCCGCGGCCGCGTGATCCTCCTCCTCCTCCTCCCCCTATGGCGCACCATGGCGTGCAAGTGCGCCGAGCGCGTCCCCTTTTCCTCCCCAATCTCCCTCCTTTCCGCCCGGAGACCCCCGAGAAAGCTCCCCATCGGCGGCCACGCGCGCGAAGGGGCTGTTTGCTGTGTCAGCCCCATCCCCCCCACCACCACCAGCTGGGCGCCAAGCGGCCGAGCGCGCGCCGCCTGGCAAAATCACGTGGCTCAATTCCCTACTCACCTCCATGAAGAGCAGCATCTTCTTCCTCCAGCCTCCCCCCCGCCAGTCTTTGACCCTCCCGACCCCGACCGAAGCCCGGCGGGCCTCCGAGGTCGTCTTCCTCCACCACTGCCGGCAACGAAAGCCTGACTGCGCGCAAAAAGAGGCGAGCTCCGCCTCCTCCGGCCTCTTTCTCCTTCCTGCCGCCTCTATCACTCCATTCACCACCAGAGCCAAGCCCCAGTAGCCGCTGCCGCCGCCGCCGCCGCCACACGCAATCCTTCCCCCTCCCCTTCCGGGGCAATTTCCACAAACGCTTCCGGACCACGAGCTACTCACTGACAAGCCTCGGAGAAATGATCCTCTGGTGACGAGCGACTGTATTAGCAGTCGCGCGAGCGTGGTAGCGGCAGAATATACCATTAACTGAAAGGGGAAGGGGGTTCCTTTCTTCCACCTGCTCTTCGCAAGAACCATTCTTGGCCTGAAGGGAGCGTCGTATTGCAGGCATGTGAAAAGCACTCACAAGATATGCGAACCGCCTTATTGTACCCAGCGAACTCTGAAAACCTATCTTGTACGGTCTCCGCATTATTTTATTTGAGTAAGCTCACGGCTGAGTGCTTTTGGGAATCAACAACTTTTTAATCCAGCTAAATTTTCGCAAGCGTGGGGTTTTTTTTCCTCAGACGACGGTTTTTTTGTAGGACGACTTTGCAAAATGCTTCTTTTTACATCAGGGGTTCTCAACCTTGGCAACTTTAAGACTTGTGGACTTCAACTACCAGAATTCCTCAGCCAACTGGCTGAGGAATTCTGGGAGTTGAAGTCCACAAGTCTTAAAGTTGCCAAGGTTGAGAACCCCTGTTTTTACACTATCTTCCTTCAGTCACTTCAGTATGCTAGAATTAAAGTTTTGTAGCAGCTTGAAGACTAAGAAAGCTATTATTTTAACTGCTATGTGTAACTTATTTTCGGAGGGAGGGGAGTGCTGTTAATCACATAATTATTTCAGGAAGGCACACTTTTTCGTAAACTTCATTGCACTGAAGTTACATAACTTCGTGTCCTGAATTAAGACAAAACTGAAACCTATTCCATATTACTACTAGTATATTTCATAGTAGGTACAGAGAGGCAGGGGGACATAAGTGAAAAAAAATCTATTTCATACAAGCAAGTATCAATTTTTTGATTCATCTTTGTCACCCAACATTTCCATGATATTTTCATAGTACTTTTCCTGCCCACCATGTTTTCTGTTTTGATATGACAGTGCAGAGCCATGCTAATGAACAAGGAACTTGGCATTTCCTCATATTATCTTAGAGGGTACATCTCCCTTTTTATTATTCACCTGTATGTTTGCTAGCAGAAAAGTGTTGTAAACATCCATAGGGAGCGTCTGCTATACCAATCCAAACTTAACAAAGTAGTAGTTATTTATGAGCAAGTAATCACAGAAGTCAACTCCCCAAAGCATATTTTCTGTATCTAATCAAGAACCATGTCCAAAATATGTATTAGACCAGGGGCATCAAATTGCGTTACGCAGAAGTTGTGGCCACCCCAGCTCTAACAAGGGGAAAAAAGTTGCAATATGTTGTTACATGTCGTGTGATGCGGCGAATTTCACACCCCTGTATTAGATCAGGGAAGCACTAAGAGAGCATCTCTGGTGACCATGAAGTTCCACGTTAATTCCATCAGGATGGGATTCAATCTGGACATTAAAATATTCAAGGATCACCACTTTGGAATTCTCCAGTGTCATCAATGACATTGTTCAGACTAACTCTGAACAATATCTTGGCATTTTTGACTAATCTCTATTGTAATGGCCAGTTCGGACTTGGAAGATGAAGAGGAGCTTCATCAGGTGCATAGTGTCAAAGCTAGTGCAAGGGTAGAAGAATTTTCAGGTGAAGGGCAATGGAATTCAGTAGGACAGAGTTAAATGGAATCAACTGTACTAAGCCTATCCTGTCAAGTTTTGGTAATGCACGTCAACTTGACCCCCTGAGCCATAGCTGAGTCATAACTGAAGGCCCTCCAGATTAGGAATTCAGTTGTAACAGCTTTCTTAAGGAATAACAGTTATGACTCAAGGCTAAATGTTATGGCAACTAGATTAGCAACCAATTTAGGCAGCTAAACAGCACTGACTGCTAGTGAAGAACTCTTAAGAAATAAAACAGATTCTGTTTACTGCATCTTTCTGTAGCCCTGCAATTCTTGGGGCTTCCAAATAGGATACCATGTCGTTTATGGTAATTCTATCGTGCTTTTAAGAAATTCTCATTCCCTTGTGCACAAGCATTTTAGAACATTGAATGTATAATGAACTGTGCTGGTGAGTTTGCCTTTAAGAGAATAAGTGAATTTTCTATTATGGTCAAGGGTGAGTTTCTCTGTCCTATCCACTTCCAGTTCTCAACATCTTCCCCTCCCCTTCCTGCAGCAGCCTTGCCTAGAAATTTCTGTATCATAAATATAATCAGACTCATTTTCCTGTGTGCTCTATTATATATTGTGACTGTAAGGTGCACAAAAGATGAGTATTATAATTTGTGAACTTACTGTTACTTTTTTAATATAAAGTTGGACATGTATAATGTCAAAATATAGCAAAAAATCAATACAAAGCAGGGTGCCATGGTTCCGACAGATGAAACTCTTTAAAAGAACTTGGAGGCATTGTTTACCTTAAAGAATCTTTTATTCGAAAAACAAAGTATCAGCACTATATAGTTAAAGCCAAAAACTGAATCCCCCCCACAAAGTATCAAAGCACAATTCCCTCCTCCAATTAACACTCATAAATCACAACCCCCAATTAGCTTGAAGCATGGGCTTTCTCCCAGCTCTCCAGCCTGCCAAATCTTTATCAGCTCTGGGCACAATAACCTTGATTCCCATGGCTGAGTTATTGTTATGACTAACTGGACTTTCATCCACATCCCCTCTCCCAGCATCATCTAACTCTAAAAGTGAAAGAGAAAAGATGGAAATGTTTCCATCTGTATGTACATTTCCATTTGTTGACAAAGCAAGAACATCCAATGTTAGCAGCGTTGACATCACTAGTAAATTATTTAAATCACTAGTAAAAAGGCTTGATTTAAATCAACTTGATTTAAATCATAATTTTTAAAGAGCAACTGTCATCTCTGTCCTTCAGTGGCTCCTCCTCTGACCCGCTGTTGACTCACTGACAGTCCCATTCAATTTAATGGGACAGCTGGTGATGCAACAGTGACACAACAAGGTGAGGAACATGGTGGGCAGCAGGTGAGTGGATGCCCGCTAGCAGGCGCTGCCATGAAATGACAGGTGTTCTTTAAATGTAAGGACTCATTCTTGCTGGTAGTTAGAATCTTTATTATTATTATTTGCAAACAAAATGAAGGTTTCCTAAACTACTAAATTCTTTTATTTAATTAAAATACTTAGAGCCTGGTACAGATGCATTTCTCTTCAAACAATCATACAGTTTGTAATGTACATAGATTTGCAAAACAGTGGGATAAAAGAATATTCCTGAACTTTGTTTTATGATTAATCTCATGTGAAATTATGTGAATGCATCAATGCAGTGCATGTTATCTCAGCTTGAAGAGCTTGGATTCATTGAATGAGTTTACTAAAAATATAAATATTGCAGAATTTGCAGCCTCATGCTACATTACTAAGCTCCATTTCATGCTGAATAAACTAAATTATTAATGTATCTTAAATAGAAAACTATACTTAGATAGATTTTTTATTTCAAAAGCATTTTATTAAAATTAATTTGATAAAAATAAAAAAATCTGATTTAAACAAAAAAAATTCAATTCTTTTATTTAAAAAAAATCATCAATTATTATCCACCTTGATACAAAGAAATAGATTTTTAAAGACAGATTTTATAGTTCTCAGTGATCCTGGTGTAGGTCAAATCACAATTCAACAAGAGCGAGGTAAGTAGGGGCTTCCGGTGGCACCGCCAGCGTCGCTAGAGTCTCCTCTGTGAGGCTCCGCTCCCTGGGTCTGTAAAGCCGCAAAAAAACAGCGAACACCAGCTGTTTTTTGCGGTGAAAAATCCCCTCTTCGGGCGAAGAAGAGGTGAAGAGCATCAAGAGCAGGGTTGAGCCCCTCTAAAATCCCTGGAAAAAATTTTCAGGGATAAAGAGGGTGTGCTCCCTAGGCACTTGAAATGCTCCTGCCCAGAGACGCTTCTGTCGGCTGACAGAAAAAGACGTCGCGACCGCCTCTGCTTTCAAGAAAGAAATAATAGAAGCTTTCTACAGACGGAGTGAATACAGGAGTCTTTTGTGAATCGCAAGTATTTTGCTACTTTGCTTCTGCCTATGTACTTAAAACTTTTTAAAATCAACATAACTCTTTCAAAATGGCGACAGTTTCTTTTGCGGAGTGAAAGTGGTGGAAAGTGAAAACAAACTTTCTCTTTCTCTCTCGGAAGTAAAGCCGAAGAAACCATTTTGATTTGAATTTTTACTTTTTAAATTATAATGCAAACTGGAATATAAAAGAAAGTAAGAAGAGGGGTAAATTTGGCAATAAATGTTTTCTTTTTTTTTAATTAAAGTATTTAAAATGACGACGAGACAGAGGGCAGCTATAATGAAGGCGGCTATACCCTTCCCAGGTCAGCTTTCTAAATCAAAATCAAGCACTCTGCCTGCCTCTTCAACCTCTGCACCTCCGATTCCCACAGAATCTCAAGCTTCTTTGCCTATACAACCCTCCCCAGAAATGCTTACAATGAAAGATTTGCAGGCTGCGTTATCTACTGCATTATCCACAGTGACTGACAAGTTGGACAAGCTGGAGGAAAAGATGGAAGAACAGACAAAAGATTTAAAAGGCATGATAGAAACCCATAATATTGAGATAAGAGAAGATATTGTTGAAGCCATTAAAGGGGTGTGGGACTATACTGTGGGAGTTGAAGAGAAGTTGGAAGGTATGGAACAACAGATGGAGGGAAAAATAGAAGAGATCAGAAGTGATCTTCAGGATCAGGCTGTTATGACACAATACAACCAGATGCAGATGGCTATTAGAATCAGGGGTTTCAGAGAAGTTGCAAAGGAGAATCAAGAGGATCTAAGAAGAATTTTTGTTGATGCTTTGGCAACTTTTCTGGAAGACGGAGCTCAAAATGTTGCCTGGCAGATTGAGCGGATATTTAGGATGAATTCACGTATAGCAGCACAAAGAAACTTGCCCAGAGACATTGTGATATATTTTAGCACAAGAAAATTTAGAAACTGGGTTCTTACCAAAGCTTATAATAAACAACTAAGTGTTGCAGGTCAAGAGGTACAGGTTTTGAAGGAGATACCTCCAAAAATGTTGAGATCAAGGAAAGATTATGCATTTTTGACGGAGGAACTTAAAAAAAGAGAGATACAATATAGATGGGAGGCTCCTTCTGGACTTTCTTTCTTCTTCCAGAATAATAGATATCGCTTGACCTCAGTTGCCAAAGCGAAAGACTTCTTTGAGAATATACTGATGGGTGGTAAATCTATGTCCCCAAGACTTAAGAGGGCAGACCTTGCAAAAGATACAGAATCATCACAACCTATGGAATCTCAACTAATATCAACGCAAGATTTGGATAAAGGAGTCGTGGTTGAACAGCCAGTGCAGAGTATCGATATTTTTCAACCTTTGGATGTAGAGAAACCCAAAGAACAAAGGCATGCACGTGAAGCTATTAAGTATACGGATCAAAGAGAAAAAGTACAGCCAACTTATACAAAGCAAGTTGCATCGACATCACTGGAAGCCATGGGAGCAAGGCCTAAGAAGAAGCAAGAAGTGGATTTGGCCTTACAGAAGCTTTCACAAATAGCTCATGTCAAATAAATATTTGACATGGAATGTGAATGGTTTAAATTCGCCACAGAAAAGGAGGAAGATATTTCACTATTTGAAGCAATGTAAAAATGATGTAATTTGTTTACAAGAAACACATATAAGAATCTCTGATCAGAAATATTTGACAAATAATAGGTTGGGTACACATTTTGTGGCAGCATCTTCAGAGAAAAAAAATGGAATTGTTATTTATGTTAAAAATCATATAAGAGCTAAATTAATAGAATCAGATAATCAAGGTAGATTTTTAGCTATTGAAATTTTAATAGATGAGAAGAAAGTTCTTTTGATGGGTATATATGCTCCAAACCAGCAACAAGGTACATTTTACAAGTTATTACATAAAAAATTAATACAATTGGATTATAGGTCTTGTATTTTAATGGGAGATTGGAATGGTATTCTTGATGTTGGTTTGGATAAGAAAAAGATTTCATCTGTTCCATAATCGCGTTCTATCCTGCCTAAATCCTTTTTTGATATTAAGGATGATTTTAATTTGTTAGATATATGGAGGGAAAGACATGGCAAGGACCAAGAGTTTACTTTCTTTTCTGATAGACATCAATCATTTTCTAGGATTGATTTTATTTTAACTACTAGTGATTTTATCTTAAAGTTAAAGAAAGTAAAAATTTTATCTAATGTTTTGTCAGACCATAACCCGGTTATGATGGAATTAAAGACTGGTCAGTCTACTAGAAGATCTTGGAGAATTAATGAAAATTTGTTTAAATATGACACAAATGTGGAAGAATGTAAAAAGGCTATGAAGGAATTTTTTATGTTAAACATGAATAAGGAAACGACAATAGAAATGGTGTGGGACTCTAGTAAAGCTTATATGCGTGGGATTTTAATTGAAATGAATAAAAGGTATAGACGTAAACAAGAGGAAAAAAGGAGAGTGTTAGAAGAGGAAATAAGGAAAAAAGAGTTATTATTAATAAAGAAACCAGATGATAGTAATATTAAACAAGGGATAAAGATTTTACGGAAACAATTTGATTTGTTGATGACTGACCAAGTTGCCAGGAATTTACAATATGCTAAGCATAATACGTTTTTTAACTCTAATAAACCTGGCAGATGGTTGGCTTATACATTAAGGAAAAAACAAAAATCTCGGATAATTGAGAAAATAAAATATAAGGGGCAAGAAGTATTTCAGCGAGAAATTATTAAAAAAGCTTTCCTAGAGTTCTACACCAAACTGTACTCTGAAGAGAAAATTCAAGAGAAAGAGATAGATGCCTTTTTACAAAATCAAAATGTTTTGAAAATTACTTCAGAACAAAGAGATAGAGTAAATGCATTGATTATATCAGATGAAATTATTGCTGCGATTAAGCAATTGAAAACGGGAAAATCTCCTGGAACTGATGGTTTAACAGCGACTTATTATAAGTACCTTCAAGAGGAAATGGTGGAACCGTTGAGAGAGTTATTTGTAAATATACAAGAGGGTGGCCAGGTACCACCTTCATGGAAAACGGCTTATGTTTCTTTGATCCCCAAAGAGGGAAAAGACAATGTTCAAGTGGAAAATTTTAGACCTATTTCATTGTTAAACACGGACTATAAGATTTTTGCAAAAATTTTGGCTAATAGATTAATGTCAGTCCTAACTCAAATAATCCACTCTGATCAAACTGGGTTTTTACAAGGGAGACAGATGAAAACTAACGTTAGACAACTTGTTAATATATTGGAATATTTGGATAAAAATATTCAAGTGCCGGCAATTCTTATGTTTCTGGATGCAGAAAAAGCCTTTGATAGACTGAACTGGTTATTCTTGAAAAGATTAGTAGTCAAGATGGGAATGGGGGATCAGTTTATCAATGCCATATTAGCAGTTTATCAGAAGCAAAAAGGGCAGATTATTGTGAATGGACAACTAACAGATTCATTTAATATAGAGAAAGGTACAAGGCAGGGTTGTCCTTTATCCCCTTTATTGTTTGTTTTAACTTTAGAGGTTTTACTGAATTGGATTAGAGCTTCAGATGAATTAAAAGGAGTCCAGATCAGGCAACATGATTATCATTAATGCGCTTTTGTGGATGATTTACTTGTGACGTTGACACATCCAATACAATCGGCTCAGACATTGATGGAGATTATTCAAAATTATGGAAGAGTATCTGGTTTTAAATTAAATATATCCAAGACAAAGATGTTGGTTAAAAATTTAGATGATAAATCAAAACAAGAATTGGAAAGAATAATGGGTTGTGAGATAGTTAAGAAAGTTAAATACTTAGGAATTTATATAGAAGCTTCAAATGGGAAATTATATAAGAATAATTATGAATTTTTATGGAATAAGGTACAAATAGAAATGGATAACTGGAAAAAATTACAATTATCTATGTTGGGTAGGATAGCTGCAGTTAAAATGAATGTATTGCCGAAATTTTTATTTTTATTTCAAATGTTACCAATACTTAAAAAGGATGGGAATCTAGAAGAGTGGCAGAAAGGTATTAATAGATTTATTTGGAATGGCAAGAAACCAAGGGTTAAATTAAAAATTATTCAAGACACAAGAGAGAGAGGTGGTTTGAAAATGCCTAATTTTAAGCTATATTATTATGCAGCAGTTCTAGTAGCAATAAGTGACTGGGTTAATTTAACTAACGAAAGAATATTGAATATAGAAGGGTACGGATTATTGTATGGGTTTCATGCGTATCTAGTTTATGATAAAAAGTTGGATAGGAGTTTTAAAGAGCATTTACTGAGAAATTCACTGTTACGTGTCTGGAAAAAGTACTACCGTATTACAAGCTAAATGGGAAAATTCCCTTATGGACAGTTCCCAGGCATGCAATAGAGAGTGTAAATAGACAACAAACTCAAGATGTGGTGCCTTATGAGAAGCTTTTAACTAAAGAAGGGAATAATTTAGAATTGAAGTCACTAAATAGATTAAGGGAAGAAGGTATAGATCATAATTGGTATTCACATATACAACTTCAGGCGAGATGGCAAAAAGATGTAAAGTTGGGTTTTTCGTTAAAGGATGAAAAATTAATCAAACAAGTTAGAGATCAAAGAATTATGCATATTAAAAGATTATATGATGTACTACTTGAAATTGATTCTGGAACTGAATTGGTTAAAGATTGCATGATCAAGTGGGAACGTAATTTTGGACATCCAATTATGATGGAAACATGGAAAAGGATATGGGTGAAAAATGTAAAATTTACACAAGCACAGCATTTAAGAGAAAATTTTTATAAAATGTTTTATAAATGGCATTTAGACCCAAAAAAATTATCACTTATGTATCCAGATATGCAACCTAAGTGTTGGAGATGTGAATCGATGGACACTACCTATTTTCATATTTGGTGGACTTGTAAAAAAATTAAGGCTTTTTGGATAAAAATATGGTGGATTCTTCAAAATATACTGAAAAAGTGTATTGAATTTTCACCACAGTTATTTTTGTTAGGCATTACAAAAGACTGTACCACCATAGAGACTAAGTTTATTTTGAACTTGATTACTGCAGCAAGACTATTGGTGGGACAATACTGGAAGACATCTGAGTTACCATCTATCGAAGAATGGACATTAAAAGTGGTTAACTTGGCAGAAATGGCTAAGATATCTGCATACTTGAAGAATCACTCAAGCGAAGAATTTATGATGGACTGGAAAAAATGGATAGATTATATACAAAAGAAATATCAATTGAAGGAATTACATTTGGTATATAGTTAAACAGTTATATAATAAGTAGTTTAGTGGAGTTTCTTGCGTTTTTACCCTGTATACACTTTGGGAAGCCGGGGGGAGGTGGGAGGGTGCTAATAATTGTTATATTATGTTTTCTCAACTGTAATTGGGGTTTAGATGAGAGTATGTATTTATTTATAGTTATTAAGGGGTTGCTCGGGTGGCCTCTGGGCACCACATTGGATGGAAAGAGGAAGGAGGTGTGAAGGTGAGGCAAGTAGGAAGAGGGTAAGAGGGAGAAGATAGGGGATAGAGGTTGGTGGAGGGGATGGGTAGGTAGAGAAAGGAGAAAGTAGGTAGTTAGATGGAAAGATGAGGGGGATGGTGTAGGTTTAGGAGGATGTGGTGGGGGGGTACCGAGCACTAACTTTGATTGTTTGGTAAATGCTTTAAATGATTGTTTTCAGTTGAGTTATTATTATTTTTTCTTTTTGTAAAAAATTTGTAAAAATTAATAAAAACATTATTTAAAAAAAGAGCGAGGTAAGTAGCTATCTTAAAGCTGACAAGGGCTTCTGTTGTCAGGGAATGGAACTTATTTGAAAGGCAAAAACAACCATTTATATAAGAACAATTCAATATTCCAGCTAATAGTTATATATTCTATGCTTATCATTTGCTTAAGGGAATTACAAACAAACAAAACTATACACTGCATTCAAGAAATTGATGAAATTGGCAACTATCGACATAGCATACCAATCAATCAGAATAGAACTGGAAGGGGTCTTGGAGGTCTTCTAGTCTAACCCCCTTTTCAAGCAAGAGACCCTATACCATTTCAGACAAGTAACGATTCAGTCTTTTCTTAAAAACCTCCAGTGATGAAACACCCACAACTTCTAAAGGCAAGCTGTCCCACTGGTTAATTGTTCTCGCTGATAGGAAGTTTGTCTTTAATTCCAGTTTGCTTCTCTCCTTGATTAGTTTCCATCCACTGTATGATCTTTGATATGAATTTGCCAAGAAAAAAACAAATGCCTCTGTCAAATAATACTATTCATATATGTATTCATGATATGGTAAACAAACAAGTTCTTATTTATTTATTTATATCCCAGAGTTATTATTTTAATAAATATATAATCCAGACAGTGAACACATTCAATATAGGAGCCCTGGTGGCATAGTGGTTAGAATGCAGTATTGCAGGCTAAGCCTGTCTACAGCCAGGAGTTCGATCTTCACCGGTTCAAGGTTGACTCAGCCTGCCATCCATTTGAGGTTGGTAAAACTCAGAGTATACTGACTGTAAACTGCTTATAGAGTGTGTGTCATGCCTCCCTCTGAGCCTGACTCTGAGGACGACATGGAGTTCCCTGTTGAGGCCCAGGAGGGGGTATCTGTGGCTTTGGAGGACTGTGGGGAGGAACAGGCTGGAGCAGGCCAGGGCCCTTCAGGTTTGGAACAGGGAAGGCAGAGCTCAGGCGAGGAGCAAGGCCCCTCCCCACCAGATCCCAGAGCAAGGAGACCAGAGAGGAGGAGGGAACAACGGAGGCAGACTCACTTGCTTGGGAGGAGAGTGTCATGCCCCACTCTACAAGGCACACCTGGGGAGTAGGTATTTAAGGAGACGCTATGGGGTGGGGCATTTGCCGGGAACAAACGTGAACTCTTGTGATGTGAGCTCTTGTACCTGGACTCTTTGTATTTTGGATCAAGTTTGTTTCCTGCTGAGTTCTCCTTGCTGTCCCCAGTTTTGCAGTTTGCAGGTTACAGGCAAGCTGGGCGTGGAAAAGATCATACTTTGTTATCTGTTTTACTTTAAAGAACTGTTTAACGCTGTTGACTGTTTTATTGAACTTGTGCCAGCATATGTGGGGGCTGTTGGGTGAACGTTGGCAGTGCTTACAAAGACAATTATTTTGACTAGCTAAGTGCTTTGCCTCCGTTCGGAGCCCTGGGTCATCACAGTGTGTTAAAGCACTATGAAGCAGCATATAAGTCTAAGTGCTCTTCCTATTGCTAAACCTTCCTCCTATTTTCCCCACAACAATAACCCTGAGAGGTGAGTTGGGTTGAGAGACGGAGTGGTGGCTCAAGATCACCCACTTGGCTTTCATAGCTAAGGTGGGACTTGAACTCTTTCCTTTCTAGCCTGGTGCCTTAATCACTAGACCAACCTGGCTCTCCAGTTATTTTAAAGCCTAAAGTTATTGCAATCCTAAAAATAAGTGGGCAGCTTAATCATCATTTATCATATATTAATGTTATGAATGTTTTTATTTAATTAGTATTTTTGCATCATATCATATAAACAGCCTAGAATTAGAAGAGCAGGTACCATATACATTTCAAAAAAGAAAGAAATACAGGTATGTAGGAACTACCTTGGGAGCAGAGCAAAGAGATGCTGCTTAGGGAATGGTCAGGTAAGAGAGGGCATTGATAGTGGGTGGAGCAAGAGGCTCAAAAGGGACCTTCACAAGTTTCTCAGACTATAAAGGAGAAGGTGGGGGATTTGTACTTTCAGACTTGCAATATTCCATTAATATAGCCTTATAATAAAGTACAATTAACTCATCTGGTTGTGTTTCCTGTCTGGTCTACATGAGAAGGTTGACATCAATCTTGCATGTCTCATAATCTCTTCCAAAGACAGGAATTTTAAAAATGACATCTCATTCTTAAGGAACTCATCTCTCTCTCTCTCTCCCTCTCTCCTCCCCTCTCTCCCTCTCTCTCTCTCTCTCTCTCTCTCTCTCTCTCTCTCTCTCTCTCTCTCTCTCTCTCTCTCTCGCTCTCTCTCTCTGTGTGTGTGTGTGTGTGTGTGTGTGTGTGTGTGTGAATGAGGTTGGGTTGATTCAATTACTAGACAAATAGATTGCCCCTGCCCAAATCAGAAACATCTTTTTATGTAATATAGTATTTTTGTCAAATATCGATAGATGAGCACCACCCCCTTTAGTCAGCAACGACTAGCAAAGTAAAAACTGCAGGGACTCCTATATCCACCTTCAGTTATATTAGAAACCTTCCTCTCATCGGTCCAAGTCTAGCCTCCTATTTATTACCTCCCCAGCTTTGGAAGCTGTAATGTTTCTGCTTCCTGGCATCTGATAGAGGGAAACAAAGCATCTTGCTCAACATCCAACCCAAAACATTCGTATTATGGATTGGACTGGCATTTAAAAATAGTATAGAAGATCAAAATCAGATTGGCCTGGTTAAGTTAATCTTAAAAGCTAGAGGTCAGACTAAAACATAGTCCCACTTTTTAAATCTGATAGTATTTTCCTGAACACCGTATCTTCCTCTGCTTAAAGTCACTTTAGGAGGAGCACATTCTCAATGCTTTCTGAGAGCACTTCAGCACCAACTTCCACAATCATACACTCAATAAAAGGTACTTTAGTATAATAGCATAGCAAACAAGGAATAATACAAAAACTCAAACAGATACAAAATCAAAAGGATCAGAGGAAATGCCTGGGTGTCATCTTTTCGGCAGAGAAAAACAGTCCGCCTAAATGGAAAGGTTGGGGAACTCTGTTCCAAGTAGTTATCATTCTCTGATTCTCTGTCTCTTGCAGTAAACATGTAATAACAAATTAATCAATTATTAACATTGTCATTCTATGACACATGCTTCAAATCAGCTGCCTGCTATGCAAAAAATTATAACATTAAATATTTTGTAATACTTGGTAATGGCTTATACTGTCAATTCAAGTTTGGAGAAATAAATGCCAGGATTGAAAGGAGACTCTATTCAGTGCCAATATACAAATACTGTATATTCAATATTTTCAAAATGTCTTTAGCTAAACTGAGGATTATAATGCTCAACTACTATTGTATACTACTGAGGCACTGCAATGCTGCTTTCCTTCCAAAAGTCTGATACAGGCTGGGACATGTTGTCAATAAAACTTCCTATTCGATATGTAGAATTAAGATTTTCTTTTCCTTGAAGCTTCTTTATATGCAAATGTTTGTTGTCTGCTTAGTGACATCATGGATTAGAAGCCATGGAATGGCAACAGGGACATTAATTCTATAAACAGAAGCTGCTCCTCTCTGGGTGATTTTCCATTTAACTGTAGAAAACCAATTTTTTTTTAAATGTAAATCTCTTTGTTTTCACCCATTCACTTACCTACCAACACAAATTATGTGATAAGAATACAAGGAGGCTTATCTGGCTCATTTTGTGCAGTAATCATGCATTTCCAAAGATTTGTTGCATGGGAAAATCGACCATCCTTAACTTCAAAATCTGATGTCCTTGAATCTTCATCATCATCGAAATCCGGAAGTGTGAGTGAATATGAATCAGAAGGTTTTGGTTTGCCCAAAGTTACAACCACCAAAAAAGAAACCATGCCTAGCCATCCAGATGAAATTCCTCTTCCTGTAAAGCAGGTTTTGGATAAAATTGAGGTGGCACAGCTGGAACGAGCCAAGAAGGTAGGTACCAAAAATGTCCCTGGAAACAGGCAATTAAGTTTGCATAACTATTAGATTAGATTAGATTAGATTACTTTTATTGTCATTTTTTCCTGTGGGCACAATGGCACACATTAAAAATGAAATTTAGTTGCTTCCTCTCAAAGTGTACGCATACATAACACACATTTAAAATATACTATATACAGCATATGTATAGACCTACACCCGTACATATAAGTAACATATAAATATTAATCACTGATATAAATATTAATCACTGATATAAATATTAATCACTTCACAATAGCATCTAGGTTTGCTTCATAGATTCATGACTCAATTGTACATAAAGCATAAATATTCTCAGACCATAAATCAGGAAGAATTGTACCATTAGGCAAAATATAATCTGATTCTGGTTGTTAATGAAGGGGAAGAAATGGTCAGCTCTTAAATTTTATTATTACAGTACTATAATCTGATTTTAAACCACTATCATCACTATTATACTTTTGGGAAGAAAAGTGCAAATGTATCTACATCTCCCAGACACAGGGACAACTTCTTATGGGATTTACTATCTTGGGGGAACATCTGATTTTTCTTGAATACTAGGAAATGCAGTTCGAGGAGAGTAGCATTTGCTCTTCCCCCTCAGGTATCCCAATGTTTTGGTTCAGCCTTGTTGAGCATCTCCAACCATCACTGAAAGGTAGGGAAAAAAGTATTAATTTATTTCACAAGTAAATGCTAAAACTCAAATTAAGCTCTTTCATCATGAAAAATACCATATTGTTGAATCCCTTCCTGAATGAAAAAATGAAAGCACAATGTCTTCCTCTTGCTAGTAAGCAGAGTCCAGGGTTCTGGTTTTTTTTCCAATGGGGGGGGGCAGATGCTTTAAGGAAATCTAGAAGCAGAATTTTAAGTTTATAATTATGTTCTTTTTTTCCAAAGTAAACTTCTGAATCTGGAGATTTTACATAGTTTGATTAATACCTGCAGAAATGGATAGGGCTATCTTTTTTGAATTTGCTCAGTTTAAAATCTAAGGTAGAGACTTTCACTATTATTTAATGTTTTTTTTAAATAATTCACATACATTTCTATTCCCATTCTTCATTGGACACATAGCAGGTAGCATATCAAAGTATTAGAATAAGATCACATGGACACATCTACAAATTTCCCAGAATTTTAAGAGAAGACTGAAAGAGCTTCAAAACTAAAAAGTGATTTACACAGTTGAGTTATGAATTCCTGTTAATGATTCAATACACTTCTTTCCCCTGCAAATATGTTCTGTCCTTACAGGAGATTTCTAAAAAACTCTTTTGCATTCTGGAGAATGTGAATCGAGCTTACGATCGCTACAAAAGAGATGATGGTATTGATCCAAAAATAGAAAAGGAATATAACAACCTACTAACATGGGAGGAGAAAAGCCGTCGATCTCACCTTCTAGATGAAATTGATAATGTGCTAAATGTCAACATGGGCAAATTACTGGATTTACGAATAGTACTGGACTCATTAAAAGAATGCAGTAAGTTCTGTAACACCAGCAGTGGAAAGGGATACTCTCACAAAATTGATTGCTGATTGCCAAGTGCCCAAATTTTGATCATGTGACTGTGGGGATAATGTGACAGTTGTAAGTGTAATGATCGGTTTTAAATCACTTTTTTCAGTGCCATTGTAACTTTGAACACTCATTAGACAAATTATTGTAAGTCGAGGCCTACCTGCACTGTAGTACTGGCAGACTCCTGTGGCTCTCTTTTGAATTCCAGCTGGTCTTTCTTTGGAGGAGGATAAGAATTATGTATACTATTTTACCAGTATTGAACCTCTCCAGCTTGTGCTAGAAGACAGAGTTTTATTGGAAGAGTGAAGTAAATTTAATTGCCCTATCTTTCCTGTATATTAGAGCAGAATGTTGTCCTTTAGACAGTGTGGGATTCAAATATGTGAACAACCAGTTCTCTGTGTGGATGCCGCTTCCGGAAGTCCATTCTGGGCCTGGGCAACAAAAAAATTAGCTACCGGTTCTGCCAAAGTGGTACAAACCGGCTGAATCCCACCACTGCCTTTATATTAGCGAGCAAAATGTCTAGAGACCAGCCGGTCTTTCCTATAATCTGCTGCTTGGTCCTTTAAACCATGTTTGGCTTTTCTATGTAGGAAACTGTACATCTGAGCTATGAATCTAGCAACATTAAGTCCCTTGAATGTATCACAGAATTGAGGCCTTGAGAAAAGCAATTCATATAATTTTCATATTGTTGGACTGCTCAATAAAATATTTTCCAAAGGAGGAATGTTAATGTTATTTAAGAAGGATTTTTCTTTCATCCTATTTGAGTTTAAAATTTCTCTCTAGGTGGAATGCTGAAAAAAGTTAGATTACAAGAAAAACTACTTCCCAGTGAAGAAATGGTTGAGAAAATGGAGATGGATCTCATGAACTTTATTGAAAAAATTGAAGTAAACGTTCGACGTTTGATCAAGCTATTCCAGCCACTCTTTACAGAGAAAATGAGGGCACGACGGAAATCAGGTACCTAAAAAAAGTAGTGGGTTCACTAGAAGCTATATTTTTTGCTTAATTACAAAATGCATCCAAGAACAATAACTTGGCAAAGATGAGCCACAAAAGACTCAATGTCAGAAGCAAAATCAATCTCTAAGTCACTGTCAGAGTCTGCATATTGCTAGGGAAGATGTACATTTCATTCAGCTTTGTGTGACTGATGTCCTTTTAATCACTATACAAATCCCAGTCATCTGATTCTAGTTTTTATTGCCTATGCAGTTTTACCAGCCATGTCCTAAGCCTATTGTTTAGCAGTATTTGTAAGCTGATTTCTGAAGAATTTTTTTTAAAAAATATTATTATTATTATTATTATTATTATTATCAAATGTATTTGCTGTCCATCTCACAGTTTGAGGTGACTCTGAGCAGCTTTTTTTCTAAATATATCTAATATTGATTCCCTGGCCATGTCCTTGTACTACTTATATTACACTGACATAAGTACAATTAATTGCAATATTCTTCTGACATATGATATTGTTTATTAATATAATCTTATAGTAATAACATTTAAGAATTTCTGGTCCAATGATCCTTTATTTCTCATTTCAGTTTTACATTATTACCAAAGCTAATACTATTCCTCTTATTGCTATTGTTATTACTCTTATTATTACCTTTCTACCTCAGGTCAAAAATATGTCCTTCTGTTTAAAGCATGGCGAGATAAAGTGGCAGAAACGCCTCAAGAAGGTGAGCCTTTGACACCTGAGCAGATGTTGGATGATGAATCTCTTGCTTTTGCTCGTTGTCATGATGTTAACAACATGATACATGAACTAGGGGAATCTTCATTTTTCAACAAAGCAGAAATAATTGCCCTTAAGTACACTGCAACCATGGTAGGAAACCTTATAAAGGCTTTCAGCCTTCTAGTTAAACAGTGCCGCAACCTAAAACTCAGGTGTGACAGTGTAACTATTTTGGAAAGCAGGAAGCAAGATCCTCAGGTTGTTGTCCTACAAAGAGAACTGAGAATGGCCCTGGACAAAAAGGCAGCATTGGAAAAGCAGGTCCAAAGTGCTGAAGAAAGATGTATGGCACTCCTTATCACAAATGAAATGATTCAAAAAGAATTGCATGAAGCAAATGAGAAGACATTATTAGCAGCTGACATCACCCTTTCCAGGCCTACTTCAGGTAAAACTCAGAGTAAACCTTCTGATGTTGAAAAAAATGTGAAAAGCAAACAAGTTGAGAAACCAATATTCCCGATAGAGCCTAAGAAGAAGCTAACTAGAAAAGGTGAAGGAGAAATCTTAGATGAAAAATGGGAATCTCAAGTACCCCAACAGGAAGACAAATTGCCAGAAACCTCTGACAAATGGAAAGCAAAGCAACCATCAACTTTTTCAGATGAAAAAGTTCCACCAATGGTTGGAACATTCACTGAAAGATCATTGGAGCAACTTAACAAAATGTTCACTAGTCACAGAACACTGGACACAGAATCTGATAGGGGGGCTCCTAAATCTAGTGATGAAAAGCCTATTGAGATCAGTCCATCTGCAATGGAGCCTTCATCACTAACTGAACCGACTGCAGAAGACATTTCAGGTCAAAGCTTCCAAAAAGATAAAAAAGGAGCTAGGCGTAGGTTATCACTGAAAGGTACCGCAGATAAAGTTGTAGTGACCATGAAAACAAAAAAGGTGGTCAAATTCCCACCTACCAAGGACACAACTTCTCAGGACATAGCTAGCCAGGACATAACGCCCCTATTCACAAATATCCAGGAAAGACCTGAAGGTGAATTAACTCAAAGGCCAATGACGACTTCAGAAACGAAGAAGGAACCAGAGTCCCTAGATAAAACCTTGACACAAACAGCTACAGCAGAGCAAACTGAGGAAGCCTCGAAACAGCTAGCAGATAAATCAAAAGATATTCGAGAAAAGAAAGAACCAAAGCGATGGAAGAAATTATTACAACTCCCAAAGCAGGCAGAGAAGTTTGAAGGAGTGAGACATGGTTTAGATGTAAAGTTGAAAGAGATTGCCAGAGACATACCTACCTCAGACACTCCTATCCAAGACATTTCTACCCCAGACACTCCTACCCAGGACACCCCTACCCAGGACTTACCTACCCTGGACACCCTTTCTCAGGACACACCTACTGAGGACATTCTTATGCCGGCCACCTCTACCCCAGAGACCCCTACCCCAGACACTCCTACCCAGGACACCCCTATCCAGGACATATCTAGAGGTGAATTGACTCAAAGGCCAACAATGACTTCAGAAACCAAGGAGGGGTCAGAGTCTCAAGATAAAAATCTGACACAAACAGTTGCAGCAGAACAAATTGAGGAAGCCCCGAAATCATTAGCAGACAAAGCAAAAGATACCCGAGAAAAGAAAGAAACAAAGCGGTGGAGTAAATTATTACAACTCCCAAAGCAGGCAGAGAAGTTTGAAGGAGTAAAACATGGTTTAGATGCAAAGTTGCAAGAGACTGCCAGGGATACACTTATCCCAGATATACCTACCCTGGATACCCCTATCCAGGACATCCCTACCCAGGATATTTCTGGCAGTCAACTGACTCAAAGGCCAACGACAACTTCAGAAATGAAGGAGAAGCCAGAGTCCCAAGATAAAGAACTGACACAAACAACTATAGCAGAACAAGCCGAGGAAGCCCCAAAACAATTAGCAGACAAATCAAAAGATATCCGAGAAAAGAAAGAAACAAAGCGGTGGAATAAATTATTACAACTCCCCAAAAAGGCAGAGAAGTTTGAAGGAGTAAGACATGGTTTAGATGCAAAGCTGCAAGAGATTGCCAGGGACATATCTACCTCGGACACCCCTACACGGGGCATCCCTACTCAGGACACTCCTGCCCAGGATATTCCTGGAGGTGAACTGACTCAAAAGCCAACAACAGAAACCAAGGAGGAGCCAGAGTCCCAAGATAAAGACCTGATACAAACAGCTATAGCAGAACAAACTGAGGAAGCCCCGAAACCATTAGCAGACAAATCAAAAGATATCCGAGAAAAGAAAGAAACAAAGCGGTGGAGTAAATTATTACAACTCCCAAAGCAGGCCGAGAAGTTTGAAGGAGTGATTCATGGTTTAAATCTAAAGTTGCAAGAGATTGCCAGGGAGAAGGATGGTATGATAGATATAGAGACTATCAAACATTTTTTCGAAGAATTAGAGCCATCATCTAAAGACACTGCAGCAGGACCAGTGACTGGAGGCCGCCATGCAGAGAGGCCTGCCAAAATATTCAGTGTAAAAAAGTCCACATTGCCTCCTGATACAGCTGAGCAAGCATCTACTGCAAAAGAAAAACGGAGAAGCTCAAGAGCTGAAGAAACTGCTCTCCGTGAATTTCAAGAAGCCACTCTTGCTTGTTTAGAGGACAAGCTAGAAAAGTTAAAGAAAGGTCCTCCTGACAATAGGAAAGTATCAGTTCAATTTCAACCCACAGATCCACATGTTCAACAACTCTTTAAGGCAATACATGACAAAGTGGAAGAATGTTTCTTGATAAAGCAAAAATCCTTTATTCATCTGGAGGACGATACTGTGCAACACATTTCGCAAAGCATGGAAAAGTTGGAAGATAAAAATGGAGAAGAAATAACCAAAACTCCTTCATCTACTCATGTCACACCTACCCAGGACATACATGCCCAGGATACACCTACCCAGGACATACCTACCCTGTTCACCCCAACTCAGGAAACCCCTACCCAGGTCACTCCTATTAGGGACATATCTAGCCAAGACACATCTCCCCAGGACATACCTACTCTGGTCCTGCCTCCACCTCCCCAGGAGATACCCACCCTGATCACACCTCCCAAGGACATACCCACTCAGGTTCTGCCTCCAGGTCCCCAAGACATACCCCCACTGGTCCCACCTCCCCAGGAGACACCCGCCTTGTTCCTACCTCCCCAAGATATACCCACCCTGTTTCCGCAATCCCAAGACATACCCAGCCTGTTACCCCCTCCCCAGGACATACCCCCCCTTGTCTCACCTCCCAAGGAGATACCCACCCTGTTTCCACCTCCTCGGGACATACCCACCCTAGTCCTCCCTCCCCAGGACATACCCCCCCTGGTCCCGACTCCATATCCCCAGGACATACCCCCCCTGGTTCCACCTCCCCTGGAGATACCTCCCCTGTTTCCTCTTCCCCAGGATATACCCACCCTGGTCCCACTTCCACCTTCCCAGGACATACACCCCCTGATCCCACCTCCTCTGGAGATACCACCCCTGGTCCCACCTCCCCAGGACATACCCACCCTGGTCCCGCCTCCCCAGGTCATACCCACCCTGGTTCCACTTCCACCTCCCCAGGATATATCCCCCCTGGTCCCACCATTCCAGGACATACCCACCTTGTTCCCACCTTCACCTCCCCAGGACATACCTCCCCTGCTCCCGCCTCCCCAGGACATACCTCCCCTGCTCCCGCCTCCCCAGGACATACTCCCCCTGGTCCCACCGCCCCAGGACATACCTATTCTCATCCCAACACAGCAGGACATACCCACCCTGTTCCCACCTCCACCTCCCCAGGACATACCTCCCCTGCTCCTGCCTCCCCAAGACATACCCACCCTGTTCCCATCTCCACCTCCCCAGGACATACCTCCCCTAGTCCTGGCTCCCCAAGACATACCCACTCTGTTCCCACCTCCACCTCCCCAGGACATATTGACCCTAGTCCCGCCTCCCCAGGACATATCCACCCTGTTCCCGCCTCCCCAGGACATACTGACCCTAGTCCCGCCTCACCTGGACATAACCACCCTGGTCCCACTTCCTGAAGACATAACCACCTTGGTCCTGCCTCCCCAAGATACACCCATTCTGGTCCCACCTCCCCAGGGCAAAGAATTATTCTCTCCCCAGGATGTACTCCTGCCTAAATGGCAAGAGAAAAAAGAAGACGTGGCCAAGACTTTACCTATCACAAAAGAAGAGCAATCTTTGGAACATGTGCCTGATGAAGGTGATCAGCAGGTTAAGGAACTGAAGCAGGAAGAACAAGACAAGAACAAAATAATTATACCAATTTCTGAGGAGCAACCAAAGATTGTCGACAAAGCAAGAGAGCCATCCCCAAAAGTGAGCCATCTGAAACTGAAGAGCTTACAGGAGTTAAATATTAAGAGGGAGCTTTGGTACCAGCAACTTCAAAAGGAGCTACTGACAGAGAAGGAACGAATTCAAGAAGAGCAGTTACAGTTACGGGGGGAATGTCAGCAAATAGAAAAGGACAAAGAGAACTTGGCACAATGGCAGGGGTTGTTTCAGAAGCAGCAGGAGGAGTGGAAGCAGAAGCAGGAGCAACACAAGGAGCAGGAGCATCTTTGGCAGCTGCAGCTTGAGCATTGGCAGCGCCTGCAGCAGCAGAACGATCATTATCAGCAGTTCTGGGCTGAGCAACGAGAGAAGCAGAAGGAGCAGCAGTGCAGGTTGCAGGAGGAGGTCAGACAACTGCAACAACAATACAAGCAGCAAGTGGTACTCCAAGGGGAGCAGGCCAAAGAACAGTGGTGCTGGAACCAATTGAGGGAAGAGCACAGAAAGCAGCAGGAGATCTGGCAAAAGGAGGATAAGGAGCATGAAATTAAGAGAAAGCAGTGGCAGCAACAACAGGCAAAGCATGAGGAACATATGGAGACCCTGAGGCAAGCCCATCTGGAGCAAGAAGAGCAGTATAAACAGTGGCAAAAAGAGCAGCAGCAGAAGCAACAAGAGCTCGAACACATTCGGGAGAAGCGCTGGCAGCAGCAACTACAAAGCTGGCAGCAGGAGATGCAAAAACAGCAAGCTCAGGAGCACAGAGACCAGGAGCAGAGGAGCAAAGTGCCAGAGAAGCAGAGACTGATGCAGAAGGAACATAAGCCCTCGAGTCCTAAATTGAAAGTAGTGGAAAGCTCTGTTTTGGATATATTTGTTAAGCAATGTAAAATGCCACCCGTTTCTAAGGAAAAAATAATTACTACTACTCCCCGGCTAACTCCTTCTTCTAGTATTGCATTAAAGGAAGATTCCTCTGAGCTAGAAACGACATGGTTCCCTAAAATGTTTACAAAAATGGAAGAGCTTCCTACATACGACATCACAGAGAAGCGCTACTGGATAAATGTGGAAGCACAGAGGAAAAACCTGAAGCTGTTGCGGGAAGCTTCTCAGACAGCTGGTATTTCACCGGATCTATACAACGATACTAAAGAAACTATCAAGCAAGCATTACACAGCAATGTGGAGAGGCTAGCTTTGCTCTGTCGTAAATACAAGTCTTTTTACAATCTCCACGAAGTCAGGTAAGATTAAACATCAAATATGAGGCTAAATACTGATAGTTGCAACTAAGAGACATATGTTATTAGAGTAAAGCGGGATAGGTAGTTTATAAACCCATCAGTTTATAAATGAAGAGTCAAAAGCAAACATGTTTTTATTGTTATAGGTATAAAAGACGTGCATCCTTAAATATTTTCCAAGAGAAGCAAAGCTGCAGTGTAGGAATGATTATTATTCTATGCATAGCATGTGCTGTCAATTTTGTATTATAATTGTGTTGTACCTCAAGAGTCATGTTCCATGGTAGAAAGACAGTACAGCAGTCTTAAGAAATAATAGATCCGTTTGAATAAATTTGGCAACTTGACTTGAAAAAAAGGGATCCTGTGCTTATGAACACAGGAAGCTCCCTTATATCAAATCATATTATTAATCTACTTAGTTTAATATGGTCTGCACTGTTTTCCATAATTTTAACCTGGATTTTTTTCCTGGTTTCACTGAAGAGATCAGGGATTAAAGCCACAGTAAGACCTTCTGGATGTAGGATAGAGGTTCTGCCACGAAGCTGCATCCTTTTCCTTCATCTTAGAAATATGGCAAACATTCTATACACATTTCCAATTGTATGGACTGTCCTTTGCAATGGGGTTTGAGAAGATTGAGGCAGGTTCTAGCAGCTCTCCTGTAATCTCTGGCCAGAGATGGCACATATGTAACATACAAGTACTGTTCAGCTTAAAGATCACAAAGCAGAGCTGTGGTGGCGCAGTGGTTAGAATGCAGTACTGCAGGGTAATTCTGCCGACTGCTGGCTGCCTGCAGTTTGGCAGTTCAACTCTCACCGGCTCAAGGTTGGCTCAGCTTTCCACCCTTCCGAGGTCAGTAAAATGAAGACCCAGATTGTTAGGGGCAATATGTTGACTCTGTAAACTGCTTAGCAAAAGTTGTAGAGCACTGTGAAGCAGTATATAAGTCTATGTGCTATTGCTATTGCACAATTAATTTCTGGCATATAATTTCTGGATACATCACAGTATCAGAAGGAAGTTGATGCAAATAACTCATTTGTAATGAGCAGTCTTGGCTACCATAAAGATTTGTATTTAGTCAAGTAATTTCATGAAACGTCTGCAAAGTCAAACTGAAGAGCCAAGCTAATGTATGAAATGTCAGAAAATCATTACTGTTGAATGCTGACCCTCTGAGAACCTTACTGACCATCAGTCAAGTTAATAGTGCCTTACTCTAGTATCAGAACTAAGTCAAATGAACCAGTTATCCCAGATTGTGAACCAACTTGCCAGATAGGGAGAACAAAATCAGCTACCATAGACAGGCCCCTTTCTATGGGGACTAGATTGACTCTAATGGAAAACATCAGTAGTTCTTCAACTTTATTTCCTCATCCCATTTAATGCTGGGAATGAACTGCTGTAAACTCATAATTTATATATTTGAACCAGGATCCTATCACTTTTGATTCCATGAAAAACTAGATTCATTCCTTTAAGGATCTCAAACCCCTCCCCTCCCCCGCATTTACCACCCTTAAATAAGTATACTTCCTACTTTATCTGTCAAATATGAAAGCAATCAGATGTTTTTGAATATGGGGGAAGCTGGCACTTTATAACTGTACAATCAATCATATTCCCATAGTTCCGCTACCCAATTCCAAAAATAAAGTCAGGCTGCTTAAAGTAATTTATCCACAAGCATGTAGGTTTTATCTGGCCTCTCTCTTCCTCCTCCACCAGTGTAAAGAAGGAACATGGGTCCCTATGTGTAATCCGTGATTACTGACACTTTAACTCCATAACCAAAGTAGACTACTATTTTCTTCCATTGATTTTTGAACTCTTAGAATAGTTGCCAAAGACACAAGTGTTTTATCAAATTGGACCTCAAAGGAGTTTAAAATCACATTCACATGAAAAAAGGGTATGAACATTCAACTTCCTTCAGTCATTGCTATGGGAAGTTTGAGTAATGCTACTGAGATTTTGCAGGCAGATTTATTTTTTTCAAGGAGTTATGAATAATATTTTTCACAATTCTCTGTACAAGTTCATAGAGTATTTATATCATACTGTCCTTCAGGATAATATTTTTTAATCGTCAATATCTTTATTACTACAACTTCTGTACTAAACTAGAAAAATGCATTTTTATAGCATCGGAGCTACTGTATTTTCTCAAAAGGAATTCAGATGGCTCCATTTAAGATAACCTCCATTCTATCATGGAAGCCCAGCACATACTATCAGGAATATAAAGGAGTTCTGAGGCTCTATAATTTTAAAAAAATTATAAATATTTTTCTTTTTTTTCTTTTTCTGCATTAACCAAACATTTGATTTCCTTCATTAAGAAGGAGAAATCCTTCTAAGTTGGTTCTGCAGCTAAATAAGCCTCCCTTCAATACAAACAAGTATTCATTTCTTAACCACCAGCCAGGTCTATCTGCCACTGCTTCATTCAAGCTGATGCCTCTGATTTTACTTTGAGAGTAGTGTGGTCTCAAGTTTATGAACCGTCTTCTCCCTGTGTACTCCCTGTGCACCCTGCCTTCCAAAATGATATTTTTTTTAGAAGTTTAAGAAGTAGCTTTAAGTTATCAAGAATGCCTTTGACCATTGGCACTACTACCTCTTCAAGGGTGCTAGATAGCTTGCTGAGATTGGAATGAATGATGAGACTTACAGAATCGCGATTTTGAATTACATATTCAAACATTGTCTCTACTTGAATAAAAAGATAAATTTCAAAATGCATAAGGAACAAAAGATCAATTGGTGTTTGATAAAATTATACTAAAAAGAAAAGTTAACAAAAATCAAAGTAGAAGGCATGGCTTGAATATATAAAGGCATCTGAGTTTCTTCCACATAGTTGGATACGGAAATGTTTGGAAATATTTGGCACTGGTGTGAGTATCAACAATTTTGTAAAAACAAAATAAAGCTATTAAAAACAGACTTCTACTTTGATGGTAAATTGTGAAATTAAAGGAGAGTAAAAGGATTTTTTAAAGGAATTCATTCGTTCCATTGTTTTTTACCATCGCAATGATACCCTTCACATATTCTAAATAAAACAAAACTTGGATATGAACTGTTAAAAAAAGTGGAAAATATTCCATCAGTTCTATAGAGATGATTTTAAACTACATGGGGAAAAAACAAACCTGAAATTGAATCTTTAGTATTGCAAGAATATATAATGATGACAACAAAATGAAATTTGAAATTGACGTGTGTAAAATGTTCAGTATAAAAAAAGGAAGAAACGATCAAAATTAGGATATACAATTAAAATGTGAATCTTATCTTTGTCCATGGAGGAAAACTACAAATATTTAGGAATATCTAGATCAAATAACAGCTTGCATGGTAAAGTTAAAAAGAAATCCAGCTTAGAATATTTGAAACAAGTGCAAAAAAATCTAAATTTAAAATTAAATGGTGGAAATATAATTAAAGCCACAAAGACATAATTGATACAGTAAACTGGACACAGGTTGAACTAGACAATTTAGATCAGAAAACCTGAAAACTGATGACAATGCTTGATGCATTAAATCCATAAATTGATGTTGATTGACTATAAGAGTGGAAAAACAAAGATAACCAGGATTACATGATATTAAGGCAAGCAAAGAAAAAATTATCATTGTAGTTTGCAAAGAAAACATCCAGAAAGTAGCAGAAACAAAAAAGACTATAAAATGAATTGTTTTATAAATCATTTAGAACATTGGGAAAATAAATAATTACCAATACATTAAAAACTGCAAATAAAGTGGACAAGACAAAGAACTGGCAATAGTTATAAGCTGCCATCAGAAGGATTCATTTTATCGCTAAACAACAAACATTACAAACAAATGTTATGAAATCAAGCAAATGAAGACTTTGTAAAGAAAAAGGTAGAACAATGGATCACATATTTAATAGGTACAAAAAAACTGCTCAGTTTTCATGTATAAACAACATCTCAACAAAATATGATCCATTGACATCTGTTGTAAAAATTATAGATTCTGAGTTTCCCAGTTGTGGGTATAACAAATTTGAAAAAAAATAAAAAAATGTAAAAATTTTATGATAAAGGTTTTTCACATACAGATAATATTCATCTAGAACACAAATGCAACAGATAAAATAACGATGAAAAGACTACTTTTTATATATGTACTAACACCTAAGGAACTAAGGATAAAATAGAAAAAAATACAAAATATAGAGATCTAAAGATTAAAATGAGTATCTTATGGAAAAGATCTTGCAAAATCATCCCTACAATTATTATGGTATTGTTCAGTGAAATAACAAATGGATTAAATAAATGTTTACAAAAACTAAAAAGTTTGGCTACATCAACTGTGGATTTATAAAAGCCATACTGTTGAGCACATGTTATAACTTTACAGTGGAATATTACTTGGATAATTCCTAGGACCATGGTGGCGAACCTATGGCACGCGTGCCACAGGTGGCACGCAGAGCCCTCTCTGTGGGCACACGCGCCGTCGCCCCAGTCCTACGCCTTCAGCTGGGTTTTATAAAACCTTTTCGCTTTAGGCCTCCGCTGCTGTGTGCGAAAAAAAAAAGGTTCAATCAATCAATCAATTTCAACTTCTCGCGGGGAAAAAAAAGATCTCACAAAATAGGAATTGATTGATTGAACTTTTTAGTCCCACTCAGTCTGCCATTACCACCCCAGCCACGCCCACCCAATGGGCCACGCGCACCCGGCACCCGACGATACATAAGTGGGCTTTGGGTTGCAGTTTGGGCACTCGGTCTCTAAAAGGTTCACCATCACTGTCCTAGGATCTTGGCTGGAACTCAATTTTCCCAAGAATACCTGTCAAAGATGTAATTCTTTTTATTTATTTCTTTATACTTTGGTAATATTTGATGGATAAAAAGTTAAAAATAGTATAACAATAAGCTCAGAGAAGGAACTGAAGAAGACAAGTGGCTTTACTATAGAGAAAAACCAAAACAGACAAGGAATGAAATAGAAGAAAGATCTATCAATAATTCAGAAGCTAACTAAGACACTTTAGGAAGAGTTCCAAACACCAGAAGGTACAAGTGAATAGTGCGACATTTGATTCTCACGTTGATAACAATTCCAGGAGATCCTTTGGTACTATCTGAACCAAAATTACTCTTTTCAAGAGTGATTTCCATAGAGTTCACTTTATCAGGATTTATTGAGATGAGTGGGGTGGGTGTGTAAGAAATTGAGAGTAAGCAAACTCTCAATTTAGAACCAATCTATCTCAGGGTAGATTAGGGCAGAGGTCCCCAACCTTTTGGGCACCAGGGACCGGTTATGTGGAGAGCAGTTTTTCCACGGACTGGAGGGGGCGGGTTTTGTATGCCGCCTGCATCCCGCGGATGGGGTTTTGCTTGTTTGTGTGGACCAGTTGCTGGCATGCCGCAGCCCGGTACCGGTCCACGGACCGGGAGTTAGAGACCCCTGAATTAGGATGAAGTCTTACAGTTTTAGGGAAGTCTACAACTAATTGTTTAGTCAATTGAATCTTTATCAGTGTAAGACCAGCTCTTAGATAGTCAACCTTTCCCAAAACAATCATCAAGTACTGTTTGTTTTGTCTTCACAAAAGCAACAAGCTTCCTGCTCTTTATATTGAAAAAGCATAAGAAAATTAACCAGACTCTTGCCACCTTAAATTGCCTGTTTATAGATTTCTGATGTGAAAGTAGAGTACTTGCTGGTATTGCACCTTTAATCTTCTTAGCTACTAAAATAAGTATTGCTAATCTGAGTTTTGAGACTTTGCTTTTCAGATTAACTATTTACAGTCTAGATTACTACAAGAGAAGACTGAAAAGAGTAAGATCTAGTTAATCACAGAAAATGGGGCATGGCTTCCAGCAAGTGGTTATAAGACCACACAAGAATTGCTTCTACACTGGGTCAGTTCCAAATACTGAATTTGCCTGAAACCAACTAAACTGAATTTGTTCAACAGAAAATGCCAGATTCCTCAGGAATAACAGTAATTTCACAATATTCTGCAAGATTTTCTTTATATTCTTGCGTGTCTGTGTGTTTCAGGCAACTGTGTCTGGATCTGTTATTGTAGATTTTGTAGTCAAAATCCTAGCTGGAATCTTAAACCACAAATTCTCCAGTAGAAGTTGACTCTATTTATAATAATAATAAAGTTGGAAGGGAACTTGGAGGTCATCTAGTCCAACCCCCTGCTCAGGCAGGAAACCCTATACCATTTCAGACAAATGGCTGTCCAGTCTCTTCTTAAAAACTTCCAGTGTTGGAGCATTCACCACTTCTGGAGGCAGGTTGTTCCACTGGTTAATTGTTCTAACTGTCAGGAAGTTTCTCCTTAGTTCTAGGTTGCTTCTCTCCTTGATTAGTTTCCATCCGTTGCTTCTTGTCTTGCCTTCAGACGCCTTGGAGAATAGCTTGAATCCCTCTTCTTTGTGGCAGCCCCTGAGATATTGGAACACTGCTATCATGTCCTCCTTCGTCCTTCTCTTCATTAAACTAGACATACCCAATTCGAGCAACCATTCCTTATGTTTTAGTCTCCAGTCCCCTAATCATCTTTGTTGCTCTTCTCTGCACTCTTTTTAGAGTCTCAACATCTTTTTTACATCGTGGTGACCAAAACTGGATGCAGTATTCCAAGTGTGGCCTTATCAAGGCATTGTAAAGTGGTATCAATTAATTAATTAATTAATTTTAATTAGATTTTTATGCCGCTCCTCTCCAAAGGACTCGGAGCGGCTAACAACATGAACAAAAACAACATCAAAGCATTAAAAAAAACCAAATCTACAAAGCATTTAAAAGACCCCCCAAACACATTCATCATACACATACAATCACAGTCATCCCCAGGCCTGCCGGCATAGATAAGTTTTTAGATTCTTCCGGAAGGCCGGGAGAGTGGGGGAAATGCAGACTTCAGGGGGCAGTTGGTTCCAGAGGGTGGGCGCCACAACAGAGAAGGCCCTCCCCCTAGGACCCGCCAGACGGCATTGTTTCGCTGACGGGACCCGGAGGAGGCCGACCCTGTGCGCTCTCACCGGTCGAAAGGAAGTATGTGGCAGAAGACGGTCCCGTAAGTATCCTGGTCCAATGCCATGAACGGCTTTATAGGTAATAACCAACACTTTGAATTGCGCTCGGAGACCAATAGCCAGCCAATGCAGCATGCGGAGAGTTGACGAAATGTGGGCACGACGGGGCAGGCCCACAACCGCTCACGCAGCTGCATTAATACTTCATGTGATCTTGATTCTATCCTTCTGTTAATGCAGCCCTGCACTGTGTTGGCCTTTTTGGCAGCTGCAGCACACTGCTGGCTCATATTTAAGTGAGGTCCCTCTCATAGTTACTACTATTGAGCAAGGTACCCCCTAAACTATACCTGTACATTTGGTTTTTCTTGCCTAAATGTAGAACCTTGCTTTTTTCACCATTGAATTTCATTTTGTTAGATAGTGCCCAGTGTTCAAGTCTGTCCAGATCCTCCTGTATCCTAAGCTTGCCTTCTGGAGTGTTGGCTATTCGTGCCAGCTTGGTGTCGTCTGCAAATTTGATGATTTCCCCATCTATCCCCTCGTCCAAATCGTTGATTTGGCTTACTAGGCCCCAACTCCTGGTCCCCATCACTCTCTCTATGGCTGTACTTAGCTTCTGAGAATGAACTCTCAGTATGGGTCATGACAAGCATAAAAATTACAAATTGATGTTTCAGCCAGAAAGAGATGTCCTGCTGAATCCAAAGGTAAATTGCTAATTGCCTTTAATGCCATTCTAGAGATTATGTCAGTCACTTAGTCAATCAAATAACAACCAACTTTTCTTTTAATACAATATGGTTTAGTCTGCAATCCATGTCTATCTTTCTTTATAGATTAAGCAGATAAAAGACTTGGGTACTTACACTATTTGAGAAAATACTAATATGTGTACAGCCACACTATATATGAAACTGCCTTAACCTCAAGATCTAATCAAAGAGAGAAGGACATTGCTCACCTGCCCCCATCACCAGGAGAGCACATGGAAAACTTGTAGCCTTGTGTAATGGTGTACACACAGAAAAGCAAAATTCACTCTGTACAGTAGTGAAATATGATATAATTTTATTTATACAGTAGTCAGGGACTAAATTACATTCCCAAATAAGACAGATCAAAATAAATAAAAGAATCAAAGGGTAAGAAGGACAAAATAAAATAAAATAAAATACCTATTTTTATAATAAAAGACATACACAGATTGTATAATGATATAGTTAATTTTTGGTTAACCCTATCCAGGGCAGCGCAATGGCTCAGAAATTAAGACATGGACTTGTTGGCTAGAAAGCCGACAGCCCAGATTCGAGAACCGAGCACTGTGCAACAGAGTGAGTCCCTGTCCTCGCTCCAGCTCCTGACAAACCAGCAGTTCGAAAACATGCAGATGAGTAGATAAATAGATACCCCCTTGGTGGAAGGGTAATAGTACTCTGTGATATCATGCTGGCCACATGAGCGCAGAAATGTCTTCAGACAGTGCTGGTTCAATGGCCTTGAAACAGAGATGAGCACTGCCCCCTAAAGCTGACTACGACTAGCAGAGTAAAGCCCACAGGAACTCCTTTATCTTTTTTAAACTTATCCACGACATAGCAAAATATAGACAAAGATAGCTCATAATGGCATTTAATATATAATAAATTATTTTTTGCAATTTCTGTTATTTCCAAATCATTCCAAAGGGAAATGTCTTTGTTTGTCTCACATCTGGAAAGCATTCTGATGTCTGTGGGCAATCCCCCTGTACAGCTTACTCACGGATGACTATGAACAGAAACTAACTAAAAAGCTGGTAAAGCTGCAGTTCTAAAACTGAACAAATATATGGAACATTATCTGATTAAATATATGGAACATTATCTGATTAAACATGGAATAAACCAGATCCATAGAAGATGGAAATGGTTTTAGGAATAAATCTCCCTGTAGGCTACAGCTGAATTGAAGACATAGTGACATACTGATGTGAATGCTGACTGAGCAGCCATGCAAAAGGTGGAACATTGTTTCAAAATTATGATTGATTATTGAAGCCAGTGATTTATTGTTCCAGTACACTCAATGATCCAAATATGCCCAAATAATTTGCCCAAATTTAGAAAGAGTGTTTTACAGCAGTGTGGACATGCATATGTTTTGAAAATATATTTTTAAACAGGAATCCTTCCAACCTAAATATAAGTCATAAATTATTCATTTCCAGATAAATCACAAATATTTGGATTGGGTACCTGTGAGTTGCCAGAATTCTTCTCCAGATGATGAGTTAAAACCCATATACAAAATATTGTCCAGGTAAAACACTTATAGTTGATTTAGATGCCATTCAAATTAATGAAGCATTATTACATGTCTCAAAACATGAATACTAAATAATTGGCTATTACATGCAAACCATTCTTTGTTTTTTTTAAAGGAAGCCTTATAATATTATAGGAATTAATTAATCCACTTACAGCCATTTAGACATCACAAAATGCAGAAGTCATGCAAGACTTTGATTGCAATGATTTCCTAGCATTTGCAAATAGGCTAGGAGTTTTGTTAGAATACATATTCTCAATGAAAAGAAATTTTAATAGTCACATTAGTTTCAAAGAAACTTAGAAAATGTGATATTTGCAAACTTGAAGATCATAAAGCAGTTTTGCACTATTTCCCAAAATTTGGTATTTATAGGCCTCAGTTTTATACACTGCCATTTGTTACTTTAAAATATAACAAGGTGGAGATATCCCGAGCAATTTATAAACACAATGGAAAACTTTACTCATTTTACAAGCAGTCTACAATTTTTACAAATTATTAGGCAAGCAGAAGGCAAACTACAAAGAATAAAAAGGTTCATTTTATAAATCTCCCAGACTTTGGGAAAATATTACAAGTTTTTAGTTTTAACATTATTCTTGAAGAAAAAATAGAAAAAAAATGAAACTTTGGAGAACACCAATAAGAAGTTTTGTAAACACCATTTGGAAGAAGATATTACTCATTAAATATCAATGAATGTGTAAGAGGAGGATTTGTATGTATGCCATAAATAGTGGAGAATAATGTTTCCTGTGTATACTGTAAACATGCATTGCATTTACTAAATCCCAGTTGTAACTATATGAAGCTATTGCTGGGTTTTTGTTTTAAAAGGTGTGGTTTCTAGTTTCAACATTTTGTTTACTATTCATCAGAGAGCAAGGTCTAAATGTTGAAATAATGTAGGGTGTAACTATTTGCACTTTTCTCTCTCTGTGAAGTATCACACATATTTATAATTTGTATTTGTATAGTGAAGGGCCCTATTCATAATTTGCAAAAGCCTTTATAGGCTTCAACTGTTTTCAGTTATGTTATGTTCCCCTAGCATTAGACAATAAAACCAAGTGTTCTGGAAAGAGGACAAAGTGCGTCCAAAAACACTTTGTTTCTTGGGATCAAGCACCTCAGTTACATCAGTTGGATTTGTTATTGTGCCTCTTAATTACTTTACATGGGAGAACAAAAAATACCTACAGTTTGAAAAGCTGTAGCATCTTCCTTGCCTAACGGATGCTCTGAAAGTCATCCAGTGCTTTACTCCTCACCAATTCTATTATCAAATAGTTTTGAAATACATTAACACTTTTGAGATTGCAATGCAGAGAATACATTCTATTAATCAAAAAGAGTCTATCTACTGAATAAATATTCATATGATTGGTTTGATAACTAAATTATGAATGATACATTGCCGGTTATTAAATAAATATTGCCCAATTTTGTTCTGCCTGGTTATGTATCAGTTGAAAAATACTTTCTTTCCTTGCAGTATCCTAAATTGTTGGCATTTCTGAAATCTGTTTGGTGCACATATTAATACTTTTTAAAACAAAATATACAAGTTTAAAATATTCACAAACGCAGTAACTGCATTTTAATTTCAGGCAATTCCAGATAAAAATTCCTAGTTATTCCTGTTTTTCTCAGTTAATTGCTCCTATATTAGCAGCCAAACATCTGAAAAACTACAGATATTTCTAACTATCAAAATTTGTGTAGATGCCCAATTAAAACAATAGTGAGTAGTTAGCAAAATTGTATATGAGGCAAAAACTTTACAAGAGGACTTTTTAAAATTTGCCTATGACTATGCATAAACTATGCATCTTTTCTTAGAGAAACTTATTGTTCCTGTACTTTTTTTTTGCTGAAAATTAGTTCCAACCACCACAACAAATACTTTCCTCTACCATTTGTTTTCAAATGCAAATATGTTAATGAAAAAGTAGAGTTGGGCATTGCTTACTCTTAATTTTAGTTTCCCTTTTTAAAAAGGTAACTTTTTTACTATATGTGTGATATTTAAATTTTAGATTACAGTGTTTGAAATTGTAGGAACAAAAAACTATTTCTCAATAGGACAGATCTGGTGACAAGGTAGCACTGCTTTGATCAGCATGGCACATATACACCCACGGCGCCTACACACAGAGACCCTAGTACTAATGGGTGGAGCTTCACTGTCCTAAAGTGTAAGCAATTATAAAAGTTAGATATTGATACTTGGAAGAAACATATTATTGTTACTATTCTAACACTGAAATATTAAACAGCAATATTGAGCAGCTGAGATATATATAATTGAGATTCAGAGAAAGAATTATTTATTAAATTTGGTTCAAGTTATTAAAGCATTAGGTCTAAACTACTTGCAATAAAGAAATATGTACCTACTTTATTCTCACTACTGATTCACAGACATAGCTTAATTCTTCAGTTAAACACTGCGAAAGAAGCAAAAGATAGCGCTAAAATGCAGAATTTGTACAAGATGGTGGACAAAGTGGATGCTTATCAGAAAAGGCTTCTGGACAGCTGGAAAGTTAAGCAGAGTGCTGTAGAGAAGCAGCGCCAGCACTGCCTTACAAAAATGGTTGATCTGTTTGCCCAGGTAAGCCCAAAAGTGTGAACTGACAGCATAAAACCTCAGAAATGTTATCTAGGCTAATAATCCACTGCTTTTCCACAGCTCTGGGGAATTCATAAGCACTCATCAAATTCCCCATCCTCTGGTATTTTGAGACACTTATCATGTCTGCACTTAGTGCTTACACTGTTCCTACCCTGTGTTCATCCTGGCTTGGCTCAAAGGAGTTTATGAAAAGCCTCTTGGGACTGAGATACTTTGGCAGCAGCTTCCAAGGTCAGTCTGGACTGCAGACTGCCACATCCTTCCATTGGACAATTCCTTGCAGCTGTGCCTTTCCACCTTTCTCTTCCAAAAAAGTCATGGCCAATCACTTTCCTTCCTTTTTATGGTTCTTCTATAATATCTATGTATAATTATATGTATATGTATGCACACAGACATATTTTATGTACACAAAGAATTTATGTATACAAAGTGCAGATACAAGCAATAGCTTTTTAAAATCCTTTACTGCTGTCTATTTCTCATATCTTTTAGACTTACTATTATTATGAATACCATAATATGTTTGGAGGTTGCCAGTTCATTTGGAGATTGCCAAGTTGGAGAACTTAGATGTCATGAATTTATGATTCACAATCATTCTACACTGGGGAAAGTTTAGCGAATAAAGAAACTCGCTATATAGTAGCTTAAGCTCACATGGTGCTCATATAGTTTACTAAACCCTAATGTGGTATTGTGTATTGTATGTAATCTTAGTTACTTGTTGCTGATTAAAATAATGGTTAAAGAATAGATAATGATGTAGCATGATGTATGAATCCAGCCAGTAAATTCTATTTTGCAATATAAATGAAGGTAGGAATCATATGTTCAAGATGGGGATATTCATCCCCATGCTAGAATTAACTTAGATAAATATTTTTACAGAGAAAAGTATACTTTCTTGATTTGTATTTGATTAGCCAGTTAGAAATCCAAACCAACAATCTGATTCAGATCCAATTTTTCACAATGATGGTATGGTGAATCAAAATAATAGACATTTAATAATCCATAGTGAGGTGCAATAAATTATTGTTTCTTTCTGCCCTTGTTATAGCTCCGTTCAAGTGCCCAACTCCACCTCAGCAGTCCATGTCCATTGATAGTTAAAGCAGAAGATAGCACAAAGAAGGAGACCTTCCACATGCCTCACATTAGATCTGTCTTCTTGAAGTCCAGGGTTTACAAAAGCCCCCTGGTTAGGGTGAAGAAATCTCAAGATTTCACAGTAACAGCTATGGTCAGGTATGGCTGGGGAAAAAAAACATGGGGAGGGAAGGCTACAATGGGGCAAATCCTTAAGTTATATTCTTCATGTCAGGTAACCTAAATTCCTGTAGGAAATTATTTTTAAAGTTATGTTCAAGCAAAATGTCAAATGCAACCATCAGATTGCTTATTGCAATAACATCAATACCATTTTCATCAAACCCCGTAAATCATTAAAATACATAAAAGATAGTTGAATCAGTAATAGAACTATGATTTGATCTCCCAAACATGCTTTGAAGCATGAATATACCACCTGCTTGCAACACTTTAAAAGCATCCATATCTTTTCTGAGGATTGCATGCAAATCTGGAAAATCACAATTGCTGTGATGTAGACAGATGCTATATTTGTGTTCTTGTATGTCCTAAAACAGTGATGGTGAAACTATGGCACACATACCAGAGGCGGCGCTCAGAGCCCTCTCTGTGGGTATGCGTGTCGTGCACCGGAGATGGCGAGGGACTGGCCCCTGCCGCCTTGGCCCCTCCCACCCAGTCTGCCATGACCACAGTGGCCACGCCCACCCGGCACCCAGTGATAAATAAGTGGGTTTTGTGTTGCAGTTTGGGAACTCGGTCTTTAAAAGGTTCGCCATCACTGTCCTAAAATATCTTTTAATCTGAAGCACTGCACAACTGTATTATTTTCTAAAGCTCTATATAAAAGGGAAGTGTTAACTTTGTCATAGTCTTTGAAAAATTAATTGTGAATTTTCCTGATGAGACTAAGTTGAAGAGGGTGTTCCAAAATTATTCCCAGATCTTTTAAGAATATAGTTTACTTATTTTAGTCATTGTATTGTTTGAAGTAATTAATGCCCAAAATATATCTTATATAGAAATGGCTATAGTATAATAGTACTAATAATCCAATTGCTGGGGGGGGGCAGTTGAGAGCTGATGAAGCATCACTTATTATGCTAAGACATAAATTTGTTGGTTTGATTCTGGCTAATAGTGTTGTGTGAATTCAGCCATTATGTTTTGAGAAACATAGTCCATGGCTTTGTATACATCCACTTAATTTTATCTTATTCAACACACCATATCTAAACAAACACACCAATCTCCCTATAATTGTTTTTCCTCTCTGCAGAGCTGTTGCCTCATGTTAAATATATACGAATTGATAGATTTTTTTTATTAAAATGTATTAAATAGTAGACTGCCCAATAGTTTTCCATTTGGATTATAACTGTATTTTCTCTACAGAAGAAAGCCAAGCAGTGAGCAAATAGAATCATTGTGGAAGACAGATATCACAGAACTGAGTTTTCCCCTTGGACCCAAAGTACCTGTGTCTTTTCTGTGGTCTGAGTCCTGTGGCTTTCCAGATATTCCTAGATTTTTGGAATTAGACATTTCTTCTGTTAGGGGGAAGCCCCTTCGACAAATGGAGACTCGGTAAGTGGCCTTGCATTAAGGAATCTCTATAATGACAGCTAGTAGAAATCATAAAGATGTTAATGCAATGTTTCTCATATTGATTAAAGAACATCAATCCAGAGCAGCGTCAGCAATTTCTCTGATGTGATGCTTCTGCCATTATCATTCTCAGAACGTTTTTTTTGCTTCCATAGATACTTCTGAATGTCCCCTTTTTTAGCAGCCAGTTCTTGAATAACAATGCTTTCCCCTCCTGCCTCTATTTTGTAACAGCTATTTTAGATAGTGGTTTTAAAGATGGGAAGATGATCTCCCTCCTCTCTTCATAGATACATCCAGGATATCTCTGTGGCATGGGTAGGCAGCCATTGACTCTATACATGTTTTTCCCTGTGCATGCCCAGCATCAAACGTAAGCAACAAATGAGTGGAATGGTTTCCTGCCATTCTGAAACAGCCAGCACATACAAAAGAATGATAGCATGACAAGAATGACATGTATACATAAAATCGGGAGAGAGGAGGAAGACAACATTTTCACATGTATGATGGAAATTTGTCCCATTGCCATGCCCATTGCATCCTCCCAAATGTTGGCCTGTGGCCATCAAAAATTGCTTACCCCTGTCTATGATTATCACCCTGGCTGAGAAGGGCATGCTAGCCCTTAGTTGTTCTATTGACTCTCTATCCAGGTCTAAGGCCACAAAGCCTTAGTGCTTGCCACACTTCCCATGTTCTTACTTTAGTCAAATACTGCCTCCTTTCTGTCAGGGATCCTAGTTGCTTTGAGATAAAGAAATGAAGTAGCTCTTCCTGCTCCATTCATGGAATTTTATGGAGTCTACATGTCACTAGCTCATCCTCACATCCTACTTGGCCTTGCATGAAGCAGCTTTCAACAATTCTTAAAGCACACAGTCTCATGACATGACTTCCATCTCTGTCTCTTGCCTCACAAGGCTACTATTGTGGAAATAAGCAGGAGGGATATTCTGAATGCTGCTTTGAGCTCTCAGACAAAAGATCAGATTTATATCTAAGATGAATCAATGCATAAATTTCATCCCCAGACCGTTATAGAGGGAGCTGATGTTAATGCAGTGTTTCCTCTCTTCTAATGCAAATTGTATCATACAATCTACAGTGCCCCAGTGACGAGGCTGATGACACAGTCAAATCATGAATATGTCTAGCTCTATCTGGCCATTTTAAGTTTGCTACAGACACATAACCCCTTCTTACGTTGTTGGGGGCTGCCATCAGTGGCCATTTTGACTTGGGCTATAAGCTAGGCAGAGCAAATAGTTTGCATAGTCTTTTCTGAACTATATTGATATCTCAATATTGATCTTCTGAAAGATTAGTGCTTTCCAAACAAACATTGTATTTCTAAGAGATTGGAATACTTGGATCAAAAGCAAACAAATAGAACCCTTGTTGACAGGTTGATGGAAGGTAGGAATGCATTGTTAGCCTTAGACTACACTAGAAAACAAAGTTTTGAATGCTAATATTACTTTTATTATACTATTATTTTTATTTATTTTTATTTTATTTTCCGATTTCTATACCGCCCCTCTCCCGAAGGACTTGGGGCGGTGTACAGCCCAAAATTAAAAACATATCAATATACAAAAATTAAAATAATTAAGAATAAATTAAACAATTTGGCCATAAATCCCATTTAAAACCCAATACATTATATATCTTAAAAATAACTCAATCCCCTATGAGAAAGGAATCTTTCCAGTCTGAATATACTTCTTCATTCTCTTTTTTTTTTGTGTGAGATCTAGGGATGGTCAAATCTAAGATGTTTTTCAAATTACATTTCTGTTTTGGACTCATTTTGATTATCTCACTGTTGTCTTGGCTGTGTCTCTTCTTCCTATTCCTCAAGGTTACTTTTAAAGTAACTGGAGATAAACCAGCTGCAAACAAGAGCAAGAAAAGCTTGAAATAGCCCTGAACCTTCCCCCAGATTTCTGCCTGTTGGGCCCACCTCTGAGAGTCGTGAACTGACTAACAGTCCTATTATCAATCAACTCGAAGACTAAAATTGATGTTTTTTTACTCTTATTATTTATAGGAATATTGATTTCCTTGCCAGGCCCTATCCTCTTGGCTTGAACTGCAAGAAAAATTAGCTTATGCAGAATAGGCCTGTCAGTTAGCAACTTTTTGTTTGTTACTATATCATAATATTAGGGGAGCTTCATCCTGATTGATAATTCTGCTCCATATGAGCTTCATCCTTGACTGACAGCTCTCTCTCTCTCTCTCTCTCTCTCTCTCTCTCTCTCTCTCTCTCTCTCTCTCTCTCTGTGTGTGTGTGTGTGTGTGTGTGTGTGTGTGTGTGTGTCCCTCCTCCCCCTCACCATAGGACTTATCTGTCTTCCAGGAGAATAATAGTCCTGTAATTCTATAGTAACCCCCCCCCAAACCTGGTTCATTGATTGATGGAGGAGAGTAGGATGAAGTAGAAGTAAACTATTGATCTGCGTGCCAGCTCCCTAAAAAGTAAAGACACAAGGACAGAAAAGCCTCACTTGTTTCTAAACTACATCTTGAAAAGGAAGGAAGGAAGGAAGGAAGGAAGGAAGGAAGGAAGGAAGGAAGGAAGGAAGGAAGGAAGGAAGATTCCCCTTGTCTCTTAAAGACAGAGTTTCATTTAACTAACCACAGGTTAGGTGAGAAATGGGAAAGATTGTAACGGCTCTACCCCTCATCTATTTCTTGCAATTTGCTCAGGGGGTCAAAACAGCTCATATGTGTAAAATACATGATGCATAGACGGTATCTGTTAGTGGTTGGGAATACTGGATAGGCATGGATGGCCCTAATATGGAACAATATGAAATTAGCTGCAGTTCTGTGCAAAGTAGCCTGTAGATGTCACTATTGAATAGGAGAAATTTACATCAGTTTTTGAAAAGTTCATCACAGTTTAATTTCAATTGACTAACAGAATAACAGAGTTGGAAGGAGGTTTTCTACTCTAACCCCTTGCTCAGGCAGGAAACCCTATACCATTTCAGACAAATGGCTGTCCAGTCTCTTCTTAAAAGCCTCCAATGATGGAGCACCCACCACTTCTGGAGGCAAGCTGGTCCCCTGATTAGTGAATCTTAGTGTCTATTTTAGTTACATTATACAGAAGCATCTGCAGTGTGCATGAAAGGTGCAGTGATGAAAGCAATGCTGTACCATCGTGATGTAAGCTTGTATCAGGGCATCCCACATACAATATAATGGGGGCAGAAATGATATCACAATGGTGCAACACTGTTTTCATTTTTTGACAGAAGCATCTGATCCTGCAGGTACCTTTGCTTCCTAGACCAGGGGTCCCCAACCCCCGGTCCGTGGACCGGCACCAGGCCGCGGCATGCCAGCAACCAGTCCGCACAAACAAGCAAAGCCCCATCCACTGGATGCAGGCAGCAAACGAAATCACGCCCCTTCTGATCCACAGAAAAATCTTTTTCCACAGAACTGGTCCCTGGTGCCCAAAAGGTTGGGGGCCTCTGTCCTATCTGAAGTTCATCCACAGACATTACTTCTACTAGGACTCTTGGTGAAGCAAAGCAATGCACACAAAGAGCTGGGGACAGCCCTTAGAACAATGTTGTGAGTCTTGCAAAGAACATAACTATCTTAATGCTTTGAGCAGGGATGTGTGGCTCACACTTTGCAATGCACCTCTTTTAACACATTATATAATTGTATCTGCTGCATTTTGAAACATATTCATGGGCAGGTTGCAACAGGACAAGGAGAAAGGAGAAAAAGTATTAACAACTCACAGCATGCAGTCACAGATTTAAATTGCTGCTATTTTGAAACTTTGAAAAATATAATTCTGTTTTAAAGTTAACTTTTTAAAATGGTTAAATGTTAATTGTACAACTATAATCTATTTTATATCTTTACACCTGTGCATAGTAAATAGCTTTAAAATGTCAAAATTTTGAAAGCAAAATCACATATTTACTGCTTTAAAATACACAACGTATTTATTAAATTATTTTATGTTATATATAAACTTGTGTTCTTTCTTCTTTTGCAGGATTCAGAATATTCCCAGATGGAAAATATCTGGATATAATTTTAAGCAGTTGTAAATTAAATAATAATCACAATTAATTTCAATATGTTAAAACAATGTTATAAAAAGGATTGGATAACAATCTACAGTATTTATTGTAGACCTGATCCATTTATATTTTTCTGATATTTGTATTAATTTATTTAACTGAAAGTTTTATTAGTTTAACTGATACTTTACTCTTCAACAGGGAATCCAAGATACTTAAAAAAAGGTTTAGATAAATCAGCTTCATATTATAAAACAACCAACAAATAAAAACCCTTATAAAACATGTGTTTGGCTGTAATCCATGAATTTTAAGGGTTTACAAGCACAGATGAAAGGTTTGTTACACAGAGCTCTTGACAACTGGTTTTACAAGAAAAGGTACAGGATTTTTGCTGAGCTAAGGAATGTCTCTTTCTGCCCCCTGCCCCTTTTAGCAGGAATAGTCACCTTCCTGATTTAGTATTATAACCATATAAATCCCATCCAGTAAGGTGAATAATCAAAGATTGTAATCAAACCTCTGAGGAATCAGATAAATAATAATGTCTTTTTTAGGGAGTTGAATTACTTCTAGCCCTCTCTGTTCCTTTCCATAGTAGCACAAGATGCATTTGGGTTTGTGTTGGCCGGTGGTCTTGCTCCTTGTTGTTGATCTGGCTGTATGATTTAGACCAGTGGACACAGAATGCTAGAAGAGGCTAGTATAAACGGGCTAAGTAAGAAGATCAATCCAGAAGAATTTATCTCTTCCTTCTGGAGTTTTTTTTGCCTTTTGCATTTGAGCCTGTCTGGGTTTTGGAATTTATGGACCTCCCTCCCTTTCCTACTCCCAAACTGTAAAAGATTTTTTCCCCCCAGATCCAGTTATAATGAGGGATGCTTTTCAGAAAAACAACTTTTCTGTGGCATGGAACAACTGATGGAAACCAATGCTAACCAATTTACAAATGATAAAAGTCATGACATAGTAACATTCATATGCTCAGTTTACTGAAGTTACAACAGATGTCTTATTATCAGACTTCTTTTAATCAGTTTCTTTTGCCTCCAGATAGACAACTCAAGGAAGGACAAAGTAGTCACGTTTGTATCAGAGTCTTCCCAGGATTGTTGATTACTGTTTCTTGTATCTGGCTACAGGCACTGATAAAAGAAGCATTTTTCCAATTGATGGGGAAATCTTTCTGAAAAAAAATCAATTAATGGCAATCCTATGCAGAATTGCCTGGAAATAAGTCCTATTGAATCAGTGGGACTTAAACCTTAATCAGCATATTTTAAAATAAAAAACAGTATAGGGGTTGAATTGTACAGTAACTAAAATGAGCCAATCAAGACCACTCTTATCTGGTTTCCCAGAGTGTCTGTTGTCAGTATGACTTCACCTATGTGTTAAGAGCTACCGGTAGTTGCCTGCAGCAAGTCATATTTCAGTTCTCATCATTTCGCAAGAGCCTTGTTTCTCCACCTACAGGAAACTCCACCTCAGAGGCAGCATATCAGGAATTTGCTTCCTAAAGGGGCCAAAAGTTAAGGATCCTGTCTGCCAAGTCAGGCTGACAAATAGTATGACTAAGTCTTATTGTGCTGGAAGCCTTCAGCAGAGTCTGGTGGGGAGGAGAAACCACAGGCTCAAGGCACTCTCTGGCCTGAGCTGCTTTCAGTATACAGCGGAAATGCCCAGCTAACACAGGGCAATAGTTCATAATTCAGTAACGTGCCCCCCCCCAAGTATTTGCTGGCTTTGAGGCAAGGCTTTCCGTGGCTTTTATTTTATGCTGCTGTAGGCAAATTAAAAGTTGCTGTACTGACAGCTTCCTATGTCAAATGTTGAGCAACCTACCAGCCTATTATTATTTTTTATTCTACTCTTCGTCATAATTATTTTCTCATAGTTATTTTCACATCTATCAAGTTTGTTTACCTGGTTGGTGCCAGTCCTACTATTTTAATTTAATCCTGCTATTTCAAAAGAATGCTGTTGCGCCAGTAGCTTCTTTTCCCTCCTTAAGTAAACTAATACAGCTTCAGTTGATAAGACTGTAGAAAATTAAACATGCTAGACTCAATCACAGTTTGCATTTTCCTATCATTTGGGGCGAGCAAGCACATTTGAAATGGAATATGTGTTGCAGATGAAAAAAATATCTATGTACATAAAGTAATAAGCTTAGTCATAAATAATGCTCATTTCCCAGAACACAAGTTTGAGATCAAGAGGAAGATAATTGCTAGATATTCAAGGTAGGCACAGTGTGGAAACTACTAGGAGTTTTGAATTATACTTGAATGCGGTAAGAGTTTTGTAACAGAATCTTGAAAGTCTGTAACATGTCTTCATGTCAACCTATCTATCTCCATTTCTATCAAAACCAGATGGGGTTGTTTTGAGTTCCTTTTTCACACTTTCTACTTTCCAGGACTCAAATATGTGTAATGGTTTAGAACATTCCTCTTTCTGAGTCATACCAAACATTCCATCACAAACCTAAATCTAAAGAGGATAACAGATTATGAGTTATAAACACATAAATTTTTCTTTGAACCCACAGTTTTCTGCTGTAATGCTTGTTTTAAAGAAGAGAAATAAACGGGCCTCAGTGACCAATAACTTGATCAAGCAACTGAATGAAAGGCAGAGATGGGGTTAGAGATACAAATGCCAAATCACATTTTTTTCCCTACATGTCTTAACAAAATATCCATTACACAAAAATAAATTAGCATTTGACATTGCTCACAGCCCTAAGTTTAACAAAAGGCTACCTTGGGGTCAGTTTTAATACTGAATTCTGCTAGAGTTATGGCCCCATAGCTTCCAGGTGCTAATGCCAATTCTGAGTGGAAGAAGAAAAAAAAAGGTCTGTTTGAGGAATTGGCAAAATTGGTATTATTTGGCATGCACTATTCAAGAACCAAAGTCTACCAATTTCTTCCAGTGGTTAATTTTCTATACTTTTTTGTTTTATTCCCGAGTAACTAAAATCAGTTAAGCAGTCAGATGTTTGAAAAGCACTGATGTTGCAGAAAATGTTCATACTTTTTGTGTTGTGTAATGTGTCACCATAGCTACTAAATAAAAACACTTCATAAATTTATTACTGTATATTTTTCATTGCCAAAGAATAGTTGGAATTTCAGCATTAAGGATGGGGTTTCATATTTTTCTATGTTTTAGACATGAGCAAAATACGTGGAGAAAGAAATGTTGTTACTACTTTTTAAAGGAGGCCAAATTAAACATATGACCATAAGACAAAGTAATGTTGAACATATACAACATACATGCTTATCCAAGTCATCTCCTTCTTTGGTTACTTACTACCATGCAATGCTAGAACATGAAAGGTTACATCATTGGCAGTGATTAAGACAACAATATTTTTTATCTATCTATCTATCTATCTATCTATCTATCTATCTATCTATCTATCTATCTATCTATCTATCTATCTATCTATCTACTGCATATTATGTAGATGAGGCTTCCTTTCCTATTTCTGGTTATGTTTTTCTTGCAGAAGTGAAAAGAAAACTGGCAGTGACCCAATCAGAGCTGGTGCTATATAAATAGGCTTGGGGGGATGTGTGCATTCATACCTGGTTTTAACCCTTCCAAATGGCCATAGAAATATATATATTTTAGGCCCTATTTTCATGATACCTGTCTGGACTGCAAAAATCTAGACAACCATTAGTAGGCAGAAGATTTTATTCAGATTTTTGGGGTCTAGATATGATAGTCCTATTCTAGGATTTCATGCCAATCATGAGCATCAGATGTGACAGTTAACCTACAGATATGGGTTTGCATGATACAGTGCTGGGAAGTAGGGTGGACATTTAGTTGACTAGGAAATAAATTTCAGTTTGTTTAGAGCTAAATTAAATTTTAGAGTTAGCTTAGCCTCCACCCTATCTCATCCCCCAGTTAGCCAAGGGTGCAAAAGGAACTAATGCCTCCTTGTCTATAATATGGGATAACTTAAATAATATACTGAGATAGGATTGTGCTTCAGATCTGAGAAATTGTAATGCCTCATGCAGCTCCACAATGAGATGCAGTTTGTCATGACCAGTTGCAAGAGCACGACAATGCAACTGTGTTTGTATCCTCTGCATTGTTTGCGAGCATAGACCAAGGAATGAAATCACATCAAGGGCTCACAGGTATTAGTCTGGGCCATGCACATTTCATTTTTGGCTGGGGAAAGCTTCAGTATGAACAAAAGCATGGATATTGGTAGAAATACTGTATTGGAACTCTAGACCTGAGCCTCTAGAATTTCCTGATAGGAAAATAACCAGGACAAGCTGCCTCAAAAATTTATATCTGGCAAATTTAAGCACCAGCTAAATAGTGACTCATGGTCACTCTCTTGAGCAACAAACTCAAGCTTGGTTGAACCCAATGTTTTTGCCAACCTGAAGAAAAGGGTGGTTACAGTTGATGGCAAAAAATAATAATTAAGAAACAGAATCATTTTTTAAAAAATAAAAGGCCTCTCACAAATGTGGAGGATTGCCAGGAACTTGGTAGACTCCTTGTTAGACAGAAATAGCAAATGTAGAGCAAAACCAGGATATTTTTTTAAATAAAAATTCCTTTATTAAAACCATCAACATTGTACATAAAATCTTTGTATGCATCAAGCATCATAGCATCTGATATACAACACTACGTATTATTCTTTGTAAACGTCTGGTTTGATAAACATTTTTCACTCCTCACTTCAATCCTCTATTATACACTTGTTACATTTTTTATTCTCTACGATCCCTAGCAATAGGTCCTGAGGTAGTAGTTAAAGATTAAATATAAGATCACATTAATAATCAATCATCATAGAACACAACATATAGCACTAGGTATTAATCTTTGTAAACGTCTGATTTGGTAAATATTCTTTACTTCTCACTTCCAGCCTCAACTATATGTCCGTTGTATTTTATCTTTTATGATCCCTAGCAAAAGATCCTGAGGTAGAGATTCAGTAACCTGGGGTGGAAATTCAGTCTGCTTTTTCAATATTAAAGTGTTCAACCTTAAACATAAGATCATATTAATAAGCAATCATATTAAGAAGCGATCATCGTAGAACATAACATACAACAATAGGTAGACATTCTTCACTTTTCACTTCAAGCTTCTACTATACACCTGTTACATTTTTTAAACCTGTATGGTCCCTACCAATAGGTCCTGAGGTAGTAATTCAGTAACCTGAGGTATAAATTCAGTCTGTTTTTTCAATGTTAAAATGTTCAACATTAACCATAAGATCATATTAATAAGCAGTCATCATAGAACACCACATATAACACTAAGTATTAATCTTTGTAAACGTCTGGTTTGGTAAATATTAGAACATATACATTCAACATTAGGTGTTAGTTTTTGTAAACATTTAGTTTGTTATACATTCTTCCCTCCTCACGTCGAGCCTCAGCCAAACGCCAGATGCATTTTGTTTGATTGGTGTTTCTCTTGGATATAGTCTATCCATTGTTTCCAGTCCGTCAAATATTGTTCATTGGAACGACCCTTCAAGTATGCTGATATTTTCGCCATTTCCGCCAGGTTTGTTACTTTCACAGTCCATTCTTCCATAGGCGGTATTTCTGGGTTCTTCCAGTATTGTCCCACCAACAATCTCGCTGCTGTAATCAAGTTCAGAAATAAGTTTGTCTCTGAGGTAGTGATATCCTTTGTAATCCCTAACAAAAAAACCTGAGGTAGAAATTCTATACGCTTTGTGAAAATGATTTGGAGTGTCCACCATATCTTCCTCCAGAAGGCTTTGATTTTTCTGCATGTCCACCATATATGAAAGTAGGTAGCTTCCCCGTCTCCACACCTCCAGCATTTGGGCTGGGAGTCTGGGTAGATGAGCGATAGTTTTTTAGGGTCAAGGTGCCACCTATAGAACATCTTGTAGAAGTTTTCCCTTAATTGTTGCGATTTCGTGAATTCTACGCTCCTCACCCAGATTTTCTCCCACGTGTCCATGGCGATAGAGTGTCCAAAGTCTTGTGCCCACCTCACCATACAGTTCTTGACTAGCTCGGTTTCAGAGTCCATTTCTATCAGAATGCTGTACACTCGTTTGATGTGCATGATCCCCTGGTCTCTAATCTGCTCAATTAGTTTCTCGTCGGTTCGGGAGAAGCCCTTCTTTTTATCTTTACGCCACCTTGATTGCAGTTGTACATATGATAGCCAGGTACCTCCTATTCCTCTGTTTGCTAGCGTTACTTGGGGTATCAAGTATCAAGGAACCCATTTTCTTCTCCCAGTACCAGTTTACTGTAGGGCACCACTTCTTGCCCCTGGGATGTGTTTGTATCCCCTATTGCGTGTCCGGGGATCGTCCAGATGGGAATCTTGTCTTGTAGGAGGTGTTTATATTTCTTCCAGACCCATAGCAATGGGATCCGTAATGGGTTCTCCTTGAAGTTCCTGTCTGCCTTTTTGTCGTATACTAAGTATGCGTGCCAGCCAAATAGTAGACCTTGCTCTTCAACATTCAGTATTCTATCATTTGTCATATTGATCCAGTCACTCACCGCCACCAACGTCGCTGCATAATAGTATAGCTTTAGATTAGGCATTTTTAGTCCCCCTCTCTTCCTTATGTCTTGGATAATTTTTAGTTTCACCCTCGGTCTCTTGTCATCCCAAATAAATTTGGTGATGCCCCTCTGCCAATTGTCCAAGTCCTCGTCCTTTTTGAGTATGGGTAGCGTTTGGAAGAGAAACAGAAATCTTGGCAGGACGTTCATCTTTACTGCTGCTATCCTGCCCAGCAAGGATAGTTGTAGTGTTTTCCACCTTTCCAGATCTTCTTGTATCTTGCTCCACAGCACCTCGTAGTTATTTTTGTATAATTTCGCATTCGTTGTTTCTATCTCCACTCCCAGGTATTTAACTTTCTTGACTATTTCACAACCCGTTATTCTTTCCAAGTCCTGTTTTGCTTTGCTGTCTAGATTTTTAACTAGCATCTTCGTTTTTGATATATTAACTTTAAAACCTGATACCTTGCCATAGTCTTTCATTATCTCCATCAGACTCCTTGTTGATTGTACTGGTTGCGATACTGTCACCAGTAGGTCGTCTGCAAAGGCACACAGCCTGTAGTCCTGTTTTCCAATCTGTATGCCCTTTACGTCCTCTGCTGCTCTAATCTTGTTCAGCAGAATAAAACCAGGATATTAATGAACAGCTGTAGGGTTGGTTTGGGTCTACATTACCAGAACAGGGCATGCTTCTTCCCTGGGATCATTTTTATTATTCTCCTCAAATGGGAAAAAATGCTGGCATAATTAGGTGGAAAAGACCTGAACAAAGAAAAATGCCAAGAAACTTCTTCTCCCTCTCCTTCTCTCTCTCCTCCTCATGCAATTCTTCATAGGTAATACTGAATTTCAGCGAAAAGCATTATTTTTGGAAATAACTGGGTGCTCTTAAAAAAACTGAATATATGTTATCAAATCGCACTGAATTACTAGCATGATGCCAAGAAACAAAATCTATTACAGAGATGGGGCTATCCAGGTGAAGGGTGACTTATTTGTCAGTAGTTCCTACTGAGTTCTATAGTAAGGTGACCAACCGTCCTCCTTTAGAGAGGACAGTCCTCCTTTTGTAAGTTCTGTCCTCCCCCAAAAAGTGTCCTCCTACATGTCCTCCTTTTCGATATTTGAAGACTAATCTGCAGGGCCTTTTTTTTCCCTCATAGAACGCTCAGAACGGCATTCCGGCACCTTTTTTTTTGATGATTTTTTTTCAACTTTTGCATGAGCTGTACTACTCCTACTATTGGCTTTCGAAAGCCAATAGGAATTGCTGCTGAGCGCAATTTTATTTACAATATTTTTTCTTCAATTTATTTGTGTCCTCCTTTTTATTGTAAAAAAGTTGGTCACCTTATTCTATAGGATTTGTCATCCAGTCAAGACACAATTCAACGTGCCTTTCATGCTGCCAGAGGCAGTATATAATTCAGTATATAATTAAATGAAATCTAATAGAATGTCCCTGAGCATTTTAATCATGTTTTCCTCTCTGCTGGGAAAATAGTTTTTCACAACATTAAGCATTTATAAACAACTTTTAGAAGATGACGTTATCAGCAAAATAATCACTGCAATCTTTTTCCAATAAAAATTAAAAATCAAACAGGAATAACTTCACCCACAAATATATCCTAGGACACTGTCATATACCGGTACTTTCACCCACCTAAACTGAAACAACGGCCTTTATGCAATCTTGCAGAGAAAAACAGAAGTGCCATGCCTGAGGCCATTTGTAGCTGGCTTAGTTGTATCCATCTCTTCCTCTGAGAGATTTCTCCTCAGAAGATTGAGCCTCTAGGAACAGGGTGTACAGAATGATTTTGCAATAGGAATGTAATAAATCAGGATTTATAATTATAATAACTTTATTGTCATTGTGTATGTATACATAGTATACACACACAACAAAATTTACATGACACTCAAAGACCAGGTCCCACACACATAATCCCCAAACACACTCCCACCCACCACAATTCCCCACCCCAAAATCACCCAGCATCCACCCAACAGACCAAGTAGTACTATCCAACAGTTCACTGATGATGGCCCTTTAGTTCATTATTAATTGCAATTATAGCTCTGGGATAAAAACTATTCAGAAAATGGGTGGTCCGAGTTTTAAATGTTCTATATCTTCTACCAGAAGGCAACAGTCCAAAAAGATTGTAAGCAGGATGGGAAGAATCTCTAAGAATGTTACGCAACTTCCTCAAACAACGAGATTCGAAGATGTTGTCCAGGGCTGGTAACTGGAATCCAATAATATTCTGGGCAATTTTAATAATTCTCTGTAGAGCTTTTTTGTCCGCTACAGGGCTGCTCCCATACCATGCAAGAATGCCGTATGTCAGGACACTCTCAATGGTGCTATGATAGTAGGACAGAAATAGATGTTGAGATAGATTTATCTTCCTGAGCATTCTCAAGAAGTACAGCCTCTTCTGTACCTTCTTCACAAGCATGTTAACGTTCATAGACCATGAGAGGTCCTCCGAGATATAAGTGCCCAAAAATTTAAAACTACCCACCCTCTCCACCTCCACACCATTTATGTACAATGGTAGATATGCATCTCTCTTCCTCTTAAAGTCGATTATAAGTTCTTTAGTTATATTATTGGAGCAAAAGGATTCTGAATAAGTAAACATTTGAAGTGACCAAATTCTACTAGAATAAAAACATTCATAATGATCAAACATAGGCAGTGGTTATTTCATTTTAGACTAACTTAGTCTCATCTAGTCCTGGAGTTCAGTAACTGCATTACAATGTCTGGAGTGCATGTGAGGCTCTGGCAGTACAGTAATAGTGCTCTGAACGCATGTTGGGTTAGGACTTTCATAATTCCCGGCATAATTCCCAGCACTGTGCAGGCGAGCATTATCATGAACCAACACCACACCGGAAGGGGTGCCATAGAAAATCCCACCAAATGTGAAGATGCCAAAGGAGTACTGCTAGTGAAGTTCATGGAGCGCGGTTTGACCATCAATTCAGAAGTCTATTGTGAAACGTTATGAAAACTCAGACGAGCCATCCCTAACAAGTGTCAGAGCATGCTGACTTCCGGTGTGGTAATGGTTCACAATAATGCTTGCCCGCATAGCACACCACTAGATGCACCGAAGAACTTTAGAAGCAGTTCCGTTGGGATGTTTTTGATCACACACCCCCCATAGCCCAGATTTGGCGCCAAGCGACTACTAAGGAATTTCAGACCTTGTAAGACGTTGTGACAAGTGCCTCAATTTAAATGGCAATTATGTCTAAAAGCAATGTAATGTTGTAGTTTTCTAATGTCTGTCATTGATAACCAAATGAGGTTTATTTCTGAATTGCCCCTGTAAGTTCAGTTATTTTATGTATCTATTACATCTGCTGCATTGCAATCTGACTGAATTGAGGGACAGGATGAAAATAGAAAAAAGGATAGAGGTGGGAAAGCCAAGTGAAGATATGGATATCTTGTCTTCTGGTTCTGTGCTAAATACGAAGATAATGGAAGGAATTATTAATTGCAACATAGAAGTGCTATTTACAATTAAACTGAAAAGGTAGCACACAAATAACATCCCTCAAGGTTTGTTTACAAAGTCTTATAAGTTGTCAGGAAATGGGCGGGACCAGTTTCAATTCCCTTATGCCTCATTCAAAAGGAAAGGAGTTGTACTTAGTCTTTTATAACTTTAGCTTTAAGCTATTTGTCTATTTGTATTCATCCATTTCCTAATTTTTTTCCCTCACCTATAAGGATTCTTTGTAAAAGGCATATCTCAGGTTATTCATACCTCAAGTAAAGAAGGGTTTGATCAAGAGTGTGTTTCAGGAATAACTATCACACTTGCTTCAGCCTGAGCCAACATGGGAAACTGCATATTGCCTGCATGGCAAACCTTCTGTTTGGTGACTCTGCTTGACCCTTTGCCATTTCTCTCCTTCCCTCAGATCCAGAACACATCTGGAAGGGGCAAAAGAAGAAAACATTCTCCTTAATAGAGAATAACAATTTTTATTTTTATTTTTTTTTAAAGAAAAACTTGTTTTTTCTTTCCCTGAATATTTGCTTCCTACTAGGTTGGAGGAAAAAAAATTACAATATGAAGATATCAAAGGTTAAGATCCCTTTCAAACCATGGTCATTTAGCAATGTTAACAGCTCAATTAGGCTCATTTAAAAAAAACTATAGCTATGATTGTGGTCATAACTGCCTACAACCCAAGCCCATGACGATTCAGTGCTTACAAGTAGTCCTTGATTTAAGACCAGGCATTTGGTGACCATTCAAAGCTACAACAGATTTCCCTAAGGGTATTTGCAACCTGGATTCAAAGTTCCAATGGCTGCTTCCTCCTGCTGGTAATCACATGACCACACTGTGGGCATTCAGCAACCTGCCCACATTTGCAGCCATTTGCAATGTCCCACATTCACATGACTGCATTTTATGAAGTTTTTGCTGCAAACCAGCATTTACTTCTGGGTTTCTACAAAAATGGCCCAACTGTGGCATTCACTTAACAGCCATGGGGGTGGTTGCTTTATCACTGTAGTGTTCACTTAATGACCATTGCAGAAAAAGTTCATAAAATCAGGTTGGTCATGTGGGGGACCCACTTTATGACCATCAAAACTTATGATCGGGAAGGGCAGCAGCTTCCATTATGGTCCTAAATTGAAGAACTGCTATACAGTTCAAAAACATTTCCAGCCCAATAATCGTATAGTGCAGGGGTAGGCAACCTCGGCTCTTTTATGACTCATGGAGTCATAAAAGAGCCGAGGTTTCCTACCCCTGGTATAGTGCATTTCACACAACATGCAAATCTACAGGTGCCTAAGTATGATTTATTAAATTAACTCAATTGGCTGAATTTGTGCAAATCACCAGGCTTTATAACTAACTATACTCCTTAAATTTCATAACATAATATAAAATAACCAATCGCATTCTGATAGTGAATGCTGTGCATATCCAGTTGTTTGAGATAGTCTTTAAAAAGAAAAAGATTAAAAGATGAAGAGGAATGGGAACAAAGAGGGTAATTGTAGGAAGCCTCTATGAGATGGGCATAAATCTAATAAATAAAAAGGTAAGTAAGTCAGTAAGTAAATAAATAAATAAACAAATAAATATGTTAATTTTTTCTCTGCCAGGCAATGTTTCTAAAAAAACCCACCAGCTTGGATCTTTATATCATTACCGTAGAAACAAAACTAAAGACATAAATTCAAAAGTCATATAAAATCAGATTCCTCAGAAAATTAGACACCATCTGCTCAGACTCAACTGATCATGAAGGTGAATGGACAAACCCGTCATCATGCTCTGTCTGTATTAATCATTTGTAGTTCTTCCAAGACACTCCTCAAATCTCTTTAATCTATGCTGCTTGGAATCACTGTGTGTGAGTTGGGTGGTTATATAAATTAAATAAATAAATAAATAAATAAATAAATAAATAAAAGCTTTTTACTGTTCTCATCTTATCAGGACAGAATATTCTTTTTATTTGCCATTACCTTCCTTCTTGGAATTTACCTTTTATTTACTTCCCTAGAAAACTGTTTTATCTATTTTGAGTCCAGAATACAAAACTCTACTATTTTCACATTCTTATTATCAACTCTAAGTTTACTAAGTATGTAAGTAGTTCTTATCTTTATCTTATTCAAATTTAATATTAAAACTGGTTTTGTCACTTTCCATTTTTGTTTCCATAATGAACTCCTTAGTTTTTGTTAATAAAGTGGCATCTCCACATTTCAAGAGAGCCAGTTTGGTCTAATGGCTAAGGCATCAGAGCTAGAAAATTGGAGACTGAGTTCTAGTCACGCCTTAGGAATTAAAGCTGGCTGGACGACTTTGGCCAGTCACTCTCTCTCAGCCCCTCACTTCACTGTCCTGTTATGAGGAAAATAGGAGAAAGGAAGGCTAGGTTTGTTGCCGTGACTTATTTATTAAAATAGTACAGGTAGTCCTCAAGAAATCAAGGAAATAAAAAAGGAAAGGAAAGGAAATAGAGAGAGGATTCCTTCTTAGGAGCTTTCAATATTGTTTGGAAAAATATAGGCATATATATGGTAAAATCTTTGGGAATTATTATTTATAAAATGTATATGCCATCCATCTCACTCTGGGTGGCTTACAATAAAAATTTTAAAAAGCAACTCTGAGCAGCTTACAATGAAAAATTGTAAAAAGCAATTCTAGGTGGCTTACAATAAAATCATAAATCTCAAAATATTAACAATAGTTGATTCAAAATTAAAAATCCAAGGAAAGGGCGGTATGATGGTCGCATTTAATAGGTTGTTGTATATTTTGCTGAACTATTTCTCTCTCATATGTCCTTTGTTTCTCTTTTCCCTCAGTTTTTCAGTTTCTAGCTCTCTTCACTATATAGTTTCCCTTTCAGATATTCCAAGTATTCTGTTTGGTTGCGTCTATTTTTTCACCTCTCTCTCTAAAATGTTCATGCAATACAGGTAGTTCTCGACTTAATAACAGTTTATTTAGTGACATTTCAAGTTTCAATCGCACTGGAAAAAGTGAGTTTATGATCACTTACGACTGTTGCAGCATTCCCCTGGTCACATGATCAAAATTCAGATGCTTCATAACTGACTCATATTTACGATGGTTGCAGTGTCTTGGGGTCATGTGATCATCTTTTGTGACCTTCTGACAAGCAAAGTCAATGGGGAAGCCAGATTCACTTAACAACCATGTTCCTAACTTAATGATTGCAGTGATTCGCTTAACAAAGGTGGCAAAAAAAGGTTCTAAAATGGGGTAAAACTCACTTCTCTCTTAGCAACAGAAATTTTGGACTCAATTGTGGTTGTAAGTTGAGAACTACCTATATAGTTTGTTTTGGAGAAGAAGCTGAACCTCTTCTACAAACCTATCTTCATGAAGGAATCCTCTATTTCCTTTCCTTTCCTTTTTTATTTCCTTGATTTCTCTATTACTTCCTTCCTGAGGGAAACTTTTCACACATTTTTTTTTACAATAGTCACCTTGTTCACTAGCCAATTATGATAGCCATCTGTTAGCTTTTGTGTTAAGAACCTATTCAGTGTCCTTTTTTAAAAAACTAGATGTACCCAGTTATGTACTTGCTATTAAATTTTACCTCACAAATTCTTATTATTTTTGTCTCTCTACTGAACTATCCTTCCTGATGACCATTATCAGATCCCAGCACTTTATGCGGGAACTCTCCCAGTAGTGGTGTACTTTTCTTATCCCTTTTTCTTTAAAAAGGGTTTTTTTTTTTGAAATCCTATTAACAAACGAAATTTCTATGGGATGCTGCCACTATTGCTGCCACTATCATTTCCTGATTGTGAAATTCTTTCTTCTCCTTTATTTTAGAATAGAATAGAATAGAATAGAATAGAATAGAACAGAATAGAACAGAATAGAACAGAACAGAATAACAGAATAGAATAGAATAGAATAGAATAGAATAGAATAGAATAGAATAGAATAGAATAGAATAGAATAGAATAGAATAGAATAGAATAGAATAGAATAGAATAGAATAGAGCTGGAAGGGACCTTAGAGGACAAGAAACAATGAGTGGAAACTAACCAAAGAGAGAAGCAATCTGGAATTAAGGAGAAACTTCCTAACAGTGAGGAAAATTAATCAGTGGAACAGCTTGCCTCCAGAAGTTGTGGGTGCTCTATCATTGGAAGTTTTTAAGAAGAGACTGGACAGTCACTTGTCTGAAGTGGTATAGGTCTCCTGCTTGAGCAGGGGGTTGGACTAGAAGACCTCCAAGGTCCTTTCCAGCTCTATTCTGATTGATTGATTGGTTGATTCTTGTCTGGTTTACATGGGAAGGCTAACAGGAATGTAAAATGAGAGGAAATGTCCTGCATTGCTATGCTTTGATTGGCAGTTCTACCAGCCAATGATATATTTGGCAGTAGCCTGTAACTATTCAAAATAACGTCACAGGTTGGTCTTTTACATTAGTGTTTTTATTATTCTAAATCACATTACCCCCTCAGGTACTGCTGTGCTGCCTCATCATGGCCAGATGTTTCTAGTAGGGATTTGAAAACTGCTGGGATTGAATTAGAGCAAGGGTGTCAAACTGCCGGCCCACAGGCCGGACACATCACGCGGAAGCCGTGCCTACTCCATTGCCAGCAATGGCAAAACTGTCCCGATACATTGCACGACGTCACGTGATGTCGTGAGTTTGACATGTCTGATTTAGACAGTCAATTTAATGTAGTGGTTAAGGTGCTGGCCTAGAAACCAGGAGACTGTCAGTTCACATGAAAGCCGGCTGGGTGACTTTGGGCCAATCACTCTCTCTCAGCCCAGCTCACCTCGCAGGGTTATGAGGAAACAGGGTTGTGGGGAAAACAGGAGAAAGAAGGAGTGTTAGATATGCTTGCCACCTTGAGTTACTTATAAAATAATAAAGGTGAGATAAAATGTAATAAATAAAAAAATATATGCCAAGAGTATATATTTCCAATAGGGTTATCCCAGGTGTGATGATCAACCCAGCTTTCTAGTTAAAGCAAACAGGCATCTATATAAGGCAGCAGTGATACGGAAAGACGCTGGAGGCAGGTGTTCATTTTAGTGACAATGGCAAAGGCACCATTTTATACTGAATGAAAGAAGATAATGATAAGTCACTCCTATATTTCTCCAAGAAAACATCTAGATAAACAATATAAAATGTTTCAAGTTATGGTGCCAGAAGATGCCCCCTCAGGTCAGATGGCAATCAACACATTACTAATAAAGGCCAAGGATCTTTTGGAGAACTAATGATGTTTAGGACCCAGATAGAGCCTTTGATATATGAAATCAAATGCCTTTATTATAGTCACTGACCAGCTTTTTACAGTAAAAAAAGAAAGTTTAATACATCAATTGGGATAAAACAATATGACAATAAAATGATATATTTAATTAAAAGTTGGCACAATTGTATTACTTAGTAAAGATATTTGGCCACCTGGTAAATAGTGTGGGCATCCTTTAAAGCAGTGGTTCTCAACCTTCCTAATGCCATGACCCTTTAATACAGTTCCTCATGTTGTGGTGACCCCCAACCCCCCATCCAGCTGGCCGGGGGGTATCAAAAACTTGACCAAAAAAAGAGGAAAAAATGGGGAAGTATAGATAGTCCTCGACTTACAACAATTCGCTTAGTGACTGTTTGAAGTTACAACAGCACTGAAAAAGTGAATTATGATCATTTTTCACACTTATGATTGTTGCAGCATCCCCAGGGTCATGTGATTTACATTTGGATGCTTGACAACTGATTCATACTTACGACATTCACAGTGTCCCAGGGTCACGTGATCAATGGCCAGGGGGCGTAGCCAGCTGATCACTCAGATTGCAGAGTGCCTGTGGGGGGGAATCTGTGAGTCTCTGGGATGGGACTGGGGTGGGTGCCTGCCTTCCTTTCCTCCCTTCTCTCCCCTTGTCCCTTCCTTCCTTCTTTTCTTCCTTTCCTTCACCTCCCTCTTAGTCTCTTCCTCCTTCCCTCCCTCTCTCCCATTGTCCCTTCCATCTTTCCTTCCTTTCCTTCACCTCCTTCTTAGTCTCTTCCTCCTTCCCTCTCTCCCATTGTCCCTTCCTTCCTTCTTTCCTTCCTTTCCTTCACCTCCCTTAGTCTCTTACTCCTTCCCTTCCTCTTTCCCATTGTCCCTTCCTTCTTTCCTTCCTTTCCTTCCCCTCCCTCTTAGTCCCTTCCTTCTTTCCTTCCTTCCTTCCTTCCTTCCTTCCTTCCTTCCTTCCTTCCCTCTTTGTCCCTTCCTTCCCTCCCTTCCATTGTTCCTTCCTTCCCTCTCTCATTGTCCCTTACTTCCCTCCCTCTTCGTCCCTTCCTTCCTCCTCCCCTCCATGCCCAGGAAGGGACAAGGGGAAAGGGACAGGCTGCCAGAGGCAGAGGAGAGCTCCGCCCAGCTCACTTGCTCAGCTTTGCCAGAAAACATGCCTCTTGCTAAGTTAGCAGAAGCCCCAGGATCAGTGCTGGGCTACAGATGATTCGCACTTCTGCTAAATTAGCAAGCGGCATGTTTTCTAGCAAAGCTCGAACAAGTTTGCTGGGCAGGAGCCAAGGAGAGCTGCTACAGCTGACCTGCTTATTGGCTGTTCTGCAAAAGTGCGGATCAGCTATAGAGGTTTGCCCCAATCCTGGACAAGAAGGAAGGAAGGAAGGACAGAAGGGACAAGGGGAAAGAGGGAGGGAAGGAGGGACAAAGAGGGAGACAAAAGAAAGGAAGGAAGGAAGGGCAAGGGGAAAGAGGGAGGGAAGGAAGGACAAAGAGGGAGGTGAAGGAAAGGAAGGAAGGAAGGGACAATGGGAGAAGGAGGGAAGGAGGAAGAGACCAAGAGGGAGGGAAGGAAAGGAAGTTCCAGCCAGCAGAGGCTTGGCAGCCTGGCTGCTGAGGAACAGAAGAACGCAAAGCCAAGGAGAAGAAGGTGGCGGTTTCCTCCCAAAGGGGGCTCCTTTTCTCCACCCCTTCCCTGGGTTTGTTGGGAATTTCTCGTCACCAACGCTGACAGGTGCTCCTTCGAACCTGCTGCGAGCTTTCTCGCCCCCTTTGCTTCTCCCCCCCCATTTTCACGAGGATTGTGGCGCCTTTGGGAAACCAATCGGGCTTTGAAGCTTAGGAGAGGAGGACGAGTCCCTTCCTCCTTCCCTCCCTCTCTCCCTGTCAAGCCCCAGCGGGCTCGACATGAACAGGCGGAGGAGGAGTCGAGGATGGGCAGGGTGGCAAAGGGGACCGGCGGCCATCGCCAGACCTCCCAGCTGACAAGCACAAGTTCGGGGGTCGCCAGCTGACGGGCGCAAGAGTTGGGTGCTGCGGCGGCCTCCCCTTTGCTGACCTGTGTGCATGAGAAGAAGTCAATCTGGTTGCTGCACAATGGTCTCTGGGGAGGGCGGGGCCTTGCTCTGCGCCTGCGCTCTTCATGCGCCCCCTGCAGGGCACATTTGGTAGAGTTCGTGCAGACTGCCGCCAAGCAGCATATTTTCCACAAACAAGTGAGGTGGAGCGGAGGGGGGGGAGGGAGAGAAGGCGGTTGACAAGCCCTAAGACCATCGAAAATATGTCTTTTCCGATGGTCTTAGGCGACTCCTGTGAAAGGCTTGTGCGACCCCCAAAAGGGTCGCAACCCACAGGTTGAGAACCGCTGCTTTAAAGAGTAATAAACATAAAATTTATCATCTCATATTTGGAGATGATTGGGGAGATCAGAGCACGTCTTGGGACATCATGAAAAGGACACCATCTGAGGACATGACTAAGAGTTTCTACCTTTCTGAATCCACAAGGACAAAGTCTCTGCAAATAAGGATTCTGCAAGAAGAAATCTTCCTGCTAGTAAAGTTAAGTAGGAGGACATCAAATCAGGCTCTGCTTAAGGTTAGATTGTATGGATATCCTGCAGAAAAGGGCTTGTGGCTATCTAACATTTGGTGATACAATTCAGGCGCACTGGAAATACCATTTTGACAATCAGTGTCCATGATTCTCTCTTTTAGTATTGATTTGACCGTCTCCCAAATTAATTGACCTGAATATTCAAGAGAGAGGCCAAAATGCAAAGTTTTTCCATATAGATATGGTGCCAATGAGATTGCTATCTAACAGCAGCAGAGGCAACAGGTCTGTAGGATGCAAACTTGATTCTCAATCCTGAAATTAGAATCCCAGTCCATGCCTGAATCTTAATAGTTAACACCTTAGCTTCAAGCCTCAAGACTGCATAGGGGGTGCATTTTGAGGTACCAACAAAGCCCAAAGGAGATTTGATTGAAATGCTTCATAAACCTTTGTTTGTATATCGGCCAAATTGTATCCCATATACCGGTAATAGTTGGGCAGCTGTTTTAGCTGTAAACAGTTTGATTGCTGCTGGAATGTAATTTGCCCCCTGTTGCCTATACAGTTTAGTTATTGCTTGTGTGTTCTTTTTGGCAGTAGAAGTGGCATAATTTATCCAGGCTATTAATTTCCTAGGAGCCTGGAATACTACGCCTAACTATTTAAAACATTTGACTTGGTATAAGTCATGGGAATCAACTGTCCATTTGGCCTTTTTTCTTTTGTTAGAAAAAAGTAAAGCTTTAGATTTATCATAATTGATTATTAATTGTTAATTATTAATCATAGGATGCCAGGGTGCCAGCCCAAAACTCATTCAGAGAAATGAGGGTACACAAGTATATCAATTTAACACAAACCCTTTATAAGCTTCCAGATTCCGTAAGTGATAATCCATCACAATTGGACTCTAAAGATCACACTTGTCAAATTACAGCCCCACTCCCACTGGCTTCTTCCTGTATGGATCCTGATTCTATTCATCCAAAGGCTGCTTCATCAACAACTTGTTATTCCTCCTTTCAACTGAATTCTTTCCATAGGAGCTCTGAATATGGCCTACTCTCTGATTCTGATCCCCAATCTCTTTATTTGCTCTTCCTATGAAACTTCTCCTATGGAATTATCCCAAACTCAGGACTAGCTACCTTAATTGGCAGCAGATCTGTTCTCTGCTTTTTAATTTACATATCAACTCACTGATTAAAACTCATCACAGTTGATATCCATGCACTTCAATGACCTTTTTCAAGGATAACATCAGAGATCACTTTGAAGTCCTAAAATTCACTGATAAGGAACAAGAGGATGTATGGAATGAAATTGAAGCAATTATTAAGATTGAGTGTGAAAAGAGTGATCAAGTGCCAGTGATCAAGAACCAGAAGAAAGCAAACTAGAGGTCAAAATAAATTATGAAAATTGCTATGAAAAGAGAAGCCAAAGCAAAAAAGACAAAGATCTCAAGAATTAACAAATAATTTTAAAGAGCTGTCCGAAGAAACAAGAAACAGAATTGCAATGATATTGCTACAAGTACAGAAGATTGAAAAAGGAAATATTCTTCCAAAAGATTGCTAAACTCAAATGTAACTTTGCATTGGTATATCTGGTATAAGATAGTAACCGATTCAAAGAAAACAAAAACAAAATGGAAGAAGTATCCTGAAAATTTTTACAGAATGTCAAATTCCAAAACATCTTAGAAAATATTTATGTTCATAAGAACTTTTAGAAATGCCTTGGAAAATGTACTAAACTCACAAGAGCCTCTAGTATTAGAATATGAAGTTAAATCAGCATTCTGATTATTAATAAGTTAGAAGGTTAGAGCAGGGCTTTTCAAGCAGTGGTACGGGTACCACCTGTGGTACATTGGCACCCGGCAGGTGGTATACGACCATCCTAGAAAAATGGTAGTGGGGCAGGGGAATGAGCTGACCCAGTGGTAGCACCGCACAAGCCTGAGCGAGAGATGGGTGGAGCTGCAGGGCTGTCAGGGCTCAGTGGAAGAACCAGGATCAGTGCCAGGCTCCAGCTGGAGCTCGGCACTGATCCTGGTGCTTCTGCTGAGCCCAGAAGAAGCGCCGATCAGCTGGAATGTTGCAGCATCTCCAGGGTCTTGTGATTTACATTCAGATGCTTGGCAACTGATTCATATTTATGATGGTCACAGTGTCCCAGGGTCATGTGAAGTGACCAAAACCTGTTGCAACCACCCAGCAGACGGGGGGGGGGGAAATAAAAACCAAACACCCCCCACCCCACCCCCGCTTCCAATCCTCAACAGAAATGCTCACAACAATGAAAACCTCAGACAGGAGGAAGAGTGCCGCCGGGCGGGCAGGCAGGTGTCTTGCTCGGCTGTGGCTTTTTTCAGTGCCATTGTAACTTCGAACAGTCACTAAGTGAACTGTTGTAAGTCGAGGACTACCTGTACTTTATCACTTTTTTGGGGGGGGGTCATCAAGTTTTTGACACCTTGCTAGGCGACTGGTGGTACTCAGATGTTGCCATATCCTAAAAGTGGTACAATGGGTGAAAAGGTTGAAAAGCCCTGGGTTAGAGGAACTGATGTAATATTTACAGAAAAATAGCGAGCAACAGAACAAAAATAAGTAAATGTTCTGGCCAAGCTATACCAGCAAATCTGGAGACAAACATAGTGGCCAAAAGATTGGAAGATGATTGCCTACATTCAAATACCAAAGAAAGGACATTTGGTAGACAATATAAACTGTCATACAATACTCTTAATTTTACATACCACATTATCCCAGGAAGATTAAAACCCTACATAGAGCAATGCCAAATGTTCAAGGTGACTTAGAAAGAGGTGGGGAACAGTTTACATTATTGCTGATGCTTGCTGGATAATTGAGAAAACCAAAGAATATCAAAAAGAAGTCAGCATGTGCTTCATTGATTATAGAAGGACCTTTGATTGTACCAATCATATTCAAAAATGCACTTAGAAAAATAAGAATCCTAGAACATCTCATTGGCCTCATGCAAAACCTATACACAGGTCAGGAAATCATAGTCCAGACAAAACAGCAAAACAGACTGGCTCCAAATTGGCAAGGAATGAGACAAGGCTTCCTAGTCTCCCTTATTATATATAAATAAAGCATTATATATATAAACAACAAAACAAGGAGTTGGATGGGAAGAAGATGAGTGTGGTTTTAAAACTTCAGGAAGAAACTTTAATAACCTATGCTATGCTGATGACACTACTCTGATAGTAACAACAGGCACAGAAACCAACTTTAGAGCTGACAATGAAAATACTGGTGAGTAACTTTTTGCCTTTAAGATTCACTATCAATAGTAAAAGAACTAATAGTCAATGATAGACCGCAGACTAACATTTGGAATAGTAGAAGTGAAAGCCTTGGGAAAGGTACTGTATTCCATTTCCACAGTTGTCTATACAAAGATCAGAATTATGTAAGCAATAGTTTTCCTATAACACTCTATGAAAACAAAAATTGGACTTTGAAGAAGCAAAATAGAAACACTATAGAATTTTTAAAATTTTGCCCTTGAAGATTTCTGAAAAACTCTGGATAGCTGATTAAAATTTAAAGATGGATCAAAACAAATCAATTCTCACTCAAGGCACAAATAACCAAGTTCAGACTGCAGTATAATATTTTGGAAACATGATGTGAAGACCTTTCTTAAAATACCTACATTATTAGGAAGGGCGAAAGAAAAAGAGGAAGACCAGCAAAGTGGAAGGACTTGATTATAACAGTAATGGTTGCAATAAATACTGTACTAGTATAATTGTTTAATGGACAGAAAGTAATCCTTACACTGCACTCTGATGAAATATGGTCTCTAAAAGGCAAATGAAATTCGTTTTTAGACTTCCCAATATTGTAAAGCAACAGTCACATATAACAATCAGTATTCAGAATCTCCCTTTTAATATGCTTTTTCTATTGTTCTGTAAAATATGTTTTCCTTTGTTTGCAACTTATGGACAATAGGTTGCATGGAAAACTGTGCCTATGAAAATTCAAAGGATTGAATCGTTTGCATTTTTAGTGCAGATTTGAGATCATTTCGAGAATTATCTACTGGCTGTGCATGTTATCACATGCTCATTTATGGTTAACTTATTATCTATGGTTTACTCGATCACTTATCTATTGAGCCATAAACTAACCACATTGGCTGGGTTTGCTAGACTAAGGTGTGGTTGGCTAGTTTAGTTCTGTGCGCAGTGGCATCTCAAGAGCGAAAAGTAGAATCGTAGCTCATATTTGAAAAGCCACTGTTCATTTGAACAAGAACCTGTCCCACCATTTATTTCTGAGGATAAATTTGTGTTTGCTAAATTATGCTGTTCCCCATCAACGAATGGGAATACCGCGTATTTTAGAGAGGGAGAGGAGGAAGATAGTTGAGAGACAAGAAAGAAAGGGAACAAAACAAGCCGAGCATGCGCTAAAGAATTAGAAGTATTCTGGCTTAGAACATGACGGGGCGGGGCCAAAAGGCGGGCATAGGCGGCTCAGATTCCGGGGAGGCGTGGTTATCTCGTTTCTTTACTTAGCGCTGGAAGAACCTATTGCCGCAGCAGAAGCAACAGGTGCGCGCAGTTAAGAGGTTTGGGGAGCAGCCGCCGCCGTTGAGCAGTCGAGGTAGATGGGAATAAATTATGTTTTGCTTATCTTGCTGGTATTTGTGACGCACATTTTATTTCGCTGGGATGCTGTAATCTCGCTTTTGAAAAATGTAATTCGTATCGCTCTCGGATCGAATTGCCTATAGCCTGGTGCGCTTAATACAGTATATCCTTTCTAAGGAATGGGTAGCTGTTCTCCCATGGTTGTTTCCTGTTTCTGAAATAGTTATCTCAGTTAATAGTGAAATGCCAACCACTCTCCTTTTTATCCCTTCCGTCCTTTGGATGGGGGGGGGGAGAAGAAAGAGTTGAGTAACTATTAAAGGAAGCCTTGAGTTTGTTTAATTCGGGGGGAGGGTTTTGTATGAGACTGTTAAAAGAATGTAGTTTGTTGAACAGACTTAGTTGTCTGCAGTGAACTGGCTATTGGTGTCCTCTTGCTGCTCAAAAATGCTTTGAATAAACAAATAGGTAGTAATAAGTCTTCAGCAGGTTAAATAGCAAGGGCCCAGGAAGCTCAGTTTATAGGCAGATATCTCTTCCAGGGTGTGTATATGTCTGTTGTGTTTCTGGCCTAGAACCCTGTTTCTAGAACCTGTTTTTTATGTTAGAAAGTTAGATTTTTTTTCTGTTAAAAGTCTTTATAATTTCCTAGACATTTTTATATTGAAAATCTTTAGGTAGAGGCAGTAATAATGGGCTTGCCAGTCTTCCATATTGTCATTCATCGTGTACACCTTGATCTTGCCTTTTGGTTAGCAATGTGAGAATACCAGATATAGTTCTTCATTTTCTCAATATTAAGCTATTTGGTGCTCAATATGCTGGAAATGTCTATATAGTGATTTGAGTTTTTAAGATCTTGAATCTGTTGGGGAAAGTGGTTACTGAATTTTATGAAAGATAACCTATCTGTGTGTCTTTCAGCATTTTTTTCCAGAGCTTATTGGAATCTCACGTAATCCTGGCATTAGGTCAATTTTCCCCAACTTATTGCCTTCCAGAGGTGTTGGCATTGTAGTTTTATATTACCAGGGATGCTGGCTGTAATCCTTGGGAGGAGTTGCCCCAATACAATTGCAAGGATATTGTACGAAGATATTCTACTCGGAAAGATTGCCCTAGAACAGGGGTTCTCAACCTTGGCAACTTTAAGACTTGTGGACTTCAACTCCCAGAATTCCTCAGCCAGCAAAGCTGGCTGAGGAATTCTGGGAGTTGAAGTCCACAAGTCTTAAAGTTGCCAAGGTTGAGAACCCCTGCCCTAGAAATTACTGTAGTATCTATTACGTAGGCTTAATAGGGTGCAAGGTTGTTGGCCTATTGAGTCTAGTGCTGTCCTTAGTGAAGTGATGATCAGTTCTCCCTTTGGCCAATAGTAATCAAGTATTCTCCTTTTTTTATCCCATCAATATAGTACTGTGTAATACTTGCAAGGAAGCAAGTTAGCAAAAATCTTTCTTGAGACCAATATTGTTTATTTTTATTTATTGCATTTGTTAAGCAAGCCCAACTACATAAAATCTGTAACATATAATCTAATGAAAATTGCCATGATGTTTGAAAAATGATAGAAATGGTTGAAGGTGTAAATCCTGCTTATTCCAGGATTGACTACTTCTTAACCAAAGTGAGCTGAGAAAAGGTATATAAAAAGAACTGTGTAGAGGCCAGTGTAAGGCTTGTTAAAGCTCAAGGTGTACCTTTAAAATCTAAAAGTTTATTCTGACCCAGTTATGTCCTTGACTCACCTTTCTCCCTGAACACTGGAACACTGTTTAGGCTACATAGTGCAAAGGAGGGAGTGGCTGCTAATACCTGGAATGGATTTTTTGTTGTTGTTCATAAAGGAAAAACCTGCAGAATAATAATTGTTAATTGATAGTGACTCAAAATACAGAGGGCTACCTCTGACCTGAAATCTTTAATCATAATTAATAGTTATATTAATACACACTGTATTAATACAAACACACACACATAATATAACTACTGGCTGTGGAATAAAGTTACATTATATTTTGGTAAGAGTATTCTAGTTTGCATTCACACATCACATTAAGCCATAATATGCTTTGCTCTGACATACCATGATGGGTAAACCCAACAATTAAGAATTATGTTTGAATCAGGTTACTATGGATTTTTCAACAAACTGTGGGTAATTCCTCTCCACCCACCTCTTGGTCAATTGTCTGAGCTTAATGTTCCAAATTTAAGACTTGTTATCCCAAATTTTAAAATAGTTTATCACATAAGCTGTTTTGAGATGTGTTTGAATATTAGTAGCTGGGGTTGGTAGTTGGGCTATTGGTTTGATCTCCGAGCTTGGCGATTTGGCTGCAAATGGAGGTGAAACATTTGCAGCTAAATCACCAAGCTCAGAGATCAAACCAACAGCCCATAAGCTGTTTCCTTTGTTAGTTAGAAACTATGTTTTCTTAATTATATCTGGATAGCACAATACTAATTTATGGTTTACATTAACCACTGTTTGTAAACATACTACAGTAGTGTGGGTCACATATTGTGCTAATTACAAAGCATAGTCTGTAAAGTACAAAAGGTAGTTTTGTACTATATACTAAGCAAGATCCAAAGAAAACATTTGTGTCTAAGCTTGACATGTATGTTACTTTCTTCATGTATTACCTTAAACCATAGTTCAGAAGTCCCCAACTTTTTGGGCACCAGGGACAGGTTCTGTGAAGAGAAGTCTTTCCAGAGGGTACGTGGTTTTGTTGTGCTGCCTGCATCTCGTGAATGGGGCTTTGCTTGTTTGTGCGGACCGGTTGCTGGCATGCTGCAGCCTGGTATTGGTCCATGGACTGGGGGTTGGGGATCCCTGTCATAGTTGGTTAACATGCTTTTAATAACTATAAATTGTACCACAACATGCCCTAAGCTCTAAACCATGACTAGTTTTATAGGTCATGGTGCCTGAATTCACACAAAATGGTGAGCCACAAACTGTATCTTCACTTAGCAAAATATGTCAACTCAAGCTCCATATCATAATCATTTTAAAATCATTGTGAACGCAACCTGTCCAAAAAACAATGAAGCTTATGGATCAAGCACCAAAATTATCTCTACTGAAGAAATGATTTAAGCCTATTAGTGGCAGAAGCAGGTAATTGTACTATTGCAGATGTCTCTAATTTATGCCATAAATATTGCTGCTGAAAACAAGAAGCCCTTTTATTAAGGGTGCTAAATGACCTCCTTATATCCAAACATGAATCTGCAGATTCATTAGTGCTTTGTTATCAGCTGTTTTGCCAAGTTTTAATAGCAAATGTCCTTTTACTCTTTTGGTTTAGTTCAATTAAATGTTCTATTATCTGGAATAGAATATTTTGGAGAAATTCATGTATTATTGTGCATTGCACAGCCACTAGTAACAGTCTCTGGAAGAAGGGAGGCATAAAGAGTGCTGCATCACTTATATCTCAGTTTCCTATACCTTGGACTTCCTGGGAGAATTGGGAATATATATCTAGTATTTCCAAGGCCTTTGTGGAATGCTAGGAAAAACGACCCTAATAAATCTACAGGGCACCAGATTCAAGAAGCAGCACCCTCACTTTATTAGGTGTACCACTGGAGCGATCTGATGGTATAGTTTTTAAAAGTCTAGGTTTTAAAGAAACATACCAAGTATATACTAGTTGAGAATTGTTTTTGTGTAAGGACAAGTCTGATGTTGGTTTTCACCACCTTGTTTCCTTTTGGAATGATTGCACTGGAGTAATCTTAGATGAATTCATGCAGGCAGTTAGTAAGCCATAGTTACAATATTAGGCCATTGGCTATGACACTCTTAATTGACCATTTTGATATACCAGGTAGATATTTTTGGGTGAATTTTCTTTTTTTCAATCTAGTACTTTAAAGATGTATTTTTCATAGCTATTGAACTGATATTTAAGCTGTCATACTTTTACTGTTTTTACTAAAAAGAGACATTTTACTTTTTTTAAGAAGTGATTTTGATAGAGATTTGTGGTCATCGTTCTATAATTTATGACTGAATACTTCAGTTCATCAAGATCTCTTGAAATGTTAATATATTGTGATAGAATCCTGTTTGAGTTGGATATACTGATGAATGAATGCCTTTAAAATTATTGGAAGGCATACATTTTCAGTTTAACAAACTCACAAAGGCCTGGATTTTGTGTAGAGATTTTCTAACGAAGTCTTTTCATGGTAAGAAAAGGAAAGTGTTGAGGAAAACACCTTTACTACCGGTAGGCACCTTGAGGAGTGAATTTCTGAGGGAAGTATATTATGGGAATATAGCTTTGTAAGCTGCCAGTTAACTTCTTATTGTTAGCTTTGTACAGTATTTTCTATCATTTATATGTATTTCAATAAAACATTCCTGAAAATAGATCCTTAAGAGGTAAAAAAGTGGATGTTGAGAAAAATGTGGCTCAGAAAGAAAAGGTAATCAATTAAAAATTATTCTGAAACCATTTTTATAGTAATGCATGTTCTGTTTTATTGCAAAACTGATTGATTTTGACTTAATGTTTTATGTAAACCTTACTATTATGGTTGTGGTTTATAAAGCATAGAGTATTAGTAGGATTGTATATGGACTCATCAATGATTTATTCAGTATCATATGATTAAATGAATTATGACCTACTACATGGGCTGCTGCAAGCATCGTAAATACATACCAGTTGCTTAAATTTTGGTCACATGGCCATGGGGATGCTGCGACAGTAGTAAGATGAGGACCAGTTGTAAGTCACTTTTTCCAGGGCCATTGTAGCTTTGAATGGTTGCTGAACAAATGTTCGTAAATCAAGGACTATTTGTACTAGCTAGGAAGGATTAAGTGCATATTCTGGCTAAGCAGATTGTAATTGATAAGGCAGGTTGACAGGATTCTATAGATGTGTGTGCAAATGGCACCTTTGCCCTGATTATCTTCTTTATTCGTTTTGGAGTAACCTTGGAATATTCTGTACAAGTTCCTCCCTTATCCAGAAATGAATAACTTTGAATAAGGGTAATGTGACCATTTCTTTACCTCTTTCAGGAGCTAATAGATTTTTCCATTACCATAACATGGTTTCTAAGGCTTTTACTCCTTTCTCTCTGTGCTTTCAGATATCAACCCTGCTATAACATACAATATTGCCAGGTTCTGCCAGCAGGACTTAAAATATGTCAGAAGACGACCTATGCCATAAACCGGCTTTAATGAGCATCTAGTTTGTTTGCTTTATATTGTGATAGATTTAGCTTGTCATGCTCTTTTATTCCTATCCACTGTTCTTACTCCTTATTAGATTTTTTAAGACTTTTGTTTCTATATTTTTAGTTTTGACATGTGGTTTTTAAAATTCCGATGTAATTTATGATGTTTAATTCTTTGCATCCTGCCCACCTTATGCTAATCCTTTGACCATAATAAAAGTTTGTTTTGATTGATCTGAGGGTTTCTAAGGAAGAATAATTGCACTTTAGAATTCTTTGTCTGCATATTTACTGAGAAAAACGTACAAAAGCAACAAGTTGTAGTCTCGCATTTAAAGAGACAGGTCAGTAAGTATTTTTTTAAATTTTTTTTAAAACAACAGTTAGCAGAACCTGAGAGAAATCTTTTGGTGTATTCATTATGTCATAGCCTTCCTAACATGGCTGCATTTTGGGCATGGTACACTTTAGCTTTTATCTGATTGTTGTGTATTCCCCAGAATCACTTTTAGTGAAGTTGGCGGCCATACAAATTTAATGAATAAATAAATAAAAATTATACATTCAAAACTATTAAATGGATATGCCATTTTTATCCTCTTATTGGACTGAGGATTTAGCAATAAGCTAACCCCTGGTTGGATTAAATTTTATAGAAAGTGGTTGCAGAACTTGATCCTGTGATCTGATCCAGCATAGCTGTCTTATGTTTAATGATATCCTATGCAATGGATGTGCCTGTTGTTACATCTGTATACTCTTAGGTGTCTCTGTCCTCATGCTTTCATAACTGTTTTGGAATCATAGGTATATAATGTATGTTACTAAATTTCATATAAATGGTTGGATTCTTGCCAGTCTATAGCACCGACAGGTCTTATGCAGTATCTATTAACAAATTATAGAATATCTAATGGTGGAATAACTAATGATTCTTGTCATGTAGATTAAAATCTTTGTTCTTTTGACAAAAGTACAAGCATGCATGAAAAGGGTGTTTGTACCATGCACTGTTAGGGCTGGACAGACATATTGTACTTGATTATTTAGGCTTAAATAAATAAATAAAATAAATAGCAAAGAACTTTTGCCTGGCATGATTTTACAGAGAAAACTGGACTTGGCTCAGAGGGAGGGGGAGAATTGGTGAACTTAACTTGCCAAATTTCATGCAGAGCTGCTTTCTTCATTATCTTGTTTTCTTAACCATTTTAATAAGAGTGAATTTTATTTATTTATTTATTATTTATTTTGCCATAGAAGCTGGTTAAAAAAGCCTAGATTCAGTGAAGTGGCAAAATTTGGTGACTATTCTAATAGCATTTCATTAAAACATGCCATTCACGTTTGTGTTTAGTTCTGAGGACACTGGCAATCTGCTTCTTAAAACTTTCTGTGCTCGATTTCAAGAAAGAAAACCAAATGTTTGAATCGCTGTCTTGTCATGTTTTACATCAGGATTTATAAAAATTACATTGGTGTCATAAAACCTACCCATTCTGAAGCTTCAGTTTCAGCAGTGAAAGGTACAACCAACCTAGTTAGATAATGTTTGCTTTACGGATGAATGTTCCCATGTAAACATTAACTACACAAAACACTTAATGTCCTGAACCATGCCTGGAAGTGCCTTGATAAAGAGTTTGAGGTGGAGAACCACTTATTTAGTTGGCCTTGGCAAATACTATTCTGTAGGAACAGTTGTGACGTTTGAAGTCTCATCAGCCCTATTTTTATGAAAGGGTGGACAGGTATGCTCCTGCCGAGGAGAGTATGCATTGCCCTTATGGCTGCTCCACCTGTAGTGATTGTGTGTTCTTTGATTGGCTATGAACCCCCTTAAAACATCACATCTTCATTTTGGGTAACAGCAGAATAGCTTACATTCTTCCAATGTTGATGAGTTTCCAAACTAATAGTCTGTGGCTTAATTATCTGGTAACTTGACGTTATGCCAACAGCTGTGGTTGGCATCTTCAGAGGTGAAAGTGAGCTGCCAAGAAGCGTGCTAGAGAGCAAATCAATTTCAACTCTGAAGATGCCAGCCACAGCTGCTGGCAAAACTGGAATATCAGTTTGACGTTGGCCAAGAAACCCTACATCTATAAATTAACTGCTGCTGCTGTGGTTCAAATGAAATCGGTGTGAACTCAATTTGCAGCATCAGCCTTAGATCTTCGGGGTGGGCGGTTTCCCACTGATAGAAACACCCAGCTCTTTGACTTTCTATCCTCCCTCTACCTGATAAACTGTTTTTAATGTTACATTTCCACCCACTGGTCTTCTAAAATTAAAGAAAGGAATAGCCTGGCACTGTCCCTGACAATTACCAGGGTTCTTCCTTTCAAATCACAAGTAAAAAATCAAGGAAAGATGGAAGGAGTTGAAGAGATCTCCCTCCAGATACTGTTTTTTTCTGATCTGATCCTGTTAGTCAGTTGAAGGGAGTGGGCCATCATTTGGTAGTGAAGACAGTCACATGCTGTTCAGAAAATTATTTTTAAGCTTAGTAGAATGAAAATGGCTCGGGGCAACAGCCTTTCAATAACATCTACGAAAACACATATTTTCGTCAAAAATTAGTCACTAATGTACCCTCCTTCATCCTTGCCTTTCAGTAACTTGTTCGATGAAAAAGTACAAGGCACTATTGAAATGTTACAAAATTTCTATATCTTTACTGAAAGTGTTGCCCTTGTGGATACCATATTTTCCCCTTAAAATCAACACGTGTATTATTTTGGGGCGGACTTATGCTAGCTAGGGAAAGGGGGGGTATTCCTGGGTAATATCTCATTAAGTAGTTTTTGTCCTTGCTGGCCACTGTTGAATTTGATATGAAACCCTGGGTAGTATGTGCAGAACATAGTATAAAGAAATATAACCTAAAGCTGAAAGACAATAATTGAAATGTGTTCCACAGAAATCCATATTTAAAAACAATCAGTTCTCATCTTGGCATCTACATTGCTCTTAGCTGTTAAAGCTTTGCATTCACAGTGGTAGTCTGTAGCAAAAGATGCTTAAAATCAGAAGGGTGAATAAATCAGTTAAGGCTGTGCAAGATTCAAATTATTTGGAAGAAATTATCATTCACAGCCATTGTGTGAATGATAACACCTGTCTTCTACTTGTAAAGCAACCTGTTGTTTTTTTCCAGGCTTCCTTGTGACCTTGCAGAAAAGTGCTGCATCATTATGCCATGCAATATACTGAACTGATTCCCTAAAGCAATGGTAGCTTTCTTTCACATTTCTATGGAAGGCTGAAAAACATCAGGCTGCCTTAATTAATAGCTGTGCTTGCATAAGGACTGAAGTATTTTTTTGTGAATCATTCTGAAGCATGCTCAGCCCTATAAATTAACATTGCAAGGAAGAAATTTGTACTTTTAATCTTGAGCTAATGTGTGACTATGGTACTTCACCTTTATAAAGTGTATATTAAATAGCACTCTTAATACGGTAGCAGGTAAGGTGAGAGGGACCAAGGGAGTGCTGGTGAACAAACACTTCCTGGGATCTGCTTAGCTTCATTTTAGAAAAATGTTTCACAAACATTTTGAACTGCAACAATTTATTTACACAAAAGGGTTGCTAGAGGTTTTAGTGTTCAGTGAAATGCATGCAATTTTGTACTGTGTTTCTAGAGCTGTGGATTGGAGTACACCCCATAACTCTGGGGTGTTCCTAAAGCCAAATCCTGGAGAAAAAAATAGAACAGCAAGAGCTTTCCCCCAGATTTCCTTCTCAAATCACTTTTGGATGAATAGGCAAAATTATACACTTGCCCCAGGGTCTCTAGGCCAACTTGCCATGGGACAAGAGTTATACTAATATTAAAGAAATGGTGGAATATAATCATTAAAGAAAGGATGCAAAAGGAGAGACAAAATGAAATGTGAATGACAAAAATTAAAATAAGTTTTAAAATTATTTTAAATCATTAAATTGAATTGTTGAGTTGGCCGGCAGCAAGTTGGCTGTGGCAAATTGTCCCATTCCGGGTGCGCCATATGCTAAATCCAAGGTTGGTAAGTGAAGGTGTCTGGTAAAGGCGAGCTCAATTCATACAATTCTTCAATATTAGAAATACATGATTTAACCATTGCAGGGTCCTATCCTGTCTTTTGAAAACAAAATGTGCAGCTACCTTATTCAGATCTGAAGCAAAAACTGCTTTGGAAGGGTTGTGGGCATGCTTACTCTAGTCTAGAGGTTGTCATTGCCTTAAAGAAGTTACCCCTTTTCTTGGCTTACCTGGTAGTCTCAGGGTTCCTGGAAAATGTGTATCTGAATTGAGCAGGAGTCAAGAGTGTGTGACAATTTGCTGCATGCTGTCTGGGCATCCTTAATTCAAAACCATATTGCTGTGAGACTGCAGAGCTGCCACCCAAACCTAATGTGTTCTTATGGAAGCAGTGTGCACCCAAACCCTCTCAGAAAGACCTTTTCTGCCTCGAATCCGAATTATTGTATCTCACACCTTTCCAAGGTCTCCTGTCTCATTTCAAAGGTGAGAAATACTTTATATCCAGAGAAGAAGTAGTAATCCTATCACATAGAGACTTTACCTGATGTATTTTGCAAACACCCCCATCAGTCAGAACAACAGTGTTGGAAGGGACCTCGGAGTCACATGACATTAATCTTTACTGGGACACGGCAGACACTCCCAAAATTCCACCTTCTCCAGCATGATAGATGTAGCATCCACCGGTGGGTAATCTCAGCCTTCCTGCTCAGTTGAGACTAAGACCAAACTTTAGCTATGCCTCCCTTGGGCGGTCCTTTCCCCAGTTTTGACGAGGTGAAGCTTCATAAGGTCTTGACACAATGGCTCCTCCTGTAAATACACCTGCCTAGACTGCCTGTAAAGGGTGGGTGTGGATGCTACATCTTCATGCTGAGAAAAGGCATTCAGGTAAGACAACGCCCCTTCTCTGCAATTTTAGGATGCAGAGAGAGACTTTATTTCTTCTCTTGTGACTCCTTACGGAGTTCCAGTGTGCCGTTCTTTTACTTTTCTCTTTCATTGGAGAGACTTAATGTTTTGCAAAGCATCCTGCCTCCCAGCTCACATTTCATGCTTGCTTGTAGTGAGCTCCTGAAAGCAATCTGCCATTCGGGAAGACAAAATAAAGGAAAAGTGGATTAGGTTTCCAGTACATCAGAAGTGGCTTACAAATTGAATGGGTTATGTTGTGACACAACTTAACTTTGAAATAGAATTTGAATCTTCCCGAGTCAGAGATCGCCTATCACCTTACACAGTCAGATGTATACACACAGTCGCAGGTATTACCCCATTTTGGAAGATAGCATTTCCTTTGCACTCTTTATGCCCGCCCACAATCTAATGAAGGGGCTGAACAGTTTTAATATACAACTATATGATTATTAAACGTACAAATAGAAATAACTAATAATGATGCAAGATATATTTCAGATTAAGAAACAGCAAAGGAAGTAACACTACCAAAGTTTAAAGGATTGTCAAAATTAAAGCCTGCTCTTTACACTTTAAAAAATGTAATTTTGGTTTTTAGACGGAATTTGATTCGAATCCAAAACAAGCTAGCGCTAGAACCTGCTGGGAAGCCCGAGCAGCCCCTTCGTGGCTGGGACGCTTCTAGGCGTTCTCCGGGAAATGCCTCCGCCCCCAGATCTATCCATTGTACATGAAACAAACAAGTCTTCTTATTAAAGTTAATAATTTTCATGAGACGAGGACCGGAGCCTTTCCTTGAGAGCTCCGGGACGGGACTCGCGCGAAATTCAAAAAAATAACTTCAGAAAAAGCGAGCGAAGAAGAAAGAGGCCGAGATTGAAGAGAAATCTCAGACCTTTCAAAAGAAGTGAGACCTACCGCCGGGAGATCCTGGGAAGCCGCAGACGGAGCAGCGGAAGCCAGCGGCAGCCGAGTGGCCGGCAGGCCCGAAAACGCCACGCCAAGCCGTAAGTTAAGGAGAGCCAGAGAGCAGGCGAGAGACGAGCGGCAGAGCAGAAGGAGGATACCGGATCGCCGCCGAGGGGGCCTGCCGGCCTGCGGATGACCTCCGGAAGAGCTGGAGAGCGGAAGGAACGGCGGGAGAACAGCGGAGGAGGACTGGAGCAGCGAACAGGGGCGGAGACGGCCAGAGCCAGAAAGTAAGAAGCCGACAAGAGCAGAGAAGCGAGAGGCGGAAGCAAACGAAGCCGACAGGACGCCGACAAGAGAGGAGGAGAGCAGAGGGAGCAACAGAGAAGAAGAATACCTGCGGGAGGTGAGCTCTTAAAGGCAAAGAGGGTGGCTGAAAGACCAGAGGGGGAAGAGGAGGTGGAAAGCCTGGGAGAACTGGGAGAGGAAAGTGAGGAGAGAAGCCCACCAGCTGAGCCCCCTAAGCCAAGGGAACCAAGGGATCCAGAAGACAAAGAAACACCAAGGAAGGAAGAGGAGGTGGAAGGCCTGGGAGAACTGGGAGAGAGAAGGGAGGAAAGAAGCCCACCAGCTGAGCCCCCTGAACCAAGGGAACCAAGGGACCCAGAAGCAGGGCATACAACAGGCAGAAGCCAGGATGGTCTCCAAGCAGACCAAACAGATGCCCACAAAGGGACCTGCACCCTCCCCATCCCAGCCTCCTGAAACATCCCAGCCTCCTGAAACATCCCAGCCTCCTGAAACACCAGGGAGCACCCTACCCACCCCCCCACCCTCCCACCCAACTACAGGCCCCCAGACCCATCTGTCAACTCAGGCCTGCCCAGCAGAGCACATGTTACAAGAAGTAAAAGAGATGTTGGGGACGCTGGTAAAAAGGATGGATGAAATGGAGAAAAAATTAGAGGAAGTGGGGACACGGATGGAGAGAAGGTGCATAGATGCAGAACAGAGGATGGAGAAAAGGTGCGAAGATATAAAACAGATGCTGTTGGACCAGGGCAGAGATCTAGAGAGAAAGCTGGAAGAACAACCCAGAGCGATGGCTGCAGACCTGGACCAATTTAAGGAGGCGATGCAAGCACACTACAAGAAGCTGGGGGATGAAATGGAGAAAAACCTCCAGGAGACCAGGGAGAGTGTGACAAAGAAAAGGAGTGGAAAACTACATGGAGGGACAGATAACAGAGATGAAAAGAATGGCCCAAGACCAATCCACCATGATGCAATATTGGCAACTGGAGTCCGCCATCAGATTTAAGGGATGGAAAGAGACAACAAATGAAACCCAAGAAGACCTGCGTAGAATCTTTGTAGGGGCCCTGGCAGCATTTCTGGGAAGGCAACCCAAAGGTATAGCGTGGCAATTCGACAGAGTCTACAGAGTCAACTCAAGGGCGGCAGCAATCAGGAACCTACCAAGGGATGTGGTCATTCACTTTACAACCAAGGAGTTCCGGAACCTTATCTCCGTAACATCCTACCACAAAAGCTTATACATAGAGGAGCAGGAGGTGAAGATATTGAAAGAGATCCCCCAGACGATGCTGCAAGACAGAAAGAACTACAAGTTCCTGACCGACGAACTGAGACTACGTGCTCTGCGATACCGATGGGAAGCCCCTACGGGGATGTCACTTTTCTATAAAAATAAAAGATACTACCTGAACTCGGTCCAAGAAGCCAGAGAATTCCTTGCAAAGGAATTGACGTCGGATAGACCTCAATACACCACGAGAGAAGACGCAGAAGGGCCACCGGAACGACAGACGGACGCAGGAGCAAGAGAAAGGAAAGGACCAACTCGAGACACGACGACACAGAGAACAGGAAGCAACAACAGAAAGGGAACAGGACAGACTGCAGAGGGCAGGACAACAAGATCCACCACCAAACGCACGGAGCAGCACGACACGACCCCTCTACGCAACTTGAGCACCAACTTGGATACCATGGGAATGAGACCAAAGAAGAACACAAGAGATAGAACAGAAGCGGTCTTGCAAGAGTATCCTGAAACCGACGATGACAACTAAATACTTGACATGGAACGTTAACGGACTAAATTCCCCACAGAAAAGGAGAAAGATATTTCACTACCTGTATCAAGGAAGAAACGATATAATTTGCCTACAAGAAACACACATCAGAGCAGCAGACCAGAAATACTTAATCAACAACAGACTAGGCACACATTTTGTCGCAGCGGTGCCACGAAAGAAGAACGGGCTTGTTATATACGTGAAGAAACATGTAATCGCTAAGCTAATAGAGTCGGACTCCCAGGGTAGATACCTAGCAATCGAAGTGACACAGGACGACAAGAAAATCCTGGTGATGGGCATATATGCACCAAATCAACAACAGGGAAAATTCTACAAAAAGGTACACAAGAAGTTAATACAACTCAACTACAGATCATGTATTATCCTGGGAGACTGGAACGGGGTCATAGAGATTACACTAGACAAGAAGAAAACAAAACCTAACCCACAGAAGCACTCTAAGTTGCCTAAATCCTTCTTCGACATGAAGGAAGACCTTGTACTGACAGACGTCTGGAGGGAATGGCACGGCAAAGAGCAAGAATTCACCTTTTTCTCCGACAGGCATCAATTATTTTCCAGAATTGACTTCATCCTGGCATCTAGTGACTTGCTAGTCCGCCTCAACACTGTGTCAATCCTACCCAAAGTACTAACGGACCATAACCCGGTAGGGATGGAATTAAGACAGGATCGGAAATCGAGGAGATCCTGGAGAATTAATGAAAACCTGTTTAGACACGGGAAAGAGGTGGCGGAATGCAAAAATGCCATGAAGGAATTCTTTAGTATAAATATGGACAATGAAACACCCATTGAAATGATTTGGGACGCTAGCAAGGCATTTATGCGCGGGATCCTCATGAATATGAACGCCAGGCACTGACGCAAACAAGAACGAAAAAGAAAGGAACTAGAGGAGGAGATAAAGAAACAGGAACAATTATTAATAAAAAGACCGGAGGACAAAGCCACAAAAGAAGGAATTAAGATACTAAGAAAACAATTTGACATGCTGATAGTGGATCAAGTAGCATGGAATATACAATATGCAAAACACAAGACATTCTGTAGCGCCAACAAACCGGGTCGGTGGCTGGCTTACACCATAAGAAAGAAACAGAAAGCCCGCATAATTGAAAAGATAGAGTACAAAGGCAAGGAAGAATTCAAACAGGAAACCATTAAGAAAGCTTTCACCGAGTTCTACTCATAGCTATACGCTGAGGAGAAGATACAGGACAAAGAGATAGAAAAGTTTCTACAAAACGAACAATTAATGGTACTCACCGATACACAACGAGATGCCCTGAACGCCCCAATCACGAAGGAGGAAATACACTCAGCGATCAAACAACTGAAAAAAGGAAAATCACCCGGGACGGATGGGATAACGGCTACCTATTACAAGCATCTCCAAGAGGAAATGATAGAACCCCTCAGAAAGCTATTTGTCAACATACAAGAAGGAGGCCAAGTCCCACCCTCCTGGAAAACAGCTTACATTTCTCTAATCCCCAAAGAGGGAAAAGATAATGCACTACTGGCTAACTATAGGCCCATCTCACTATTGAACACAGACTACAAACTCTTCACAAAAGTGCTGGCCAACAGATTAATGACTGTATTACAAAAAATAATTCACCCGGATCAAACGGGGTTTATACAAGGACGTCAGATGAAAACCAACGTGAGACAGCTGCTGAACATAATAGAGTACTTGGAAAGGCACAACCAGGTACCTGCTACCCTCATGTTTGTGGATGCAGAAAAAGCCTTTGACAGACTGAATTGGCCATTCCTGACGAACCTAGCCCGGGGGATGAAAATGGGAAAGCAGTTCCTCAACTCCATAATAGCAATCTACCAGAAACAAACGGGCCAGATCATTGTGAACGGCGAACTAACAGACCCATTCAACATAGAAAGAGGCACGAGACAGGGCTGTCCGCTGTCACCACTGTTATTTGTCTTAACGATGGAGATTCTGCTGAACAAGATAAGAGCAGCAGAGGACATAAAGGGCATACAGATTGGAAAACAGGACTACAGACTGTGTGCCTTTGCAGACGACCTACTGGTGACAGTATCGCAACCAGTACAATCAACAAGGAGTTTGATGGAGATAATGAAAGACTATGGCAAGGTATCAGGTTTTAAAGTCAACATATCAAAAACGAAGATGCTAGTTAAAAATCTAGACAACAAAGCAAAACAGGACTTGGAAAGAATAACGGGTTGTGAAATAGTTAAGAAAGTTAAATACCTGGGAGTGGAGATAGAAACAACGAATGCGAAATTATACAAAAATAACTACGAGGTGCTGTGGAGCAAGATACAAGCAGATCTGGAAAGGTGGAAAACACTACGACTATCCTTGCTGGGCAGGATAGCAGCAGTAAAGATGAACGTCTTGCCAAGATTTCTATTCCTCTTTCAAATGCTACTTATACTCAAAAAGGATGTGGACTTGGACAGTTGGCAGAAGGGCGTCAACAGATTTATTTGGGACGACAAGAGACCAAGGGTGTAACTAAAAATCATCCAGGACACGAGGAAGAGAGGGGGACTAAAAATGCCGAACCTAAAGCTATACTACTATGCAGTGACGTTGGTGGCGTTGAGTGACTGGATCAATATGACGAATGATAGAATACTGAATATTGAAGGGCATGGTCTACTATTCGGCTGGCATGCATACTTAATATACGACAAAAAGGCAGACAGGAACTTCAAGGAGAACCCACTACGAATCCCATTGTTATGGGTCTGGAAGAAATATAAACACCTCCTACACGACAAGATTCCCATCTGGACGATCCCCGGACACGCGATAGGGGATGTAAACACATCCCAAGGGCAAGAAGTGGTGCCCTACAGTAAACTTGTACTGGAAGAAGAAAATGGGTTCTCCTTGAAACCCCAAACAACGCTAGCAGACGAAGGAATAGGAGGTACCTGGCTATCATATTTACAACTGCAATCAAGGTGGCATAAAGACAAGAAGAAGGGCTTATCCCAGACTGCCGAGGATCTAATTAAACAGATTAGAGAACAGGGGATCATGCACATCAAACGAGTGTACAGCATCCTGGTAGAAATGGACTCTGAAACCGAGCTAGTCAAGAACTGTATGATAAAGTGGGAACAAGACTTTGGGCATTCTATCACCATGGACACGTGGGAGAAAATCTGGGTGAGAAATGTGGAATTTACGAAATCGCAACACTTAAGGGAAAACTTCTACAAGATGTTCTATAGGTGGCACCTCGACCCGAAAAAACTATCACTCATCTATCCAGACTCCCAGCCCAAATGCTGGAGGTGTGGCGACAGGGAAGCTACCTACTTTCATGTATGGTGGACATGCAGAAAAATCAAAGCCTTCTGGAGGAAGATATGGTGGACACTCCAAACCATTTTCAAAAAGCGTATTGAATTTCTACCTCAGGTTTTTTTGTTAGGGATAACAAAGGACTACACTTCCTCAGAGACGAGCTTATTTCTGAACTTGATTACAGCAGCCAGATTGTTGGTGGGACAATACTGGAAGAATCCAGAAATACCGCCTATAGAAGAATGGACTGTGAAAGTAACAAATCTGGCGGAAATGGCGAAAATATCGGCATACCTGAAAGATCGCTCAAATGAACAATATTTGGCAGACTGGAAACAGTGGATAGACTATATAGAAGAGAAACACCAAACAAACAAAATGCACCTGGCGTTTAGTTGAGGCTCGACATGAAGAGCGAAGAATGTTTACCAAATCAAATGTTTACAAAGACTAACACCTAATGTTGTATGCCTATGTTGTATGACGAAAGCCTCTTAATATGATCATATGCTTAATGTTGTTTGCTCTAATATTGATAAAGCGGATTGAATTTCTATCTCAGGTTATGAAACTTCTACCTCAGGATCATTGGTTAGGGACTATAAAAGATTGCACTATTACTGAGACGAAGTTAATTCAGAAGCGTGACTGAACAATATGTGATAGACTAGATATACCGGTAGTAGATAAACCATATCCAAGATCTACCTCAGGTTATTAAACTTTTACTTCAGGATTTTTGGTTAAGGATCAGAAACGATTGCACTAATACTGAGATGAATAATATGTTATAGACTAGAAACTGTGGATAGACTATAGAAAAGAGAAACACTAATCAAATAAATTGTAACAGGTGTATAGTTGAGGCTTGATGTGAGGAGTGAAAAATGCTTACCAAACCAGACGTTTATAAAGATTAACACTTAGTGATGTATACCAGGTGCTATGATGATTGATGCATACTACGATTTTATGTTCAAGGCTGATTGTATGAATGTAGATAGACCATATACAATAGCTGTATTTTCAGGTCCTATGAGGACAGCTTATTAATATGAGCCCAGACTTAATGTTGATTGCTTTAATATTGGAAAAGCATACTGAAGTTCTACCTCAGGATACTGAATTTCTACCTCAGGATCTTTTGTTAGGGATCATAGAGCTTGATGTGAGGAATGAGGAATGTTAACTAAACCAGACGTTCACAAAAACTGATCCTTAGAATTGTATTGCAGGATATATGATGATTGTTTTTTAATATGAACTTATGTTTAATGTTGATGGTTTTAATAAAATAATTTTTAAAAAAATGTAATTTTGTTTAGAAGAGTGCTGATGCTAAGTACTGTTACATAATGCAGTACAAAGGGTTTAAATTACAAATAAAAACTTCCTGTTCTAAATTTTCTATCAACCTGCGTGCAGATTGCATGTTTCAGACTTCTTATATATGAATATCCGACCCTTCTCATGATAGCTATTTGAATGGGGTGAAAGTTCTTACATTCTGCAGCCTAGCTTTTGCCTTATCTGCATTCAGTGGACTCTCAGTAGAAGCAACAGCTTCAGTTCCCTGAAGAGAGTTTGAATAGCTCATATTGTTTTCAGTATGCTTCACTAGGTCTCCTATATTTGCAAATGCACGTACTCAATAATTGCCACATTCTCCTGTTCCTGTTGGAGAATGGAGAGTCTATTCCAGGGGTCTTCAAACTTGGCCCTTTTATGACTTGTGGACTTCAACTCCCAGATTTCCTCAGCCAGCGTGTCATAAAAGGGCCAAGTTTGAAGACCCCTGATCTATTCCTTCTGCCAGTCTCTACCCAGAGGGATAGGACTTCTTCCAGGTTTCTACAGTTTTTCCTCACTAGCAGAGTGGAAGAACCAGTTTCTGAACTTCCTGTGTGCTGTGTTTTGCTCTTGTTGGACTTCAGCATCCGTGTTGGAAGCTAGAGCTATTTCCTGGGACTCATTTGCTACAGCAATGCTGATTGATACAAGTTCCTAGACAAGAATGCTTAAAGCAAGAAGTCAAAAAAGGAATTCTATCCCTTCTCCCGCTCTGTAATTTTTTTTCTTGGAATCCCTGAGGCAGGACAGGAAAAAACAGCCTGAAGACAAGGCCTGGATTATTTATTTTATTACATCAGCTTTTATATTCTTCCAAGCGTATGTACAATTTTCTCGCCCTTTTTTAATCTTTGTGGTAGCTTTATAGCTCCCTTAACACAACATTTTAAAGCATAAATATGGTTGAAAAACTACAAGACTAAAATTAAAACCATGTTATATCTTTCTTGTGTGAATCAAACCATCACATTAAGTCACATTGTGGTTTGCTTGTGCTTAGTTTGTTTATTGAGCAAAACCATCATTTTGTGTCAATTGCGGGTTAAGGGTGATGGTAACTTATTAAGCCCTGGGTTGCCTAACCAAGTTAGTTGACTGGGTTCATGCCACACATTTAGGTTATGCACTGTTTAATGATCACAAGAGCAGGTTGCAGGAAATACGTTAAGCCATAAAGAAGTATATACAATTTGGTAGCATGAATAAATACAGCCCAACAAATTATAGTTTATTATTATTAAATAACTTGCGTTTAGCTTGGCTATCTGCATATCTATACATATTTTGTGGCTTAATAGAGCATTGGATAGGTATTTCTGTAAGTTTGTTTGGTGGATAGTAATTGACTCAGATTTCCCAATAAGTTTCACAATGAAGAAAGGATTTGAATTTGGGCTCTGACACCACCTGTCATCCCCACCAGTGATTGCCTAATTTCCTAAAATGCCTTTTGATCATATCAAATAATAGGCCTTAATAGCTTTTTAAAAACATTTGTTTCTGTTTAACTCATTAGATATACAGGTTGTAGTGGTTTTGACTACTTTTAGCATCACTTGGAGTTAAGCCCTATATCTTTTCCCCATAAGATGATAAAATGATAAGTTATCATTCAGGGGAAACAACATTCTCTGAAATGTAAAGTATTGCTTCATGCAGTGTGTGTCCTGCTTGCTTTCTAACTTGCTGACAGGGATAATACTATGTGACGTTGTATTCATTGCACATGGAAGAAACTGCTCACACTATCTGCTCGGACTTTTCACTTTTCACCTAAATTCCAGGATTTAGTATCATCACATAACATTTAGCCAATGTGATGGAATGAATGCTTTGGACACAGGACAACTGTTATTCAAATACGGTGTCTGCTTAACTATGACAGGGACTTGGGGGAATGTATAAGTTGCTGGGGTTTTTTTCCATTGTCACTATCTCATAAGGTTGGTGTAAAGTTAGCATATCCTAATTTTCAGCTTGAGAAGATAATAGGAATTATAGAAAGAAAGACAAAACAAAGAATGAGAGCAGTCAATGATATGTGCCCTGCTAAAATCTGCCTCTTTAGAACTGCTTTTTCAATTTTCCATAACAATTTTGTGCAGTTATAATAATTTGCTAGTAACAGATTACTCCAGAAGAGCAACTATTGGCAGCGCAGAATGGCTGAACTATGGGTAAAAATATACCTATGCTGTTGCTCTGGTTTTAAGTGTTGCATTATACTTTTTGCCTTGAACTTCTTTTTTTGAAAACTAAAATGTTATTTATAATGAACCTTCTATGTCAGTGGTGGTGAACCTTTTAGAGACCGAATGCCCAAACTGCAACATAAAACCCACTTACGTATCGTAGGGTGCCGGATAGGCGTGGCCCATTGGGTGGGTGTGGCCAATTGGGTGCGCATGGCCCATTAGGTGAGCGTGGCTGCAGTGGTAACTACAGACTGGGTGGGATTAAAAAGTTCAATCAATCAATTCCAACTTTGCAAGATCTTTTTTTTCCCCACGAGAAGTTGAAATTGATTGATTGAACCTTTTTTTTTTTTTGCACACGGTGGAACCCAGCTGAAGACCTAGGACTGGGGCGATGGCGCATGTGCCCACAGAGAGGGCTCTGTGTGCCACCTGTGGCACGCATATCATAGGTTTGCCACCATGGTTCTATGTAAATCTTGCAAAGAAGATTTGGTAATGGGTTTTTTTAAGTTTCTTAACTGCAATCTTTTTTGTGTATTTAGGCTGATTTTTAAAGGTATGCAGAAAAGGGCATTTTAATGCATTTTGCTTACTTATGTGGATGATAGTCCAGTACCAGAAAAGAGGTTTTATTGCAAAATTATACCCAAGAATGTTATACTGAGGTTGGAAAAAAATGAGGCTACTAGTAACACATTTTCCAACTAACCAACATTATTAAAAAGTTTTGTAAGCTGCAGTTCATCCTTTAGGATACATGGAGCGGCTAGACTGGTATAGAATTTAAATTGGAATGGGGTGAGGAGAATGAGGGTGAAAGACAGGTTATGTAGATGCATATTTAAAAACCCATTGTGTTTGTTGAAGATCTTTTGAAGATGGAAAGTACCTTCAATGCTGTATGTTCCTTAAAAAAAACACCCAGGTCTGACACAAACAGTGATAAGCTGTACAAGTTCTTCACTTATGAATTTTCTCATCCATGCATAACTGTATAACTCAAAGTCTATATGGACAGGCTAACCTTGTGTTCCAGAAGAACAAAGGCAAGATGTCAACTGTGGTAGTCTGAGATAGTTCCAAAGTACGCCTACATGTTAAAGCCTTCTAAAGTTTGATAAATTGCATCTTAGGTGCCTTCTCATACTTCCTGGTACTTTCCAGTGGAGTGCCATTGCCTTTATATGGAAACTATCTGTTGTTTTGAAAACCTTCTGATATATTCCGTACCACACTGTGTTTTCTTTAGAGTTGTCATTGTCTATATGATGTGTAAGCTGACTATTTCCTGAACAAATATTTTTGCTTCTACTGCTTATTTGGGAATTGGTTTCACATATTCCAGTCATCCAAACAATGATATATGATCACATGATCACTCTACCATGACATTATAGTTTATTGGCATTGTATATTAATGACAATATGTTGATATTAATGTATTGATATATGGGTCATTAAAACATACCTAATGAATTAATGTATTTTACTATAAAAACATTGTTTTACAGACTGATCTAGGATTCAGAAAGTCTAGTAGTAACATATTTTCAGACTAACAATTTTATTCACAGCAGTTGTTTTCACGAGGTACAGCTTATTTTATTGGATGCATGGAGTAGCTTGAATGAGCAAGATTAGCTTTTCCCAAACTGATAACTTTCAGGAGGGCAATACTGGCTGGAAATTGTGGCTGTTGCAATCTATGCTATCTAGAGGATCAGAAACAAATATTTCTGAGAGAATGGTTTCTTAAAATTTGAACAAGAAAGTTAAATATTCTGGTTTTCTTGGGTGTCTAGCATGAAAGGGCTTTTTAAAAGTGGGGAAATACTGTCACTCAAAGACAATGGGATGGAGAGTATTTCTATATAAAAATTAGTTTGTCATTTTCATTCTCCGATAGGCATTACTGCATTTCAAAATGGAACCATCTCCATTTAACCGAAGGCAATGGGCTTCACATTCTCTGAGGATAACCGCCAAAGAATTGTCTCTTGTCAATGTGAACACTTCGTCAGCTCTCCTACAGAGGTTTTCCAAGTAAGTTCTGTTGGGATTTTCAGATTTTGATGTTATTTAATAATAATAATAATAATAAAGTTGGAAAGGACCTTGAAGGTCATCTAGTCCAACCCCCTACTCAGGCAGGAAACCCTATACCATTTCAGACAAATGGCTGTCCAATCTCTTCTTAAAAACTTCCAGTGTTGGAGCATTCACCACTTCTGGAATCATCATTAGCCTGGTAAAGGAATGAATTTTTAAAATGGAAAGTATTTTGCTATGTATTTTTCAGGAATTTGCTTTCTTTTAAAATTTTATTATTAGATATATAGTTAAAGGTGATGAATAGATACTAGGGTTCAAGAAAATAGAGGAAGCTTGAGCTAATAAGGAACAAATGGAATGATGGGCCTAGATTTAAGGATCTTTTCTTGGAATTATGCAGATTCTCTGAGCTGCTGGCCTCTGTTTTTGAGGGGTCGAATATGATGGTGGCAACTAGTGTACCTTGGAGATTTTGGCTGCTCAATTCAGATGCCCCATCAAACCATAGTTTGCTGCACTTTGTATATGTTTGATTGCACTATGTAATTATAGTTTTTAGCCAGATGTATTTTGTTGCTTTCTAGCTGATCTGTGCTCCAATTTCTGTGGTGGCACAACATCTGTAATTTTGGGTTATTGGTTTACACAGGACACTAAATTTGAGTTAATATAAGGTTTTTGAATCACGTTTCTTATGTATTGGACAATTATGTTCCTTTGCAGAAAGAGAAAGGCAGGGAGTTGAGAAAACTGTATTTTTGTTCTTAGGAAAGTAAAACGTCATTGTAACCAAGGAAAGAAAGAGCCACAATTGGCAGCATATTCTGCCTTAAGTGTTTTCAGGAAATGCCTTCCCTGAATTCTTGAGAGAGACAAAGAGAGCACAAGTGAGCATAGTTCAGTTTAAAATTTCCAAAGAAAACAGGACAGAATTGAAAAGGCCTGACTGATGTAATCCAATCTTTCAGCAATTTTACCTGCCACTAGCATAGCAGCACCTCCTCCACAGGCTGAAATTAGAACCGACTATCCCTGAACTTGTTCAAGATGGACCAGCAAAGGTCACACTCTGAATATCCTCAGCATCCAACAGCTTCAGCGGGGACACGCATTCCGATTGATGGATTGATTTCTTAATTCTTGACAAAAAGATCCTACAAGGATAGTTCCAGAAGTTCCAATGTCCACCCAGATACCTCTTCAGTGCCCCCCAAGCTTTTTGTCCCAATAGATTTTTAAAATTAATGTAGTTTAATTTTAAAAAATGAAATTAGTATCTGACAACTGACAGCTTCCAGCATCACTTTTATTTCCAAGAATACTTCTAGGGCTAGGCCCTATCAGCTTGCAGGATGGCTGGAAGAGAGTGTTTTGTTTAAAATTATGTGTACCTTCCTTAAATTAAAAAAAAAGTGCTCCATCACTGTATAATTTGACAAGAAGATGGCTGGCTCATATATACCATTAAACCATGTTTTGCACAAATTAACCCCATTAAGACATGTTAATGATAAACCCAAAATGCTAGAGTAATAAGTCACTTCTGCGTATAAATGTTTTAGCTTTGAATTTGCTTATTAAAAGAGTTGACTGCAGATTAGTATGAAGGCGGAGAGAAGGTTAATTACATATTTTCAGAGCATCGGAAAGAAAGTTTAAGAAGATGCAATGTAGTGAGAACTAGCATATTTTGTGCAGATTGTAAGGATGGGAACAAGTCATACTGACATTTGTTTCACCATTTGGTTCCCATGGTGCCCCCACCCACATTTTGCTGTGTTCTACGATATTATAAAATTATTATTCCAACAGGAAACTACTGAGTCAGTCAAACATATCCTGCTAAATGTTTTCCTGTTCAATGTTTTGTTACTTTAACAGAATGTTACTGCATTTTTCTAGTGTTTTTAATTATTAAAAGCTACTTTCAAAAGTGTGCACCTACAGGGGTGGCATATAAATCCTTAAGTAATTTCTGCATTTGCTTCAGTTGAGGTACAGACTAATCCAATCCAAGGTGAAATCCTGCCTAAAGTAGAATTACCTTTTAAAATTGTAAATTTGAGGATTATGGTGCCAGAACTGGCCAAATTATTCTGGCATCGAAGGCGGAAAATCCTACAAGTCTCTTTTTCTGGAATAAATAATAAATGTAGTTTTCAGTAAGGGAGACAGCTTTGCCTTTATTTATTCCTAAAGCAGGAGACAATGAGGAGCTGCTTTTTCTCCTGGCTATTTCAGTTATTGGCTGTGGAGGCTGTATATGAGGACTCCAAACTCTGTATAGGTGTAGTCAAAATTAGAACTGGAGACTCGGTTGCTAAGCAAAGTGGTCACTAAGTGAAACCATGAAAGTACTTAACGATTGTAGTTCAGGTTCTTTTGCTTTACAGACTGGCCAAGATCATAAATGCAAGTTTTAGTTGTAAAGTTATTTTTTCCCCCATCACCATAATAACTGCACATGATCAGTAAATGATCAGCTATCTGTACCCTGTGAGACTGTGAGAACTTCCAGGGCAGGGATGGGTCATCTGATTCTCATCTGATCATTCTAACAGCAGCCGGGTCAGAGAGAAAACAGATTATACTTGTATTTTTCTTTTCCTGCCCTTCCCTTCCCACTGTAAGTACTGCTAGCAGCACCCTGACTGACCTTTAAAACCCAATCAGTGTCAGGCTTAGTTAATCCTTGGATCCCAGTGTTGTAAGCTAAAGTAGGAAGTAAAACCAAAAATTCCTTAAGAAGGCATAGCAAAATACTTTATTGTTTACCTACATGAGTGCATCTGCGAAGGCATCAGGAATTAAATATAATCTGAAGGTGAGTTTACTTTTTAATTATGTAGACGGAGAGCCATGTTGTCTGTTGTAGACAACAGACAACAGCTTTTGTGAATTGCAGCTTGGTTCATCAGCTGCAAAAAGTGGCCGGACTGATGTAAGATTTAAAAAAAATTAAACAATAAACTTGAAGACAGAGATGGGGTTGTTGTTGTTGAACAGTAGGCTGATCTGGGAGTTCTTACTAAAAAATGTTTTAAATCCAGATTCTACAGCCAAAGATTGCATCAGCTCATGGAGACATTGCTAGATTCTGATTTGTTCAATGAACCAATAGTTTCCACAATTAAGTGGGTTATATAACATGCTGAGGCATAAATTATGGTTTACAAAGCAGAGAGGCCAGGCTACTATCCTAGATCAAAATCTGGCATATTCATCTGAAAAAAAGAAAAGCTGCTCTCATGTATGTTACGTTAATTCATTTGGTAGAAATTTCAGCAATATATGAGAAAAAAAATCAAATATAGCTAGGAAACTAATGAAGCAAGTGTAGCTATTTATTCATCAAGATAATGGATTTGAATGGTCCAAGTCAAAAATAATGCTTGTCTATCATGACTGAAGCAGTATGTAAACCTGACAAATAGGCCATTGAAAGCATTGCTCAGCAACTGTAGTAGGCATGTCTATAGACCAAAAGCTTCCAATAGCAGGTCATAACTAGTGTCATCAGTGAGGCATTATGGAATATTTCTCTAACTAATTTACAGGGATGTTTTGATCGTAGAAACCTGGAAATTGGGTCTACTTATGCAACTTTATGTTCCTTGGAGGAAGAGCGGGACATAATTGAAATTGAATAGTAGTTCAACTGAAGCAGACTGAAGACTATTTAACTCAAAGTTTTGTTTCTCACAATAACCACAAATTTCAATTTTGTGCTTGTTTTTGGAGTACTATTTTTAATTGATAGAGTAGCATTGAGTGTTCCTCTTCCAGATATGCTGTTTCAGCTTTCTCCAGCATGATTGGGATGTAGAATCCACTGGCGGGTAATTATAGCCTTCCTGCTCAGCTAGACTAAGTCAGAACTTTAGCCACGCCTCCTTCGGGGAGTGCCTCCCAGTTTTGACTTAGTCTACAGCTCAGCAGCAACAAAAATTTGAGGCTCCTTAGTTAGTTAGGCCTAGTCAGAGTAGTTGTACTTGTTAACTTCAATTTGATTTTTTACAGCTCTAAAATTTCAAGTTTTCTTACAATTCGGATTCAATTGGTTTTAAAACGGTCAAATTTAGTTAGAAGAAATTGGCTGCAGTTGGTAGAGGCCTTTGGGCCTACAAGCCTGAGAGGCTTGGGCCGTGGGATCACCGAGGGGATCGGTCCCTTGTTTGTTATCTGCCGCCCGAACGACGATCGGCGAACTGGCTCCCTTGCAGGAGCAGCCTGGGGAGGTTTTCCCTTCGCGTTCTTCTCAGACAGAAGAAGCAGGCGTTCTGGATAGCAGCACAGCTGCTACGATGAAAAGCGCAAGTGCCTTTTGGAGTGGGGAAAAGCGGCCCTGATTGCTCTGTAAGGGGTGGGGGGCTCCATAGCGTTTTTCCAACCGGGTTCTTGCCTGATTGCAGGCATTGGCAGTGGCGGCCATTGTCGGCTGTGTGTGGAAGTCGCGGCCGCCATTTTGGACTTCAGGTGCGATCGCCATTTTGGGGGAGGCGTGGAGGCCACTTCGCAGGTGCGGCTGCCATTTTAAGAGGCGCGGCCGCCATTTTCTCATTGGGTGTGGCCGGACAATTCACGGAGGCCAGGTGAAGGCCTAGCCGACAGCACGCGCGCCTGTTTTCCGTCACAGTGTCTGCTGAGCCAGGCCTTACTGGGGGGAAAGAGGCATCAGCATTAATCCAATCATCAAATCTCATTACTTGTTGAAGGGTGTTTTTTTTTTACTGAGTTTAGTATAGAACTTTAGCTGGTGTATTTACAGCATCTCAAGGGGATTTTCATACCACCTGTTGTTTCTAGTGGTGACCTTTAGTCACTTGGCCTAGCAGACGAATTTAGAAATTCGACTGACTGTGACTGCCATTGCACTAGTGCAGAATTAGGGTAGGTTTCCCTTCTCTGCCAGTAGGATCTGCGTCCTTGGGCTCTCCCCCCACCGTCTGGGTACCTTCACCGGACCATCCAGACAGCATGGCAGACAGTGCTTCACCCCAGGCATACCAAGGCTCAGGCACCCCCCCCCACAACACAAAAACGCAGATCTACTGATTTGGAAGTGGTGGGGGGGCAAGAAGAAGGCTAAAACTAAACACCTGATTACAAAGGAGCTGTCGAAGGCAGCCGAGCGAGAGGCCACGAGGAGGCACCAGGCACTGGAGAGGGAGTTCTCCAAGGCCCAGAGGCTCAGGGCCAGTGGGGCTGAAGTGGTTTCCTCCACCCCATTGGACACTCCTATTCCATTTGAGCCGCAATTGGAATCTGGGCAACGACCTAGGACATGGTCTCCTCCGGGGGAAACTGAGAAGGTTGGTTCCCCTCATTCAATTTCATCCTCCCCCGAACACCCAGGTTCTGCAGCCACCCATGTTGAGGCGGGGCCCAGTGCTAGGGATCAGCGTAATCAGTGGTCTCATCAATTCCACTCGTTTATGCAACAGGCATTTGATCAGTTTATGTCTTCCTCCAGGGGTCATCCTCCTCCTCAAGGCCCCTTGCCTCCATCTGTGCTCCCTCCCCGTACGGGACGGGCCGCAAACCAGGCTTCTGGCATCTCAGAGACTTCTTCACAGGTAGCAGAGGAGGGATCTGTGGACCTGGAGATGACTGACATTCCGATGTCTGAGGATGAGGAAGCAGCCCCAGAACAGGCATCCACCTCAGGGTTATTCGACCCCTCATCATTTCGTTCTCTCCTCCTCAAGGCCTGTGCTACAGTCAACCTTTCCTCTGCTAAGGTGGCTAGGCCCGCCTCCTCTGATGAGGAGGATGAATCCAATCCTCTTTTTATCACTCTGGTGGCAGAGGAGAAACAGATTCCTTGCCCCAAGGTTTTTCGCTCCACTGTACCGACACAATGGGCATCCCTAGCAACCGTTCCCTCTCCCAACAATACGGAGAAAAAGTTATTCAACGTTTCCTCCTCCTTTGCATCCCTCTTGGAGGTGCCGTTGGTAGACGATCCACTAATCTCTCTTTTCTCCACTTCCGCCATTCCAGGGGACATGGCTGAGGCCCTGAAAGCGGAGGACAAAAAATTTGAATTTTCCCTTCGTCAGGCTCATCAATCCTTGGCATGGTTAATTAGGGCCGCCACCTCTGTCTCCTTCTTCGCCAGGGCCTCTATCATGTGGCTCGAGGAGTTCCAATCGAGTGTTCCACCCGAACAGGTACGCACGCACCAAACGCTGACAAAGTTACTCACTGCGGCAGAGTACATGGCTGATTCATCCTTATTCGCCACAAGGTACTCAGCCAGATCAATTGTGGCAACAGTGGCCTCACGGAGGCTTCTCTGGCTGAAACAGTGGAGGACAGACTTAAAAGTCTAAGTGGCGGCTGTCTACTTCCAAGTATATGGGTTCAAAGTTGTTTGGGCCCATTCTTGAACCATATATTATTGAGAGTAAGGACAAGTGGAAAATTCTAGCTCATCCTTGAAAGAAATTTGACAGACGGCCACAGCAGGAGTTCCGCAGGCAGGGGTTTCGCCAGAGCGGCTCCTGGGAATGGAGGCAGCCCTTTCGTGGCGGGCAGTCCTGGGATTGGTCCAGAGGCTCGCGATCCTTTCCCCCCAGGCAGGATTGCAACCACGACCGCCCGAACACAGGCAGGGGCCAATTCCAATCGAAGCGACCCTTTAGGGGTGCGGGGGGTCGCCCGTGCAGGCGTTCCAAGTGACGCCAGGGACAGTCCCATTGGAGGTCGTCTGGCGCAGTTCAGCGACGTGTGGCAGGCAACGACTACCGACACTTGGGTAAGGGATACCATAAGACAAGACCTAGCCATAGAATTTTACTCCCCTCCCCCAAGTCGCTTTATAAAATGCCCAGTCTCACGCAACCCAGCCAAAGCAAGGCTGCTAAAATTGGCCATAGACCACCTTATAGAAATCAAGGCAATAGAACAGGTTCCTCCAGGACAGGAGAAACAGGGGTTTTACTCCATCCTGTTTGTCGTGCCCAAGGCATCGGGGGGTTGGAGAGCCATTCTCGACCTAAAAAGGCTAAATCACTTTGTAGTCTACAAAAGGTTCAAGATGCAGTCCCTCAAATCCATATTGGCCAGCATCAGAAAGGGGGACTTGCTCTCATCCATCGATTTAACAGAGGCATACCTACACATACCAATCCTGCAGGAGCATCGAAAATTTCTCCGCTTCTGCTACGCAAATCGACACTTCCAGTACAGGGCCCTCCCATTTGGCCTATCTTCGGCCCCTCAAGTATTCACAAAGGTGCTGGCCATCTTGGCGGCCCACCTTCACACGTTGCCGGTGCGTGTCCAATGTTATCTGGACGATATCTTAATCCAGTCCAGCTCCCTCCAGTCCGCCCAAGCAGATTTACAGGTCACGCTATGCACCCTTCAGGAACACGGCTTTTCCGTGAACTACAAAAAAAGTCACATCGTTCCCACAAAAAGATTACTCCATCTTGGGGCGATCATAGACTCAGACTCATGCACGGTTTATCTTTCCCAGGAGCGTCAGGTGAGCATTCGAAAGCTCACACAAGTCATTCGGGGACAAAGATTGGTCTCTCTAGTGCAGCTGTCCCAGCTCCTGGGGAAGATGGTCTTGTGCATGGGGATTGTTCCCTGGGCCAGACTTCAGAAGTCTCCAATGGTTCCTACTTCCCTTCCAAAGGCAGAATCTCAGCACGTCTTCAAGAAGGGTCAGGGTTCCTCAGCACATCCTCTCATCTCTCCTGTGGTGGGCCTCGTCTGCCATGTCCAAAGGGACACTCTTCAGAGAACCAATCAGAATTACAGTGACCACTGATGCCAGCCAGTTCGGCTGGGGGGCTGACTTTCAGACACATCTTGCCCAGGGCAGGTGGTCACAACAGGACTTGAAACACAATATAAATTGGCTCAAGCTCAGGGCCTACACCTGGCTCTCCTTCGTTTCTCTTCTCTTCTGGCAGGTCGCCACGTTCTGGTGCTAACGGACAACGGTGATATTAATTGCTCCGTACTGGTCAAGGCGTCCGTGGTTTGCAGACCTTGTAGACCTGTCGCTCTCGCCAGTGTGGAAACTCCCTCCGCACCGGGTGTCTCTCAGTCAAGGGAACCTTCAACATCCGGACCCTCAGTAGCTCCAACTAGCCGCATGGCACTTGAGCGGGAGGGTTTAATTAAACAATCCTTTTTGGAAGGGGTTATTTCGGTCATCCAGGCTTCACGACGTCCTTCCACTAACCGGATATATGACGCCACGTGGAGGAATTTCTCCACCTGGTGCAGTAAGCACAATCTAGCACCCCTTTCTGTCACTATTCCCAACATTCTGGAGTACCTCTTAGAGGGCATGAATAAAGGTCTGGCGCTCAACACCATCCGTAGGCAGGTAGCGGCCTTACAAACGGTTCTTTCCTGTGATAATCTTGCCCCTTTGTCACATCATCCAGCCGTATGTGCCTTTTTGAAAGAGGCTGTCACGGTAAGGCCACCTGTAGTCCATCGTTTCCCATCCTGGGACTTGCCCAAGGTCCTACAGGCTTTGACTTCTCTGCCATTCGAACCCTTGGGGTCCTGTTCGCTTCGCTACCTTTCACTGAAGGTGGCTTTTCTCGTGGCTATTACTTCGGCTAGGAGAATTTTGGAATTGGCAGCTCTTTCAGTTCGCAAGGACTTGTGTACATTTTCCGAGGATAGGGTCACCCTACGTTTGGATCCCTCCTTTGTGCCAAAGGTTAACTCTTGGTTCCACAGGTCGCAAGACCTCATACTCCCCAACTTTTGTCCGCGTCCTTCCCATCGTCTGGAGAGACGATGGCATACATTGGACGTTCGTAGAGCCCTGCTCCATTACGTCAAGAGGACTTTGGCTTTCCGTAAATCGGAGGCATTACTTGTCTCCTTTCAGCCATCGTCCATGGGTCAGAAAATTTCTTCGTCAACCATTGGCAGGTGGATCAGGGCCTGTATAGCTAAAGCTTATGTTTCTTTGTCACTCCAGGTTCCATCAAACATTACGGCCCACTACACACGAAGTGCAGCCACTTCGGCGGCCTGGCTCACTCAGGCCTCTGTGGAGGAGATTTGTAGGGTGGCGACCTGGTCTTCTCCCTCTTCCTTTGTCAAGCATTATAAAATTGACAGATTTGCCGCAGCAGACGCCTCGTTTGGCAGGAGAGTGCTGCAGCAGGTCGTTTCTTCTCGGGAGACACTAGCCTAGACTCCCACCCGTAGGGACATGTAGGGCTTTGGTATGTCCCACCGGTGGATTCTACATCCAATCATGCTGGAGAAGGGGCGTTGTCTTACCTGAACGCCTTTTCTCAACATGATGATGTAGAATCTACACCGTCCTCTACCAGTCTAGGCAGGTGTGTTTGTTTGTTTTTTGTTCTGGAGCCATTGGGTCAGACTTTCGTCATGGAAGCTTCGCCTCGTCAAAACTGGACACTCCCTGAAGGAGGCATGGCTAAAGTTCTGACTTAGTCTAGCTGAGCAGGAAGGCTATAATTACCCGCCGGTGGATTCTACATCATCATGCTGAGAAAAGGCGTTCAGGTAAGACAACGCCCCTTCTCTTAGTTTTTCTTGAGCAGTGTTTTTCAGGCTTTAAGATGTGTGGACTTCATGCTGGCCAGGGAACTCTGGGAATTGAAGTCCACACATCTTAAAGTTGCCAAGCTTGAGAAACATTGCTCTAGCTGTACTGGGCCTACAGGGCCTGCAGTTTCCAAAGTTCTGCAATACTTGAATTCCCAACACATTTGAAGAGCACTTGGTGATGAAAGCTGATGCATATTTTTATGTGTTAAATATTTCACTGCTGGACTCTTGAAATGGAGCGTTTATGCAAAGTAGTGAATACATTTCTAGGAAGCAAATACCCTCTGATTGTGGAGGCATGCTGGGTCATAGCTGTTGAGAACATTTCTGATCAGTTATGATTGTATAAGATCCCTTAAAGCAGCGGTTCTCAACCTGTGGGTCATGACCCTTTTGGGGGTCGCATGAATCTTTCACGGGTCGCCTAAGACCATCGGAAAGGAAGGAAGGAAGGGACAATGGGAGAGGGTGGGAAGGAGGAAGAGACTAAGAAGGAGGTGAAGGAAAGGAAGGAAGGAAGGGATAATGGGAGAGAGGAAGGGAAGGAGGAAGAGACTAAGGAGGTGAAGGGAAGGAAGGAAAGAAGGAAGGAAGGGACAATGGGAGAGAGGGAGGGAAGGAGGAAGAGACTAAGAGGGAGGTGAAGGAAAGGAAGAAAAGAAGGAAGGAAGGAAGGGACAAGGGGAGAGAAGGGAGGGAAGGAAGGCAGGCACCCACCCCAGTCCCATCCCAGAGACCCACAGATTCCCCCCCACAGGCACTCTGCAATCTGAGTGATCAGCTGGCCATGCCCCCTGGCCATTGATCACGTGACCCTGGGACACTGTGAATGTCATAAGTATGAATCAGTTGTCAAGCATCTGAATGTAAATCACATGACCCTGGGGATGCTGCAATAATCATAAGTGTGAAAAATGATCATAATTCACTTTTTCAGTGCTGTTGTAACTTCAAACAGTCACTAAGCGAATTGTTGTAAATCGAGGACTACCTATACTTTCCCATTTTTTCCTTTTTTGGGGGGGGTCAAGTTTTTGATACCCCCCGGCCAGCTGGATGTGGGGTTGGGGGTCACCACAACATGAGGAACTGAATTAAAGGGTCGTGGCATTAGGAAGGTTGAGAACCACTGCCTTAAAGCAATCTGAGCCAGCTGCCATTATCCCATCTTGATGTAGTGAGATTTAGGAACCCTATGTTGTTGATACACATGAAAAAGCTTGGTAGAGGTAGGACAAAATTGTTCTGACAGAGGTAGCGCCCTGAGGCAGTTCAAAAAGTCTTCCTTACATTAGCCCAAGAATAAGAGTGGGACACATTAAAGAACTCCCATTTACATTCCATATTTCACTGGAGTATCAAGTGACTATATTCTCTGGGCATCTTTTGATCTAATCTGTTTTGCCAGGAAAGGAACTTAAACTTTGTTGTATTCTGATTTTTTCCCTATATTGTTTTTTTTAATTCAGAAGCAGAAAGATTTATAATTAGTAATAGAATCTGAATCTGGAGGCTGCTAGAGAGGTGGCATAATTGTGAAGTGTAGGACAAAAGCTATCAGATCAGCCTGAGTCATGGGTGTGGTGATCAGCCTTTTCAAGAGCAGGGACTCGCCTCAGGTTTACTATTATCTCACCTGCTGGTTTTAACTTGTTCTGCAATTGCTGCTTGGTATGTAAACGTGGAAAGAGTCATCTTGAAATAATCTTCTTGCTTGAAGGCTTTCAATACTTCCTCATCAGAGGCCTCTGAGAGTACCAGAAGGTTCAAAAATTAAATAGACTGAATAATTATAGATAGCTAATGCTATGGTGTAAACCAATTGGGCAATGGATATCCTTGTTAATCTTTTACTGCAAACTGTTATGCAATTTTTATTTATCTTTAAAGGCTCACTTTTATTGTGGGATAAACTTGTTGGATTTTGTCCAACTTTATCAGAGAGAGGCATGAAGTATTGGTGCAGCTGGATTACAATCCCTTTCTTTCTGTGGGTTTGCATATGGGTTTATCTGGCTGCATGAAATTACCGTAGTACTTTTGCATTTTGCAAAATGATCTCTAGCTGGTAAAAGTTTATCTTAAGATACATCTGTCACATGTGGCACTTTAAAATACATATTTTGTTTGATTTTGGATAGGACTTTCCTGTTTTGTTTTTTTCATAAGATCATATTTTTTGTTCACCTTTTCTTCTAAACCAGGGATAGGCAACCTTGGCTCTTTTATGACTCCACGAGTCATAAAAGAGCCAAGATTGCCTACCCCTGTTCTAAACTGTGATATCAATTACTTATAGCTTACTATTTTTTTAAAAAAAAAATAATTAGTTTGTTGAAATTTTGTATACATATTGAAAAGTTTAGTGGTTGGAATATTTTTTTTTCTATCTTTTGCTGTAAAGATACCAGAAGGCAGCTGAGGAAGCCGCTGGAGAGAAAAAGAGAAGTGTAAGTATTTTAAAATGGTTATGAATTCAGTAGTAGCATGACAGCTTAATAACATCTCAGTTTTTTGATCCCCTCTAGCAGTTACTCTTAAATTTTCTCAAAAGATTTCCTCTGTCTCCTCTTCCAGTGTTGACTCTGAGAAATGTTCTTAGCCTTAGGCCTTAGTTTAGACCAGGGGTGGGGAACTGTGGCACTTTTATGACTTATGGACTTCAACTCCCAGAATTCCTGAGCCATTCTAGCTCAGAAATTCTGGGAGTTGAAGTGCACAGATAAAAGGGCCACAGTTCCCCACCCCGGTTTAGACTTTGCTACGACCCAGTTTCCTGTCTTCACCAGGGTTGACTAATGAGAAAATCAAGTAAGTTTCCTGACACTCAAATTTCTGAGACGCTAACTTGTTTGTCCTAAATTCAAAGCATATTAGGCTGCTGTGTTCAGCTTTTATGTAGCTGTAATGCTAACTTTCAAATTTAGAGAAAAGGTGTTTGCATAATTCTGTCTCTTTGCTTATATTAATTTTGTAGCTGATTCCTTATATTTGTGTAAATAAGATCGATCTTGGTTCTTGATTATATTTTATTCGTCAAAGTAGCAGTTCTGAAGAAAAAATTAAAGCTAACATGCCATTGCTTTCCAAAAAAAAATCTTTGCTATTCCAAGTAATACTTTCCAGCTGTTCAGAGATTTTTTGTTATCAGATACTGTTTCGGACTCAAAGCTGCAGTTCTGAAATGGGAATATCATAATCCCACCTAAACTTCCCCCTCATCTTGGAAAATTCCAGGACTAGAATTACAAATTAATATGATCAGAATATTGTAATCCTTTGTTACTACGGGTAGTCCTTGAATTACAACAGTTTGTTTAACGTCCAGAATTACAGTGGTCTGAGAAAGGGTGCTTTACAGCCCATAAAGCACTTCCTGCCATCCCAAGACATTGAACAGTCATGTGATCGTGATCTGGATTATTGGCAATCTGTCTGCACTTATGATTGCCTGCCAAGCACCCACAATTACATGAGGGCCATTTGCAACCTTCTCTGCAGAAAGTCAGTGGGGGAAGCCAGCAGGGAAGGGGCTTCCCTCCTTCTTGTCTGGGGATTCTCTGAAAGAGCTTTCTGCTAGCAGGGGTTCTCAACCTTGGCAACTTTAAGACTTGTGGACTTCAACTCCCAGAATTCCTCAGCCAGCTTTGCTGGCTGAGGAATTTTGGGAGTTGAAGTCCACAAGTCTTAAAGTTGCCAAGGTTGAGAACCCCTGTGCTAAGGGGAGTTAAACTCCTTTGGCAGGGTGCAGAAACAGAGCTGAAATCAGATTCCTTCCATGCACAGAGAGGAGGTGAAATCCTTTGGCAGGCAACTCTTTTAGCCATCCCCCAGAGATAAGAGGGAACTGAAATCCAAACAGAAAACTGAGTGGCAGCCTGGTAAGGTAAAGCGTGGAGGATGTTCCAGGCAGGTGGAGGAGGGCCCAGTACAGGCCACATACAAGTGTCTTTTTACTCAGTGGCCTGAACATCCTGCTTGGATTTTGGCAGAGAGGATTTTTAGGTACTGAACAGAGCTTTCTAGGCAGTGATGGCGAACCTTTTAGAGACCGAGTGCCCCAAAACCACCCCCCGCCCTGCCTGCTCCGCCCCCTGCCCCGCCTGTCTTCAGGGCCTGCCGCAGATCGCCCAGGCAGCCCTGCAGTGCCATGGCAAGCACGTCCTCCGCCACACCCCACAGCATCATCTGCACGCTATGGGGCATGAGGGCAAAGTCTGCCTGGCTATGTCCTTGGCTATACTACTCTGTGCAGGCCGCGCCCAGGGGCAACTCTCCTCCAGGGGGCTGCTGGTGGGAGGCGGGGCTGGGGCAACGGTGCGCATGCCCACAGAGAGGGCTCCAGGTGCTGCCTCTGGCATGCGTGCCATAGGTTCGCCACCACTGTCCTAGGGTCTCTCCCACTCTCCTGAGCCACCCTGAACTCTTTACCTGTGTATTAAGTACAGTCTCTATTTTTGTTCTATAAAAAGCAAACAATAATTTTTAAGCCTTTTATACACATATCCTTCTAGTGAAGCACACAAGAATAATATAAAGACACAGTAGCTGAATTCACATATTGTATAAAGCCATGGATTGTTTACACATTTTTAACTGAATAAACCACAATTGACTGGGTTTTGCCCAGTGTGCTAAGCCTAGGCTTATGCTGCATAGCACATCCCTTTGTAGATATTGCACTGCATGTCGGAAAGGAAAGACATCCAGATATGCATGTGGTGTTGGAGAATGAGAACAATAGCATCTTCTTTTGCCTCCTGCTCCAGCATGAAGAAAGTTGGAGAATGATCTGGCCTTAAGACTATTTGAAGCTGCTTCTGATTTGTCCTGAGATACAGGCTATTCACTTCTCTAATCATTAACTCAAAATTTTGGGAATAGGACATTTGACATAGCAAAAGCATTTGCCAAAAAGAAAGCTTTATAGCAGCCCTCCAGTGGCACAAGATAGCCCAGGGTTTATTCTGGGATGTAAAGTTCGTACTTTTCATCTATGTAGGTGTGAAGTCATTCTGCTTAGAATTTTTCCTAATTTTTCCTTATGACAATATGAATAAGTAAATATGGGGGGGGTTGCCATGTCATTATAATGTCCCAACACATTCCTGGAAGCAGCATAATTAAAGTTATCCTTAGTGATTCTTGTATTAAACTTGTGTTTTCCTCTTAAGTAGTCAATAACCTATGGCAGCTTTACCATAGGTGTGCTCTGATATTATTCTCTAGGCATTCTGGTGGTGATTTCTTAGAGGGTGGAATTAGCCTGGCACCTATTGACCACTTTAGGCTGCTGCACGCATAGCTTTTCCTAAGGCCAGGTTGACTGTTTGTAGATCTGACTTAAAAGAGGGGATCAGCCAAGCTGACACCCAACTGGCTCCAGGAGGTCTGTTCAGTACAGGGGAAGGCAGAGAGCCTGTTCATTCTCTCTTGCTTTTTCTACATCCTCATCTTCACTTACTTAAACTCATATTTGAAGGGAGCCTAATTAGGAATCTAACTAACAACTAACTACGGTAGACTACAATTCCCAGCAGTCTTAGCTAGACAATATTGCAGGACGCTGGGAGGCATTCCCCCAAGTTGGCCTTCCTCAGTTTAAACCCAGGGTCTTCCAACTTGGCCCTTTTATGACTTTTGGACTTCAACTCCCAGAATTCCTCAACCCTGGCTAGGGAATTCTGGGAGTTGAAGTCCACAGATCTTAAGAGTTGTCAAGTTTGAGAAATGCTGCTTTAGAGCAGGGGTCTTCAAACACTCCTCCATTGCGGCTTTTTCCCTTTTTAAACCAGGGGTTTTCAAACTTGGCCCTTTTATGACTTGTGGACTCAGCGTGCCTGGCTGAGGAATTCTGGGAATTGCAAGTTTGAAGACCCCTGGTTCTGTTTCTGGGAATAAAACATGCCAGGAGGATTTCAGCTTCATTTTCTAATTTCTATTATATTTTGGTTCCAAAGTTTGATTCTGTGAGCAGAAACTTCAGTGCCAGTTGGATTCAGAATACCATTCTGATTAGTTATAATTTAACATAGTGGCCCCAAACCTTTTGGGCACCAGGGACCAATTCCACGGAGAGAGCTTTTTCTGTGGACTGGAGGAAGCGTGGTTTCATGTGTTGCCTGCATCCCACAGATGGGGCTTCGCTTATTTGTGCATGCTGCAGACCGGTACTGGTCCACGGACTGGGAGTTGGGGACCCCTAGTTTAACATAAGGAATTGTCAGCCAATCAGTATTCACTTACTATTAACTGTCTTGTCTTGTTTTGGGGTCCACTAAAAATACCTTCTTCACAGATATAAGCAAATCAGTAACATTTTCCTGTCTTCCCTGTAGCAAACATTTAACCTTCCAAATTTCTGCTACTGCAGAGTGCATTCCCAGGAGCTGGGAATCAGGGTGAGTCAAGAATTTTGTGCAGTGAGAGCTTAGATCACCTTTTGAAGCACAAGGCAGAATATATTGCCATTTTTGGACCAGCATTCACTGCCTTGAAATAGTATTTCCCTGTCCACAGATAAGAGTCCCTAGGCCAGTGATGGCGAACCTTTTAGAGACTGAGTGCCCAAAAACTGCCCCCCGTCCCTGCTCCACCTCCTGCCCTGCCTGCTCTGCCCCGCCCGCGCTTCCCCCGCCCACCCACATCCCGCCTCCATGGCCCACCGCAGATCACCCAGGCAGCCCATGGCAATCACGCCTTCCACCTACACCCACAGCATCATCTGCACGCTATGGGGCGCAAGGGCGAAGTCTTGTCCCTGCTGCCCAGCTATGTCCTTGGCTGCGCTGCTCTGTGCGGGATGTGCCCAGGGGTGACTCTCCTCCAGGGGGACTGCTGGTGAGGAGGGGGCTGCGGTGGGAGACAGGGCTGGGGCAACGATGCGCGTGCCCACAGAGAAGGCTCCAAGTGCTGCCTCTGGCATGTGTGCCATAGGTTCGCCACCACTGCCCTAAGCATACATCAAAACAACTTGCACCTGAAAACCCCCGATTATGAAGTCAGGCAATTAGTGTGAGCTTATCTTATTTGAGAACCAGGACTGCATCTTCACAGGGAAGGCATCTTAGCTGGACTCAACATTTTAGAAACAGGAAAAAGCGATCATATTTCTGGGCTGATCGTCTCACCAAAATCTTCATATGCAAAATTTTGAATTAATGGTGGAAGGGAAAGGGGGAGGAGCAGCAGGGCAAAGAACATCCCTGCTCTGCAGGCAATGAGTTCTCTCCTTCAGTCAGTTCTCTTGGTTTGAGAGACACCTAGAAAAGATACAGGAAGAAGCTAAAACCTCTACAACCAGAGGAAAATGGAGAAAATAACTTAAGACAGAGTTGACTACAGGAAGTCCTTGATTTACGACCACAGTTCAGCCCAAAATTTCTATTGCTAAGCAAGACAGTTAAGTGAATTTTACCTCATTTTATGACCTTTCTCGCCACAGTGGTTAAATGAATCGCTGCAGCTGTTAAGTTAGTAACATGTTTGTTAAGTGAATCTGGCTTCCCCATTGACATTATCAGAAGGCCACAAAAGGTGATCACATGATCCCAGGACACCACATCCGTCAAAACTATGAGTCAGTTGGGACTTCTGATTCCGGTTCACGGCGTCCCTAGTCATACGAGGAGCCTTGTCTCCTCGTCGGCTAGCCTTCCCTCCACCGGTAGACCCTAATGCAGGTCGAAAGTCGCCCTGGAGGGTGCAACTTCTGTCGAAGAGGCTTTGCTCGGCTGCAGAGGAACGGCAGCTCCTCCAGCTGTCTGAGCTATCTCTGAGGGCTGACGGAGAAGAAGATCGGCCAGTAAAATGGCTGATCACCCTGCCACTTCAAACCGCAAGTCAAAGAACATCTAAGCTGTAAGAACGACCATGGTGAATCTCGGTGAGGCTTTTTTTCTTTTTCCTGCTCCTCTCTTCATTTTATCTTGCTTTTGTTTTTTTGCCTGTAAGAGCCTTGTTGGAATTATTTCCCTGGCTTGAAAAAGCAGCTTCTACATGCTTGGGAAGAAAGGCGTTACAGAGAATACAATAAAATTCTAAAGACTATATTTTATTTTCATATGTTTTGGGGTACAGAAAAATTTTTTTTTCTAAGAGCTGTACTATCATTTTATGCTGGAAGATTATTTCTTTTTTCACATATTTCAAAAGAAAGAAAAAGGGGGGAAATGGTCTCTGGAAAAGTTTTTTTTCAACTTACTGAGGACATCTAGTGGCGCAAATCTATTGCAGCTTTTGACTTTTTTTTGGAGATGGAATAGATGGACCTTCAAATTACCTTTGAAGAGAAAAGATAAGCTGATCCAGCTGTGAGAGTTGTGGGGGTGGACACTGTTTAACTTTTATTAAACACAGCCTCCACAAGAAGAAAAAAGAGACTCTTTTTAATTACTATCAATATGGAGAAAGCTCATTTACAATTAAACTGCAAACTTGGAAAAGATTTACTGTATGAGGCCACTGCAGAAATATGTGCTACAATGAAAGAGTTTACTACAGAATTAAGATCCAGAAGTTGTACTTCAAATCTTCAAATTGATCACCAGTTTACATCTGACTATTCTATAAATCAAAACATACTAGAAGATGAAACAACTAAGATAAATGAGGAAGTTACTTTATCTTATAAATATTCCATCTACAGCTTTGAGGACCAGAAGAATCAAAGATTGAGACTGGAAACTTTAAAGCAATGAAACTTTAAGGATGAGAGAAATAGATGCTTAATGCAGAGGACGGGATTCCTATTGTTTCAAAGGGCACTACAAGCAATAAAGAGAGATCTATTGACTGAAAGGGAAGCTTGGTTATGGAAACCTCTCTGGCACAGAAAAAAAGCCAGAATAAGACTGAAAAGAGGAATTTAAAATTGTGTAATGGATTTAAAGGCAATGTTGATTTATGGACAGTTATAAGGATTAAGATTCAGAGTTATAAGTAAGAAAAAAGGTTGATTATTAGAACAGATGTTTTAATTAGATTAAGAATGTACTTTTTGGAATAATAGTTTTATTTTCATGAAAATTATTATGTATTGGAATGGAAAAAATGCTGGCTTTTTAGAGTTGGATTGTTTTAATAATTGTTTTAAATTAGAAAGATGATGTTTCTGTATGATAATATAGATGTGATAAGGCATGATAATCAATTGGATGAAATTTGAATTTTGTTTAATGAATTGAAATGAGTTAAGACTTACACTATTTTGTTATTTTAAAGAGACTGATCAATTGATGGATTATATATGTATAGGGTAGATTAATATTTTATCTTAATTAGGGTATGTATTGTGTAGTGGAAGAAGAAATAAATGAGACTTGTGATAAAATGAGGGATATAAGAGATTAAGAATTAGAATATAGCTGGAAGGGATACCTGAATTGATAACTTGTTGACTTAAAGTTAAATTTGATTATGGTAATTGTAAATTTACAAAGTTTTAAAACAGGTTTAGCAGTTATAGAAATTTAAATTAGAAATGGAATATTTTAAACATATTATGCTAGTTGAGGGAAATAGAGAGGGGACATTGAATGTATTGAGTTGAATTATTTATATATGGTTCTATTGTTGAATGTTTGTTTACCCAAACACCACAGTGTGTCCTGAGCACCTTTTTTTAAGATTTAAAAAACCAATAAAATGTGTTTTAAAAAAAAAAGAGTCAGTTGCCAAGCGTCTGATCACATGACCATGGGGATATGCTACAACGGTCTGAAAAACAGTCATATGTCATTTTTTTCAGTGCCATTGTAACTTCAAACGGTCACTAAATGAACTGTTGTAAGTCGAGGGCTACCTATATAAGGGATAGAACATATAGAAAGCTACCATCATATCATTCGAAAAAATATATTCAGATATTCCATATTTGTGGTGGTAAAGAAAAAAGATGGAAGCACAAGGGAAAACCTGAAAAAGGCTACAAATGGAAGATGACAACGTCTGCAACACTGGTAAAAATTACATAAATGGAGAAGGGAGATTAGACGATAACAGATTCTTTGGCTGTTAACTTCAGTCCTGGGAGTTTCTCTGTATTGCACAAGTGAAATTAAAATGGCCTCTGTAACTTCCCCACTACTACCTTTATGTTCACTGAAGTGGTTTCATTTAAATAGCTCTGAATTTAAACAGATTGCTGATTAAATATGCTGATTTTGGCCTCTATTATCTAATCTAGAGCACTGAATGTGGATACAGCTTTTGCTAATGTTTGACCTTATCCAGGCTTCTGATTCTGTTCTGTCTGCTCAGCATAACCTTCCAACCATACTAAGAGTATTTTGTGTGCTGGAACTGATTATTCTCTGTGTTAAATGAAGTTTTGTTCTGGTGAGCTTGAGAACTCTCTGTCCTGCTTTTGATTGTTATCAAACTTGGTTCCCCCCCCCTTTAGCATTCCTTGTCTAATGTGTGACTCACAGTATTAAAGAGCTGACTCTTGGACCTGTGTCTGTTAGGTAGCAACTCTGTCTGGCTGATAATTCTTTTGACATACTGGATTGAATAGTAAACTCTGAGTCAGGTCAGCAGAGGCCACAAAAGTGAGCTTTGCATAGGGGTGTTAAAACAAAAGACAAATTCAAATAGTGTCTAATATGAGTCACAGTGTACTGTAAATGCCAGGTTTCCAGATGCAACAGAATACTTTTTGGGAACCTGATTTTGTTATAAAAGCATTGACAACATTGTTTTATGTGGTTCTGTACCTCTCCCCCCCCTCAATTTTTTTTTTACTTCTGATTCCCTGATCTTGCACTATTACTTCTCTCTGCAAATTTAAATGTGCTTGAAATGGGACAGAAAACTGATTATTTCTGAAAGTTGTGTTTTCTTCTCACTGATTTGCAAGGTGGAACTCACATGTGGCCCCAAGAATAACAGAGAGAAGTAATCCCAGATAGTCGCTTATCCTGTTTTAATAACCTAAAGCTTTGCAGTCCCTTTCCATTTTTTACCTGGATCTTGCCAACTGCTATGAATGGCTTGCTTAGAAAAAAAGTTGGGCAGAGGAGTTTCCCCGATAAGTAAGTAAAATGCTTGTGTTAAACAGGAATGGCACAATGTTTTCCAGGTCTACCTTAAATCTTTTAGAACCCTTCTATTTTAAATCATTTAATCGGGGGTCCAAATCACAATCCCTGTAAGTGTGTGACCAACCTTTAATAAATAGGTAAAAAGAAATAAAATTAATGGTTGGCAGGAAGAAAATTACCGAAATATTATCAATGAATGCTTATAAAAAAGTGACAGATTCTTTGAAAGATAAGCCTCCATATTTTTTTTTTTTTAACTTGCTGTTGAGTCCTCTTTGTCATCCTGTGCAGCAGATGGGGAGCAGTAGCCATCTCATTTGGCTTCCCACCTCTTCTGGAAGCAGCCTGGGAGAAGGTGGGCTTTTGTTCTCTCTTTCCTTTGTGCAGGATGTTGAGGCAAAAAGGCTTGGTTCTAGCTCTCTCCTTCAGTGGAGTCCCTTGCTTCCATATAAGGCCATCCTGCTTTCTCACTTCCTGCTTCAGCTCCTTTTTCTTTTTCCCTCCCCTCTCCCCTCCTTACCCTGGATCCAGCCTTGCTCCATGTGGCACAGTTCTAACTATTCACAGCTGTCTGAAACTGCGTGTGCTCAGCGTTTAACTTCCTTTCTTCCCTGGAGAAAGAACTTCGGGACAACTTTTATAACCGGTCTCACTTTCTTGTTCATTTTTTTAGAGCATTGACACACTTCCCCCTCATTTTAAAAGGGGGAACCTCAGCATCTTGAAGAAGAAGTGGGAAAATCCAAGCTTGGGGACGGAAGTCCGGAAGGAAGCTGTGGAGAGCTGCCGTGCTGAGGTTAGGCAGAAGGCTGTCAGCCCTGGTGGTGGAACTGAAAGCGGCTCTGCTTCCCTAGCAGAAATTAACAAAACCTCAGGGATTAGTCCAAGATTGAGACTTCAGTCCTCTTCCAGAGTGTTTGGCCGGTTCAGATATCCCAGTGTTGGCAGTGAAGAGGATAAAACACATTCATCTCAAAGTGGGGAAATGGAAAATTGTCTTAGAGAATCCAGACAAGACATAGGAAAGCTGGAGAATCTCAGTGAAATCTCAGAATCGTCAGGGAAAATAGAGAAGTTTAATGTTCCTCTAAGCAAACTAAAGATGATGTTTGAGAGGGGGGATGCAGTTCAAACAAAGGTAAGGAATGATTTGCTTCAATTCTCCCTGGCTCTTGAAAAAACAAATTGCAAAGGGGTGACTAGTATCTTTATTTGTCCTGTTGTCAAAAATCCCCCATGCAGATAACACAGTAATTCTCACTCAAAGGAGAAGAGTTTGTGTGGCAGAATGCAGATTTTTAGAATGCCAATAGCTGTTGTGAAAAGAAACCTAATTAACTAAGGTTAGCCTAATTGGGGTGTTGGCCCTGTTGAAGCCTCCAAATAAATTGTGAACTGTGCATGCATGTAATTGTGAAAAGAACCTGGGGAATGTGTGTGTGTGTGCATATTGTGATTGCAGAATAACATTCATTGATTTATTTATTTTTTGAGTTGTGGAAACTAATGTTTGAAGCTATGATTTTAAAAACTTCTCTCTGTCTGCATCCTGGCAAATGTTTCTGTCTGCTGCTGAATCTTCTCACAGGAAGAAAGTTCGGAGAATGCCTGTCTGCACCAGTTTTGACTTGCAAATTCATGGGCCTTGCATTTTCCTACAAGTACTCATGAAATCTGATCCAGCATGTGGACTACAGAGTGTATCCCTGGGGAAAATTGCAAATTGAGTAACAAGAAAATGAGTTGCATATGGTAGTGACGTGAAGTACTCTTTGGTTGACTTTTCCCAGTTTCATCATAGTTTCCATCAGTTTAGTCCCTTGTAATGTATTCCAAGTATATGCTAGAATATAAACAGATATAGTTGTGATTTAAAATTCCTCAGGGCTTTGAAAAGGTGAATTAGTTTGGTGTCAAGCTAAATTTTGTAAATTAGATCTCCAAATCTAGGTTGCCACAGGAGCAGTTTATCTTACCTTAACTAGACTGCAATGCTGATTGAATGGTCCAATTAGATCTGAACATAACAAGGATGAAATAGCTGGGTGTGTACAGCTATCCCAAGATCTGTAGACATAGCTTATTCACCTTAAGCATGTTTCAGAACTTAGTGTAGGTGTTGCCTGTATTGGTTCTACACCAAATTTAAAGTCAATTAAACATGCTACCGTAGGAATCTGCAAGTTTTCCAGGTTTACAAAGTCTTTCAGTTATGAAAGGAAACTGGCCCAGAGAGAAAAAATTTCATACTCTTTATAATTAGAAAGCTATTCTTAGCTGTGTAAAATGATCTTGCAGAAAGAATGTTTCAGCCCGAAGACACTATCTTTAGATGTATATTTATCATTGTTTACATTTTTTAAAAAAACCTGTCATACAAATTCTGCATTGTACAAGTTATATCCTAATAGAAATTATTATGTAGTTTTGCATCACTAACAAATTAGTAGTACAGAAAACAAGTTAGAGCAGCAGTAAGCCAAAATCTGGATTTCACAGATGCACAAAAGTTATGATGGTAAACTAAGTGCTTTAGATATTTTTTTGCTTCTTCTTCCTTATACTGTAGCTAAACTTCAATCAATTTTGTATAAAATCCTATGAAATATATGTACAATGGACAGAATTAGTTTACTACAAGGCTCTGGAAACTTCAGATCAGGATTGGAATAAAATATATAATGCAGTTTTCATTGATTCATATGCCTGATGTGTCCTGAGTGTACCAACCTGTTATGTTCAGAAGCCACTAGAATTCATATATAATTGCATATGTGTGTTATGTATTAGGTTACCCAATATCTGGGAGCAGATGACAGCATTATACTGATCTCTCTGTCTCTGTCAATGAATTTAAGCCTATTAAGCATGTCCTCTTACCTCAAGTGCAGCTAGTCCTGCAAACTGCAGATCATGAGACCAGACAAATAGAAGGGTAGGATGTGAACTGAGTGATTGGGATATAGACAGAGGAGAATCAATACGGTAGCAGTAAGAAAAGGACAGGAAGTGCCTGATTATGATAAGTTTTGTTTAGTCCAGGATTAATACATAATAAGAATTATGTAATAAGAATAGGCTGTGATAAATCTTACCTGATCTTATAACTAGGATATGACTGCTATTGAGTTATAACTATCCTCTTTAAAATAAGTTGAAATGATAGATTTAGAATGAACTTCCAGGAGCGAGAATTGGTTGGACAACTTAGCAGAAGTCACTAGAGAAAAATTGGGGCCAAGGAAGGAGAAGTAAGTAGATAATTGATTGTTCGAAAGAAAGATAAGCGTAATGTGGTGATTGGATTGTTGAATAACTGTAACATCAATGCACAGCAGTAAGAAGTAAACATCTTTATCTTGTTGAAAACTGCAAACAAAATGTGGTTTAAATGTTTTGAAGACAAGAACAGTTCCCCCTCCCCCCATATTCTTCTAGTTAAGGATTTTTTTTTAAACAAACCATTTTGTTGATGAATGCAGGAGGGGTATATAAACTGTCAAAACATAATGGTTTGGATGTAGAGATGAACAGAGATTTGATACAAAATGAGAGCTTTTTCTCCGATATGTTCCTGTTAAATTCTTTTTAAAGTTCAGGAGCTTCTCTGAAATTGCATAATAGAGAATGCAGACATTAGTAGGAATTAAAAGAACTTGATTGGCTGCCTTATGCAAATAGAAATGCCTTTTTGCTCACACTAGATATCTCCAGATTCAAGCTAGTATTGTTGCATTTTAAATATAAATGCAGCAGTGAAGGAAAGACTAGTAGAATTATGTGCTGTGTGCTTTATGATAACGTCATTTCCTTTGCCTAATAATTTATTTGAAGACACAAACAATATGGCTGTGCCTGCAGCTTTTGAAAATGTTTCAAAAGAAGTGCTTTGGACCTTGCCCAAGGCCAAGCCCCTTAAGGCAGATTTCTAGTTGCATTAATTTTAATGAACATATTCCTTAAAGCAGTGACATTTTGGTCTTGTACAGTTATGTGGTGGGCTTTGTGCAATGCTTTCAAGTAATTTTTGAAGCATGCACAGCCCTAATAAACAATGTGGTCTTTCTTCAAAAGTTTGTCATTGGAAAGGCATTGCACTGAGAGCTAGGGTGAATTTCAGTCAGTGATTGGTATCATCTGGAGATCCAGCCCTACTTGTGGAAAATGCACTAGATAATATTGGAGCAATCATTATCTTAATGATTGCAAGGACTGTTAATAGAATAAAGAAAATTCTGATGGGCAGAGGTTATACCTTGCTGTAGATCATGCTGTATTAATTATCCTGTGCCATACAATAAGGATCATTAGGGAGATTTTTTTATGCAAGGACATATTTTATGTCACTGGCACTATTTACTACATATGTGTAGCAGGGATGGGCATTCTTTGTGGTTAATGAATGTATGTGAAAATTTTGAGACCAAATTGTTTGAGACTTCATTAAAAAAAATGACCTCCATGAAAAGCTTGCTGATTTGCAAAATGACTATAAAAACAGTCAAGTAACAAAATAGCAGTAGCACTTAGACTTATATACCGCTTCACAGTGCTTTATAGCCCTCTCTAAGCGGTTTACAGAGTCAGCCTATGGCCCCCAACAATCTGGGTCCTCATTTTACCAACCTCGGAAGGATGGAAGGCTGAGTCAACCTTGAGCCTGTCAGGATCGAACTCCTGGCAATGTGAGCAGAGTTAGCCCGCAATACTGCATTCTAACCATTGTGCCGCCACAGTTATTAAAGTACAGTTTGCAGGATGTTTTCTGCTCGTCCATTTAGACCGTTGTGCAGAACAAAGGCATTGCTATAAATGCTTTGTTGAAAGCTGTTAGAGCATGCTAGCTTTCTTCTATTAAAAGAATAATTTAAAAAGTCTTGTGGAACATTGGGCTTGAGGGACCCTCAAGTCTTAAGCCTTGTGGTTAAGACTTGTGCTTTACAACCCCCTCTAAGCAGTTTACAGAGTCAGCCTATTGCCCCCAACAATCTGAGTCCTCATTTTACCGACTTCTTGGAAGGATGGGATGCTGAATCAACCTTGAGCCGTTCAGGATCAAACTCCTGGCAAGCTGAGTAGAGTTACTTAAAATCTTGGCAGGACCCAAGTTGCTGACCCTGGTATTTAGAGAATGCCTTCAAAGTCTTCGTGTATTCACACATCTTACTCACTGATTGTTCCTCCCACTCCTCCCCCCCCCTTTGTTTCTTATGCATTTTGGTAATCCTAATATACCCTGATTGTTGTTCAAGCTCAAAGATCTAGATAAAGTTTATCTTTCTGATTCACTCACTTTTAAACTACATTTTGCTATATTAGTACTAACTTTGCAGTAAAAAAATATTTATATGCTGTTGTATATCTTATACTAAGGATTGTTCTTAAATAATAGAATCTGAGATAGTTAATATCCATAAGGGCCTACATGCATCCAGAGGGTTTTAAGTTTAGAATGTATTATCAACATTATGCCCAACGCAGTAACTCCAAATGAGTTGTATTAATTATGAGATAAGTGATCATGTCTTGTGCTAAGCACAATGCAGCAGCAATTATGAGATTAGAAAGCCAACAAATTGGAAGGATATTAAATTGGCAAAGGCTGTGCTGAAAAGTGCCTAGAATAAAGAATATATGTGGTCCATTTCAATAACAATATGGCACATAGGGCGGTTCTTGAGATTGGTAGTGAATACTTCATTGCTTTGGAAATTGTCAGAATCCCATTTTAATTCATTTCAGCTGTGAAACAGGCTGATTTTTGAGAATAATGACAGAAGAGATACTGGCAAGGTTTCCAGCTCCAGTAGTTCTTTCCAGGCACTGACTTTTTGAGGACTTTGGCCATTAACAAGATAATTATCTAGAATATAGAATAAATTGGTGAAGATGTTGAGCAATGATCTTGAAAGAGAACGGCTTTACAAAGATTTCATAAACTGGAATTAATTCAGTGTTAGTCATTGGGATTTAAAAAGAAATCCTGGATTCAGAATAATTACATACTTAAACAGACTTCCTCTTCTAGATGCCCCCCAGATATATTTGCAAAGTTACACTGCTTGTAGAGTATGCAAACTGGTTTTAGCACACTGAAGAGTGGAATGCAGATCTCTATTGATTTCAGCTTCCAATCCCATTTAGCAGATATGCAGCATAGTGCTACATTTGAGCATGTGTAAATAACACATGTCTATAGTGGAATTTTTTAATCAAAATATTAAAATAATATTAGAAAAATATTTTGAAGAGAATGCAAGTTCAGTCTCATGCCCCAATGTGTGTTTTCTGCAAAATAGACTAGGACAGTTAATGCAAAGATATTTTAGGAAATTGTTTTGCTTGATTATGCTACCTCTTACCACTCCATACTTTCATCCATCTGTCAAAATCTCCTTAAAAATGTTTAAGATATAATATCTTATTATAATAAAAATTAACATATCTACACTCAGTCCTATCTGTTAACAGGTGACCTTTTAATGCAAAATAATTGGCATTGAAATACCAATGAAATCATCTGATACATAGGATTAAAAGAACGACAAAATCTTGTGGAGTTCTTTAAAATAATCTGGATTTATATTTGAGCTGAGAATTGATTGTTAATGTATTTTTTGGAAGTTAAAGCAGTTTATATCTCACAGTCAATTGACATTATAGATGCAATCATTCTAAAGATGACTGCATAGTAATCTTTTTTTAGCCTTTTGAATTAAAGTGGATCATGCCACCTGGGAGGTCTTCTCTACAAGGAGGACAGTTATGATAGTTTAGATATTGCACAAAACGAAGGATGGTTTAGCAGTATGGCTATCCTTTTGGCAATGACATACATCTTTTACAACCAATGCATAAATTCTGCCACACCTTCCTATATAGTTTTGTTAAGGACAGGCAATTCTTAAAACTGTATAATGTAGCTTTGTTTTTCCTTTCCTCAGAATTTAATTAAGGGCTAAGTAGGTTCTGTGTACATTTAGTTGAATTGTTCCAGGTAATCAGAGCAGCTACTTTAAACATCTAGACCAGGGGTGTCAAACTCACAACGTCACGTGACGTGTTGCGACATATCACGACTTTTTTTGCCATTGCTGGCAATGGGGTGGGCGTGGTTTCATTGTGATGCATCCGGGGGCCGGCCGTTTGACACCCCTGATCTAGACTGACTCCTACCTTAGCATAATCAAGCAGAAATCTGCTTTACTTTAAAAATACAACGTCACGTCCTTTCAATTATGTGAGTGAGCAATATTGGGCCTGTATTTTAGAATTCTAGATGTGACAGCACTTGGCTGTAACTACAGTATTGAAGAAAAAAATATTAGATGGTAAGTAACAGCTTTAGAAAGATTGTGGTAAAAGTGGAAGAGCCATGGAAGTTGACGCCCATCTTAATATTTCCTCAATACATTTATAGAAATAAATTGCCCTTTCAATATTTTTTTCCTTTTTTCCTGTTCCAAATTTCCAGACTTGCTTTTTCTTAAACTAAGGGTGACAAGAAAAACAAAAGCCATAAACATCTTGACTTTAATCCACAAGCAATTCTTTGAGTAAAATTAGTTTGAGGTCAGCACATCTGTCTGCTGTTTCTGACAATAATAGGGTCAATTAGGCCTACCCCTGGCCTAATCCTTCCCTTCTTGAATGTAGAAAAATGCAGGTCCAGATAAATTCTTGTCTGCTGACAGCATCTTGATAAGAAGAGGAGAATCGTATCCTGAGAAATTAGAGCAGCCCCTTAGCTTTCATTGTTAATGAAACTGAATCTATTTGACTTCTATCTGCACTTTTTAAAAAAAATGTACTTTATCACTGAAATTTCTGTTTCGATTAAGTGTGGCAATATGAAGCTTAACAAGAACCATCTCTAAATTTGAAAAGAAATTATTTTGATTCCTCCCCCCATGTTTTCTATTACTGAAAAATATTATTTCAAAACCAAAAGTGCTTCTGAAATAAAACATCTCTCACTGATGGATTTGCTTAAAGGCTTTGTTGATTAGTCTGTTGATCATTTTTGGCCCAAGGATTCATTCAGTTTTTTGTTAGAATTGAAACGACTCCTCTGCTATTTATTGTTATCTTCACTAAGATCATTGTATGCTCTGTGTAAAGGAGGTGATGTTGGGAAGTATGTATATGTATGTCTGTGTGTATTTGAGCCTTTTTTCACTACATCTATATTATACGACTTTTTTTTAGTAACATTGAATGTCAGATGAAATTGCTGTATTTTCTGCTAAAGGGTCAAAATAGGAATTTAAAAATATACTGTATATGCTAACCTGGGGTTCCATTGGCAGCTTTTATCCAGAAGCCTTTGAATTTGGATAGATGAACTTGTGGGACTGTTTGTTTCTTAACAACCAACATTACTTATAAGTAAATAATTTTGAGCCAGCATATATTTAATCCTAATTCTTAAAATAGAACTTTCACACTGCAGATTTGTTCCTGCCATTGTACACAAAAATGCCTAAAATGTGATTGCCTTCTTTAATAAATAGTGAAAGTCAAAACCTGATTTATAGACTATTTCTTCTAAGAGCTCCCTAATAAAAGTCCATTATGACACAATGCCAACCTCAGGCCAGACCTCCTGACATATCTTAGTTTGTTTGGGTCTAATACCTTTCAGGCATCTGGAATTTCACATAAAATTAATAGAGTCAACCTAACTAAATTAATGTTTACCAGCTTGAATAAATTCTTAGCTTTCACCATACATTTACACTTCATTGAGAGAGAAAGAACATCTTGGCTTGCTGTGTAGATGTTGTTGGATTGATCTTTCTTGCTGCTGCTTACTTATTTCTTCCTCTTCATTGGACCACTAATCAAATAATAAACAGAAAATCTTTCCTTTTTAAAGCAGGTTGTTCATGACCATAGCAGAGCTGCTGAGGGTAGGATGATCTCAGAGAGCCATTTCTTTTCAGAGGACCTCAATTTACCTCATGGAGAAAGAAGCCACACTTCTTCATGTAAGCAGTGTTCAGTATAGTTGGGATAACTCCTATATGTGCAATGGCGTGCCCAGTATTTATCCCTTTAATAAAGAGGAGGGGCATTTCAGAACTCAAAATATTAAACAGCTTAAAATGCAAATATATCTAATTATTTCATATGAAATCTAAAAGAGAAATGTAAGATAAATGCTTATATATTGCTAATATATTGAAACCGTTTGACTGATTATTATAATATGCAAGAGTTATGTTTGGGTAGTCCTTGATTTATCACTTGTTTAATAATGGTTTGAAGTATAACTAATGCCTCTTAACATAATCTTAGGACTAATGTTGTTTGCTTTAATACTGTTAAAGCGGACTGAATCTCTACCTCAGGATATGAAATTTTTACCTCAGGATCTCTGGTTAGGGACCATAAAAGATTGCACTAGTAAGGAGATGAAGTCAATTCAGAAGCGCAAACGAACAATATGCAACAGACTAGATACAGCAGATAGGCCATATATAAGAGAAACACCAACCAAACAAAAGGTACTCGGAGTATACTTGAAGAGGGAAGGGAGGAGGGAAGAACGTTTACTAAAACAGATGTTTACAAAGATTAATACCTAATGTTGTATGCTAAGTTCTAGGATGATTGTTTAGCAATAGGATCCTTGGTTTAATGTTGATCACATTAATATGGAACCAGATAAGAGAAACACCAATTAAACAAAGTGTAACAGGAGTATAGTTGAGGCTAGACGCGAGGGGTGGAAAAAGGCTTACTAATTCAGACGTTTTCAATGACTAATACTTAGTATTGTATATCAGGTGCCATGATGATTGCTGCACAATATGTTTTCATGTTCAATGTTGATTGTTTTAATAAAAGAATTTTATATATATATATAAAAAATAATGGTTTGAAGCTACCGTGGCACTGGAAAAGTGACTTATGACCTGTCCTCAAAATTATGACATTTGCCCCACCCTCATAGTCATGTCACCAAAATTTGGCTCCCATTTATGAGGGTTTCAGCATCTTGTGATCACATGATCACAATTTGTGACCTTTCCAGACAGTTTCTGACAGGCAAAGTCAATGGGGAAAACTGGATTTGCTTAACAGTCAAGTGATTGGTTTAACCACGATTTGCTTAATGAACACAGTAAAAATGGTCATAAAATCAGGTCCATTATGAAATGGCTCACTTAATGACTGAAATTCCAGTCCCAATTGTTATAAGTCAAGGACTACCTCTATGCACTTTTTAAAAAATCTTCATAAACAATCTATATCCTGTTATTAATTTTTACATAATTAATAAAAACAGCCATATTGTGTGTACTGAAGAAAGTTGCAGTTAATCTAATCAGGGATTGTACATGAGACAAAGAGGTCAGAATATTGATTGTATATACAAAATAAGTACAAAGTGCTTCATCTTATATGAAATATTAATTCATATATAAGTTCAGCAATAAACTCATCAGTTTCTCAAATGGGCATGGGAAAGTACTTTTTGGGGAGGAGCCAAAAGCATAAGCATCTATTTCCCCAACCTACACTTTTGTTACTTTTTTGTCAACTTCTTGTTTTGAAAAGTGTAGCTCTTGAAATACTCTCCTCCAGGTCTGATGCTGTTGCCTATAATTTAGCTTTAAATTAGCAAAGAGAACAATGGAATCTTTAAACAAGGCAAAGTTCATTCTTTAAGGTAGACTCTTTTTGCTTTGGTTATAGAATTGGGATTAATTCATGCCCTTTGGCCACCTGGGTTATTAAATGGCTGTTGAGTGAAGTTTTGATCTCTTACAATGTATTTCAATAAACAGCAGCCATCTATGTTTATTCTAGAACAGGGGTCCTCACCTTGGCAACTTTAAGACTTGTGGACTTCAACTCCCAGAATTCCTCTGGGAGTTGAAGTCCACAAATCTTAAAATTGCCAAGGTTGAGGATCCCTGTTCTAGAAGATCAGTGTTTTTTAAACTTTTAAGCGTGCTGTCTGAGGAATTCTGGGAGTTGAAGTCCACACATCTTATATCTGCCAAGTTTGGAAAACATGGTTCTAGATAAATTGCTTTTTTGCCTCTGCAGTTTCGAACCCAGAGAAAGCAGAGAACAGGAGAAATTTAGAAATACCTCGTTTTTCAGAAACATCCATCAAGGATAGGCTTGCTAAGTACCAAGCGGCTGTGTCCAAGCAGAGTGGGTCTCCCAGTTATGTGGTAAGTTTTACTTTTTAGAGGTGGGTGGCTGTCACTGCTCTGCAGCAGAGGATTCCATCTAAAATGTCACCGATGACTTTGCCCTGAATGCTCAAAATTCTTGATTCATGAATTTCCCCTTTTAAAGTCTTCTTTCTCATTAAAGCTAGTGGAACCTCTTTCAAGTTCTTTTTACGTGTGTGGGAATTTTCTTGTCTTTTTTGCCTTTGTAAAGCATAGGGGATAAGCTTTGCTTACCTGTAAGAATCAGAAAACTTTTAAACATTTTACCACCACCACCACCACCACCATCATCATCATCGATGACTCCTATGTTTACACCAAAGCACTTAGTTTTGTAATGAAAGAGCTGTCAGAGACTCCATGTTCCGTACTGGAAGTAATGGAAATTTTGTGCTATTTTGTTTAGAATGGAAAGAATTGTGTTTCTAATGACTGGCTTAGAATTCTTTGCTTTTCAGGAAAATAAAACTTAGATGTAGGAGTCCATTCCCTATGTTTTGTGTATTTCTTGATGGCAAACGGTGATGCAGGTTGAAGTATGGTAGGCAATATCCTCTTGCGGGGGCAGGGGAATTCAGCTATGGAGTCCTTGGTGTTTTCTGAGCGTAGTTGTTTATGGACATTTCATTATCTACCTAAGTAACATCAGTTTGAACATGGATGCTCACCTAAGACTAAATACCGGCAGGCCATCAATAACTTCAAGGACCATTTGAAACAAACAATAACTCCAGATCACACAAAAATGCTGACAGATGGTGCATTGAAGAAGATGCAACTTGAAAGAGATACTCTTTTTTTGTCTTGTTTTTTTTTTGCAGCAAGTGGGGGAAAGGCTGGTTTAGGGGAATAATTAATGAGTAGATAGCAATTTATCAAATGAACAATTTCAAGAAAGCCAAGTATTACAACTCTGGTCTCTTAGAACAGCTACTTTTTCATGAAAATGTACATAGCAATGCCCAGCAACCTCTTCTAAGCGAAAAGAACTTTGAGGATGAGAGAGTTGATTTATGTCTCAAAGGTGCTTTTTCAAAAGGCAACTGGGCTTTCTTCGGTTGTCCTTGAAAACATTTCACTTCTCATCCAAGACATTTCAACCAGTGAAGCTCCTTGGACCAGAAGCGAAACATCTTCAAGGAAAAACAAAGAAAGTCCAGTTGCCTTTTGAAAAAGTACCTTTGAGACAGCCGTGACCTGGATGACTGAGAATCTCCATCAACTTGGTTTATGGCTTTGCTGATACCATTCTTGCCTTCAAATGTGACATTTCCTGCATGTTTCCCTTGGTAGATGTGCTGAACACTGCCCTTAACTGTGAGTATCAGGATTCCCAAGTCCTGCAGTATCAGCAGATTCTGTTTTTGCATGGAGGGGAGATGCCAACAGAATGCCTTTTTGTGCTACTGCATCCTGGAAATAAGGAATTGCAAGCAACAACTAGTTGAAATGAGTTTTTTGCTATATTTTAAGGAGACCATAACATTTAAAGTAATCAAATTAGGCTACATAGCAGGGGTAGGCAACCTTGGCTCTTTCATGACTCATGGACTTCAACTCCCAGAATTCCTGAGCCAGCCGTGCTGAGGGGAAAGGGAGAGGTTTCCAAGCTGAGCCATGCTGGCTCAGGAATTCTGGGAGTTGAAGTCCACAGAGTCAGAAAAGAGCCAAGGTTGCCTACCCCTGCTCTATACTATCCTGCTTACTGAACTTGTTCTATGTTCTGTATGTTTGGAAGAGATTAATAAATTAATTTGAACCTAGGATAGATCAACATCTACTTGAATAATTTCTGGAGACTATGCAATAAATCAGCAAGTATTTAGGCTAACCCTAACCCACCTGTTTTGCCAAAGAAGATCTAGACCCATTTCTTCCCAAAATTAGGCCACTGAAATTAAGAAAGCTTGAAGAACACTGGCTTTTTGTATATGAACGCAGTTCTGAAATTGAAAACATTTTTGGTCTTAAAAGTTGGTTGTGTTTAGATGCCCTCCTCCTCGATTCCTGTATTGTTTTGCGCCCAATTCCAGTTCATGTTCTTTGACGTTCTCGGAAAAAGTAATCCCCCCAAGGACGAGTCTGCTAACTCAGGGCTTTTCAACCAGTGGTACGGGTACCCCCTGTGGTACATTGGCACCTGGCAGGTGGTACGCGACCATCCTAGAAAAGTAGCGGGGGAGGGGAATGAGCTGAAGCGGTGACAGCACCACACAAGCCTGAGCAAGAGATGGCTGGAGCTGCAGGGCTGTCAGGGCTCAGCGTAAGCGTAAGCACCAGGATCAGCGCCAGGCTCCAGCTGGAGCTCAGCGCTGATCCTGGCACTTCTGCTGAGCCCTGAAGAAGCACCGATCAGCTGGAATGTTGCAGCATCTCCAGGGTCTTGTGATTTACATTCAGATGCTTGGCAACTGATTCATATTTATGACGGTCACAGTGTCCCAGGGCCATGTGAAGTGACCAAAACCTGCTGCAACCACCCAGCAGACGGGTGGAATAAAAACCAAACATCCCCCCAACCCACCCCCACTGCCAATCCTTAACAGAAATGCTCACAACAATGAAAACCTCGGACAGGAGGAAGAGCGTGGCCGGGCGGGCAGGCAGGTGTCTTGCTCAGCTGTGGCTTGGGGAGCACTTTTTTCAGTGCCATTGTAACTTCAAACAGTTACTAAGCGAACTGTTGTAAGTCGAGGACTACCTGTACTTTACCACTTTTTTCCTTTCTTTTTTGGTCATCAAGTTTTTGACACCTTGCTAGGCGACTGGTGGTACTTGGATATTGCCATATCCTAAAAGTGGTACAATAGGTGAAAAGGTTGAAAAGCCCTGTGCTAACTCATTTGTCAGAGGTTCTTATAAAAAGGGAGGAAAGGAATGTGAATGTGAATGGAAGGCTAAGTTGTGATAAACCCTGAATGAGGTTAGACTTCAATGTCTATTCTATGAAACTCCTAAGTAACAGTTGTTACATATTATTTTACAGAGCTGATAGCTCCTTAAAGCTTAAGATAATAAGGAATGGCATTTTACTTGGAAATTTGATAAGGAGAAACAATTTCAATGTGCAAAACTCAGCTATTTTCTGTAACTGCATAGGAATGCCGTAACTGCAAATACATTTTTTGGGGGGGAGTGGGTGGGATTTCTTTCTGTTTACAAAGATCTAATTTATCCAAGTGTGATCCTCTCAAGGCATGATAGACTACAATTCACATCAAAGATAGCAAGCTTGGCCACTGGAAATTCTGTTCTAAAATATCTCGAAAGTACCATGTAGAAGGCAGTATATAAATTTCAGAGTTCCCTAAATAAGAGAGTAGAATAGAAGCCATCAGCCCAAATAATCCTATCATATGTCATCAGAGCTTATGTTATGTTCTTCAGTTTAGCATACAAAGAATTTGGGGATGAACAAAGTGCATTTTCTCCCTAAGCCTTTGCAAAAGGCTAAAGTGATTTTTAAAGGAAAATGTATTTCTCTTCCCCAAATTCTTTGCAGTTGACGAGGCAGGCAGGAAATGGCAAGGAAAATATATCTCCTCCTGCAAATTTGCATGGTTTAATGATTGTGTGTATGCATGCATTGCAGAGGGAGAAGTAGACACCTGCCTGCAAATAAAGCTTTGGTTAAAAAAAAAAACAGTAGTTTTTCTTTTTCCAGTGCAAAAGTCATCACTGCTGCGTATTCCAGGAGTGAAATCACAAACCATATTCATTGTAATTTCTTTTTCCCCAAATACAGCTAGCTTTCTAACAAAAGAATATATATATGTATTAGTATTGGTAGAGGTACCAGTTTGAAACCCTTGTTCTTGTTAATGTAAGAAAAAATAATTCTTCTCAACCCTGTGAAGTTTTTATAAGGATTTTGACATCTTTGAACTTTTAAAATTCCTTACAGTGAAGTATTTCCCACAGTAAGAGCTTGGCACTATTACTTTCCCTGTAGCGATGCTTTGGCATTTAGAAATAATTTAATTTTAGCGAATTATGATTCTCCCAGTAATAATTTTTCCAATTGTTCTCACAGCTACAATTCTCTTCACTCATCTTCCTTTTAACAGGAACAAATGGGCACTTTTATCCAGCAGCATGACTTCTGTCTTACTTGTACAATTAATAGTAATTACATAATGTAAATTAATTTAAGTTAGCACCAGTGTGATACTGAAATGAATGTTATGCCCATTTTGCTGGGCAAAGAAATCCATCAGGACTATTATGGAATTATTTAAACTGAGATAGAAACCAATGCTTCTGTTGAGAAATTCACTTGGAAATTCTTACTGATTTTTCTAGAAATAGGTTTCTTTAGTTTTCAAACTAGTTTCTTTAGCATTATATAGGCGGACCTGGTCCTACTGTAAGATTTTAAGAGAGGTAGTTTGCTTTTGGTTTATTATTGATTGATTGATTTTGCAGGTTTCAGTTCACTATGAGATGAAGCTGTTGTTTAGTTCTAGCCTTAACAATGATTTAGGAATATAATTGAATGTTAATATAATAATACGGTAATTAAATATAGGACATATATACTGTGTTGTTTTAACCATTCAGTCGTGTCCAACGCTCTAAAGTTGCCAAGTTGGACACGACTGAATGGTTAAAACAACAATATACTGTGTGGTATAGAATAGTTAATGGGTCTGTTACTTTAATATTATATTCCTTTTATCTTTTTTGCCATATTCTTCTATGTAGAAATCTAACTGTAGACATATTAAAAAATATACTCAACCCATATTCACTTAATTGAAAGCCTAATATTTATTCAAACTCAAGTGTTTGTTTTTTTGTAGAATGAGGTTCAAACAAATGAAAATGAAGACAAAGACTACAATTATGAGCAGAAGGAGAATTTGCCACCATGTTCTGACAATTTCTCTCCCCAGCCCGTTGAAGAAAAGGTAAGAGACTGCCATGATGCTAAAAATTAAAACAACCCAGATATGGAATTCTTGTGAATGTTTAAAATGGGATTGTATGAATTTCTCAGCCAATATGCTGGCTAAGGAATTCTGGGTTTTGAAGTCCATCTTAAAATCACTGAGGTTGATTGAGAAACACTGTCTGAGACTGAGTAGAGTGGGCCTTTAATATGTATTATAGTATCCAGAATACATCTTAGTAGTTTTTTGTTTCCAAGCATAGATTAATAGAGTAATTGAACGTGAAATAATGTGTAGAGTAGCAAGAGTGCCTGTAAAAAAAATTCCTGTGCAGAACCTATATCCTTATTTCCTGAAAGCTATCAGCACATTTTTATTCCTTACACGGAGCTTTTTCTCTGCCTTCTCAGGCAAACTGACCGTAATCCTATCCTAGTAACCTCTTGGTTTGTTGGAAGTTGCTTCCCCAACAGAAGGTTAGCTTCTTTTGAAGCAAACACCATGGATTAAAGAAGTAATTTCCCTTGTTTGTTCTTTTCCTACAGCTGAATGGATGCTTTCAGTAAAAGGACTCTTCTTGCTGAGTTGAAAGAGTGAATAACTTATGATTTTATAGGCTTTATTTGTGGCTTTCCCTTATGCCCGATTAAGCACTTGCTTGATACGCATGAGAACCTCATGCAGGAAATGTGGAAATGAGGGGTGGGGAAAGTTTTTACAACTTTCCTAAGTATAGGCAGAATGTGCGCAAGAATATTTAATAAACCTACCAGCATGTTAAGTCTTCAGTTGCATGCCGAAAGCACTGCTTCATGTTACATGAGGGCTTAAAACATGAGTGTCTTCACTGAGAGTGCTCTTGAATGTGCTGTGAAATGCCTGCAATCATCTGTTTCTCCAAATAAGACCCCCCCCCCAAGCATAGAATGTTAGCCCAGCTTACTTGGTTTCTTGTTAATTTGCACAGTTTAATTGCTCACAGTGGGGCTTTCACAGTAAATTAGAAGGAAGCTGCAGTTAAGCTTATTATGGTGTATTAATTCCTTAATTGAGCAGTCTTAAGATGTATTTGATTTGACAGGGTGAATACTGGGGAGGGAGAGACACCTTTTTACTCTGAATGTGGCACAACTTGTTTTATGATTGCCCTGTATTCAAGACTGCGTGTATATATGTGTATACAGACATACAAATATATACCCTGTGTGTGTTTCTGTGTGTCTGTGTATATTGATCAGTTCTCTAAAATTCCAGATAGAACCTGTAGATAAACTGCTGAGTTCTACTTTTATTAAGTGAAGGTGGTGTTTCTTCCTGATACGGTGCAGTGTTTTAAAATGAGGAATGAATAAGCATTGACATGCACATTAAAAACTGTAATGCAAATAACAAGATGTTAAAAGATAGTCACTCAGTGTTGAGGAAAACAATGTGGGAAATTACAGGTAGTCCTGGACTTAGTATCCTAATGGAGTCTGCACATTGTGATCATAAGTCGTGATGGTTGTAAATCAGGTTACCCACATGACCAACCCAATTTTATAACCTATTTTTGTGGCCATCCTTTTACATTATGAGGCATTTTTGCCAAAACCCAGAAGTAAACGTTGGTTTTTGGCAAATATGTAAATCACGGTCACATGACCACAGGACATTGCAAACAACCGTAAATAAATGCAGGCTAATTGTTGGGCACCCAAAATAAGTCATATGATTTGGGGGGCAGCATTTGGAATTTTGGAACAGAGTCTTTAAGTACCTTTGGGGAGAGGGGCATCTATTGTAAATTCAAATGGTTGCTAAGTGTCCAGTTGTAAGTTGAAGACTATCTGTATATACTACTTACATGGAGAAACAAAGGTGTATAGCAGGGGGTCTTCAAACTTGGCACTTTTATGACTTGTGGACTTCAACTCCCAGAATTCCTCAGCCTGTGTGTCTGGCTGAGGAATTCTGGGACTTGAAGTCCATAAGTCATAAAAGGGCCAAGTTTGAAGACCCCTGGTGTATAGAAAGATAGTATCACCCCAGATCTTGATTTTTGAAGGCGATGTAGTACTGCATGTTCAAAAGCTAAATGATGTGGGGGCGCAGTCATTAAAATGCCGTATTGCAGGCTAATTCAGCTCACTGCAAGTAGTTCAATCCTCAGCGGCTTAAGATTGACTCAGCTTTCCATCCTTAGGAGGTTGGTAAAATGAGGAGCCAGATTGTTGGGAGCAATATGCTGACTCTGTAAACCACTTAGAGAGGGCTGTAAAGCAGGGGTCCCCAACCTCTGGACTGTGGCCCAAAACCAGGTTGCAGCCTGTTCAGAACAGGGCAGCACGAGCAGCAGGCAAACGTGCACACCATTCCACTTGTGCTTGCAGCAGGCTCTTGCACTCATGCACAAAGTTCCATTTGAGCGAGTGTGTGCAACCGGCACTTGCGCAAATGGAGCTGTGTACTCTCACGCACACCCCTGCCTCTCGTACGATACCATCCCCTCTCCCCCGCCTCCCCTGCTGGACCACCAAGACTGAAAGGTTGGGGACCACTGTTTTAAAGCACTATGAAGCAGTATATAAATCTAAGCGCTATTGCTAAATGGGCTAGGTACCCTGCCTGCTTGGACAAAGCTATGGTAAGTTGTGGTTTTCTTCATGGCCAATGTTTAAGTCAAAGAACATTTTCAATGTAGCAGGAAAGCCCTGCTGCACTGAAACCTGGGAGAGGTTTATTAGCAAGACAAATAACAACAACAATAATAATAATAATAAAAGGTTGAAAGGAACCTTGGAGGTCATCTAGTCCAACCCCCTGCTATTCAGGCAGGAAACCCTATACCATTTCAGACAAATGGCTGCCCACTCTCTTCTTAAAAACTTCCAGTGTTGGAGCATTCACTGCTTCTGGAGGTAGGTTGTTCCACTGATTAATTGTTCTGTCAGGAAGTTTCTCCTTAGTTCTAGGTTGCTTCTCTCCTTGATTAGTTTCCATCCGTTGCTTCTTGTCCTGCCTTCAGGTGCCTTGGAAAATAGCTTGACTCCCTCTTCTTTGTGGCAGCCCCTGAGATATTGGAACGCTGCTATCATGTCACCCCTCGTCCTTCTCTTCATTAAACTAGACATACCCAATTCCAGCAACCGTTAACTTAGCTAACTTGATTTAAAATACTAACATAATTGAGGCCATTGTATTCATTTTTTCTAGAACGGAGATTACATAACCAAGGGAAGGGCTGTATCTCTCTGAAATATCTATATATTGTGCAGCTCTCCTGTTATCTTTGGACCTGGTGTTTCAAGGCCAGCATAGCCAACAGCAATTGGTACTAAGCTCTGTTGAATCAATCAGACCCCCTCCTTGCAAAGCATTCTCAGTGGCTGAAATTATATCCATATCAGCTTTTTCAAATAAGGTGTGAGAACTGTTTAAGCCACTGATATTTAGTGGCTTAATAGCCAAGTACACTACTAAAGAGACAGTCTGACATAGCAGATTACACCTTGGTCTTTGTTCAGGGCTTCATTTCAAGCCCAAGCTTCCTACATCAAGCAGATCAGTAAGATTGCTAACTTTGGAATAGGTACCATGTATAGTGAATATCTCAAGATTTATTGCATCTGGGAGTGAAATCTCTTGTCTGGCCTTTGAAGCTAAACAGAGCCGATCCTGGCTGGTGCTTGCCATATTAAGGTGATAGGCTAGCCTGGGAAGTTGAAAAAAAAAATCAGAAGATTCCAGTGGCAAATTGTTTTCATACTAAAAAAATTAAACATGGATGCATCTGTAAAAATGAAGTTGAATTTTACTCAAAGAAAATTAGTCTTATAGTACATGTGCTGAACTTACTTCATTTTGAAATGTTCATTAATTACATAGAATCTGATTTGGTCAAACAGTGTGCAAGCACTTGAGCTGCAAAATCATGGTAGTGGAAGCTATAAATTTAAGCATATATATTTGATAGACAGACAAACAGATCTTGGAGCTGGAGGATTGGACTTGTTAATCAAATGCAAGTAACTACAAATAGAATCTAAAACTCTACAGTTCTGTAGTTGATCCCAGTCTGCAATTCAAGGCCTCAAGGATATTGTTTTTCTCTAGTACTGGCGCCAAAGTTTTTAAAAAAAAACTTTGGGAATTATCAGATGTAAGAGGCTTTGGCTTGTCACCCAAATCTTATGAGATGTCAGGTTGTGATTTGCTGATCTTACGCAGTTCTTTCTAAAAATTAAATGTTACCTTAAAATATAAATTAAAGTATTACTAAATGTTGGGTTCTGTGGACACCCTCTGGGAGAGTTCTGTTTTTCTCATTGCCATTTGCTAGCTTGTAGTCCTCAGAAACTTCCAGGCATGGTATAAGGGTTTATGTAATCCACAACAGTAGGGACTGCTTGTTTATGACGTTTTAAGATTTGATGTGGCAGTATTGCTTTGTTTTTGCACTGAATCACAATCTGCTTGTGTTTTTCCCAACAACTTGGCCTGCTTTGCTGCTTTTATGCTTACCACATGAGGTAGATTCTAGTTCTCTGGATAACTCCATAAGAAAAGATGGTTCCTATACATTTCTCCCCTACAGGTTTCAGTAAGTGATGGTTTGAATTCCAGTCCCTGTGAAGATGGCACTGGTGAGTTCTTAATCTCTCTTTTATCCCCAAACACACAAAATAAATAATTAACAGGTGTTCCTGTCTGTTAGGTTTTGTTTTAATAGTTTTATTAAGGTTTACAAATACAAAGATAAAAAGACAAATGCAAATTAAGAAAAATATAAAAAGAAAACATGAAAAGTTGAAAAAAAACAAAGGAAAACATGAAAAGTTGAAAAAAAACAAAGGAAAACAGAAACAAAAGATTATAAGTGATGACTCTCTCCTGCCTCCAGACAAATATAAGCAATTAAATTAATGCCTTCTCTAGTATTTCAATTTTTAAAAAACCCTCTTCTTCCTATGTCTCATCCCTTATCAATAATCAAATTACATAAATTACACATCCTGATCAATAACAGTCTGTTAAGAACTATCAAAAATATTAAGGTATGTATTCTGGGAATTGAAGTCCACAAGTCTTAAAGTTGTCAAGTTTGAAGACCCTTGATCTAGATTCTAAACCGTAGTTTGGCAAGCAGATGAAACAAAAATTAAATGAGTTTAAATATATGTACATGTGCTGTTTTAAGGCCAACTATAGATTAATTACAATTTTATATAAACTGTATGTAGGTGAAACCTTTTTATACTAAAAGTAGGAGAAAGGAACTATTTTAGGACAGTAGCATAGGGAGAAAGAAGGCTTAAGTCTTTTTTATTTTTTTTATTCCCTTTACGCTTCAGTTAGCAGAAAATAAACTCCTATTCTTTCTGTCTTAATCAGAGGGGAAAGCCAAAGATTAAAACCTAGTATTTAAAACAGATCTGTCCTGTCAATTATTATTTTACTTTAAAGAATGCCCCCTCCCCAAAAAATCCTTTATCTAAAATTGTAGATAACGCTTTTTAGCATTACAGGTAGTTCTCGATTTACACCACTTCATTTAGTAACCTTTTGAAGTCACAAAGTCACTGAGAAAAAGTGATTTATGACCATTTTTCACACTTATGACACTTGCAACATCCCCATGGTCATGTATGCTTGGCAACTATCTCATACTTAGGACAGTTACAGTATCCCAGGGATCATGTAATCACCTTTTGACACTTTCTGACAAGCAAAGTCAGTGTGGAAGCCAATTCACTTAACAACCATGTTACTAACTTAACAACTGCAGTGATTCACTTAACAACTATGGCAAGAAAGGTCGTAAAATGGGGCAAACCTCACTTAACAAATGTCTCACTTAGCAACAAAAATTTTGGGCTCAGCTGTGGTTGTGAGTCGAGGACTACCTGTATATGCATCAGTGCAATGCTTTTATTGACTAAACTATATGCAATTAATGAAAGAAATTTTGGCTAATCAATGGCAAATAGCTTTAGCTGCTAGAACTTACGTGACTGAATCTAATCAAATGAAGTACAGAAATGGTTCTTCATATTGTTTCCCAAAGAAACATTGAAGTACAAAATAATAGAATATGTTAACAAGATCAAAATAAGTAATTGATCTCAGAGGCTAAAAGAAAATGTTTTACTCCAATTACAGCATATAATTTATTGGAATTATCTGTTAAAGAATTTTGCTTAATCTTAAGAAAATATACGACAGCTTTAAAAAGTTCAGACAGGTGATAAGTAGACTACCTTCTATGCTCCAAAGCATAAAAGCATCTCGTTATAATTTTCAATATATTGTTTCTAATTTTTCTGAATATCAGTTGTAGCTCTAGGGAAATCAAATGCCAAGAGCCATTAATCCTTGAAAAACGATTCTTCTGCAATGTTGCTAATGGATCTATAGTCCTTTATTTAATATCTGGATAATATCTTTTGTTGGTTTTCAGATTGCATCATGCCTCTATGTTTTTTGTTTTTGTTTTGCTGCTTTTCAGTTTCCTCTCCTCAGAAAAGTACTTAGCAGTTTATTTTACATAGTAGGGAAATATTGTTGGGTCAAACCAATAACTCACCAGCATTTAAAACCTAAGCTCTGAATGACCTAATTAGCTTCATTTATGGAGAAAACATTGCATCTGGCATCTTGTAAAACACAATGTTTTTGTGCATTGAATTTAATAAGTTAATTTTATTTAAACTAGGATTTGTCTGTGGGTGCTTCAGCATAGGCTCTTTGCACCACTGCAAAACCAGACCATAACCCAGCTGCAGTATATCCAGTATCACATAGAAATATTATTTATTTTTGCTTTGCAAAAGTTATGGGTAGCCATTTTTCCTCTGGCCAGAGATTCTTACCTCACTGGATCCCAGGTGTCATATAATGTTCTGTTCATAAGTCCTTGAAATGGAATGTTGACTAATAGTTTCAAAGATCTCCCTTCATAGCAAGCATTCAGATTTTTTTGCACTGGGGGTGGGGGCCATATTATCAGACAGATGCCCATCACTCTTCAATTGCAGCCATGTTGATTGCTTGGCTGGCTTCAGAATGATTTGATGGAACTGGAGAGTGGAAATGGGACCGTGTGGAAGAGCCTTGTGTTCATGAGTTTTGAGGAAAAGAACCTAATACGATTCCTTTTGTTTTAGCTGGGTGTAGCTTCCAGAAAGATATTGAAATTGAAAGACCTGTCTATGCCAAACAGCAAAGTCCTAATTCTAGAGCATCTACTCAGTCTGAGAGCTCTCCTCCCAAAGCAATGAAGGTACAGTGGAGACTTTTTTTCATTATTAGCAATGGGCAATATAGGAAAAAAATCTATAATGTAAATTAGTTGGTGAGAATTGTACATTATTGCCTGTATTTACTTTTGTAGTCATGCCGCTTTTTGAATTCCAAACTTTATTAAGTTACCTTTCTGCACATTTTAGGCCATGAAAGTATATTACATTATAGTTCTGTGAATTTGTAAAAATATATTTACTTATTCCTTTGTTAGATTTATGTCTTGCCTTTTTTCCGATTAACACAGTTTTTCCTCTAACAGTTCTGGGATATAGATTGAGTTGAGAAAAGGTGAGTGACTTAAAATCACCAAGTGGGTATCTTTAACCCTATTCCCCTGGCTTTTGGTATCTCTCAACAAAAGTTATTTTTAAAAATTGTATCATTGGTATAGTGGTTTCTATACAACACAATTTAATTTTTATTCAACATACAGAATAATGCATTCAAAAATAAGCAACACGAATACGTTGATATACAAATGAACAATGATATGATTGCGTGTACATATGTGCACAAACAAATAAAAAATACATATATAGGCCTAGAAAGACCTAGTTTTTTTAGAAACTTGTTTCAGGACTGGCATATTGGTATAATTTTACTTTGGAGTCCCTAAGCTTGTTCCGTTTCTGTACTTAACAAACCTGTACTTCCAATATCTCAGGGGTTGCCACAAAGAGGAAGGAGTCAAGCTATTCTCCAAAGCACTTGAGGGCAGGATAAGAATCAATGGATGGAAACTAATCAAGGAGAGAAGCAACCTAGAACTAAGGAGAAACTTCCTGACCGTTAGAACAATTAATCAGTGGAACAACCTGCTTCCAGAAGCAATGAATGCTCCAACACTGGAAGTTTTTAAGAAGAGACTGAACAGCCATTTGTCCGAAATGGTATAGGGTTTCCTGCCTGAGAGCAGAGGTTGGACTAGAAGATCTCCAAGGTCCTTTCCAACTATTCTATTTCCATTCCATTCCATTCCATTCTATTCTATTCTATTCTATTCTATTTCTATTCCGTTCTATTCTATTCTATTCTATTCTATTCTATTCTATTCTGTTCTGTTCTGTTCTGTTCTGTTCTGTTCCGTTCCGTTCCATTCCATTCTATTCTATTCTATTCTATTCTATTCTATTCTATTCTATTCTATTCTATTCTTCTATTCTATTCTATTCTATTCTATTCTATTCTATTCTACTCTATTCTATTTCTTTCCGTTCCGTTCTACTCTACTCTACTCTACTCTACTCTACTCTACTCTACTCTACTCTACTCTACTCTACTCTACTCTACTCTACTCTATTTTACAAATACAAAATGCTTTAAATTTTCTTTAGCCATGAGGAAGTCCAGTTGCTCACATATCATAAGGTCTACTGTGTTATTGCTGACATTTCTGAAATAATGAAGACAAGTGTCAATCTATATTTTCCTCTACATTTTAATTACAATAGACTAAATTCTATTCTCAGCTGAGTCTGTTAAAGGGGTAGAAAGGTTACTCCATGGTATGGTTTTTGAGTCATAGAAATGTTTATGGAACCCAGAACATTTGACATTTGATTTCTGTTCTACCACTAATTTGAGGGGGGGGAGTCAGATTTTTGACTGAAATAGGAAATGGTGCAGTATTGCTAATGATTTCACTAATGTGTCCATGTAGTTTTTCTTGAACAGTTCTGCATGAAATATGTTATAGTATATACACTGTTACTCTTTGTTTTGAATTTTTTTGCCTATTCATAAAGGAATTACTTATCAGCTAAGTCTACTTTAATAGCTTTATAATAAAATAGTTTTCACTGGAGGAACACTTAGTATACTTTCCAGTCATCCATATAAGTTTATAAATAGTCATTTGTCTTTTTCAGCTTCTGTTTCCTGCTTCTGGTTTCTAATCTCTAGTCCTGTCTTCTGCTTCCCTTTTAACGTGAGCTCATCTTTCAGCTTTCCTGAGTCCTCTCCTCTTTTTATTAACTGGACTTCACGGTTCTACTGTAGTTGCTCTTCATAACATGCTTGAAAAGGAATATACTTCTGCACACCCCAAAAGTTTCTCCCATGTAAGTTGGAAGGGGAATACACATTGCTGCAATCGATGCCATTTATTGCAAGTGCCAGTTCCCAGAGTAAACTGGGAAAGGCAGGGTTTCAATATTCAAATTTACTTCCTGGATTCTGTAGAAGGATCTACAGGCTACACTAATTAGGGGAATTCCATGACACTATAGCTTCCCTGATCATTACAATGAAAATGTTTCATCGCGTGCAACATTTCTTTCTTTTCAAAACACTTTTTCTATAGAACACAAAACCAGCCTTGTGCTTTTTTTTTGCCAACCATTTCCAAAAGCTCTGGGCAGCTAATCCACGTGTAAAGCAACGTCAGGTGTTTAAACTAAGTGAAATCTTAACATGCTTTAGGAACAATATTCTTAATTATCAACATTGCTTGAATAATGTATCTAGCAGCACATCTCTTTCCTCCAGCTGTGTGCTAGCTATTTGTTTAATTTGTGTCACCAGTCTGTTTTTACTTTTATTTAGACAACACATTCTTATAACAATTATAAGGTACATAAAGAGTTTTGATGCATTAGATTACATTCATAATTTCTGCCTTTTGAAATAATAATCCCAAAAGTATGAAATTATTTCAGTAGACAGTTTACTATAAGAATCAATTGTTTGACAATTGATTTTGAAGGCAGAACATGTAATAAAAATAAGTTCACCTAATTGCTCAGGTAAATTCACTGAGGTTACAATCAGTCATAAAAAGGAAGGGTGGCTATAGGTAGCCATCAACTTACAACCATTCATTTAACAACAGTTCAAAGTTACAGAGGTGCTGAACTTACAACCCGTTCTTGCACTTATGACGGTTGCAGAGCCCTGATGGTCACCTGATCAAAATTCTAGCACTTGGCAACCAACATTTGCAACAGTTGAAGTATCCTTGGGTCATGTGATCATCATTTGCAAGCTTCCCAGCTAGCTTCTGACAAGCATAGTAAATGGGAGAAGTTGGTTTGCTTGACAACTGCATGATTTACTTAATCACAGTGATTTACTTAATAATTGTGACCAAAAAAGCCATAAAACTGCATGTCTTACTTAACAACTGCCTTGCATAGTAATGAAAGTTCTGATCCCAATTGTGGTTGTACGAGGTCAGTTCGGAAATAAACCTCCATTTGGTTATCAATGACAAACACTCGCAGATATAGAACTTTTATTATACATTATAGCATTATTGTCAACCAACACCACATCGGAAGTCAGCATGCTCTGACACTTGTTAGGGATGGCTCGTCTGATTTTTCATAACATTTCACAGTAGACTTCTGAATTGATAGTCGAACCACGCTCCGTGAACTTCACTAGCAGTTCTCCTTTGGCACCTTCACATTTGATGGGATTTTCTATGGCATCACTTCCGGTGTGGTGCTGGTTCACGATAATGCTCGCCCACACATCACTAGACCCACCCAAGAACTTTTGAAGCAGTTCTATTGGGATGTTTTTGATCACCCTCCCTACAGCCCAGATTTGGCGCCAAGCGACTACTACTAAGGAATTTCAAACCTTGTAAGACGTTATGACAAGTGCCTCAATTTGAATGGGGATTATGTCGAAAAGTAATGTAATGATGTAGTTTTCTAATGTGTGTAATAAAAGTTCTGTATGTGCGAGTATCTGTCATTGATAACCAAACGGAGGTTTATTTCTGAATTGCCCTCATATAAGTTGAAGACTACCTGTATTATGGCTGCCATTGTGACCTTTTGACCATAGCCTGTAGATATCCTTAAGCTTCCGTAATTCCTTGTGCTTCTTCAATTTTGTGTATACTTTCTCATGCATTTTCTGCTTGGGTGAAGACGGAATCCCAGGCTTGAACACTGGAAAAGAGAGAAGAGGAAAAATCTCACATGCTTCAACCATAAGCCAGCTCTGAGTGGTGCTGACTGACTAGTTCTAGCATGCTTTTTAGCAGACCTATTCTGAGCATTAGTTTGCCACCTTGAATAAAAACAAAATGTGAGTTTCTGTGTGGTATTTAAACAAGGGAGTAGCCTCGATAATGCTCAGGATGATGGTATTTTGGTGGTGAAACTAATCAGTGCTAACATTTTAAGAATTTGGTTAGAGCCTTTAAATCTGTCTTCATCATTTTAGACTCTTGAGTGCCTTTGCTGCTTTTGCTCTTGGTCTCCCTCTTACATTACCTCTCTTTTGAATCTGCTGTCCCTCTAGAGATGATGAAGAAGATGATACAATTGTAACATTAAATTGGCAGAAATCCAGAATTTTATCCATTCCATCTGGTTTGATAAATTTTGGAGACCTTTGGAAATAGCAGCAAAAGATAATCTGCTAAATTATTTTGGGATTTTGCAAATGTTTTCAAGAATGGCAACCCTTCTAATGTGATGGGATCTGGGACTAGGTACACATAGGAGAGAATGTTCTTTTTAAATTAAACAATTTAATCTGTATTAACTTTAGAGGAAGGTTTTGTAGAGGCTCAGGACTCTTGAATGAAAAATATCAAAAGCTTGTTCATATTTATACCATTCGTTCACTTTTCTTTCAACAGAAGTTTCAGGTGCCAGCAAAAGAAATATGTATTGCTTGCAAGAAGACTGTATATCCAATGGAGCGCCTCTTTGCAAACCAGCAAATCTATCATATTAGCTGTTTCCGTTGTTCTTACTGCAACAGCAAACTCACGTAAGCCTCAGACTAATAAAAGTAATTTACTATAAATGTAATGTTCTAATGTGCTTTAAGGTAGAGAAATGTTTTTAGTATAGAAGAGCCACACCAAAATGTGAACCAAGTATAGTGGATGGTCATGAGAAGCTTAAGAGCTATAATAATTTGGGTGCAATTATACATGCTTACAATGAATAATCATAGATAATAAAGCTATTGTGGGATCTCTAATTGAGGTAGTAAAAAGAAAATTATAATTCATATGATCATATAAGCTTAAAAATTAACAACTTTAGAGATGGAAAAGGCTGCTAATCTTTTTTTTTTTCAAAAATATTATCAGATAACTATTGTCGCTAATGGGAATTGCTGGGATTACCATTGCTAAACAATGTAATCTCATGACATTGCAACCATATTCCTTAATGATAGAAATTCTAGTCTCAATTACCATCATTAAGCAAGAATTATCTATATTTCAAATCCATTTTTAAGATATTTAAAATTTAATAGATAGCTGGAACAGTGAAGGGTTGGACAATGAGTAAAGGGCATGGTTAGAGCTAATTGGTTAAAGAGAGCTGGCCACTGCATGAGGGAATCTGAGCTGTGATTGATTCCTGTGAGAGCAAAGGGGGAGTTTCCTTGTTTCCCGCCTTTTTCCTCTGTATGCTGTGTCTGATCTCTGTGTTTTACCTCATGATGTTCCTGATGTGTTGATTTACCTGACCATGTTCCTGTTTGTCTATCTTATTTACTGTAAATATACTGGTTCGTGTAAGCCTCTCTGACTCCATGTGGACACTGGCTATGCAATTCCCTGACAATTGGAGAGGAGCAGCATATAAATCCAACAAATAAAATAAATAAATAAATTTTCTAGTCAAAATCCACATGTCCAGTTAAGTTTTAAAGCTAAAAAAGTGATTTGACCTGAAATGAATTGTTGTACAGTGTTCACTATTACAGTTTCCATCTGCAGATTGGGTACAACAGTTTTCTTTTTATATATGGCCCTTTATAATAAGTACAACAGCAGGTGTTCCTTTTAGTAACCATGATTTCTTTTAAACTATGACTATTTTTTATATCTGAAAAAATTTCCCTTTTAAAGTTGCTATATAAGGAAAGCGATTCTAAACAGAACAACTAGTATAATTAGATTGCTATAATATTTAATAGTAGATGCATGTAACTGCCCAATCTCATATGTTAGCTTATGGAGTCAGTGATAAAACATGTGACTTTTTTTTTTATTTTGAAGGCATGGTAAGCTGCTTCAATTCTGTGAGTTACTAATGGGCATTTTTATTTTATTTATACAGACTTGGAACATATGCTTCTCTTCAAGGACATGTTTACTGCAAGCCTCACTTTAACCAGCTCTTTAAATCCAAAGGTAATTATGATGAAGGTTTTGGACTTAAGCCTCACAAAGAACCATGGGCAAGCAAAACTGAGAATGATGACTACATTGGAAATGCCGTGGAAGCCCCTCATAGTCCAGGAGTAGAAGATGCCCCAATTGCAAAAGTTGGGGTCTTAGCTGCCAGCATGGAAGCAAAAGCTGCTGGAATACCTGAGAAGGAGGAAAAAACTACAGAGACAAAAAAGTTGAAGATTTCCTGGCCACCTCCTCCTGAACAAGGCAGTCAAGGGAGTGTCTTGGAAGAAGGCATTAAAGTATTCAAACCAAAATGGCCCCCAGAGGATGAGGTCCATAAACCAGATCCTCAGGAAGAAGTGGACCAAGATCTTAAGAAGTTACGCAGAACATCATCATTAAAAGAAAGAAGTCGAGCATTTACGGTAGCTGCCTCATTTAGAACAGTATCTGTGAGGAACTATCGGATGGAAAACTCATCTCCTCCCAAGCAAGAAATAAGTACAGCACAGCAAAATGACGAGTTTGTGAAGGAAATGGCAGTCAAGAACAAACCAAAGGAAGAAAGCTGTACAACTGAATATTCTGGTACCACAAATACTGCTGAGAAGGATAAAGAACTAGATCAAGAAAAGGAAGAAGCACAAAATGAAGAGTTCCTATTTAAGAATGGGCAGAACAATGATGAGCCAGAGGAGGAGGAAGAAGAAGGTGGTACAGGACAGCCAGCATCTCTTCAGAAAGAGCCAATGATTTATATCCCTCCAGAATATTCATCCTTGATTCTCTCAAGTGAAAAAGAATTCTCCACTAGTCCAAATTATAGTTCCAAAGATGTAGGGCTTTTTGAAGGAGAGGACCAAGAAGGTTTAACTGTGGAAGACCAGATCAAGAAGAACAGATACTATGATGAAGATGATGATGATGATGAATAGATTTTATTCTCTTCTTTTTTTTCTTTAAATAGAGGGTGCAGAGCCTTAAGTTGGAGTTTTAACGTTTTGTTCTTTCCAAAAGCAGGTGTCTTTATGAAAGTGACTTTGTGTTGCTGATTAGCGTGAAAATCACATAACACTTCAGATGTATTTTATAGGAATATTATTTTGGAAACTTGCAAGAATGTTACCAATTTTGTGATGAAGCTTAAATGCTTAAAATTGTAGAGATAGCTGCTGCCCCAATGGAGTGAAAATGTGTTTCACATTCCATTCTGTAACTTGGTCACTTAAAAGGCATTGTATTCTCTTATACTTACACAATTTCAGCCATTTCACAGTTGAATGAAAGAGATTAGGGCTTTGATATACTTAATTATGATATTATCACTACTAACAATCCTATTGCAGAGCTTCCAGATCAGTTTCCAAGGGATGGGGACTACTTTAAAAGAGACTGCACTTTAATGTATATATAAAAACATAGTAATACTTTTTTAAAATGGTGGTAAAATGTTTTCAAGAGAGGCATTGTTCAGTACCTTACAGTATATGATACACAGTCTGCAATTTGATAGAAGAGGAAGGCTGACTTTGCTTAAAGAGGATTAGAAGAGAATCTTTTCACTTTGCCTTTTATTTTATTTTATTTTGTCCATACAACTCTGGTTGTAAATTGACACCCAGGTGCCTATGAGTCAATTGGCTTTCTCCAAGCTGGGTTTAGAGGCATCTTTATTCCCAAGAATCAACTACAGGATGGCAAAACTTCTGTCTTTCAGATATTATATTTACCTTCTATATTTGTTGTCCTGAATAACATTTTTCCTCTTGAAAACATGATTTTCTTTTTTGACAAGCAATCAGAGTTCTCTATGAACCAAACTGCCAGATTTGAGTCAGTGTGTGTGAAAAAAGTTGCAAGAAAAAGAATCTATACAATGATAAACTTTTTTTTTGGAGACTGATAACCTTATGCGTTTAGAGTTTTTCAACTTGGCTGCATGTGTTATATAAAACATAGTATTTTGAATTGGTTAAAAACTTAGTTGCAATAATTTTAATAGAGTTATGCAGCTCTTTGGATTCAATTCCAAAATGGAACTTGAAAGTCTATGGAGCATAAAACAATATACTCAGGAAGCTTTTTAAAGCATCCGTGTCTTTTTCCAGATTAGATGGCAACTGCACAGGGCAGATAAGCAATCCTGGGAAAAGATGTGGCTACTTTAAAAAGTTGCAGACCAATGCTTGGTTCACACATGTCCCTGTTCAGAAGCACCTTTTGGGAACTGGATCTGATGCATTGTATAGCTGTTATTTTTAATCCGTATTATTTGTTTACTTAAATTCTAGCTATAATTTTACAATTGTGAAATATCTTGCTTTTCTTACCAATATTGTATAGTTTGAAACATTTTTACTTAATAAATGCTCTGTCATGTTTTTTTGTGGGAAGCTTTTAATCCAGACTCTTTTTTATAGAATCTTATTTTTCACCAGGAGGTGGCACTATTTGGCTTGTTGTATCCTGACTGTTTTCTTAAACTTTTATTTTAAATAGGTCTTGAGCTAGCACCTATGGGAATGTTATTGGGTATCTAGTAATTTAATTTTTTTAGAAAAAAATGCAAAGGGTTTAGCTTCCATCATGCATGACAAACAGAAAACAATGAAAGATCAGTTTAAACATACTTGAAAGCCCTTGGTTAAAAGTGTACAAGTTTAGCTGATTATAATGCATTTTATGGACTCCTTGAGGGTTTTTGATAATATGTAACTAGAAAATAAATGTAAGTAGAGATTTGGGAACTATAATACTGGTAAATAGCTCAGTTTTGACATTTAATATGCCATTAATGCCATCATAGACATACTTACCTTTATCTAATCCTTGGCTTAAGCTAACAAGCTGTGATATGGCTTCTTTTTTTTATCATTCCAGCTGTGTACAGTACAGTAGATACAGAAACAATTTTGGGTCAGAAATCAGACTCTAACCTCTTATTAGAGGATTTCTTCCTAGTCCCGCCAAATTACTTTGGGAATGCAGTATAAATTCTTAAGCTTTTGTCACACCACTCTAAAAATATCCTGATAAAGCTATTTAGCTTTTGTAAGTCTCTTTCAGAAAGCTTCAGATATTTGATCTCCACAATCCTTCAGACAGGCAGTAATGTATTTATTAGCATAATGGAGGGCACCATCTCAACATAAGACTTCTGGCATCTCTGCATAAGATTTTGCACCATGCAAACATTGGTTATAAACTTCTGCAGTCTTCTGAAGGTACTGTACATACATGGCTTCTGGCTCTGCACAGTTCACTTGAAACCAGAGTAAAACTCGACTTTCATTTTCCAACATTGCAGAGCTTAGTGCTTGCCCATTTTTCAAATTCACAAACGTGCTAATGGAGTCCCAATTTCCAGGCTTGAGCCATTATTTTATTTGTAGAAGTCCAGTGTCTTGGACCATTGTCAGGAACTTCTGCTTTCCCAAAGTAGCTATCATAACAACATGCAGCCATAATCAGACCAACTGGGGAATCTGCCAGTTGGTAAATAGAGAACAATAACTTTGCAGCTAAGGAACCTGTTGTCATGGATGTTGCTCAGAGACAGAAATATATCAGCAAGAACTAAAAATGCTGGGGGTATGCTAGCAAAACAGATAAAATTGAGAATGACTGCAGTTGGGCTTCCTCCAGCTTTGCAAGGCAATTGGGAATGAAGACGGTAATGATGTCAAAGCACTCACAAAGTACCTCACCTAAAGCCACTTGTAGAATTCATGGTCTAAGTGGAGATTTCAGACCTTTCATGGACAATTAAGTCTTGAGCATGATATGGTCTTAACTCATGAAGTAATTAAGTTTTCCCAAGAACTACAGGTAGCCCTCAACTTACAACCATTCATTTAGTGACTGAAGTTACAATGGTACTGAAAAAAAGTGACTTAATGACTTTTTCACATGACCATTGCAGCATTCCCTTGGTCACGTGATCATAATTCAGACGTTTGGCAACTGGCATGTATTTATGACGGTTGCAGTGTCCCGGGGTCATGTGGTCACCTTTTGAGATCTTCTGAGAAGTAAAGTCAGTGGGGACGCCTGATTCACTTAACAACCATGTGATTAACAACTGCAGAGATTCACTTAGCAACTGTGGCAAGAAAAATAATAAAATGGGGCCAACAAATGTTTTGCTTAGCACAGAAATTTTAGGTTCAATTTTATCATAAGTCGAGAACAGTTTAAAGCAACACAGGTTTCAGGTCAACATTCTTATTTTTCCCTAAAGGTGCGTTTCTTAAATAAATCCCGGGTATCTTTTTAAAAACAAACAAACATAGCTACCATGCAATAGTAGTGATTCCCACTCAGTTTTAACAGTTGATTTTTCCAAGTGTGAATACTGAAAAGAGATCCTGGACATAGTTGCAAGAGACAATGTGAGAAACAATGTCCCTTGTATAGGAAAAAAAACTGGCCAAAATTACAGTATCTGCTGGAGACTGGAATTATGGAAGGGAAATACACTTTACCAGGTCCAGAGCGGCCATTTTAAGAAAGTAAAGTTGTATATCTGGTATTTTTTTATCCATTCCTTTTCTCTGGATTACAGTTCTTCCCATGGTTCTACCGGTAAGTGTGGTTTATTGTTGATGTCAGATATTTGTCAAAATTAGAAAGTGGGTGTTTATCTCATTATGTCTCTTCTTCCCCTAACTTAATATTTGCCCTCCACTGCTGGAGGCCTGGATAATTTCAGCCTCATGACAGCCCCCTTGAATCTGCTATCCCCTCTGCTATCCTGTTCCCTTTAGGCTCCTTGATCACCCTGGACCTGCAGATAACACAGCAGCAGAAGCAGCCGGCATCCCTGAGGAAGTGTTTGGTTTGTTGAAAGCAGTTCAGGGTCTGCACCACTTTCAACAGAGTGTTAAAAATATTTTTTTGTAAAGGGAATTAAGATGATGTCTATCAGTATAATAATAATCAGAAAATTGAACAGAATGGGATTAGGTTTGATGTGGGGGAGAAGCCAGCAAAAGAAAGATGGATTTTCAAATAAAGCTTGATGAAACTGGACTCTGTGGAGAAAAATATTTTCCCAAAGGATTCCTATGGGAGAATGTTGCCAATACCTCCATTCTAATCTCCTTCCCCCTCCTGGCCAAATGGCCCAGAGTGGCCCTTATGCAGTCCATTCCATACTTCTTGGTGCACACACAACACAAATATCACATGAAGTAAAGCAGAAGCACATAAGTACAGATGTAATGTATAATTCCTCACACCAGTGTTTCTTAGTCTTGACAAGTTTAAGATGTGTGGACTTCAACTCCCAGAATTCCTCAGCCAGCTCCACTATTGAAGTCCACACATCTTAAACTTGCCAAGGTTGAGAAACACTGCCTTACACATCTGTGCCATTTCATTATATAATCCTTTTTACCCTATTCCTCTTACCTTGTCCACTTTCTATTCTATTACTACGGTAGTTTAATTTCACCTTACATTTCAACAACTTCCCAACTGCTGTAGTCCACCCATCCTTAATCGAATTAAGTACCGGTATGTGACATCTTATTTCTTCATACAGAATCAGTAATTATATAGACCATGGATGTCAAACCCGCAACATCATGTGACATGTCACGACATTGTGACTTTTTTCCCATTACCAGCAATGGGGTGGGCGCAGTTTTGCAATGACGCATCCAGCCCGCGGGCCAGCAATTTGACACCCCTGATATAAACCAAACCAGATCTATATCACATTCTCCTTCTCAACTAAGCAGTCATAAGCATTCTGTCCTGAATCTGTTGCCATATCCTATAGTTCCTCCTATGTGGTTTAAGAGACAGCCCTTTTGGTGATCTTTTGACCTTTCTGATAAATAAATTCATCTATCCATGAAAGGGGTGTTGCCTTTTCACAGCATGACGATGGGTTTTGCTTGTCTTCTGCCCGTAGACTAAGTCAGCCAAATTTGCCACGCCTCTCTTCCTGGGCCCTCCTCCCAGTCTCGACTGAGGCGAAGCTGTTGGCTATGTTTCCCGTGTGTTGGCTCAATCTTTTCCCATCACAGGACCTGACTGGCCCTAAGGGTGGATTCTCCGTCGTCATGCTGAGAAAAGGCGTTCAAGTAAGACAATGCCCCTTCTCCAGCATGACGAGTGAAGAATCCACCAATGGGACGTACCAAAGCGTCACTGTCCCTGTGGGTGGGAAACCACCTGGGCCTAGATCCCACTTCCTGACACTACGCATTGGAGGACCCTCCTGCCAAATGAGGACTCTGCCGATGCAAACTTATCTAACTTGTAGTGTCTTATAAAGGGGGAGGTGACACCCACGTCGCCACTCTACATATTTCCTCAATCGGTGCCTGAGTCGCCCACGCTGCTGATGTTGCAGTGCTGCAAGTGGAGTGGGCAGTGATTTGTCTAGGAACTGCTAGCGATTGCCCCTGGTATGCCTCTGTTATGCACATCCTGATCCACCTGCCGATTGTGGATGCTGAGACCCTTCGATCCCTTGAGTGCGAATGGAAGGAAACAAATAGGGCCTCAGATTTGCGGAAGGGTGCAGTTCGCTTTATGTATTGCCTTAAGGCCCTGCGAACGTCTAAGGCAGCGGTTCTCAACCTGTGGGTCGCGACCCCATTTGGGGTCAAACAACCATATCATGGGGGTCGCCAAACACCACAGTCCGCCATTTTTTTTTGGTCGGCCATTTTTTTGGGTCACCCATTTTTTTCCCCTTTGCGATGCGGGCCGTCGTGCCGCGCATGCGCGATGCACCCCATCGTGCCACGCATGCGCAATGTGCCCCGTCACGCTGCGCATGCGCAATGCGGGCCGGGGTCAAGCCCCGGAAAAGGTTTAGAACCACTGGTCTAAGGTGTGCCATTTGCGCTCCAATTCATGGGAGGGCTGAGAACAAAAATCTGGTAGCACCACCTCTTGTGCCCTGTGGAATAGGGAATTGACCTTGGGAATGAAGGATGGGTCCAGAAGTAGGACCACCCTGTCCGTGTGGAAGGTGCAGAGATCTTCCCTAACTGATAATTCTGAAATGTGCCTTGCCGAAGTTACGGCGACCAGAAATGCGACCTTAAGAGTCAAGCAGTGTAATGTGCAGGTCTGGATAGGTTCAAATGGAGGTGAGGTAATGGCCTGTAGGACCTTAGACAGGTCCCAGGAGGGATATCTGTGGACCGCGGGTGGTCTGTTTGTTGCGCCCTTTATAAAGGATCACACCACTGGGTGCTTGGCCAGTGGTTCAGAGTTGCCATATGTGAGTATAGTGGACAAGGCAGCCACCTGTCTGCGAATTGTGTTGGGTGCTAAACCCCTATCAAGACCCTCCCATAAGTAGTCTAAGACCCTTGGGACAGTAATCTTAAAAGGGTCTAGTTGCTGCTTTGTGCACCAGCTACAGTAATTTCTCCATGTGGAGTCATAAATTCTGTTGGTTGTAGGCCTTCTTGAGACCTGGATCATCTTGATGACTCTTTGTGAATAGGCCTCCCCTTCTAGGAGGCTCCGTTCAAGTGCCAAGCGGCTAGTTGGAGCCACTGTGGCTCTGGGTGTAGAGCCCCCTGACTGAGGGAGATTCTGTCATGGGGATTCCTCCATGGAGGAGATATGGAAATACTTACGAGGTCGGCAAACCACGGCTGTCTTGGCCAGTGTGGCGCAATGAGTATCACTTCTGCTTGTTCCTGTAATATCTTTCTGATGGTTGCTTGCATCAGAGGAAGAGGTGGGAAGGCGTATAGCAATCCCCTTCAGCCAGTGTCCCTGGAGCGCATCTGCTCTCTCCGCCCCCAGTGACGGGAAGCGGGAGAAGAACCTTGGGAGCTGAGCATTCTTGGGGCTTGCGAATAGGTCTAGCACTGGATGGCTGAACCTCTCTGATGCTTCCCTGAAGAGAGCTGGGTGCAGGCTCCACTCCGAGTGATCTACTGTTGCCCTGCTCAGAAAATCCGCCTGCTGGTTCGCTACTCCTGATATGTGCTTGGCCCTGAGGGAGGCTAGGTTGTCCTCAGCCCATGCTCCCAATGAATGGGTCTCGGCCATGAGGGATTTGGACCATGTGCCCCCCTGTCGGTTGACATGTGCTTTTGCCACCACGTCCATGAGAACTAGGACATGCTGGTCCGCCAGTGTTGTGAAAGTGACGGAGGGCCAGGTGTATGGCTCTGAGTTCTAACCAGTTTATGTTGTGTCTTAGGTCCTCCTTTGACCATTGGCCCTGTGCCAGTTGTGATTGTAGGTGTGCTCCCCAACCGAATAGGCTGGCGTCCATGGTCAGAGTGACTCGGGCGGGTTTCTTGAATATGTATCCCTTTCCCACTGCTGGAGAGGACCACCACTGGAGCGATTTCAGGACCCTTGGTGGAACCCTTACCCTTCGGTTAGAGGAGCCGGTTCCCCTTCTTTGGAATGGGAGCAGGAACCATTACAGGTCTCTGGAGTGTAGCCGTGCCCAGGGCACGATTGCTAGACATGAAATCATCTTTCCCAGCAAGTGGGAGAGTGTGGCCAGTGTGGTGGTCCGTTTCTTTTGAATCATCCTGACCAGGGTTTGAATGCTGTTTTAGCGTTTTCAAGAGAGGTAGACTTCGCACTTTAGTGTGTCTATTACAGCTCGCAGATGAAGAAGGCGGGTCGATGGGACCATCTGACTCTTTTGGAAGTTTACTGAGAACCCGTGTTCCTGAAGGGTTCTTAGGGTCAATGTCAGATCTGACTGTGCTGACTGAACTGATGAGGATTGGATGAGAATGTTGTCCAGGTAACACTGGATGCGCACAGGAATTGTTCGCAGATGTGTGGCGAGTGTCGCCAGTACTTTTGTGAATACTCTGGGAGCTGAAGAAAGTCCAAAGGGCAGGGCCCTGTATTGAAAATACTGGCCTGCATGACAGAACCTAGGAAATCTCCGGTGCTCCGGAAGTATGGGGATGTGAAGGTAAGCCTCTGTCAGATCTATGGACGTCAGGAGGTCTCCCATTCTGACGCTTGCTAATATTGACTGGAGAGTTTGCATTTTGAACTTTCTGTATGCCAGGTGGGTGTTCAGACTTTTTAAGTCTAGAATTGCTCTCCACCCCCCCCCCCCCGAACTCTTTGGGACTACAAATAAGATGAAGTAGAATCCCTGTCCCTGCTGCCCCATTTGCACCGGTTCTATAGCCTGGATGTCCAGGAGGTGCTGGATGGCCTCCTTGACGAGGCTCCTTTTGGTCGTATCCTTGGGTGATGGGCAAGGGACGAAGCGGTTTGGGGGTTTGGAGATGAATTCCAGTGAGAGGCCGAATCTGATGGTATTTAGGACCCAAAGGTCCGTGGTGGTAGCTTGCTATCTGTGTGCGAAAAGAGCCAGCCTGCCACCAATGGGGAAGTCCTCCCCACCGTCACTTGGATTTTCGAAAGGGGCAATCCCCTGCTCCTCGAAAGGCCCGTTTTGACTGGAATTGTTGTCTGTTACCGGATCTGTCGGTCTGATCTGGGCTGATAGGGACAGGAAACTGTGGTAGGTTCTGGACCTGTTTCTGACCGAAAAGGCTGTCTGTGAGGATAGGAAGAGACTCTCCTCTCCGTCCTCCTTGATAGGTGGGCCAGGATCTTGCATTTGTCCTTGTTTTCTATTAGGTAGGGATTGAGGGCCTCACCAAAGAGTAGGCCGCCCTTGTAGAGTGCAGCCACCAACTGCCATTTCGCCTTAACATCGGCTCACCACTGTCTGAGCCACATTACTCTGCGTGCTGCGGTGTTGGACGCTATTGCCCTGGCCAAGTAATTTGCTGCATGCAATGATGAATCTGCCATGAATTCCACTGCTGCCACTAACCTTCTTAAGTCATGGTGGGTTCTCTTCTCCTCTGGGGGAATCCTTGCCTGGAGTTGGCACAGTCAGAGCAGCGAAGTCCTAGCAAAAAAGGAGTTAGAAATGGCTGCCTTGATTGCTCACGCTGAGGCCTGGTGTGTCTTGTGGAAGGTGAGTTCCGCCTTCTTATCCTCCAACTTCAGGGCCTCTGCATCCCCAGATACCGTGGATGGTGAAACAAGAGCTGCTAGAGGTTCATCTACTACCGGGACCTCTATTACCTCCAATAAGGCCGGATCTATGTTCAACAACTTCTTGTCTGTCCCCCCCCCCATTGGAAGGAAGGCCTCCGGCACCCCCAAGTTATTCTAAATTGTATCAAAGAAGAGAGGGGGGCAGGGAATAAATTGTGTGTAAGTGGGCTGTGAAAATATCCTGTTGTTTGTGTCCTGACATGGTGAAGATCCCTCTTGGGGAAGCCTCGGTCTCTTAATCTTTGAAGTGCTGCTGGCCTTGTGAAGCAAGGATTTGAATAAAGATGGGTTGAAGAGATCCATGAATGGTGGAGGGTCTGGGGATATATCATCATCCTCTGACAGTTCCTGATCCATTTGCTCATAGTCCTCTGCAGGAGACTTCCTGTTTCTGGAGGAACAAGAAGGGTAAATTGATTCCTGGTATGCTGAGGCCTCCTCTTATGAAAGGTAGGAACGGCCTCTTGAAGCTACAGACCCGGCTCTGGACCTATGATGTCTTGAAGAGGCCATGGCCTGAGCAACGGCCTGAGATGTCAGGGATTGTAAGTGTTCCAATGACAAGGCTCCCTGATTGTCTGAGGGACTAGGCCCTGCTGCTGAATGTGTGTCTGGTGCCCCCGGGCTTTCGGGCCCTTCACTTAGGGGGAATCTGTCTGCCTGCTCTGTGTCAGCCTCTGTTTCCAGAGGTTCGTGACTAGGTTGCAGCAGGCCAAATATTTCCTCCTCCATGTAAGCTGGTGGGACTAGGCCGTCTCCTGCTGTATTTTGCCTCTTTTCAGCTCTAGAGAATTGTTTCTACAGAGCCTGGTGGCGATGCTTGGCCTCCTTATCCGCTGCCTTGGAAGATCTTTTGCTAGATATTGCTTTGGCCTTGATCCTGCCCGCTGCCTCCTGGTTGGAGGATCTTGGCCTCTTGCGTCCAGGAGGACTAATGGAGGAGTCCTGCGCTATCTGGGCAGTGTTGGTGTCTGCCATTGGCAGAAGAGATATCTCAACACAAGACTGAGAGAAATCTCTGTTAAGAGGCTTGTTAATGGGCCTGTCTAGGCCAGAGAGCAATCTGTTAGTGATTGGAGATAGTTCCTGTGGGGGTGTTAATTGATGGTACAGACACCCGCTGTGCTCTCCTGTATCAGCCTCTGTTGTGTTGCTGGCAGGGGTATATCACCCTTGTGAGAGCCAGACAATTGTCCTGTCTCTCCTTCTCCTGCCCCTTTAAAAGAGTGGTAAATCGCCTGTGGGCCAGGATGTAGGTGACTAGGTAGGAGTGAGCAATTACCTTATTTCAATGAGAAGGTTTTTAAAGTGAAGGAAATTGCTGTAAAAGAATTACCAATTGCTTTGAATGCTTAGTTTCCTCCCCCCCCACCCCGCTCCAGAGACCACGTGGAGTCAAAATGGCAACCGGCCTCTTTCTCAGTCTCCTCTGAGTCTGCTGATCAGCTGGCCTTCGGGAAAGCTACGCAGAGCTATTGCTGTTCTCTGCCGATCAGCTGGGCTTCGGGGAAGCTGGGGGAGCCATTAATCAGCTGTTGTGGGAGGGGATTCCTCCCTGCGTCGTAGAGAAAATACGTGGTGCCAAAATGGTGACCGGCTCCTAATTTTCTCTCCGACGATCAGCTGAGATTCAGCTGTGGTTAGGGTGAGTCTGCGGCTGCTCAGCAATCAGCTGGGATGGCAAACGAACAGCCATTCGTATTGAGTTTTCGGAATAGGGCAGCATAGAAATCGAAACAAATAAACAAATAAATAAATAAATTGCACCCCCTTTTGTAAAAAGGCAAGAAATAGATGAAAAATTATGACCTGATCCTGGAGCCAAGGGAAATGTGTCCTTCTGGGCTAGAGACTAAGTCGAGACTGGGAGGAGGCCCCAGAAAGAGAGGCGTAGCAAATTTGGCTGACAGTCTACGGGCAGAAGACAAGCAAAACTCATTGGTGGATTCTCCATTCGTCATGCTGGAGAATAAATGTTCTCTGATCTACTCTCGAACCTGTTCTTTTGTTGCTTCTTCCATGAAGTCTATTTGGTCATGGCAAATAAATTGCAGTAATTGTTTCCTTGTTCTACCAGGGCTGCAGATAATAATTCTGGATCTGGCAACACTTTAGTAGTAACTTTCTTCTGAGCAAATGGCAGCAATATCTGCTGTGCTCATCTAATTTTGTTGACATATCATTTTTAGTCCCAATAAAATATGTTAATAGTATATGTGAAGTTTCTAAAATTATTGGACCATCCTCATATGCATTTTAAAAGCATAAGGCTCTAAAACTTTTTTGGTTTCTGCAATACTCTAGAATTATAAGCTATAAGGCTATTTTGCCTTTAGGATGGAAACCTTTTGAATGCAAAATAGTTTAGTAGAATAAGGCTGCTCAGAGGGAAGCTTTTTTTCAGATCAAAATAGCTTTGTACCCCATTCCTATCTCCCCCCATTCTTGGAGGTCAGGATAGTGTCACAAAACGTAAGATGTAACGATTGAAATTAATTGTTCCCTAGAAATGGGCATAATTTGTTTTGGTTCTTGTGTGTTGCCATCTCAGACAGTAGTTTTCTTTGTGCATTATTTACAATATGCCTTTTACTTCTGAATATTTAACTCTTCACATTGCTGAACTATTTTTTTTTATATTGGCTTTAAAGTTGATGTCTGCAATTTTCTGTAACACCTCTAGGTCGCAGTGTTTGACTTTCAATCTCTAAGTCCCCAATTAGTTTAACATTCCCCAATTAGTTTAAAGGGCGGGCTTTCCCTCCAGTTCTCCAACCGGGCCAATTCTTATCATCTCTTATTTCAACAACCTTGACTCTCATAGGTTCAGTATTATTGTGTCTAGCTGAACTCTCATGCACATCCCTCCCCCTCCTCAGCATCATCCAACTCTACTTCACGTGATCTTGATTCTATCCCTCTGTTAATGCAGCCCAGCACTGTGTTGGCTTTTCTGGCAGCTGCAGCACACTGCTGGCTCATATTTAAATGATTGTCTACTAGGACTCCGAGATCCCTCTCACAGTTACTACTATTGAGCAAGGTACCCCCTATACTATACCTGTACATTTGGTTTTTCTTGCCTAAATGTAGAACCTTGCTTTTTTCACCATTGAATTTCATTTTGTTAAATAGCGCCCAGTGTTCAAGTCTGTCCAGGTCCTCCTGTATATGAAAACCATATTTTTCCGCATAGCATTTCCTCGCTAGTGATCTTAACATATTTCATTCCTTGCTGTGCTGATACCAACATCTTGTCAAATGCTTACCAGATTCCTTGTTATCTTGGATAACAAAATGTATTGATTTAACTGATAAAATGGAATGGTTCTGAGAGATGATTGTGAACAATCTTAATTACAAGATCTCCACCAGGAATTTCTCGAATGAACAAGGCTTCTCTGGTCACATGAACAGAATTCCCCAGAAGAAAGGTGGATGCAAATAAAGTTTATTTGCCATTGCTTTGTGTCAATTTAAAGAAAAACAAAAAGTACTATAGTAGTTATTTTGCAGTATATAAGAATAGAAAATAAAAGAATAGAGTAGAGCTGGAAGGGACCCATGTCCTGCAGCCGTTCTTCATATGTTTTAATCTCCAGGCGTTTAATCATCTTAGTTACTCTTCTCTGAATTTTTGCCAAACTCTCAACATCTTTTTTGTGATATGGTGACCAAAATTGGCTGTAGTATTCCAGGTATGGTCTTACTAGGGTTTTATAAAGTGGTACTAATACTTCGTGTGATCTTGATTCTATGCCTGTTTGTACAACCCAGGATTGTATTAGCTTTTTTGACTGCTGCTGCACACTGCTGGCTCATAATCAAATGATTGTCCACTAGGACCCCAAGGTCTCTCTCACAGTTACTTTTTTAAACCAAGTCTCCCCCAATCTGTACTTGTACCTTTGATTTTTTCCTGCCTAAATGTAAAACTTTGCTTTTCTCCACATTTGAAACTCATTTTGTTGGATAGGGCCCATTGTTCAAGTATGTCAAGATCTCTTTGGATCCTGAGTTGTCTTCTGGGGTGTTGGCTATTCCTGCCAGTTTGGTGTCATCTGCAAACTTGATGAGTTCTCCTTCAATTCCCTCATCTAAGTCACTGATGAAGATATTGAAGAGTACTGGGCCTAAGACGGAACCTTGTGGTACTCCACTGCTTACTTCTCTCATGTGGATGTAGTGCTGTTGAAAACTACTTGTTGAGTACGGTGTGCCAGCCAGCTATAGATCCATCTGATGGTGATGTTGTCTATTCCACCTTTTTCTAGCTTACTAAGGAGTAGGTTGTAGTCTACTTTATCAAATGCTTTATTGAAATCTAAGTGTACTATGTCCACAGCATTTCGCTGGTCTACTAGTTTATTAGTCACTTTGGCATGATCTGTTTTTAACAAACCTGTGCTGGCTACTAATTATAACTTTCTTTGCTTCTAGTTGTTCACAGATCTGTTTTTTGATTACCTTTTCTAGGATCTTCCCAGGTATTAATGTTAAACTGATTGGTCTAAAACATAAATCAAAGACTAGGAATGAGATCTGGTCCGTACTGTGTTCAAGGGGGAAATCTTGAAATTGCCATTTTTTTCTAGCATTGATGTGAACTTTGAATGAAGACAGGGTCATGATACTGAAAGACAGAAACAAATTTGGAGACTTGTGCACACCATGACATCATGTTGGTGTGGGACTGCATTTGCAAGAATTGTAGCTATATGCTGGATCCAGGCCTGCAAAATCTCTCCAGAGGTAGGAGATCACTGAGATTGCCCATGATTGTGACAATCTGGACAATTGCTCCTTGTGAGTAGACCATTGTCTGAATCTGCCTGTTTCACAGTCTTCTTTGGAATTGAGTGGCTAGAAGTTGCAATTCCATTGTTCACACTGATAAAGCAGCCTTTTATTGACATTAAACTTGACTGGCTCTCATTTCTTGATCAATTTTTGGATTATTTTTTTATTGTACTGGAGAAATTGCCCTTCAGACTGGCAAGTTTTGTTGTATTCATCAAGTGAATCCCCTCTCCTTAGAGGAAAATGGTGCAAATCTGAATTTAAAAGTTTTGGAAATATATTTTTTGGATATGCAGCATAAAGGTGTTTAGATTATGGACTTTGGAAAGTTAACAACAGAATCTGCAAGAGTCCAGATGGATTTGAAATTATAGTTTTGAAAGAAGAATTTTTTTTACAGGAAAATGGTGATTATTTGGGAGATAGGGGGACTTTGAAGATTGAACACTAGAGAGAACTAGAGCAGGGCTTTTCAACCAGTGGTATGGGTACCACCTATGGTACATTGGCACCTGGCAGGTGGTATGCGACCATCCTAGAAAAGTGGTAGCGGGGGAGGGTAATAAGCTGAACTGGTGGCAGCACCGCACAAGCCTGAGTGAGAGATGGCTGGAGCTGCAGGGCTGTTGCTTCTTCAGGGCTGTCAGGGCTCAGTGGAAGCGCCAGGATCAGCACCGAGCTCCAGCTGGAGCTCGGCGCTGATTCTGGTGCTTCTGCTGAGCCCTGAAGAAGCACTAATCAGCTGGAAAGCCGCACTGATCCTGACGCTTCTGCTGAGCCCAGAAGAAGCGCCGATCAGTTGGAATGTTACAGCATCTCCAGGGTCTTGTGATTTACATTCAGATGCTTGGCAACTGATTCATATTTATGATGGTCACAGTGTCCCAGAGTCATGTGATGTGACCAAAACCTGCTGCAACCACCCAGCAGATGGGGGGGATAAAAACCAAATACCCCCCACCCCATCCCCGCTGCCAATCCTCAACAGAAATGCTCACAATAATGGAAACCTCAGACAGGAGGAAGAGCGCCGCCGAGTGGGCAGGCAGGTGTCTTGCTCGGCTGTGGCTTGGGGTGCACTTTTTTCAGTGCCATTGTAACTTCGTACAGTCACTAAGCGAACTGTTGTAAGTCGACTTCCTGTACTTTATAACTTTTTTCCTTTTTGGTCATCAAGTTTTTGACACCTTGCTAGGCAACTGGTAGTATTCAGATGTTGCCATGGGTGAAAAGGTTGAAAAGCCCTGAGCTAGAGGATAAAGAATGAAATGGAAACCTGTAATAGCTTTTTGAACATTGGATTGTTAAACTTGTTAATTAGATACATTTCTTGATAAGATGGATTGATAATGAAGTTACAGAATACCAAGTTGTAATGGATCATTTAATTATTTTGAACATTAAACTTAATGAGAAGGATATGAACATTACAAATGGCATTGATGGATATCTTTTTCCCCCATATATTTTATTGATTTTTTAAAAACATAAATCACTTAATAATTGGTAAGCAGTGTGTTAGCTGGGTTTACATTTGCAAAGAAAAATCATTAACAATTGGTTTCTATAATCCATAATCCACATAGTACATTTAGTTGATTTCCCCCTTTCCCCAAAATGTCTTCTTTGCAAACCTTGAAATAATAGTTATTATTTTTATAAATAACGGTTACATATATGATTTTTCCCAATATTCCTAGAAATAATGATCACATCAATATAATATTTCTTTTCTATCTAATCATTCTGGTTGCCTCATCTTATATCCTGTTATAGTTCTTATTTAGATTTGTTTCTCCCATAAAGTTCAAAGTATTCTCGCTGGTTAAGATTTTCTCAACAGATAATTATATTTAAAGATTTAAATCCATTTTCCCCCATATAAACCATCTCAACACTTTTACATTTCTTAAAGAATAGGCAAAAACAGTAAAGAAAAGGAAAAAAGAGCAAGAGTAAAGAAACATAAAAAAGTAAAATACTACCTAAAATATATATTCCTCCTAAGCTAATATATATTCATTCCCTAAATTTTATTCTTTTTAACCATGATAAAAAATATATTTAATCTTTAAATATTCCATTTAATGTGTCTAGTCATCTAATCCTTTAACTCTTATTCAAAACATTTTTTCTTTTTTACACATTATAATTTCCCTAAATTCACACACATTTAATTATCTAAAACATTTCCTCCACCTAGGCCATTTCAGCAATATTATATTATTTACATCAAGAAATAAAATAAAGGGGGGGGAAGCCTACAGTATTATTTAAGGAATTCATCTCTCTTAGAATGACATATGTATTCAGAATCTTTTCTATTTCTTTAACCATATTCAAAAAAATGTTTCTTTTTAAAATATTCTCTCTGGTAGATCCCATCATCTATTTTCTTAATTTTCACTTTGATCTTTTTCCTTTGACCAGTATCTTTCTTGATCAATGTATTTTGCTGACTCAAAAAGTTTTTCCATATATTCATGACTGTTGCTGTAGGTATAAGAAGTAAATTGAATAAAGTGTCTTTATGTGAGGCTTTTGCCTTTCCATGTTTCTTAAAAATCTTTTTCTCTTTCTCCTTCTTTGCTTCTCTTATCACTTTCTTTCTCTCTATTTTCAAAATCTCTACATTCCATTTTATCCACTCTGGTTTTTTTGTCCTCAGATTTATTTTGTAGTCTTAAGGGATGAGTTGTTTTTTCCATTTCTTGTAAATTTTTCCCCACTAGGATTAAATCATGTTTTCTTGCTTTGTTAAGTTCCGTCTTTGAGTCTCTATTTTCAATTTTATGTCCACTTATTTGTTTTGTCTGCTCCTTCTCTATTGTTGTTTCCTGGAAGTTTTTTTTATTGTAAAGTTAACTTAAAGATAGATTGATTTGTATATTCAAAGTTATTTTGGATTTCTTTGTGATTTGAACTCAGTGTTATTTGAATTAATTGCAGTATACTATATATCTCCTGAGAGGTATTTATGTTTTCTTGGTGTGTTCTGTCTACATGTCTCTGATCCATGATGGCCAAAAGTTGGAGTTTTCCTTATCTGCAAATAGCTTTAGCGTCCCGGTTAAATAGATATTTGTAATTCAAAGAGTTCAAAAAAGATTTTTTCCCCTAAAGTTTATAATTCTTTGTCTGCAGCCCAGGTTGTTGTCTTTTTTTTTTGTCACAGCTGTTCTTTATTATTAAAGCTTTGAAGGTCACAAACACAGATTAGCTTTTCCCAGTTTCTGGCAAGTTCTCTATGGAAAGCATAGCTGTCATAATTTTCATCCACCGCTAGGTGTCAGCATCTATTTAGTTTTCAATATGAACAATGGTCTTTAAAATGAGAGTCTTAACCATTCAACAATCTTAAACTTGTCCAAAGTTAAATGTTAGTTTTCAAGTTTTTAAATTTATTTCACTACCATATATTTTGATCCTCCACAGAAATTTTAATTCACTGCTTCTCTTAGTATAAGGATGGGGTGGAAGTCCCCCTCCTTCACTTTCGGAGGTATTTTGCTTCTTGGGGATATTTTTCAGGAAATTAAGTGTAGGATAGAAAAGGGAAAATTAGATTCCTCACCCAGTTTCAAGCACACAGTTTACTGTAGTGCTGGTTAATTCTTTTGGACTACGGTTGCAAGTAGCTTGGGCTGATTGATGAAATACAGCCTTTCTCCTGTCGGCTTAGAAGGTTTTCCCCAAGACGAACGGAATGACCACTGTCATTCCAGAGTTGCCAGGGCACCCTTCTTTCTTCGCCGTCTCTCTGGGGCGGCTTGGACCCATTAGGGTCTCCAGGCAGGACGAAAGTTAGCCATGGAGGTGTCGAGGTCCGCAAGCCCACGACCAGTCACTACCACACAGGACCGGAAGTCTCAGCAATAATAATAATAATAATGATAATGATGATGATAATGATAATAATAATAATAAAGTTGGAAAGGACCTTGAAGGTCATCGAGTCCAACGCCCTGCTCAGGCAGGAAACCCCACACCATTTCAGACAAATGGCTTCCAGTGTTGGAACATTCACCGCTTCTGGAGGCAGGTTGTTCCACTGGTTAATTGTTCTAACTGTCAGGAAGTTTCTCCTTAGTTCTAGGTTGCATCTCTCCTTGATTAGTTTCCATCCATTGCTTCTTGTCCTGCCTTCAGGCGCTTTGGAGAATAGCTTGACTCCCTCTTCTTTGTGGCAGCCCCTGAGATATTGGAACACGGCTATCATGTCTAGCTGAACTCTCATGCACATCCCTCCCCCTCCTCAGCATCATCTAACTCTAAAAGCAGAAAGAAGAAAATGGCTACATCTCCATCTGTTGTCATCAGATGTTAGCAGCATTGTCATATGTTAGGAGATTTGGCTGATTTCGTATTTGTTCCTAAATCATTCAACTTCCGGTAACTGGTGTATTAAATGATTTTTCTCTCTTTCTCCACTTGTGCTTTTCACCTCTTTGGGCTCTTCAGATTTCTTACATGGCTTTCTATGTTTTCATTCTTATTTTCACTTTTTATATGTTGCTTATGTACTAAGTAGTAAAATAATGGATATAATAAATGTACAGCAGCCTGGCCAAAAGAAAAAAGTTAAAGATGGCAGAAGAAACCTGTAAGAGATGGAAGTATGACTTAAATTATATTATAGCTTTTTAAAAAAAATTTATTATTATTAGATATCCATTTGTACATGCAAACAAAGAAAAAATTCAAGTTAAAGCCCTTCAGCTTAATACAATCATTTCAAATTTGTAGACCTTCTTCACTCCGTATATCAAAGTCCAACTATAAGCCAACTACATTTTATAAATTTTAAGTTTCACTTCTTTTCAAATCTATCCATTGTACATCACCCAAACAAGTCTTCTTTCTAAAGTTAATAATTATCATGTCTTTGCACCCCTCCCTTCAACGCGTACATTTCTAGTCTAGTTAATATACATCTTCCATTAATCACCCTCTCATGTCTTTTGCTCTTGCACTTAGTCCTTAAATCAGTCCATAATTCTTTGCCTTTAATTCCTTGCATAAAATATTAAGTTTCTCTTCATTTCAGACGAATTCTAGGTTTCTTCCTCTGCCAGGTGGCTTTCCATAGCACAGCTTCCCTTCCACGTAATAAGTCTCTCTTTATTGCTTGCAACGTCCCTTGGTTCCATATAAGCCATGCTCTATGGATTCTGTCAGTTTGCCAAGAGAAATTTTTAGCCTCCTCTCCTAGATATTTTCCCCATGCGTTTATAACAATTCTTTTCAAATCTTCTTGTCTCTCCACCTCTTCCATCTTTTCTTCAACTCCTTCCCAGACTCTCTTCGAATTTCTCCCAGTATCTTCTCTCATTTCCCCACTGTACGTTCCTCCGGATTGGTCCAAGTCCTCAATAACTGCTTTTGCTGTAATTTTCCATCATTTTCTCCATTTCTCCGTTTTGTTCCACTGCATCCAGCGCCTCCATTCTTCCCTCACATGTTTTTGCATGCATGTCTATTATCATGTCCATCTTTCTCTTCATTTTTTCAATAATTTTTGAAATGTCATCTTTTAATTCCTTCATCGTCATCTCTGGGGAGCTGGCATCCATCCTTAGGTTTATTCTACAACGTTTTTAAGTTATGTGTCTCTGGTACCCTCTAGAGGTCTCTTTCGCATTACAGTTTCTCTTCCTTAGGTTTATTTTGCACAGGTTTTAAGTTATGCGCCTCTGCTGCCCTCTAGAGGTCTCTTTCGCATTACAGTTTCTCTTCTGCCTTTCTCTTCCGGTGCCTATCCCTTTAAATTAAGAGCGGTCGCCATCTTGGGTGCCTCCTGTTCAACGTGAATGTATTTGATCCGAGGTAAAATATAAGAAATACTTGCTTTTTAAGCTCCTGGGTTCAATCTGTCAATCTCTGTGCTTCTTTTGAGATGTGTTCCTCGGGTGGTGGCTGGTCTCAGCGTCTTGATGCTGCGCCGGGCTGGAGCGATTGTGAGCTTACAGGGAGTCTTCTTTCTTCCCCCCCCCGAGCATTTTTCGGGGGGCTTTCAGAAAATCTCTGAAGATCGCCGCAAAAAACAGCTGGTTTGCGCTGCTTTGGCGGCGTTACAGGTCCCGTGTCGCAGAGCCTCTTAGCAAGGCTATTTCGACCCTGAGGCAGCCACGCCCCTTCTATATTATAGCTTTTAACATATACATAGGTGGTGCTGCAAATGGGAAAGCTATTTTTATCTTTAGATGTCTAGTCAAATTTTGTAATTCTGCCCTCACAAGCACTTTCAATTTCTTTTCAACTTGGTAACGGCTGCTGGAACACACCATCTTTGTTTTTCCTGTTATCATTACACTGAGAAGATCTTTAAGTTTACTAGTCTCAAACAAAATCATGCAAAACCTAATAAAAGCATTTAAAAAATGGATCGCTGCAAAGTCAGCAGACCAAAGTAAAATCTAACTAAACTTAATGCAGCTTGAAAATAATACTAATAATAATAATAATAATAATAATAATAATAATAATAATAATAATAAAGTTGGAAGGGACCTTGGAGGTCATCGAGTCCAACCCCCTGCTCAGGCAGGAAACCTACACCATTTCAGACAAATGGCTGTCCCGTCTCTTCTTAAAAACTTCCAGTGTTGGAGCATTCATGGCTTCTGGAGGCAGGTTGTTCCACTGATTAATTGTTCTAACTGCCAGGAAGTTTCTCCTTAGTTCTAGGTTGCATCTCTCCTTGATCAGTTTCCATCCATTGCTTTTCGACCTGCCTTCAGGCGCCTAGGAGAATAGCTTGACTCCCTCTTCTTTGTGGCAGCCCCTGAGATATTGGAACACTGCTATGATGTTCCCCCTCGTCCTTCTCTTCATTAAACTAGACATACCCAATTCCAGCAACCGTTCCTTATGTTTTAGCCTCCAGTCCCCTAATCATCTTTGTTGCTCTTCTCTGTACTCTTTCTAGAGTCTCAACATCTTTTTTACATTGTGGTGACCAAAACTGAATACAGTATTCCAAGTGTGGCCTTACCAAGGCATTGTAAAGTGGTATTAATACTTCACGTGATCTTGATTCTATCCCTCTGTTAATGCAGCCCAGCACTGTGTTGGCTTTTCTGGCAGCTGCAGCACACTGCTGGCTCATATTTAAATGATTGTCTACTAGGACTCCGAGATCCCTCTCACAGTTACTACTATTGAGCAAGGTACCCCCTATACTATACCTGTACATTTGGTTTTTCTTGCCTAAATGTAGAACCTTACTTTTTTCACCATTGAATTTCATTTTGTTAGACAGCGCCCAAGAGAATTGTAAAACTATTGTAACAGGAAATTAACTGCACAAAAGAGTTTGGTTAAAGTGTTGAAGGATTTCAGTATTAGTGGTAAACAAAAAGACAAACTTTACTTATTGGATATACCAAAGGAATCTGCAAAAGTCCTGAAACACTTTCCGCTTAAAAGACAGACATTATAAAAAAGAAGGAACTTATTTCAACTTATGAATATTTGTTCTAAAATTTGAATTAAACCACGCTTTGTAAGAAAAAAGAAAATAAGATGACTCACATATCACCTTTAATAAAATGAGTGGTGTAGAACTTTAATAAATAAAAGCAGCTGTATCTCATCTGCACACTTCGATAGGGAATTATAAACTAAATATTTAAAAAAGGTGTGGGCATATTCACACAGAAATAATCTAACTCCAGCCAAGCATTTACCCTATAACCTATGGGCAAGTTAAATCAGTGTGGATTCCGATAGAAAAGAATAGTTGTAGCTGAGGGTTGAAATGTGGAGTCCTTAGTGCTCTTGGAGCTTGGTCCGAAACTCGGAAATCAAGGGCCGTCGCGTGGACTCGAAGACATACTGAAGCAGCCACGTGGCTGGCCCAGGTCGCGCCCATAGACGTTCATCAGGGGTGCACAATAGAGAGGTGCGTCGTGCGATTCAGCAGCGGTTCCTCTACTTTCCGAGGGTTTTATTAATAATTTGGATGAAGTAGTGAGAGGAACCGCTTATCAAATTGGGTGGAACAGCTAAAACCATAAAAGGAAGAAGCCAAGACAATCCAACTCCCACGGACATTTGCCCGCCCCCCCCGCTTGCATTTTTTTTCTCGAGCTGCAACCTTGCAACTTCGGAAGTCAAGACAAGATCGGCCGACCCCCCCCCCCGCCGCCCACCGCTCTCCTGCGCGGGCTAAACGCCAATCCCCGCCTCAGTTGGTCGGCGGGAGCCCCTTCCTTTGCTCCTCAGCCCGGCTTTCTTCCCGCTCCTTCAGCCTCAAACTTTCTCGACTCCCGCGCGCTAAACTAGCGTCAAGGCGACGCATGCGTCCTGCCGTTCCTAACGGTACCGAAGGGGTGAGGAAAGCTGCCTCGGCCTGACTACCTCTCCGGGAAGCCGGATGGGCGGGGACTGCCCAGGCCCCGCCCCCTCATTCGCTACCGCCTTTTCCCCGTTCGCCAGTGAGAGTCCGGGCATTCTGGTGGTGGCGGCGGCCGCTGCTGGGAAGAGCAGGAGCTCGGGCGGGCGGCGAGTGGGGGAAAATGGAGGTCTTGGCAGCCTGGCTGTGGAACGAGCGCTTCTGGCTTCCGGCCAACGTGACCTGGGCCGATTTGGAGCGAGAGAACGACGGATACCGCGCCGTCCACCTCCTGGCGGCGCTCCCGCTAGCGGCCGGCCTTTTCGTCTTAAGGCGCTTCTTCGAGAGGTAGCAGCGATTGCGGGAGATGGCCAGAGAAGGCAGGGCCGGGTGTGGGATAGCGGAGGCTGGGGCGGCCGTGGCCGACGGACCTTGCCCCACGGGATGATGTTTGGGTGGGTGGGGGGCACGCTTCCGCCTGACCGCCCCTCCCGGTTCCGGTTGTGGGTGACTCTGACTTCCTCCTCTGAGTGCGAGAGGCTCCGGGCGAGGCTGGGTTTTTCTTCCTCCCGGGGCCGCGGAGCGGTCCCTCCTCCCGGCCTGTCAGTGGATTCGCTCGAGGCGGCATCGGGGCAGCCTGTGTGGCTCGACGTTGTTGGGTCTATGGTAGCAAAGCTTCGGGAGAAGCTCTTCCGAATGACAAGCTTCACTAACGTTTGACGAAATTTCATAAACCGTGATCGTCGGAAACGTGTTACCAGATTCTCCTCTGATGGTGCCGACCGAGAGCTCAGCCCGCTCTGCAAATACAATCTTATTTATTCGTTTATTTAGTTTCGATATTCCAAAGGAAGGCAGGGAAGGTTTTCCTAGCTCACATCTTTATCTTACGCTGCACCGATCCTGGATTGATAAAGATGGGCTGAGAGAGGGCTTGCAGCTGACCTTAGACCTTCACGGGGAAGTGGGAATTTGAACTCGAGTGTTCCCAGTTGTACTTTGCAACTGAATCTGTCTGTAGACTTCTGCTGTTCGACTCAACATTGATTATTTATGAAGGTGAAGTCAGTTTTTTAAAAATAGTTTTAGATAGGTTGCAGACTAAAAGATTGTGTCCTTAGTGGGTTTCCCCCACCCTTTCTTCATTGAGTTTGCCAGTGTTTAAGATTAGTTATGTGCTGAAAATCAGGACAGAACGGAAATGACTAAACAGGATAGATACAGAAAACATTAACGTAAAGATGGAGGGGAGGAGAGAGCCTTCTAATTTATGAAATGGTTTGTTAAAGCCCAAGTTTAAAATTGTGCAGGCCATAGATATATTTTTGTGAGAGCATTGGTGCACTGTTTTTGGTTAAGCGTTCTTGTAATTAATTCCTCAAGGGAAGGCAGTGCCTGTTGGTCTCGATTTACAATACTTGCTGTTCTGGGCCAAAGTGGTGGTGGGCACCTTGGCCCAGAACAGCAACACAGAATTCACAATTGGATTCATCCTCTTTTCCTGTTTTCAATCTGAATGTTTGGTTTATGAGAACTGAGACACTGTGCTACCTTTATATTCTTCCTTGTGTTAGCTTTTCTGATGTAGGAATTGATTTTTGTGTTAAAAACATCCTGTTCCCGAAATATGTCTGGAATAAAATAAATGTATTCATGATTACTTGAAATAGTGATTTACAGGATGCTTTGACAAGCACCAGAGAACATTTCTTGGCAGATAATGATTCATAAACAACAGCTGTAAGTGGACTGTTAACTGTAGTTTAAACTGGATTGGCAATCGCTTTATTTTCTAGTATGGGACTGAGCACGTGTTTTTCTCCAGAATTTGAATGTGTTTTATGTTATTTTTATTAGTGTAAATCAAGCTGTACTTTTAGAAGTAATAAATATACAGGCAGTCCTCAACATACAACAATTTGTTTAGTGATTGTTCGGTTACAATGGCACTGAAAAAAATGAATTATGACCATTTTTCACACAACTGTTGCAGCATCCCCATGTTCATTTGATCAAAATTCAGACGCTTGGCAACTGACTCATATTTATGATTTCCCCCCTACTCACATGAATACTCCATGGCATGAATGGCAACTCCTAGCAATCCTAGCCGGATAATAAGGACTCCTGGGAGTCGTACTTTAGCAACATCCCAAGAGCTAGAGATTCCTCTTTGACGCACACACTGTGAGGAGTACTGAAAATTTTGAAGCCAGTTTTCTTTGGAAAAGTACAACATTTATTATTAAAATTTGATAGAGCTATTTGTATCCAGCTGAATTTTTCAAATAACTTCTATTTATTCTGAAACTGATTTCAATACATTGTAGGAGAAAGGCTTTTTATCAGGTAACAACGTAACACAGAGATACTCTACTTAAATCAACTAATACATAACGACTTTGCTGAGCTATATTGTTTCCTTCCATTGTTTTCAGTCATCAAACTGAAATCTTGGGAAAGCAGCTTCAGCACTTTGGTTGGAATAGAAGGGTGTGGAAACATGTAGCAAATGGTGTTGGTGCACAGTAGATTTAGTATTTTCTTTCATTGTTTTTAGCTTATGATTTGATTTTTTTTCTCATTTCTTCTTATACCTTCCCTGCACTTACATAGTGTTGCTTATCTTGAAAGGGAATTTTATGCATATAGTTATTCATACTCATTAGAAAATATAAAATCATATTAATTTCCTTTTAGTTCCTCTCCTATACATCTATATCAGCGGTTGTCAACCTTTTTCAGGCCGCCACCCCGACCTGCACCGCGCATGCGCGGTGTGACGGCGCATCACGCATGCGTGGTGCGCACGTGATGGCCTGCATCACGCATGCATGGCGCGATGGCCCGCATCGCGCATGCGCGGCGCGATGGCCCGCATCGCGCATGCACAGCACGATGGCCCGCATCGCGCATGCACAGCACGATGGCCCGCATCGCGCATGCGTGGCACGATGGCCCGTATCGCGCATGCGCGGCGCGGTGCTACCCCGCGCATGCGCGGTGCTGCCCCCTGCGCTGGCCGAGGGGAAAAGGGGAAAAAAATGGCAGACTGTGGTGTTTGGCAACCCCCGTGAAATGGTCGTTCGACCCCAAATGGGGTCGCGACCCACAGGTTGAGAACCGCTGATCTATATCATAGTATTTATATTGATTCATTATGCTTCACTGCTCTTTTTCACCAGTTCTAGAAATCTTCCAGAATATAGAAGGGACTTGTGGTACTGATAATTTGCAACTGAGCTGAATTCTGCTGCCTTTATTGCTTTTCCTTCTACAAATATGATGATTTAATGTTTAGCTTTATGTGAATGATATCCTTACTTTTGGCTCGTTATAATAAAATAATTGTTTCCCACATGCCTGCTGCATTTAGGTTTACACTGGCAATTTGTTTCACAGTTTTTAGAAAGGCAGTTACATTTTCGGTGTTAGAAAAATATTTTGTTATGAAACTTCATTTTTTGAATGGTATGTTAATTGAGATGACTAAAGATCTTTTTTCCCTTCGTAAGACAATGGAGATATGTTATTTTATTATGACACATACTCAATACAGTATTTTTGATACAGGAAAAAAACTTCACAATATTTTTTAAAGCTTCAGGAAGATCCCTTAACGCACAAACATAATTATAAATGTAGAGGACTGCTACAAAAGTTGCAATTCTTTTAATCTTTGTGTTCCACGACCTTCTCTTGCTTCTTGGAATTATTTTCCTCTAAAGTTTCTTTACTGCTTGGGAAAGAGTATATCTTATTTATTTACATTTTTAAATGTATATATTATTGTTTTTTCAAGTTTAATGATTAGATTTTTATCCTGCCTTTTTATATTTAACTCAGGTAACAGATACCTAATACTTCTGTCTCCTATTTTCCTGACAACTCTTTGAGGTGGGCTGGGCTGAGAGAGAGAGACACTGGCCCAAAGTAACCCAGCTGGCTTTCATGCCTAAGGCAGGCATAGAAATTGGTTTCCTGGTTTCTAGGCCACCACTTTAGCCAGTGCACCAAATGCTTCTTGTTTTTATTTAGCGCTAATTAGAAGTTTTCCATTGAGATAAAATAGTTATTATATCTTTATTAAAATCTATCTGGTGGAAAGTGTCAAGATTGCTTTTTCTATTTTGTTTAAATAGAAGAAAAAATGGCAAATATTTTGCATACTATCTTATTCCTCATTAAATTAGATCTTGTCCACTAAGGAAGAATACAATATGTTAATCGTTCTTAATTTATTATGGAACAGGGAGGTAATGCATTGCCCAACTGCGAGCAAAACACTACATCTGCACGTTGACCTGAGCTTCCTTAGGAAATTAGGAAACCTCCAGTTGTACGGATAAGTTAATACACTTGAGTATTTTCATAAGCAACTGTGCTGATCATGATTCACTATTGGTACCATGAAGTATTATTGATATTGCTATTATAGCATGGGCTCTTAATTTTTTTTTATTTAGGTTATTCAATGATTGATCAGCCTTCAGTTCAGCCTACAATGTTAAAAGTTTAAATTTGATTGTTAAAAAATTCAATTTTTGTAACAGAGTTGTCAAAGTCTGGAATATCTTACCCGATTTAGTTGTCTCAGCTACTGACTCTCATAGTTTTAATTCTCTTACCTTCTGTGGACCTCACCTCATATTTAAGAGGTTCCTAAGAGGATGTGTGTAAGTGTAACAATGTACCTATCGTCCCTGACATATTGTAATTTTTTTTCATTGTTTGAATTTGCATTTGTAATTTTTGATTGACGAATAATAAAGATCAAAGATCAAAACAACACACACACACACACACACACACACACACTAACTTAATGCACCCATTACAGGTAGTCCTTGACTTACAATAATTTATTTAGTGATTATTCAAAGTTACAACAGCACTGAAAAAAGTGACTTATGACTGTTTTTCACACTTATGACTGTTGTGGCATCCCATGGTCACGTGATCAAAATTCAGATGCTTGACAATGGACTCATATTTATGACAGATGCAGTGTCCCAAGGTCATGTGATCATCTTTTGCAACTTTCTGACAAGCAAAGTCAATGGGGAAGCCAGATTCACTTAACTTTGTTACTAACTTAACTGCCGCAATGATTCATTTAATAACTCTGGTAAGAAGGGTTGTAAAAATGGGGCAAAACTCACTTAACAAATGTCTTCAAGGAAAAAAATCTGAAATCAGAACATTAAAAAGGCCCTGATTTCTCTCTATGATTGGTCTCTTTGTTATCCCCTCTACCTTCACATTCACACAAAGGGAAAGATGCCTTTGGTAACATACCGTTTCAGAATAAGATGCATTTATAACAATTCCTCACAGTGGAATCTCATTTGTAGAACATGTTCTTAGGCCTTTACATATCAGAACCAGCATTTTACGTTCTATTGATTTGTAGGTATAAATGAATAAATCTCAGAAGCATACTGCAAACTGTTTGGAATCCCATGATATAGCTGTTTTAAATTTTATGACATATTCAGTGCAATTCCCAGTTGCCAGATAATTGTCAAAGACAGACAATCTTATGAACAAACCTGCTGCAGTGGTCTCTGTGACATATTTCTGCTATATGTGTTATTGTAGTTTGCAATAACTAATGTTGTTAAACTCAGCTTGTAAAAGTTACTCTGTCTTTCTAAGGATGCTGAAAAAGAGCAGTTACAATTTTCTCTTGACTGATTGCAGAAGGCTTTATGAGGCCATGTGCTATATACATAGTCTGTGTATAAAATTTAATGTGTAGGCTATGAGTGATATAACCTATTTGTTTCCATTCTCAGAGGAGAGCTAAATGTTGTAATTTTTCTGGACTTCCTACTAGAAGCTTCAAGAATTCTCCTCAGAGCTAGGGTTGTATATATTTTATTGCTGTACAGTGATTATTACTACTGACCACTGGGAGGCATTAGACAACAGATTTTGTTCATTTTGTAACTTGTGAGGCATAAGAAACCCTCATTTAAAAAGAAAAAAAAAAGATTGTTCATACAGTACATATAACACTTAATCTTCAGGGCTGCTTAGGCCTCTTCACAAGGACCAACATGAATGAAACTGGCCATCTAATCTCTCCTAGTGGCCAATAGTTATATTGTTGTAATACAAAATACATACATATTTTATTTCCCAGACATTTCTATGAACATTTCTCTTTTTGGGGTCTGGAAGAAATACGTACTATTTTGTATAAAAAAAATCTTTAAAACACTTTGCTGGAGAAATTTGCTTAACCTTAAAATTAATGTGTGCTCATATCATTTAATATAGTTTGTCTTCATACTGAAGTAAATATAAGCAAAGCTGAAGTTATAGATTTTTGACAAAGCATTTCTCCTGTTGACAGTATATTGTTATATTAAAGCATATAATGTGCTTTTAGTAAGAGACCGTAGTAGGAGATTGTATTTATTAGCAGTACATACATTGGCTACATTTTGCTTGTGCAAAATAAATGCACACATGTACAGATATCTGGAAGCTGAGCCATGGCAGGTAGTCTTTTTTTGTTAGTTCAAAAGGTTTAGCTGCTTATTTAGTTTTAGATATTCAGTTTTAGATAAGCAGCGAAACCTTTCATACCAACAACAAAAGAAGTGCAATTGCCATGACTCAACTTCTGGGCAACTCTACCTGGATGACTGAGAAACTTCCTTACACAGGTACAGATACTCCATCAGCAGTAACAGCTTGAAACAGCTTTTGTAGTGGCCATGGGAGCCTTATAAAACATGCTGCAGTCCATTTTTTTACAGATCAATACAGAGAAAATCAAAAGACAAGTTTAGACCTGCCGATAGAACTTTGTATAGTTAGTGCAGCGGTTCTCAACCTTTTCCGGGGCTCGACCCCGGCCCGCATCGCACATGCGCGGCGCGACGGGGCGCATCGCCCATGTGCGGCGTGACGGCCCGCATCGCAATAGGGGAAAAATGGCCGACCAAAATAAAAAAGTGGCCGACCAAAATTTTAAAAAATGGCAGGCCTGCACCGTGCATGCACGGCGCGACGGGGCGCATCGCACATGCACGGCGCAACGGCCCACATCGCAATAGGGAAAAAATGGCTGACCAAAAAAAAATGGCGGACTGCGGTGCTTGGCCACCCCCGTGAAATGGTCATTTGACCACAAATGGGGTCGCGACCCACAGGTTGAGAACCGCTGGGTTATTGGTAAAAGGCTAAAGATTTTTGATTCTCTGTGGTAAACAACAAAAAGTGGATTTACAGATAGGATGAAAACTAAGGAGTGTATTTGCAGGACAACAGGCTCAATTGTGATACTAAAAATGAGTATTTTCTTATTTTTTTCACTCTGATTAAAAAAAGATTACTAAACCTGTTATCTGTCCAACCATAGTTGGATACTGGTCTGTACTTCATGAAGATTGTCTCAATAATTATTTCTTTGAGTTCTTGTAAGGTTATGATTGTGTTGTGAACGGTAAAATCAAGCCATCTTGTTTCCTGTCAGCCTCTTTTCCAACCATGCTTAAGGCTCTTATGACTCTTGCCTTCTTCACATTATATATCCCAAACATAAACTTTCTCCTTCACCACAATAGAAAGGAATACATTTTTTTAAGTTAATCTTTGTGGTGGTGCCTATTTCTTGTCAAATATTCCAATTGGGAATAACTTTGGCCCTGATGATGTATAGCTCTGTTGACCATATAATGACTCTTCACTTTAATGTTTTAGCTAACTCTGGCTTTCACTAAAGTCTATCTTTCTCCCAAGAAACAAACTTCTCTTTACTTAATGGCTAAAGTCACCATTCCTGTGAATTTTTGAGCTTATGAAGACAAAGTCCATTGTTACTTCTCTACTTATATGCATTGGATTGGTCTGTCTATTAACATAGTCTTATTTTTTTTAATATTGAGCAACAGACCAGGTTTTGCACTTCCTTCTTCCTTAAGTCCTTCTTTCCTTCAGTCATCACAGTGGTATCATTTACATTTCTGAGGTTGTTGAAATTTATTCTAGGAATTTTAACTGAAATTCTCACCAAGGGATTACAAATGTAATCTCAAATATGTGCCTTCCATCGTGCTATTCTCTTTTGTAGTAAGAAATAGTAAACCCAAAAATTAAGGCATAACAAAAGAAAATGAACTTAAATGGAATTAATAGGTACAAACTTTGCTATACTTCTCCATACCTTTTTATCCTAGCAAACGATCTTTGCTCCCATTACACTGATATACTGCTTCATATAGGGACTTCCAGGGAAAAACGTAAACTGAAGACAGCTCCAGTAAAAGCGGAGCAGACCACAGCAGAATCAAGAGCTGGCAAGTAGATAACCTTTTTGTAATTCATTTCTGGACAAGGAGACAACTTGAGATCACCCACAAGTACTCCATTTAGTTGTCCTCATGAGGATACTGTAAAACAGCAGTCTCTGATGAACTGACAGTTCTGAAAGACAGGGAGAGGGCATATTTCATTCAAATTGCAGTTGGCACCTTTAAGAAGGTCAATGGGTTCACACCATTCCTTTTCTTTTTTTAAAATATATTTTATTGATTTTTTTTTACATAGTCACCTTAATATTTGGTAAATAGCGTGTTATCTAGGTTTACATTTAAAAATAATCCATAACAATTAATTTCTATAATTCCATAATCCACATACTGTGTTTCCCCGATAGTAAGACACCCCTGATTGTAAGACGTATCGGGGTTTTCAGGGGGTTGGCTAATATAAGCCGTACCCCGAAAGTAAGACATATTACTCCTGCCCACTTCCGCCTCCTGCTTAAAATACTTAAATACTTAAAATACTTAAATACTTAAAATACTTAAATACTTAAAATACTTAAAATACTTAATATACTTAAAATACTTAAAATAAAACTGACAATTGTTTTCCAATCAATATAAGCCGTACCCCGAAAGTAAGACATAGTGGGCTTTTGGGGATAAAAAGAAAGTAAGACACTTCTTCCTTTCGGGGAAACACGGGGTAGTAGTTTCCTTTGATTTTCTCTTCTTCCAGTAATATTCTCTTTAACCAACCTTAAATTAGTACATTTCTTAATATTATGGTAGATAATTGAATAGAAACATTTTTCTAGTATTTATTCTAGTATTTAACATAGTATTTGAAAACAGGACTTATGACAAGGTAATTAAAATGATCACTTAGAAAAGAAGCTTTATATTGATATGGTTGTTAAATATACATCATTCCTTTTCTAATCACTTTTGGAAATTACTGGTTAACTTCTTTTCAGGTATTAGAAATATGTTTATCGGCAAGTTTGAATCACAGGGTGAATTTCCTTCAATCCTTAAATACAAGTTTAAGAACTTAAATTCTTTTGGAATAAACAGCAAAAATGTAATTAGAACATTGATTTTAGAAAGTTACAAACAGACGACAGATTGAGACAGATTTGAAACAAGGTTTTGGAATTAATTATAAGAAATCTTCCCACATCAAAGAATTCTCCTTTGAATTCTTTTTTTAAAGACTATGGTAGGATGAGATTTTGAATGTTAAACAAGATTCTGAGGGAAACAGTAGGAACTAAAGGTTAGAACTAAAAGAGAACAAGACTTGAATTTGACTTACAAATACAGAATGGAGTAAAATATCCTGGAGCAAAAATCAAAGATGTGGCTGAGAACCTAACCAAAATAATTAAGACTACTACCCCTTTCTCCTCCACCACATTGGCAAGAACAACACAACAAAGAACCTGAATACAATAATGAGAAATTATAAATAATTAGGCAATAAAGTTAAGCTAGGAGCACGTAGTGTTCTCAATATATTCCCAACACCCATTGAGGGAAAAAAGAATTCTAGAAATAAACCATTGGCTAAAGGATTGATGTCACCAAGAAAACTTTGGTTTTCTGGATCCTGGACTGCATTTCCTGCACGAAGAATTCTTGGCAAGGGATGGGCTGCACCTCATGAAAACAGGGAAAAATGTACTCGGAAAAAGATTGGCCCAACTCATCAGAAGGGCTTTAAACTAAAATTGAAGGGGAGGGATGACCAACCTCCAGAATCTCTAGAACCCAAAATCAATCATAAATCCCAAGAAAACAAATCAAATAATAAGGCAGGTAGTGATGAGAAAAAAGAAAAACTCAACAATCAGGAGATGCAGGAAACATATCCACGGACAGGCATAAAAGTCTTAAATGCTTATATACAAATGCGCAAAGCTTGGGGAACAAACAGGGCGAACTAGAAGCAATAGTTCACGAGGAAGGGTATGACATAGTTGGCAATACAGAAATCTGGTGGGACAAAACCCAGGAATGGAATGGACTGATGGATGGATACAAATTATTCAAAAGAAACAGATCTACAAAAAGAGGAGGGGGAGTTGCACTATATATGTAAGAGAACACTACATATCTACAGAAATGCACATAATCAAAGATAAAATCTCTCCAGAATGTATATGGGTGAATATAAAAGAGAAACAAGGTGACAATCGGAAGAAATAGATGAACTCTTTGCCAGCAAGTTAACAAATGTATGTAGGAAGCATACCACAGTAGTAATGGGAGACTTCAACTATCCAGATACCAACTGGGAGACAAACTCTGCAGTGAGTGGGAGATCAAACAGATTCCTAACTAACCTAGCCGACAACTTTGTCATCCAAAAGGTGGAGGAAGGAACTAGACACAAAGCTATACTGGACTTAATTTTTACTAATAGAGAAGAAGTGATAGAGGAAGTTGCCGGAACCTTGGGTGAAAGTGATCACATCATATTGGAATTTAATGCAGACACTAGCAATAGAAAATAATCCAGCCAGTATCATAAACTTCAAAAGAGCTGACTTTAACAAACTCAAAGAGAACCTAGGAAAGATCCCATGGATGAAAATCCCAAAGGGGAAAACAACTCAAGAGGCGTGGGAAACTCTGAAAAATGCAATCATAAAAGCCCAGAACAGCACAATACCACTGAACAGAGGAAGGAATAGTCAAGTTATAGGATCCAAAGTTTCTCTTATTATACAAATACACAAGGCATGGAAAACAAACAAGATCTACATGTCTTGATGCAGAAAGACAAACATGTTTTACCAGATATTATTGAAAGTTGGTGGGATGAATTTCATGAGTGGACTACAAGGATTTAGAGTATATTTTATGCAAGAAGAATAGACAGGACCAAAAGAGAGTAATAGGCATATATGAAGGAACAGCATGTCTATATTAACTGCAATCAAAACAACTCTCACTAACTTACAGTCTATATTGGTCAAAAATTAAAACATCCACAAGTAAGTTAAAGCCAATTCAAAACATAATAAGGGCAGCAATAAGAATTACATCAGTTCCCACCTTAAAGCAGCAGAAACAAAGAAACAGAAACTAAAAGCAGAAAGCAAGATATATTTTAAGGGTATGTCATAGCTAGACATAGGCCCTCTGCAGACTATTATAGAGTCTCCTTATATTCCAGACACAATTTATTATTTAAATGTACTACATAGTTTTGGATAGAACTGCTTCATTTGGATCTTCCCACTATTATCAAGTGCCATTGTTAAAAAGCACATTACTTGGAAAGGCTGTTTATGTAACTTCTTCCCTCTTTTGTGCATGAAGGTGAAGTAAATTGTCTTTAAAACTCTTGTTTTAGACAGGATATTACACTGTATCATTACAATCATCAAGTAGGCAGTGTGTAATGTAGGGGTGTCAAACTGCTGACGCGCGGACCAGTTTCATCATATGGAGGCCGTGCCCACCCCAGCTCTGGCAATGCAAAAAAAGTTGCGATACGTCACGACATGTCATGTGACGTGGCGAGTTTGACACCCGTGGTGTAATGTATCAAAGGATTATTAATTAAATGATTAGGTATAGTTGGTGGTTCATAACATTTCAACCAAATAATTGAGGCTTTAGAAAAGTTGTTTCATTTTTCAAATCTTTAGAAATATACTGAAATTTTAACATTTTAAATTTCATGTGGGTGAGCTCTTAACCATGTAGTTATTACTGCGGTGTCCAACTATGTAATTGAGAGTGTTTAAATGTTCATGTTACCTTTACACAATATTGGTATTATTTTGTGTATGATTGTTTCTCTGGAATTGGCTCCCCAGGTTTATTGTCAAACCCTTTGCTGTGCATATTAACATTCAAGACAATGGACCTCACAGAGTGCAACCCAATGCAATTTTAGAAAAAGTGTTTACCTCCATCACTAAAGTAAGTGATTGTTTTGTATCAGATTGTCAGATCGTTATTATGAGATTGCTTTGCAGTATTATATTATATTATACTTTAGACCCTTGAGGCAATGGTTCAGTATTCTTTTCTTATGGTTTAATTGTAATATGGAAGAAGTATGTAAGCTTTTAATTATTTAAAATTCTTTTAAGTTGGTCTAAGTAATATTTTTATCTTTTAATTCCCATCATTTGTTTTGTTTTTTTTATTGCCTATTTCCTACTTTCGCTCACCCTCAGATTCATATTGTATCAATGCGTAGGGATGCCGGGGACAAAAGAGAGGAAGATTTATGTAGTATTCTTTCTGCTTATGTGGAACATGCAAATACAATGTCAGATCTGCCATTTTCACTACACTTTGCTAAGCTTGCCAGAGTCTTGCCATAAATGGAGGGAAGTGAGAGCAGTAAAAGGGGGAGGGGAGATGTGCAGGAGATGCATGTAAGGGGGGAGGGAATGGCACTGACAGAAAGCAGACATGTTAAACCAGATTGATCAAGACACCTGGCATGGGAAAGAATGTGAAACGGTTGCAGGAAGTGCCTAACATCATAGCGGTTCCCGAAACATCCGCACCAGCATGTAATTGAAAAAGGATAATATGATCAAGGGAGGAGGGCCACGAAAGGGAAAACTTTGTAGTCTCTGCACATGAAACCTTAGTTCTGGCCTTGCTTTGTTTGCAACCACTAATCCTTAGTATAAGAATCTGCCATTTGAACTAAATGGAGTTGAGGGTCTTTCTTTCCTAAGGACCTAGCTGGGGCAAGCCTGACATACAGTCAGTTCTTTTGCACATCTAGAGTCTTCATATGTTTATGATATATATGAAAGCTAGCACTGCCTTGTAGAGAAATACGGTTTTTTTTACCCAGTGCAAAAAAGGGAGTTGAAACCACCTCCAGACACACAAAAACACACAAAAAACAAACCCCCCACATTTCTGCCTGAGCTTCACATCCAGATTTTGCTGACAAAATTGCAGGTACAGTAATTAAAATGATTTACTTGGAGAAGTGTCTGTAATTGTGGAGAAAAGATAGATTTCAGCCGTATGAATATACAGCAGAGGTCCCCAACCTATGGGCCGCAGCCCACTACCAGGCCTCTTGACCGCCGGGCTGTGTGAGTAGCTGGGCAGTGCATGTGCAAGTGCGTGTGCTCAGCCCCCCTCGTACCACCATTGCCATGAGTGTTATGCGGATGGTTGTAACGCCGCTAGTATTACACGGGCGGCGGTGTTGCCACGAACAGCGCTGTGGGCAGTAGCACGCCACATGCAGGTGGCGGCATTGCAATGAAGCTTGTGCGGGCGGTGGCAGTGCTGCAAGCGGCAGGTGGGCCGCAGCATGAACCTCGCGCAGGGGTGGTGGCGCAAGCCTCACGCTGGGGCAGGATCGCCACAGGCCGTGGTGCGATCCTTGTGCGGGGGTGGCAGTACGAGCTTCATGCCAGGGCAGAACTTCTGCGGGCTGCAATGCAATCCTCGCACAGGGGTAGTGGCGCGAACCTCACACCATGGTGACATTGTGGGCCATGCTGCAGGCCTCGTGCTGGTGGTAGCATCTCCACAAGCCTGACAGCGGTGGCGTTACAAGCCTCACACAGACGCTGCCGTCACTGAGAGCCTCGCACGCATGCTCGCAGCCCCGTTTGCATGGTGTGCATTCTCGCAGCCTGTTTGTACACGCGCATGCACGTGTGGCCACAGTCACATTTGCGCATAAGCACGTAAGGCACCTGCCCCTCCCTCTCCCACTGGGCCACCTATCCAAGAAGGTTGGTGGCCCCTGATATACAGTATAGGTAGTTCTCAACTTACAACCGTTGGTTTGATAACATTCAAATTTACAATGTGACTTATAAGTTTTTTCTTACTTAACGATCATTGCAGCATCCTCATGATCAAAATTTGGATGCTTGGCAATTGGCTCATGTTTATGGTGGGTTGCAGTGCCCCATTATCATATAATCAACTTTTGTGACCTTTTGGCACACAAAATCAATGGGAAAGCCAGATTCACTTTACGATTGTGTTACTAACTTTAACTACTGCAGTGATTCACTTAACTATGGCAAGAAAGGTCATAATATGGGGCAAAACTCGCTTAACAACAGAAATTTTGGTCTCAATGAGTCAAGCACTACCTGTAGTTGAACATAGTTGGAACTTTTTCCAGTACATTTATGCAAGGACTGAATATTTCCTCTGTTTGCCTTTTCTAGCAAAATGTACAGTTCTAGATAATATCCAGCAGGTTGCACACTGAAGGACAATTAAGCAGAAATGAGAAGAACCTATTTTAGAAAATTGATAAAAACCAAAAGAAAAAGCTCTTTTATATCTGTTTGATCATTTCCTAGTGTCCAGATGCAAGACGATTAGAAGGTTTATCAAAACAGCTAGACTGGGATGTCCGAAAAATCCAGCGGTGGTTTCGTCACCGGAGGAGCCAGGATAAACCAAGCACCCTTACAAAGTTCTGTGAGAGCATGTAGGTTTGTGTAGAATTCAAATTCAAATAGTTGCAATTCTTTATTCTGAAAGTAAATATCAAATAGTCCTTGAATTTCAGATCTTAGAATTAGTAATGCATAATACCAAAAAAGTATATTTATAACATTTATACCAGTAGGGATACTTGTAGTGGTAAAGACCCCAGACACAATCCTTTATCTAGATCTCTTTCACATTATCAAAACTGTGTATATCTTAGTTTGTTAACGCCATCCCCTCTGAGTTATTCAGTAGAATTTACAGTTAGAAAAGCTTCTTATCTATTTCTTTGCAGGATTTGTGTCTTTTATCAAGTTGCCTTTTACTGTCTGAGGTTATTTTCCAAAGCATTCACTTGACTTTTTTATAGACTCTTGTCTCTTTTCTATCCTACTTAAATTTATTTTCTCACTTTTTTAATGCATGGCTTGTATCACTATAGTATCTGAGCATTTTGCCTTCCTGCCTGCTACCTCTATGGTTTCTGCCTCTCTTCCTCAGTGACTGCTTCCCCAAGATATGTACCATAGGTGAGTGGGACTCTTATTCGACCTCCATCTTCTGTGCACTAATGGAAAGGTGTTTGATAAATAATAAAAGTTTTCAAAAATTGAAGACATTTTGAATCTGAAAGTTTCATTGGGCAAATATTTTCTCTTAGCATGAAGACAGAGGGTATTTTTAAGGTATTTTTAGCTTTTATTAGATCAATATTTGTATGTCATATATTTTTGTTTTTTAATTCTAGGTGGAGGCTTACATTTTATTTATGTACTTTTACATATGGATTCCATTTCCTTTGGTTGGTGAGTATATTGGACAATCTTCAAATTATGCTAAATGTAATTATAATAATTTAATTGTAGGAGTTGATGCTTGGTACTTTTCCCTAGTGTTTTTATTTGGATGCTCAGTTTTTATTTAATTGTCTTAACAGAATCAGAAAAGTAGCTTTCTGTTTTGCTTTGTCACAGAAATGCATTTATATTTTTTAATATAGAATCAGAAGGACTTGTTTGAGATTTGCAGTATATTATTCCTTACAGAAGGATAGCATTCTAGCATATAGATTTTCCAGTGTCTTATATGAATGTATCAGTATATAATTCAGCTATTAAAGCATTATACTTATATATTGCCTTTTGGTGGCTTAAAGAAAGTGCTGAGTTTTTAGATATATATAAATCTATTTATATGATAGAATTTATCATATAACTATATTAAAATTTGCTGAAAATGTTATTATGGCAGATGTCATACCTTTAAAATTTAATGTTTGTTGATAGGGTATTATAGATAATTTTAAAGAAATAAATAATTTAGTATTTAATAAACAATTCTAGTGATTTTTCAAAAGATTAGTTGCCAGATTTTATTTTTGTTTGCATGGAAAATGTGCTTAGCAAACTTTGGTAAAAATAAGCACCTGAATGGGGTATCTGCACAACTCTTCCCCTGATGGATACTGCTGACTCATAACCGACTCAGCCAATATAATCAACAGTAAAGAGATGTTGGGATGTACTGTATATAGCAAAATACTCTGCCTTGTGAAATTGTAAAATATAATTTTAAAAAATACTCAAAATATTTTATAAAAAATGAAGGCCAGTTTTCATGCAAGGAGGGTTTTTTTTACTGCAAGAAACATTTTGGAGAAATATTTGCTTTTTTCACATAAAAATAAGCAATATAAAAAGAAAAGAAATTTCTCAAACCGGGTTAAACTAAGAAATCAAAATATCTTTCAGAAGCCACCATTTAGACATTAAAATTCTGCTGATAAGAGCGCTCTGTATTACTCTCTTTTTCTCTTTATTGTAGTCACCCTGGTTTTGGGATACACGACAATGCTGGTATAATTATCCTTATCAGGTATCCATTTTCTTTAATAATATTTGTAGCAATGCTAATGTAGTAATGCTAATTTAATGTTTTTATTTTCTTGTTTTTATGGTGTTGTAAACTGCCCGTACTCACTCTGTAGTAAGATGGGTGACATATAAATAAAATAAATATGTAAATGCTGTTATAGGATAATTTGGTTTAGCTGCTGTTGAGTTTTTCCTGACCACAGATATATCATTTCCAATGTTTCTTCTTTTATTTTCCTAATAAAATTCTGAGCTAGCACTATGTCACTGTAGCATTGATAGAAATACTGAACTTCATGATTTGAAAGGTTAAACAAATCACCTAGATCAGGGGTAGGCAACCTTGGCTCTTTTATAACTCGTGGACTTCAACTCCCAGAATTCATAAAAAAGCCAAGGTTGCCTACCCCTGACCTAGATTCCCCTGTAAGAGCTGCAGTTGCGGCTACTCCAATAAGTAGAATATCAGGAAGTAGTTACCATGATGCTTGAGCACATTAATTTGCACATATTTGATTTTAAAATATATGTGTCTTATTATATTAATCATGACAGGAGATCCTTGGCTGGCTCAATATATCTTTTTTAACTGTTTACTTCATTTTTTATTAATGAACTATAACAATACCAAAAATAAAGATATATCAGTGATTGTATAGTGGAAAAAATGGCATACATTACTGAGCATAAATGAAGGGAAAAAAAACTTCCATGTACAATAGTCCTTGGCTAACAACCATTCGTTCACTAACTGACAATATAATCCTGCTGAATGAGGAGATTAATGGCCATTGCACAAACCACTGCAGCATCTCCACAATGAGGTGATCACAATTTGGGAGCTTGGCAACAGGGTGGCAGTTATGATGGTTGCAATATCTTGTGCCCTCACATGTTTGCCATTTGCTTCACTGCTGACTTCCGACAAACAAAGTCAAGAATAAACTGGCAGGAAATCGCAAATGGCGATCACCTGACATTGCAAATTTTAACAGCTTTGTACAATTCACTTAGTAACTGGAACTTCTGCAACTGCAATTCAATTCTGAAATTTTTAAATCTAGACCAGGGGTCCCCAACCCCCAGTCCGTGGACCAGTACCGGGCCGCGGCCTGCCAGCAACCGGTCTGCACAAACAAGCAAAGCCCCATCTGCGAGATGCAGGCAGCACACAAAATCACACACCCTCCAGTTCACAGAAAAACCTCTCTCCACGGAATCAGTCCCTGGTGCCCAAAAGGTTGGGGACCTCTGATCTAGACCATGTTGAAATGAATTGCTCTATCTTCTAGTTTTAGAATATTTTTAAAAATTCAAAAATAGTAACAAATGCAGGGTTTTTTGGTGTGTATTATCATTATTAGAAATTTGAGGTCTCTTTAACTTACCTGATTTGGTGTTGCCCCTATCCATATCCATTTATAATTCACTCATCAAATTGAAGGTTTTTTTGTTAAGGGTCCATTAAATTGAAGCTTTACTGCAAGTAGTCCTGTCAATTTGATCATTGTGCAAATAATGTAAATTAACACAAATGATTTAATTTGGATATAATGGAACTTCCTCCTCTCCCCGAATGGTTCATTAAATAAGAGAAAATAGGGCTGTGAGCCTGTCAATGAAAAGTGGGGATAATAAGGTGACACACACAAACAAACAAATAGAAGTTTTCTTTATATTATGCATTTAACCAGTGGCGTTTTTGCCTGCATTAGAATTTAAAGATTTATTTTAAGGAGGATTTGGACAAATGTGAACAGGTTTAGAGAAGGCCACTAAGATGCTTCAGGGGACTAGAATGTTTAGTCTTGAGAAAAGTAGACTCAGAGGATATATGTTGCAGTTTTCAAGGGCCTAAAAAATATTGTAGAAAATCAAGCTGGGATCTATTATCTGTCAACCCAGAGCACAGAATCATAGATATATATTTGTATTTTATTCTTTTATTTCTCATTATCAGTATGCTGCCCACTTTTTTGAGACTTGGGGCAGGTTGCAACAATAAAAGCATTGTCAAAACATTAGAACTGTAAAATCATAAAATATTCTCCAAGTAAAATAATAGAAGTAGAAAAATCACCTTTAAACATAAAAATATTTGTTTATAGGAGAAACATGCCTTTATTACACATTATGAAAAATTTCTGACAGAGTAGTTCAACGGTACAGATAGTCCTCATTTAACAACCTCTAATTCAGCAGCTCCTCAAAGTTATAATGGTACTAAACAAATCGTACTTATCATAGTTGTGGCCATCATGGCATCCCACAGTCATGCAGTTGCCTTTTGTGACCTTCAGTGCCACCTTATAACAAGTAAAGTTGAGGTTGCAATGGAGACCATGCCATGTTGTATAATTCGCTTAACAGCAACTGGAACTGCCATTTCTAAGTGGTGCGTTCATGTGACAATTGCTTAGCAATGGAAATTCTAGTCCCAATTACCATTGTTAAATGAAGAATATCTGTAGAATCAATTGTTCAGGAAAATGTTGAGCTGCCCTCCCCTGGATGGGTCTGAATAGAAGCAGACAGCTATCTGGATTCTGCCAGAATATTGAATTTGATGGCATAAATGTCCACTTTCAGATCAGGTGTTGTATTATTTTATGTACCAGATATAAATCAGGGGGGAAAACTCTAGAACACCTTTTTTTCCTCATGTAGTTTAGGCGTGCTTTGACGTTCCATTAGAGTAAGAATGGGTGGAAGACTGTTTTCAGTTCATACCAGTCAACCCATTTAAAAATAGTTTATGCAGAAGAATTTCAAGACAATATTAAGACATTGATGTTCAATGCTTCTTTGATCTTTTCTTTTTAAAATACCTTTTGAAAGGGAATACTCACCCATTTGAAGCAAACACAGGTCATTAATATGCCTCTTTTCATGGTCTTCAGTTAAGTGAAATTTATTAATTATTAGCCAGGTTTGTCATGTTTAAAAAGTTAAGGAACATATGCAAGTGCATTCTTCCCACCAATCATTCTTCTATTGTTCTTCCATCTCCTATTCTCACCTTCTATATTGCCTCAGAGGTGGTTGAGTTCATCCTTTTCTCCCTTATTCAGCACTGAAACACATCTTTCAGGAATAAGGATAAATAAGGACTGCATAGGGCAGTGATGGTGAACCTTTTAGAGACTGAGTGCCCATAAACTGTCCTGGCCCACCCCCGCTCTGCCCCCCACCCTGCCTCACCCCTGCTCCGTCCCCTGCTCCACCCGCCCGCAGGGCCTCCCACCACCTCCACAGCCCGCCACAGATCGCCCAGGTGGCCCTGCAGTGCTATGTTGGCCACGTCCTCCGCCCACGCCCCAATGCATCATCTGCACGCAACGGGGCACGAGGGTGGAGTCTTGTCCCTACTGCCCGGCTGCCATGTGCTTGGCTGCGCTGCCCCGTGTGGGCAATTCTCCTCTGGGGGATGCTGGTGAGGAGGGGACCGTGGGGGGAGGTGGACTGGGGCAACGACACATGTGCCCACAGAGAGGGCTCTGAATGCCGCCTCTGGTACGCATGCCATAGGTTCGCCACCACTGGCATAGGGCCTCCCTCCACTCTATTTGCGTTAATTCTGAAGGGGGGGGGAAATACTCTCTGTACAGATATTACTTGACTTATGAACTTTTGAGTTGTGAACTTTTGCTGATACGAACCAACCTGTCCTTAACTCTAACCTAGAAAGTCCCAGAAGTCAGGAGAAGGCAGAAAGGGATTAGTATGCTTGGCAGCACTATTGCAAAAGCCATCTGTTGAGAAGGACAGCTGCATCCCATGTCTGAGGGCATGGAGCCAATGGAATATGTCAGCTCATGGGGGGTAGAAGTGGACAAGGAGGGGAGGGAGTCACCAAAGTGAGGAGTTTACTCCACCTGAATACCAATCTGAGAGGATTGGCCTGCAGAGTCCACAATTGATCAGGTAGTGAAATAAAAAAACAAGTTGAGCTGCGCCCATACCCACATCTTCCCTGAATACCCCCTTGAGAGGCTTTCAGTGGAGAAATGCCCCACCACCACCAAGAGAACATCCACTTGATCATCGCCTAGGTACGCGGGACAAGAGGAAACCAAGGATAACTGTGCATGTTTTTTATGCCTGTTGGACTTGTGAACAAAATGGACTTATTAACAGCCTCTAGAAACGTAATCCATTTGTAAATTAGAGCAATGTCTCTGTTGCCATGCACCATCCTGTATTCTGAAGCTCAGTGGGAAAGGCATTGGAAACATAGCTTTTCACCTCACTAAGAGCTGTTAATAGGAAAGAAGATGCTGCTTTGCTTTCCTACTTTTGCTTTCTATGATCAATCTAGATATACCGGTAGATATATTTTCTTACATCTTAACATTATTTCAAAAGAATATTATGGTTGTGATCGGATCTCTCACTATTTAAAGACTGATAGCAATTTTTGCACAGATAAGAATAAGACAGATTAAATAGCTTTCAAATTTGAAAGTATAATAAACAAAGCTTAGATTTGTAAAATTTTCCCTTAATGGAGATTTTATTTTATTTAGTTTTATCCCGCTTTTATTATTTTTTATAAATAACCCAAGAGGGGGAACATACCTAATATTCCTTCCTCCTATTTTTCTTCCCGCAACAACAAACCTGAGACAGTTACTGAGGTAAAGTCACCTAGCTGGTTGTTCACACCTAAAGTGGGACTAGAACTCAGTTTCTTGGTTTCTTAGCTTGACACCTTCACTACTGGACTAAGTTATGTTGGACGAGCCATGTAAACAAGATTACTTTTTGTTTTCCAGTCTATAACATCTGACATTTACTACTATTATATCATCGAACTGGCCTATTACTCGTCTCTTTTGTATTCACAGTTTACTGATATTAAGCGAAAGGTAAGAAACAAGTTTTTTTCTAAGATTTTTTTTTCCTAAACCTATAGGAATCCTTCTTAGTTAGCCGGGTTTAAAAAATCTGCCCATAATAATAGAAATACCACATTTTGTCCTTGATTAAATGCTATAGCAGATTACACCACAATTCAGGTTAAAATACCTTAATTTGGCTAAAGCAGTAATCTTTTGTCATTCTAAAAGTTATATCTGGAATATTTAGCTGAAGCATTAAATTAATTGTTTTTCAGAAAACTGCTAGATGTTTTATTTTTATTTTTTTAAAAAAATATTCAATAAGTTTGAATCTGTGAGGCTATTTTAAGACAAATGCTGTAGGATTGGCTTTTCTCATTCTTTAGCATTGCTAAAATTGCAAGGGTTGTGAGCAGCCTTCTTCAGAAGGAATTTCTAATGTTGATGCTTATTTCAGAAGAAAGTTAATGGAAGGCTATCTAACATTCATACAAACTTCACAAGTAAGATTGGAGGGCTCTTAAAAGAAGAATAGTAGTCCTTCTCTTTGCCCGGAGGTTTTCTCCCATAAAATGAAATGCTGCCCTATTCAAACTAACTGCCTTGAAAAACAGAAAATAATTATATTCTGGGATTAGGATTGTTTTCTGACGCCTTGCAGCAGAGAAACTATTTTTGTTTTCAATGAGATGCGTAGATAATTTGGATAGTATTGATAGTCTTGAGTCTTAAATTTCAGTTAGACTTAGTGCATTGCATACGCTTTTGTGTGAGCATATACATCAGTTGATTAGTGATGAAGTTGTCTTACTGCATTCATCAATTTGCAGGGTTCACAGTATTATAAGCATCCATCCCAGTGGGTCCCTGCAGGACTTGGCCCTGCTTCCCACCCTACATGGTCACATACCTTCCTCCCCTCCCCCCCACAGATCCATCACTTATTTTTTCAGTAGAACTGCCCCAGGCATTTTAAGGAACATATATTTTCATTGTGTCTATTTCAAATGGATGGAGCAAAATCCTATGAGGTCGATTTTATAATTAAAATTATACAATTCTTGTAGTTGTAATTTTAATTGCTTCTACATTTTATCTTTTTATGGTTTGTAAGCAACCGTAGTTGCCTTATTGGTGAGAGAGGCAGCATATAAATTTAGCAAATAAATAACTAAATAATTGTAATACAATGGTAGGGAGGGAAGAAAGGGAGGCAAATAGATAGGATTACTATAGGAGTAAAATGACAGAATTGTTAGGGCCATAAATAAACTACATAATCCTGTGCTACCTAAAAGTCGTTCTTTTCGCCACAAAATACTAATGAGCTTTGAAAACTTAGGCTTTCAAAATTGATCAGGGTTTCTGTCATACCTTTGAAGGGTAGAGACTTCACTGAGAAGGAAGCAGCATAGTTTCTTAAGAGCATAATTGAGTAACTGAAGAGTTGGAAACCAGGTCTCAGTAATTATTTTTAACTTGAAATTATATTTTTGTGCTATCAAGCAGTTAGCACGCCATAAAAAGTTTCCAAACTTAGATTATTCTGAATGTTTCTTTTTATCAGAGTACATTAATTCCTTGATCATTATAGCTATTTCTATCCTGTTTCCTCTAAATTCAGGATTTCTTCGTGATGTTTGTCCATCATGTGGTTACTGTTGGACTGTTGGTCTTCTCCTACGTAAACCACATGGTGCGAGTAGGTACTTTGGTCGCATGTCTCCATGATTCAGCAGATATATTATTAGACGTGAGTACCCTAGGTTTTATTATTTAATACTACTGTATAATTCAGTCTACAGCATTGATTTCCTTGCCAATGATTTATGTGGGATTTTTTTTTCCCCACACAAAAAAAGATTAAAACAATGTGTTATGCTGTGTATACATAGCATGGTAATTTGTAAGTAGTCCATTTAAGGCAACGGCTGTTTCTTAAAACCATTTGGAAATCATTTGTGAATGACCTAGTGGTTAAGGCACCAGGCTAGAAAACCGGAGATCATGAGTTCAAGTGCTGCCTTAGGCATGAAGGGCAGCTGGGTGACCTTGGGCCAGTTACTCACTCACTCACTCTCACTCAGTCCAACCTATCTCACAGGGTTGTTGTTATGGGGAAAACAAAAGGAGGAAAATGTATTGGATAAGTTTACTGCTTTGAGTTGTTTGTAAAAATAATAAAGATGGGATACAAATAAATAATCATCTAAACGTTCTTGGATGACCCTTTGTGTCCATCACTATTAACGGGAAAGACTTCAGTATGTAAGGAGCATTCGTTTGGAAATATATATACTGTCACTACAAGTAGTCCTCACTGAGCGAGTGCTTCATTTAGCAGTCGTTTGCAGTGATGAAAAGGCAACTTGATGACCAGTCCTTGCATTGGCAGGTCTGTGCAGCAAAAGAAAGCTGAATTAAAACGAGAAGCACAGTCATGCTTTCACTTAACGACTAAGTTGCCAGTCGCAAGTATGATTGCTAAACAAGGATTGCTTGTAGTTGTAACTGATACTGACTGCTGTTACTGGATAACACCAGGCCTGAAGCTTCTTAATTTGAGAGGCTATTATTTGAGTGTTCTTGATCTTTGCCATATTCCTTTTTTATTAGTTCTTTCTGAACTTGTATTTCGAACATAAAGGATATTGGACTATTTTGTATTTTTTTTCTTCATTTTTCATTGTGCCAAGATCATATTCACAGTTACTTTTTCTTTAAAAAAGAAAAAGAAAGAAAAAAAGATACCCAGTCAGTAGAATCTTTTATGTAAATAATAATTTTGTTAGATGGGCAGCTAGAGTTGTTTTAATGCTTTCTGTTTTTTTCTAGCTTGCAAAGTTGTTCAACTATGCGAAGTATCAGCGACTCTGTGATGCCACTTTTATAATATTTAGTGTAGTGTTTCTTATTACCCGCTTGGGGATTTTTCCTGTTTGGTAAGTATGATGATGTGGACACCTAGCTGTAAATTATATACATTGGAAAGATCAAGGAAGTGGTTTGGTGGAGACTTAATAGTGTAGTATTCTCAGAGATAGAAATAGCATGCAGGTTATTTAATTGTATAATTTTTATTTGTAAAATATAACAAACTGAAAAATAATATGTCAGTAATGGTAGAATTAAAATTATACTTAATGATCCTGAAAATAAACTAAATTTTAAGGGAAATACATCAAAATCCATAAAATATTCATAAAAATTAGTCCAATATTACTAAATCAAAGTTGTATAAAAAGTTGTCTTCTCAGTTTTCGAATATAAAAGCATTTCAAACATTAATCAAGAATACATCTCTTGACTTCAGTCTCCAACATCAGAGTAAAATTATTTCCATCTACATAAGATAATTCTCTTTATGGAGCCTTAGGCTTGATAAATTCAAAGTTCTTTATAAAATGTTGAATTCCATAGTATTCAGCATCACATTTATAAGTATGTTTCCCCCCAGTGTTTATTGTATATACAAACAGGCAAATATACATTGATTTAGGACAGAAGAGAATCATGGAAGAACATGACCAAATCATGTAGGTCAAGAGTAGTCAAGCATCTTACAATGCCAAAACAGAAACTCGGTTTAAAAAACTAATTGAGAAGTCCAATAAACACAAAGTTTTTTTAAAAAATGGTTTCAAGTCTTAGTCACAAGAAATCTTATTTTACATTTTTTTAAACTGGCATCCATTGATTTTGGAACTGAATAGTCCAATTCCTTATTCCACATATCATAAACATTACTAATATTATCTTTTCATGATTTAAAGAAAATTGTAATAGCTTTATACTATAACCTAGGGGCATGTAAGATCTGGGAAGGTTACTAATTCCTGAATTAACTGAATATAGTTTGTTGATTTCTTCCTGGTTTTTACTGTATTATTTCAAGGATTCCATTTGGCCTTGATTAATTCCTACAGGAATCCCTATAATTTGTGAGTCAAAGGTAAAAAGACACATTTTTCCTTATGAGGCTTGCTGTGAGTAATCTCAGGCTGCAGAGTCACTCCAGAAGGCCTGATGAAACTTTTCCTCTTCTAACACTTGTCCAGTCTCATTAGTTTTGTAGTTTCATGGTTATCCTGAAGTTCAATGATGGTTATGTTGCTGGGGTACCATTCTGAGCAAAAAGAGTCAGGAACATGGGCCAGTAAGTTTTGGAACTTGGCATGTGCCACATGGTTAAGTAGCTCCAATACATTTTACTGGTAAAAAGAGAATTAGTGCCTTCTGCAAATTTAGCAAATAATTAAATCCTTAATGATTATGAGGTCATCATTGAATATAGAATCCATGGGTCCTTAGATGACCCCACAAGACAGATTTCAGTTATTGATCTGATGGATTTTCTATGGAATACGGCCGCGAAGGGGGATATTGACTGGATTGCGCCTTTGTGACCTCTCGGTGGTGCTGGCCCCAGGAGGTCTCCTTGGTTCACCGAGGAGCTCAGGGGGATGAAGCGCCATAAGAGACGTCTAGAGAAGCGATGGAGATGAAGTAAGTCTGGATCTGATCGAACCAGATTGAGCTCATTTATTAGAGCCTATTTGAAGGCGATTAAAGCGGCAAGATCTTTGTATCTTTCTGCTTTGATCGCGTCTGCGGAATCTTGCCCGGCCGCCCTGTTTAGGGTGACCCGGTCCCTCCTTAACCCAAGGGGTCCGGGGCCTTCCTTGCAGGGTAGTGCCGAGGACTTTAACAACTGTTTCGCAGACAAAGTAGCTCAGATCCGGGCTGACCTAGACTCCAATTGTGAAGCAGAGTCGACTGATAACGATTCAGTCAAGGGGACAGGGGCATGTTCTTGTCAGATCATCTGGAGCGAGTTTGAGGCTGTTACGCCTGATGAAGTGGACAGGGCCATTGGAGCTGTGAGTTCCGCCACCTGTTTGTTGGACCCGTGTCCCTCCTGGCTGGTTTTTGCTAGTAGGGAGGTGACACGTACCTGGATCCAGGAGATTGTCAACGCTTCTTTGAGGGAGGGGTCCTTCCTGGCTCCCTTAAAGGAAGCACTCGTGCACCCCCTTCTCAAGAAGCCTTCCCTGGACCCAGCAATTTTGACCAACTATCGTCCGGTCTCTAACCTCCACTTTGTGGGGAAGGTTATTGAGAAGGTGGTGGCACTTCAGCTCCAGCGGTCTCTGGAGGAAGCCGATTATCTGGGGCCTCTGCAGTCTGGGTTCAGGCCCGGCTACAGCACCGAAACTGCTTTGGTCGCTCTGATGGATGATCTCTGGCGGGCCCGGGATAGAGGCCAGTCCTCTGTCCTGGTGCTTCTTGACCTCTCAGCGGCATTCGATACCATCTACCATGGTATCCTTCTGCGTCGACTGGAGGGATTGGGAGTGGGGGGCACCGTGTTACGGTGGTTCTCCTATCTCTCTGGTCGGTCGCAGTCGGTGTTAGTGGGAGGTCAGAGGTCCACCTCTAGGTTACTCCCGTGTGGGGTACCTCAGGGGTCGGTTCTCTCCCCCCTACTTTTTAACATCTACATGAAGCCACTGGGAGAGATCATCCACCGGCATGGAGTGAGATACCATCAGTATGCTGATGATACCCAGCTGTACATTTCCACTCCTGGCCAAATCAGTGAAGCGGTTGAGGTGATGTGCCGGTGTCTGGAGGCTGTGAGGGTCTGGGTGGGCGTTAACAGATTGGGGCTCAACCCTGACAAGACGGAGTGGCTGTGGGTGATGCCTCCCAAGGACATTTCAATCTGCCCTTCCATTACTCTGGGGGGTAAAGTTATAAACCCCTCAGAGAAGGTGCGCAACTTGGGAGTCCTCCTCGATCCATGGCTGACATTGGAACATCATTTGTCGGCTGTGACGAGGGGGGCATTTGCCCAGGTTCGCCTGGTACACCAGTTGCGCCCTTATTTAGATTGGGAGTCTCTACTCACAGTCACACATGCCCTTGTCACCTCGAGGATCGACTACTGCAATGCTCTCTACATGGGGCTACCCTTGAAGAGTGTTCGGAGACTACAATTAGTGCAAAATGCAGCTGCGCGAGCAATTGTGGGCCTTCCACGTTGTGCCCACATTTCACCAACTCTCCACACGCTGCACTGGTTGCCTATCAGTCTCCGAGCGCAATTCAAAGTGTTGGTTATTACCTATAAAGCCCTTCATGGCACTGGACCAGGATACTTACGGGACCATCTTCTGCCACGTACTTCCCTTCGACCGGTGAGAGCGCACAGGGTCGGCCTCCTCCGGGTCCCGTCAGCGAAACAATGTCGTCTGGTGGGTCCTAGGGGGAGGGCCTTCTCTGTTGTGGCGCCCACCCTCTGGAACCAACTGCCTCCTGAAATCCGCGCTTCCCCCACTCTCCCAGCCTTCCGAAAGAATCTTAAAACCTATCTCTGCCGGCAGGCCTGGGGTTGACTGTGGATCGTTGAATGAATGATGAATGTGTCTGGGGTGTTATTTTTAATGTTTTTTAGCACTCTGAGTCTTCGGAGAGGAGCGGCATATAAGTCCGAAAAATTAAATTAAATTAAATTAATTATTATGGATTATAGGTAGAATATTACCCAGAATGTTAGCCAAAGTTATCAGATTATAAAAGATGAATGTGTACTTTTGTCCTTGTTCTTAGTAATAGTTTTACAGGCAGTTCTCAACTTATGACAGTTCATTCAGCAACCATTCTAAACTATGAGGGCACTGAATGAAAAGATCTGCGACACCTGCCTGAAGTTGCGGCTGCTGCAGTGCCTCCATGATCATATGAAAAAAATTCTGGCCCCTGACAATCGGCCCACCTTTACAACCGACCACAGGAATGCTGTAGCAATTCTCCATCACTCTGCCCCCCCCAATCCTGCACCACTGGGTGGCCCCAGGCCTTGGGCTTGTTTCCTACCCTGCTGAGTCCCATGCTCTCCTCCCCGCCCACCTCCGTCATGGCTCAGTCTACTTACCTTTTCCAGAGATCTTTGGGAAGCCGTTGATCTGCCTCTGGATACAGGACAGAGGCCACATGGCAACCATGGGCATGACAACCATGGGCCTTCACTAGGCCTCCCAGGAACTCTCCCAAGGCAACCCATGCTCCACTGAATAATATTTGCTACTCAATAATGCTGATATGAGGAGTAATTAAATTTACATGCGGATGGATTCAAATTGATTCAATTGTTGGTGTTGCTGTTGTTAGATTTTTTATCCTCAAGTTGGTGAACATACATTCCTGCCTCCTTTTAGGTCAGGATAGACGAGAACTCCTCAGGCAAGGAAGATGCATTGAATCCTCGGAGAGCTGCTTTGTGCCCAAGATATTTACATTTTAGTTTGGAGAGAAATATGTCTTTAATATTTAGTTCCAAGGATAAGCTTCTACCTGAGTTTAGGAGGGAATGCACTGAGATACTGTTACCTTGTTAATTTTCTTGGCACTCTGGTATTTGCAGATAGCACTTTTTTTTTTTAACCTATGGTTGCCAATCTTAATGATTGGGCCATATTAGCCTACTCTGCTATATCGCTTAGCAAACCATTATTAGGTGGTAGGAAAGCAGTGAATTTTTAATATTGTTTTCACTATCCTTATTTTAATGCCCTGGGTTTCCTAATGGAGTCCGTTTCTCTCAGATTACACTGGGAAGTAGCTCTGCTGTTCCTTTGCTATGTGTTTTGCAATACCATGTGGTAGTTCTTAGACTACAAAGAGTGGGCTAATTTTTCTCTTCTCCTGGCAAAGAGGTCTCTCCTCTGAAAACCACAAGGCAAACGTAGCTAATGAAGACTGGCAGGAGAGGAGCTGCCAAGTCTCATGAGCTCCATCTACAAAAGTAAGCTGACTTCATTAGCTTTCTTTTCAACTTTCTACGTGGCTCTTTTTGAAGTTAGCTTCAAAGGTAGTTAGTGGAAAGCCTACTATAGGTTGATTACACATTGTATTTATTTTAAAAGATTTGTAGTCACCCCTCTTAAACAACTTTTCTAATTCTGGGAGACTTATAAGTCTTCCGAATCCTGAAAATTGTTTAACAAAATAAAACAGACCATTTTCATTGTTCTCAAGAAAGAAATTGGTAAGCAATTCGCCAGATTACCCAAATCATTGTGGGGGGGAAACCCAAGCAGAGAGAAAACTGGAATCTCTTCACAGATACCTGCTGTTATATCAGCACTTAAAGATTTGAGGCATTTTCACTCTTTGTGGGGGTGGGGGGGGAATTGTAATGGGAGAGAAGTTTCTGCTGATTTAGATAACCTATTCCTGGTCTAAAATTTGGGCCTTGTCAAAGTTCAGAATAAGACAATGAATGCAAACCTCTTCTTGTTTGATTTCTAGGATACTGAATACTACAATGTTTGAAAGCTGGAAAATAATTGGCCCCTACCCATCCTGGTGGTTGTTCAATAGCCTTCTCTTAACTATACAAGTATTAAATATCATCTGGTCCTACTTCATCATTCGCATTGCCTACAAAGCTGTGGCACGAGGAAAGGTATGCATGACTAATTTCATTACCAGAAAAATGAGTATGGCTTTCATTTTCTTCAAAAAACATTTCCTCAAAATGTCAAAAGAGTCAGTCACTCTGAAAAAAGAGAGTTGCCACCTTACTGAAGGTTTCCACCTTAAATCACGCTGTAATGCAAATAATAATTCTGTATTCTAATACTCAGCAAAGATTATTTCAGACGAACTTGACTCTAATAAATACCTAGGTTCATTAATATTGTTTTCTTGACAACACAATGGAAATGGTGTGCCACAGCTTTCTTCCATATTTTTTTCAACTTCCCACATTAACCTTTAGCACTGAGATTTTTTAATAACCTTTCATCCAAGTGTAAACAAGGTTCATCTCTGCTTAGGGCTTGTATATTTGTTTTTTGAAATCACCAAGATCAGCTAGATTTTTGTCATCTAGAGTACTTTGTGCAAATCAGATCAGTTTTTCATGCCTTTTAATCATGTCTGTAGGACTCAAGTTGAGTTTATTAAAAAATGCCTGATTTTTCACCGTTCTTTATTGCACCAGGAAAGAAAATGGAGACAGGAAAGGTAGAAATAAGTGGCTGTCAAGGGTGTGACAGTGGGGAAGGATTCCTCATGGATTAATGTATTATGAAATGTAAATAGACACTTGCTTATGAAACCATTCCACTCTGGAAATATTGAGTAATTCAGTTTTTTAAATCTGGAATTGAATCAGCTGTCCTCCAAACATTGTGTAATGTTTGGAGATAGAATGATAGCTAGTGATATTTTCATTCCTATTCTGGGCCAAGCCCATGCATGACTATTGACAGTTTCATGTGAAGGGGACAAGACTCCTTCACCTATCCCTGATCTCCTTGCTACATTCTCTCTGTTCCATTTTTGGAAATGCAATCCTAGTGGTCATGCCTTGGAAAGGGAAAGATGCCACTTCTGCTTGTGTGCTCAGAGGTCTGTGTAAAGTTGAATTAATGTAAGGCAGAGGTCCCCAACTTTTTTGGTTTGGCGGCCCAGAAAGGGAGGCAGGCACCATTACATGCATGCAAGCGCAAAAATGGGCCGCATGTGAGCGCATGCGCATGCACACATGACCATGCGCAAACGGGCCCACATGAGTGCCACAAATGGGGTGGTGCTAGCACCAGCGGGATGCTTGGGGTAGTGCTAGTGCTGGTGGGATGCTTGGGGAGGCACTAGCACCGAGGGACACTTACATCAGCGCTAGTGTTAATATGGGAGGTGATTACATACCCACATGCATGTGCACTGGCCATCCCTTCATGCGGCCTGGTGACCAAGAGGCCACGGCCCATAGGTTGGAGACTCCTGATGTAAGGCAAGCTTAGGTAATTGGAGCACCTGATGTTATATGTGGCCATCAATTATCTAGATAGAGCAAGTTGTGTTGATAGGAAGAGAGTTACAGATCTATGCTAGGTTATGCAAGTAACTGAAGTGGTGTCTTTGGCTTGGAAAAAATGCTCATCAATTGCCCCTTCCCCTTTGGGTTCCTACATACTTTCAAACCCAGTTTTTTAAAAAATAATTGTGAAAAACAAGTTTCCAAGGTGTCAAATATTGTGAAATCACAAATCATACATGGGACATCATGTAGAGCCGTGGTGGCACAATGGTTAGAATGCAGTAGTGTAGGCTAACTCACTGCTCACTCCAGGAGTTCGATCCTGACTGGCTCAAGGTTGACTCAGCCTTCCATCCTTCTGAGGTCAGTAAAATGAGGACCCAGATTGTTGGGGGGCAATATGCCGACTCTGTAAACCACTTAGAGAGGGTTGTGAAGCACTATGAAATGGTATATAAGTCTAAGTGCTATTGCTATTATGCCCAATGGTTGCCATGTTCTAATTTTAAAAAAAATGGAGATTGCATGACAAAAAATGTCCTGAATTCAGATTTTATACTATCGGGAGGGGAGGGGACTCTCACTGAAAAATCACAATGCATGTTTATTTATTGTGAAGTTTGTGCTTTTACATGAAAAGAATTCTTCCAGATTAATTATTCTTTTATGCGTTTAATTATTAAAAAATGAAGAGATTTAGTGTTAATCTGAAAACGTCATCTACTTGCTGATGAGACAGGGTTAGGACCATAACTGCTAGTCTATAAGGAAAAGATTTTTCAAAAGCTTTCATGAAAATATAAATATTATCTCAGTAATAATCACAATGCAGTTATTGAAGCATTATGTAAGAACCACTTATATAAAAACTACATTTCACATTTCAAGATTCTCAGGAATTTCTGCCATGAGAAGATCTAAATCACACGTCTATGGAGATTCTCAGTCATCCAGGTGATATCCCAAAGATGCTTTTTCATGAGGCAACTGGACTCTCTTGTTTTTCTTTGAAGACGTTTCGCTTCTCATCCAAGAAGCTTATTCAGCTCTGACTGGATGTGGGGTATTCCACCCACAGGAATTCCACCCACTCACTGTATAGTCATGTGGACGATACTTGGGTCAAGATCAAAACACAGGAATTGGAAGCATTCACCAAACATATCAACTCAGTGGACAGATACATCAAATTCACACATGAAGACAACGCCTTAGTATCAAAGTTTACAGAAAACCCACACAGAGAGATCAGTTTTTACATTTTGATTCTCACCACCCACTGGAGCACAAAATGGGCATTATCAGAACCTTTCTCCAGCATGATTCATGTAGTATCCACCGGTGGGTAATTTCAGCCTTCCTGCTCAGATGAGACTAAGTCAGAACTTTAGCCATGCCTCCCTCTGGGTGTGTCTCCCCAGTTATTTGACTTAGTCTCAGCTCAGTAGGACGCAACTCTCTTGGCTCCTCAGTTAGACTTTGTTAATTTATTTGCTTTTTTCACTAATTGAGGTTTATTTTCATTCAAAGTCTCTAAATTATTGTGATTCTTTATTGAAATTTGGCTTCAAATTGGCAATTTTATTGAACTACTGATCAGGCCTTCTCAGCTTCAACGAGCCTAATAGGCTCCTGTGGAGCAATCTGCAGGCCGATCGTAAGTGGGGCTTTTAGCTCCGATTGAGCTGATTAGTGGGTGCACGGATCAGCAGAACAGCTGGTTTTCAGAGACTTGGAGTTCCTCGGAGCTCAGGCAGTCCGGAGGACTTTCCTTTTCCTTGTTCTTGACACCACGAGGTTCCCTTGGAAGCAGGTGAATTTCGGATCGCAGCGGAGGCTGCGCGACTTAACTGCAAGTGTTTTTGGTGAATGGGGGAAATAGATTAAAGCCTCTCCCTTCCAGGGGGTTTTGTGGCCTTCTTTTCCCCAATTCTCGGCGCGGCTGCCATCTTTAGGAAATTGCATAGACACGGTCTCCATTTTGGACGCATGCTTAGGGCGCGGCCACCATTTTGAATGTGTCTTCATGCCATTTTGTAGGGACCTCGTGTTCCTCACAGTACTATTGGGCCTGCTTTGTTAGCCGCCTTGGCCTGCTGTGTCAGGCCTTTACCGGGAGGAAGTATTTTAAGGTCTTTCAAGACACTCTGCATTATCAGACAATCACGTGGGTGATTGCCTTATTGCAATTGCATTGTTGTTCCAACTACTCATTGAAGCTCAGGTTACATACCTCTCGTTATTTGTGTGTATTCAGCGAGGGGGAATTTATTTAGCATCCACCTGTTCTATTTAGTTTGTGGCGCTGTGTCACAAGGCCTAGACAGGCAGTTCTAGTGAACTTGCCATTGTTGTTCAGAGCGCGAGTTGTTTTCTCTCTCTGACAACCAGATCTGCGTGTTTGGGTTCCCCCCATTTCTGGATATCTCCTACCTGGAATATCCTGATTGCAATGGCAGACAGTGCCTCGCCCCAGGCAACACAAGTTTTTGATGTTCCCCCCGCTCAAGCAAAGCGCAGATCAGCTGATTTGAAAGCAGGGGGAAAGAAAAAAGCCAAGACAAAACACATATCCTCCAAAGAGCCCTCCAAGGCAGCCGAGCGAGAGGCCTCAAGGAGACACCAGGCGCTGGAGAGGGAATTCTCCAAAGCTCAAAGGCTCATGTCCAGTGAAGCTGAAGTGGTTCCCCCCGTTCCATTGGACCGTTCTCCATTTGAGCCTCCATATGCGCCCTCCCATGATGCCCCTAGGGCATGGTCTCCTCAGGGGGAAACTGAACAGGTTGGTCCCCCTCGCTCCTCTTCTTCCTCTACACAACAAGGTCCTGAAATCACGCATGCTACAACTGCGGCTGGGGTTGGTTCTGTGGACCAACAGGAGATGTGGTCAGAACAGTTCCAGGCATTCACGCAGCATGCATTTATGCAATTTATGTCTTCCTCCAGGAGTCAACGTCCCTTGCAACCTCCACCGCCTCCATCCATACCTCCCTCTCAAACGGGATGTGCTACGGTTCCCGGTTCTGGTATCTTTGAGACTTCCTCCCAATTAGGCGAGGAGGGGTCAGTGGACCTGGAGATAGCTGACATGCCCATGTCAAAGGATGAGGCAGCGCCTGAACAAGCGCCAACTTTGGATCTTTTTGATCCTTCCCTTTTCAGGTCTCTGCTTATGAAGGCCTGTACTACGGCCAATCTCACTTCGTCACAGGATGACAAACCTTCCACCTCCACTAGCCAGGAGTCCAATCCTCTGTTTGCAGAACAGATTGTAGAGGAGAAACAGATTCCTTGTCCAAATATCTTTCGTACTACGGTGGGGAAACAGTGGTCCTCTCTGGCCACTTTACCTTCTCCTAATAGCACAGAAAGGAAACTTTTCAATGCTCTTCTTCATTTGCTTCTCTTTTAGAGGTGTCATCTGTGGACACTCCACTAACCTCTTTATTTTCCACATCTGCAATTCCAGGGGATATGGCCGAGGCTCTGAAGGCAGAGGACAAGAAGTTCGAGTTCTCCCTTCGCCGAGCTCACCAGGCCTCGGCATGGGCGATTAAGGCGGCGACTTCATCTTCCTTTTTCGCAAGGGCATCAATCATGTGGCTCCGCGAACTCCAGGCACTCGTCCCTCCTGACCAGGTCCGCACACATCAGACACTGGGGAAGTTAGTGGCAGCGTCAGAATATATGGCAGACGCTTCTCTTCATTCGGTCAGGTACTCCGCTAAATCTATTGCAGCCACAGTTGCCTCTCGCAGATTACTGTGGCTAAAACAGTGGCAGACCGACTTAAAATCTAAGTGGTGTCTGTCGACGGCCATGTACAGCAGTACACATTTATTCAGTCCGGTTCTCGAACTGCACATAATTGAAGGCAAAGACAAACGTAAGATTCTGGCACACCCCTCCAAAAGGTTGGATAGGCGACCTCAGCAGGACTTTCGCTGACAGACCTTCTGTCCCTGTGGTTCCTGGGAGTGGAGGCAGCCCTTTCAGCCCAGGCAGTCCTGGGAATGGCCCAGACGCTCACGATCCTTTCCCCCCAGACAGGATCGTCTACAGGACCGCCAGAACACTGGAGCCAAGGGTCAATACCAAACGCCCCTTCTGGGGCCCGGGAGGCCATCCCTTCAGACGGTCCAAATGACGCCAGGGAGGACTCTCCCATAGGCGGTCGCTTGGCGCTGTTCAGTGACATTTGGGAGACTACAACCACCGACGCTTGGGTCAGGGAGAGCATAAAACACAGTCTCGCTCTACAGTTCTTCTCAAATCCTCTGGACTGTTTCATACAGTGTTCCGTATCAAGAAACACATCCAAGGCAAAATTGGTAGCCACGGCCATCTCACATCTGTTAGAAATCAGAGCAATAGAACAGGTACCCCAGGAACAGGAAGGAGAGGGGTTTTACTCCATTCTGTTCGTGATACCCAAGACCTCGGGAGGATGGAGGGCGATACTAGATTTAAAGGGTCTGAATTATTTCTTAACCTACAGGAGGTTCAAGATGCAGACCCTAAAATCCATTCTGGCCAGCATCAGAAAAGGGGATTTCCTATCCTCCATAGATCTGATAGAGGCTTACTTACACATCCCGATCCTCCCAGAACACCGCAGATTCCTTCGGTTTTGTTATGCGCACCGGCATTACCAGTACAGGGCTCTTCCCTTTGGTCTCTCTTCAGCACCAAGGGTTTTCACGAAGATATTTGCTGTGTTGGTGGCCCACCCCAGGATGATCCCGGTGCACGTCCAATGCTAGCTGGACGATATTCTTGTCCAATCCAGTTCTTTCAGGTCAGCTCAGTCAGACCTGGAAATCACAATCAACACTCTTCAGGATCATGGGTTTTCCGTGAATTTCAAGAAGAGTCACACAGTCCCTACCAGGAGCCTCCTTCATCTAGGTGCGATAATAGAGTCAAATCTTTGCAAGATCTATCTTTCACAGGAGCGCCAGATCAGCATCCGGAAGCTTGTACACCAGATTCGGAGACAGAAGTTAGTCACTCTGGTCCAGCTGTCTCAACTGCTGGGAAAGATGGTCTCTTGCATGGGGATTGTTCCGTGGGCCAGACTTCACTTCAGAACCCTTCAGTGGTTTCTTCTCCCCTTCCAGAAACGGAACCTCAATTCATCCACAAGAAGGGTGAGGGTTCCTCACCACACTCTGTCATCTCTTCTATGGTGGGTTTCATCCGCAATAACCAAGGGGACCATCTTCAAAGAGCCTCTCAGACTCACCTTGACCACAGACGCCAGTCTGTTTGGTTGGGGCGCCCACCTACAGACTCATCTGGCACAGAGTCAGTGGTCCCAGTCAGATCTAGCTCACAACATAAATTGGCTAGAACTCAGGGCCATACACTTGGCACTCCGTCAGTTTTCCTCCCTAGTGGCGGGACAACACGTTCTCATTCTGACAGACAACATGGCAGCCAAGGCTCATGTCAACAAGCAGGGAGGGACCCGGTCATGGTCGTTCATGCTGGAGGCTCTGGGTCTGTGGGCAGAGTCCAATCTGGGTTCCATCAGGCCGGAACACATATCGGGGGAGGCAAATCAACAAGCAGATTCCCTGAGCAGGGCCACAGTAGACCACTCGGAGTGGAGTCTGGACCCGGCACTGTTCAGGGAGATCTTGATCAGATTTGATCATCCACAACTGGATCTTTTTGCTTCCCCGATAAACTCCCAACTCCCCAGCTTCTTCACCAGGTTCCCGGCACGAGGAGCGGAGGGAACAGATGCTCTCCGGTGCAGGTGGCCGGAGGGTCTGCTTTACACCTTTCCTCCCCTTCCCTTGATACAGGCAACCATTCGCAAACTGATTCAGGAATGGGCAGAGATAATCTTAATTGTTCCACATTGGTCAAGGCGTCCGTGGTTTGCTGACCTTGTGGATCTATTGCTCTCGCCATCGTGGATGATTTCCCCGGACTGAGTTGTTCTCAGCCAAGGGAATCTTCAACATCCAGATCCACAGTGGCTCCTGTTGGCTGCCTGGCACTTGAGCGGGAAAGTTTAGCTAGGCAATTCTATGTCAGGGGTGATCTCGATGATCCAAGTCTCAAGGCGCCCCTCGACTAACAGGATTTATGATGCCACGTGGAAGAATTTTTGCACGTGGTGCGCTAAGCAGCACCTCAGGCTGTTATCAGTCACCATTCTGAACATATTAGATTATCTTTTGGAAGGTATGAATAAGGGTTTATCACCTAGCACCATCCGCAGGCAGGTTGCGGCTCTATCAACGGTCCTTACCTGCGACAACCTGATTCCTTTAGCACAACACTGGGCAGTTAGTGCTTTTCTGAAAGGGGCGGTCAACGCCAGTCCACCTACGGTGCATCGTTATCCATCTTGGGACTTACCTAAGGTGTTACAAGCACTGACTCTTCCTCTGTTCGAGCCCCTCAGCTCTTGTTCACTTCATTTTCTTTCTTTAAAAGTAGCATTCTTAGTAGCTATCATATCGGCTAGACGGATTTCGGAATTGGCTGCACTCTCAGTTTGGAGTGATTTATGTACCTTTTTTGAGGATAGGATGGTCCTTCATTTGGACCCTTCCTTTGTTCCAAAAGTCAATACCTGGTTTCATAGGTCCCAAGACCTGGTTCTTCCAAATTTTTGTCCTAATCCGTCTCATCGACTGGAGAGACAGTGGCATAAGTTAGATGTACGCAGGGCTCTGCATCATTATGTTAAGAGGACCTCAGCTTTTTGCAAGTCGGAGGCCTTATTTGTGTCTTTTCAGCCCTCTGCCATGGGTCAGAAGGTCTCCTCTTCAACCATTGGTAGATGGATCAAAGCATGCATTGCTCGAGCCTATCTTGCTCAGTCACTTACAGTTCCAACACACATCACTGCTCACTCCACGCGCAGTGTGGCTGCATCAGCGGCCTGGTCCACCCAGACATCAGTTGAGGAGATCTGTAGGGCAGCGACCTGGTCCTCCCCTTCCTCCTTTGTAAGACATTACAAGATTGATAAGTTTGCATCGGCAGGTGCCTCATTTGGTAGGTGGGTTGTACAACAAGTAGTTTCTTCCCAGGGGACACATGCCTAGACTTTTCCCTCCCCATAAGGACATGAGTGGCTTTGGTATGTCCCACCAGTGGATTCTACATGCATCATGCTGGAGAAGGGGCATTGTCTTACCTGAACACCTTTTCTCAGCATGATGATGTAGAATCCACACCCTCCCTTTCTGGTAGTCTAGGCAGGTGTCATGATTATTGGAGCCATTGCATCAGACTTCGTCATGGATGCTTCGCCTCGTCAAATAACTGGGGAGACACACCCAGAGGGATGCATGGCTAAAGTTCTGACTTAGTTTCATCTGAGCAGGAAGGCTGAAATTACCCACCGGTGGATTCTACATCATCATGCTGAGAAAAGGCGTTCAGGTAAGACAACGCCCTTCATCACTGAGCTGAAGGCCTGCCTACCAGCAAAGATGGGGAAAAAAAAAGAACTAAGACACACCAAGGAAGCCCTCAGAACTTGTGGCTATCCCAAGTGGGCCTTCATCAAATCCCAAAAAAGATCCAGCAGGAGCTCCTCCCTAACAGACAAAAAAGAAAACAATAAACAAAGCAACGTAGTCATTCCATACATTGCAGGAATATTGGAAAAGCTCAGGAGGATCTTCAGCCAACACAACATAGGTGCACACTTCAAACCCAGGAATCCACTAAGGCAGAGGCTTGTCCGCCCCAAGGATAAAAACTCCAGACACAAACTGAGCAACGTGGTACATGCAGTACAATGCAGTGAGCCAGGTGCAGTTTTGTACATTGAGGAAACAAAACAGCCACTTCATAAACACATGGCACAACGGTTGAGAACAAATCCATCAGGACAAGATTCAGCAGTCCACCTGCATTTAAAAGACAAAGGCCACTCTTTTGAAGACAGTGAAGTCCACATTTTGGACAGAAAGGACCGCTGATTTGAAAGAAGGGTCAAAGAGGCCATCTATTTCAAAATTGAACAGCCCTCTCTCAACAGAGGGAGGGGATACAACATCATCTATCTTCAGTCTACAACAGAGTCCTTTCAACAGTTCCAGGAAGGCTCCACACCCATTGGCACTACTCAGGTGACCCTGACTACAAAGATAAATCTCCAGGTGGCCTTAATGACTCTCTAAGAATGCAAATGACCAGCTGTCTGCAAGGAGTATAAATCGTTCCATTTCCCACCATCCAGTCAGAGCTGAAGAAACTTCTTGGATGAGAAGTGGGATGTCTTCAGAGAAAAACAAGAAAGTCCAGTTGCCTCATAAAAAAGCATTTTTGAGATATCTAAATCACATTTAGTTTATGTCCGAATAGAAGAGAGAAGGGGCGTTGTCTTACCTGAACGCCTTTTCTCAGTACGGAGATGGAGAATCCACCAATGGGTTTTCTCTGTCTGCCTGCTCTTGAGACCAAGTAGCCAAACTTGACACGCCCCCTCTTGCTAGGAGATCCAGTCTTAACGAGGACGAAGTGACTGAAGGTGAACGAGGTGTTGGCTCTCAAACCCTTAAATAAGGCCTAACTGACCTAAAGGGTGGGTGTGGCTTCTCCATCTCCGTACTGAGAAAAGGCGTTCAGGTAAGACAATGCCCCTTCTCCAGTACAGGAGATGGAGAATCCACCAATGGGACATACCAAAGCCTCACTGTCCCGTTGGGTGGGAAACAGATAAGGCCGGAATAGTGTCCCCGGAGACCACCTGCTGAAGGACCCTCCGACCAAAGGAGGCATCCGCCGAAGCAAAGCGGTCAATTCTGTAATGGCGAACAAACGGGGAGGGCGAGGACCCTGTCGCAGCCCTGCAAATCTCCTCGATGGACGCCTGATTGGCCCATGCCGCAGAAGTCGCAGCACTGCGAGTGGAATGGGCAGTAAGATGACGTGGAGCCGGCAGGGAAGATGATTGATACGCCTCCGCAATACAGGCCCTGATCCACCTGCCAATAGTACCAGGGGAAGCCCTGTGGCCCAGTAAAGCCGGGCAGAAGGAAACAAACAGAACCTCAGACTTATGAAAAGGCTCCGTGCGCTTCATATAACGCTGCAGTGCCCTCCGCTCCAGGTCATGGGAAGGATTGGGACAAAAATTTGGTAAGACAACTTCCTGTGCTCTATGGAAGAGCGAGTTCACTTTGGGTACAAAGGTAGGATCTAGGCGAAGAACCACCTTATCGCTGTGGAGAATGCAAAGGTCATTTCTGACCAATAAGGCGGCTAGTTCAGAAATACGTCTGGCCGATGTAATGGTGATTAAAAACGCCACCTTAAGGGACAGATTCCGCAACAGAATAGTTGCTATGGGTTCAAAGGGAGGTTTGGTTAGAGCTCGAAGGACGCGGGGCAATTCCCACGAGGGGTACCTGTGTACCACGGGGGGCCTGGTGTTGCACGCACCTTTGATAAAGGCGAGAATCCTAGGATGGTGAGCTAAGGGAACTGAATCTGCGCAAGTAAGTATTGTAGACAAGGCTGCTACCTGTCGGCGAATGGTCACCGGAGCAAGGCCCTTATCCAGGCCATCCAAAAGGTAATCAACTATTTGAGGAATGGTCAATTTGGAAATATTCAGATGTCTCCCACGACACCAATGGCAAAAATTCTTCCAAGTGGAATTATAAATACGATTGGTCGCTGGACGACGAGAGGTCTGAATCCTGTCAATGGCTCGAGGGGAAACAGTTCTTGAGTCATTATAGTGCACTCAAGTGCCAGACGGTCAATTGTAACCATTGAGGGTCCAGGTGTTGGATGGTCCCTTGGTGTAATGACACGCGATGAGGAGGGATTCGCCAAGGGGGAGACTGGGAAAGGTTCACCAGGTCAGCAAACCATGGCCTCTGTGGCCAATAAGAGGCCACGAGGATTACTTCCACCTGCTCCTGGAGCAGCTTGCGGACGGTCACCGGTATGAGTGGGAGGGGAAGGAAGGTGTAAAGGAGGCCTGGTGGCCTCCCCTCTGCCCCTGACAGGGAGTAACGGGAGAAGTACCTGGGAAGTTGGGCATTGGTTGACGACACAAACAAGTCTAGTAGTGGATGGCCAAACTTGTGGGAGATCTCGGAGAAGAGATCCGGATGCAACCCCCACTCCGAGGGATCGACCGTGGAGCAACTCAAAAAGTCCGCTTGCCGGTTCATGACCCCCGAGATGTGTTCGGCCCTGATCGAGGCTAGGTTGGATTCCGCCCAAGAACCTAGGAGCCGTGCCTCGGACATGAGGGCCCTGGTTCTGGTGCCCCCCTGGCGATTGACGTGCACCTTGGAGGCCACGTCCGTGAGGATCAGGACATGGCGACCCCTGATCCAGTGTCTGAATTGGCGTAGAGCTAGATGAATGGCCCTGAGCTCCAGCCAATTGATATTGTGTCTCAGATCTGCGTGGGACCAACGGCCCTGAGCATACTGAGACTGCAGATGGGCTCCCCAGCTGAACAGACTGGCATCTGTTGTGATCGTGATGCGATCCGGTTCCTTGAAGGGTGAGCCTTTGCTCACCGCTTGCGAGAACCACCAGCGCAGTGCCCTGCGAATGTGAATCGGTACCCTGACCTGGCGGTTGGATGCGCTGGCATTCGCCCGCTGGAACGGAAGCAGGAACCATTGGAGGTCCCGCAAGTGAAGTCTGGCCCAGGGAACAATGGCTATGCAGGAGACCATCTTTCCCAACAATTGTGAGAGTAGGACCAATGGAACTGAGTGTTTCTTGTGTACCTGACGGGCCAGGTCTCTGATGCTGGTTATTCGCTCCTGGGATAGATGAACCATGCAGTTTATGGTGTCTATGATGGCTCCCAGGTACAGAACTGTCTGGCTTTTTTGAAAATTTACCGAGAAGCCATGTTGTTGAAGGACCTGAATGGTGTTCTTTACATCTGCCTGAGCTGCCTGGAATGTGGATGCTTGAATTAGGATGTCGTCCAGGTAACACTGGACGCGTATTGGTATTTTCCTTAACTGGGCAGCTAACACGGCCAGGACTTTTGTGAACACCCTGGGTGCCAAGGACAGGCCGAATGGAAGGGCCTTGTACTGGAAATGCCTGCCTCCGTAGCAGAACCTTAGGAACTGTTGGTGCACTGCATGAATGGGGATGTGGAGGTACGCTTCCGTGAGGTCTATTGACGCTAGGAAGACTCCCTGTCTGATGCCCCCTAGGATGGACTGGAGAGAGTGCATCTTGAACTTTTTGTAAGTGATGCAATGGTTGAGATGTTTGAGGTTCAAGATCGCTCTCCACCCTCCTGAGGCTTTGGGGACCACAAAGAGGATGGAGTAGAACCCCCCGCCCCTGTGGTTTGATGGTACCAGTTCTATGACCTGAATTTCTAGAAGGTGTTGGATGGCCTCCTGCATGACTTCCTGTTCGAGTGGGTCCCTGCAAACAGAACAAGCAATGAATTGGTCTGGGGGTGTGGCTAGAAACTCTAGAGAAAGACCGAACTGGATGGTTTGTAAAACCCAGCTGTCCGTGGAAGTGAGTTCCCACTGGTGGAAAAAGTGGGTTAGCCTTCCCCCGATTGGAAGAGTTGTGCAGGAGTCACTTGGACTTCCTGTAGGGGCGTCCTGCCCCTCGAAATGGCCGCTTAGTCTGGCCCTGTTGTCTGGGTCGAAACCCGGGCCTGTCATAGGGACGGTCATACGGCCTCTCCTGTCTGGGAGTGTATGAGCGGGAGGGTTGAGCAACTGTTGCACCAGTTGCTGGCCGAAAGGACTGCCTGCGAAAGTATGGAGTGGGGCGCTTGTCGGGCTTTTTGTTCAAGTGAGCCATGACCTTGCGCTTATCCTTATTTTCAACAAGGTACAGAGCCAGGGCCTCCCCGAATAGATTGTTACCCAGATAAGGGGCAGTCGCTAGACGCCATTTGACCTGGCATCAGCCTGCCAGTATTTGAGCCACAACATCCGCCTGGCGGTGATATTGGATGCTATGGACCTGGAGGCAAAATTGGCTGACTGAAGTGTGGCATCCGCCGCGTACTCTGTGGCCGCCACCATTTTACCTAGGTCCTGGTGGGTCCGAATGTCCTCAGCGGGGACTCTGGCCTGTAACTGGTGCAGCCATAAAAGAGTAGTCCTAACAAAAAAGAATGCACAAGTGGCCGTTTTAATTGCCCATGCGGCAGACTGATGGGTCTTCCGGAAGGTCTGCTCCCATTTTTTGTCGTCCGCCTTTAGCGCCTCCAATAGGTCCCCAGCTATCGCAGTTTGGGAAACCAGAGGGGTCCACGTCTCATCAACCTTTGGGACCTCCAATGCATCAGTGAGGTCTTTGGAGGTGCTAAAGAGCTTTTTATCAGACCCGCTTACAGAAGGGAATGAGGAAGGGGAAGCCCATTGTTTCTTGATCCCTTTAAGGAAAATGGAGGGGCATGGGACATGGTGTTCTGTTGCCACTGTTTCAAAAAAGATAGGATTGGGGCTGGAATCCGATCTAACCTGCGGTTGCGGGAACTGATCGGACCCAATGTTGGCTGTTGATTTGGCCTTGTGCAACAGTGTGAGAAATAGGGCCGGATTGAAGAGGACCCCCGAAGGAGAGGGTTCAGGAGGAAGTTCCTCCTCCTCTGATAACATAAGGTCCAGCTGTTCCTCACCTTGAGGGGAAGAGTAACCGCTCATGGAGGAATGCGCTGGAGAAGCGGGCTCCTCAATCAAGGGAGGCTCCGTAGGGGAACTGTAGGATGGCATGGCTGATATAGAAGCTCCCTGATCTGGTGCTTGAAAGGAACGCTGCGCTAGCGCTCAGTCCACGACCTTGGAAAGCAAGGCTTCCAGACGGCCGTTGGAGCAAATGTCCCTGATGTCCGGCCCCCTGAGTCCTGCAACCATGGGAGTAAATGTGGCCTCTGGGGCTGGAGCTGGAGCCATAGTGGCGTATTGAGCCAGTGCGGATGGAGAGCCCAACGTGACTGGCGTTCGTGGGATGGACCACACTCCCTGAGCTGAAGTTGAGGGACCTAAGGGAAGGTCAACTTCAGGAGCTGCCAACTGATCAATATCCAGTCCGGCCTGCCTCTGTGCCCTGGAGAACTCCTTCTCCAGGGCCTGGTGCCTACGGCTGGCTTGCTTTTCCGCCAGCTTGGAAGACTTTTTAAGCGTGTGCTTCGTCTTGGATTTGGACTTGCCTGCCGCCTCTTGTTCAGAGGATTTTTGGCAGCTGTAAGAGGATGGAGAGACAGAACTCGAGGTTTGAGGCAACGAGGAGCCCTCCATCCTGGTTGAGCAATCTCAGGCAAACTGAGATTAGAGCTCTGGCAAGCAAGTAGCTGGCGGAAGCGAGATTGGAACAAGCAACAAGACTGTTCCCCTGGCCACCCGACCAGAAAAGAATTTCTCTCTGGGCTACGGTCACGGCACTTTGAGTTAGATGCCGAAGGCACGTTTGGGGCCACTCTCTGGGCTCCGCCCGGAGGCCTTAGGTGGCCAGGCAAGGTGCACCAGTGGAAAAAAAGGTGAAAAGGAAAAAAAACCCAAGGGGTTTAGAGGCATGGAGGGACAAGAAGGTCCTGACAAAAACAAGATCTGATCAATTGGCGGCTACTCCACTGATATTATTTGTAATGGAAAGGCACCCCCTAATGTTACTTGAATCTACCATTTTAGATTAGTAGGGCCCGATGTTTTTAATTCAGCCTTCCATGTGGCCTTAAAGATGGCCGCTGCTACTACGAGTAGGCCTCGTTGGGCCTACAGAGGCTCCACATGGGAATTGGACTAGTGCGGTCAGGAGGTAAACCCCCCTATATGCACTTGGCAAATCGCAAATTCTGTGATTTGGGGCTCTGAGTGAGTGCTCAAATTGATCTGCAAATGTTAGTTATAGTGCAGGGAACACCTGGGGAGGCTCCCTGCTGTGACTGGCGATTTCAAAATGGCGGCTGCGACTCTTTCCGCGTTGAAAATGGTCACCTCGGCCAGCAATTTTGGGCTCTGTGGCCGGTCTAAACACAGTAGCAGCGCTAAGCGCTGCTCCGAAATGAGCTCCGCGGGGCTGCCTTCGAACGGCAGGCAAAGTAGAGGCTTAAGGTTGGGTTCATTGCCTGTAATGGCAACCAAAATGGCGGCCGCGACTATTCCCAGCTGCCTGGGAGAAGGCCGACGGTCTGGAGTCCAAGGACTTGCAGACCTGTAGCCTGGAATCAAGTTCCAGGAACCAAATGGGAAGGGGGGAAGAAGAAAGGTCTGGAGAAAGTTCCAAGCAGACCCTGCTTGGAAGCTTTTCCCCAGAGCCCTGGGGAAAGGAACGCAAGGAAGCTGCAAGACCTCCCCCCCCTTCCACCCCACACAACTCAATTAAATTTAATTGAACACTGAGCCCAGTGTTTGTGGGGAATTTTGTTAAAGGGAAAGCCAATTAATTTTAAGTAAAACATAGGGAGGAGAATTCACCAATGGAGTTTTTCTAACCTGCTATTTGCTGAGAGCCAAACCTTATACGATCTTCAAGAGCTGAGACCAAGTTAAGACTGGATCTCCTAGCAAGAGGGGGCGTGTCAAGTTTGGCTACTTGGTCTCAAGAGCAGGCAGACAGAGAAAACCCGTTGGTGGATTCTCCATCTCCTGTACTGGAGAAATAACATTTCTAATAAATCAAAATATTTTATTACTGAACTCTTCTTCCCTTTACATAGTAACTATTTCAGGCCTGTGCCTGCAGTGTTGCTGTTAAAAGTGAGATTCTTGACATCTGTAACCTGCAAAATTCTAGTTCATTGAGTCAATGTAGTTTTTACTTCTTTTCTTTTGAGATCAATATGTGAGAGCAGAGAAAATGGGTTTTTGTACATCAAGTCTCCTGATACTTTAGAGAAGTGGTTTAGCTGTACTTGCTGTAACCCTGTAAAGAAAGCTTTAACTATCTGATGTAATGTAAGAGAGGGCTTATTTGTAACGTAGGAAAGGGATTGTAGAATTTACAATCATTGGATTCATCATTTATATATATGTTGTAAGCTGCTCCGAGTCTTCGGAGAGGAGCGGCATATAAGTCCAAACAAAATAAATAAATTACTTGAATCTAAATGATTTAGGATTAGAGTGTTGAACTAGAGTCCCAGTAACCAGTATTTATTTTTACAAATATAAGCAATTCTATTCCAGAATTATGCATTTATTTTTCAAAAGAACCTTTTTTATGTTTGGATGATTTTTCTGTACTATGTATTCCAATTATCCCCATTTTCTGTTTGTATCTTCCTATTTTTCCTTTCTCTAATTTTATTTTGTAGTTACTAATTTAAAAGCGTATGTGTATATTTCTGCTGAATGGCTATAAATAATTTCCAAGTTGGGGGTCTCTTCTCTTTGCTTTTCTCTCCTGATCAGGTTCCTAGTCAGGAATGGACTTTTCCCTGTAATCTCCATTCTCTCTCATTCCTTTTCTCTGTACCAGACTGAAGTTGTATCTCTTCTTTTTTTATGTAAGTGCCAACTCTGCTACAGTTGTAAGGGAAAGGGGGAGGGCTGCCTTCCCCCCCCCTTCCGGGCTTTAAATCCTGTCATCCCAAATTAAATTTCAGAGCTGCCTAATGTCAAGTGGCAGCTGCTTCACACGTCTTTTAAATTGTTACCATTCTGAAAGTTTAGACTAGGAGGCTATAATCTTCAGTACTATTCATCCCTATAACCACTTGTTATATTCCATTTTAAAGTTATTTGCATTTAATAAATCTTTTCTTTTTAAAGTAAAAAAGTAATTAGGAATGCCAGATGCAATAAAATGTTAAGAATATTTTATTTGGGATCACATAAGCTTTATGATGAAAAACTACTGTGTACAAAATATAAAATCCTGCTCATCTCATTGCATCTCAAAATAATCCTTTTGCTCATCTTGGGAAAGTTAAGATGAGATTTTACCAAACAGGTGTTGTATAGGGCCCATAATTCCAGGTCTCCTCCTGATGGTGTAAGAAGGTGAGGGAACCTGTCATAATGCCCTAAGCACATAGGACCAAGCCATCGTGGTATTTAAAAATTAAAATTGGGACAACTTATAACTGGAATTGGCACAGAAATCCAGAATATAAACGCTTTTAAAGTGTTTCCCAATAGCTTTCTTACAGCTGCTTCAGGAAAACAATAAATTAAAAATAGATCACAGTCCACTTTGTTGCAAGAAATTTCAGGCAAGAGCAGGATAATTACAGCTCTGAAAAGTAGGTTTCTCCAATTGGCCTTAGCAATCATTAACTTGCCACTGGTATGGCTTTATTCTGATTTTTATGTGCCTTGCTTAGGCTGTTCAAAGTGCATACATCTGGCTGAGAGGAATTGGGTGAGGCTAGTCTGAGCACATTCTACTGTTGTTAGCCTTGTTAAATCAGAGGTGTACCTACCTTGGCAAGTGCTCAAATGATAATATAAAATCATTAAGTTGGTCTGAAGAAATTTACCAGTTAAGCCTCTTTATTAATCTCAATTAATGATTTTACTTTTCTTTCAACAGTAATATAATGCGACCTTGTGGCAAGCCAAACTGCTAAACCTTTGAGGTTTATGGAATTCTGGTTTTTTCCCTCTCTTTCAGTCGAAATAAGATATTGATCGGCATTCCAATATCAATTAGTCAACTGGTCCATTTCTGCTAATGTGAAAACCTTCCTCTATCATTCATGCACTAGTAACTACAAAATTCAAAATTATGGCAATAATTACTTTTGCTGTTACCGTAGTTTCTGATAAAACATTTTCGCTCAACTTCTTGCTTACTAAAGTGACGTAACTATAACACTGCAATAGAATCACTTTTGAATTACTATACTGGGGAATATTGTTATATTTGGGTCAATTTGAGTGATTTGGAATGTAAAACCTGTTTCCTTCAATGTTTGATACAATTGACATAATTATCAAGCTATATTTTCTTACTATCAAATTCATGGGGCACATAGAAGATGATATTCAGGAAAATAAATTATATGTATAATGTTCCTATGTATGTATTCTATTCAGAATGTTTCCATTTCAGTTTAGATGTCTCCCTTGATCTCTTTATTGTGATTTTCAATTGTCTTCATTATATCAAAATAATGTTGTTATAGTTTATCTAAACTGTCTCAGTTATTCACATTTTTGCAATTTCTTTGAGATAAAATAATTATCAAAGTGATATTATAGTGGGAATTAGAAGAGACCACTTCTTCATCACCAGGGTCAGCCAGGAGCTGATCGTGCTAAATATATCAAATTATTTTCAGATTTGCGAATTTGACAGCTGTGAATTTTTGCAGAATATTTCTGTTCAGCTTTAAATTAAATTTGATGGATATGTTCAGTTCTTTTTCCTTTCCCAATTTAATGTGTGTTGATTCTGAGCTGATCATGTATACCTAATACAAATTGTACTCCAGGGGATTCTGCTAATAGAAACATGATAGGTATAGAAATACCATCAGATATTTTTCTGTCGTTTTATCTAGGCTATCTTTAACAAATTCTTCAACTGTTATTTATTATTCTACAGCTCCTTGCTTCTTCTTTGTATTGCAAGCTGAGATGTGTTCTCTGTTTAAGACCAATCTTTTTTCTCATGTGCTTTGTATCTGATTATTTTGTGGCAACATTCTCTGTGGTCCCCATGATTACTTCATTGACTTAATATAAAAATGGGAGAAGATAAAAGTCAGAAGATGGGCTATTTTTTTCCATTACTTTGCTTGAATACCTTAGGGTGAAAGAGATGAGATCAATTCAGAATAATGGTTGGGAATTACCCATCTTGTCTTGTGATACTGCTTTTTTTCCAAGATGAGTTTGTGGAGGATCCTCTCTTTCATCTCAGATGTTTTGTTGGGCAGGTTATGGAACACCATATCTTAGGCAGATCAATCTAGCTTCTTTAATTTTACTATAATCAGCTATTTTAAAGACACTTTAAATATTCTTAAGAACATGAAATCTAATTTTAAGGCTATTTTTATTAATATATAAACATTTTGATTGTTAACTAGGATGTCTTTGAAAGAGAAAAGGCAGAAAACAATGTTATTAATAAAAATATATTCCTATAGAGAATTTAATATATAATTAATGCTATCTGCTCTTTTCACTATAATAGCATGTACTAGCATGTGCATCTATGATTCTGCCTCCCTCAAAATTATTTTCATTATTTTTTGAGCAAACCTTGCTCTCAAAGAAAGCTTGATGATTTTTGAGGCCGTCCAGTTTCCTGGTATTGTTGGTTTTTTAGGTTCTTCAGTTCCATAATTAAATGTTTAAACTGTACCATTTAAAGAACAAGCATCTACTGTACATGAGCTTGTTTTTAACTATTTTTAAATTCCTTATTTGTGGTATACTTCTGCTTCTTTTTATCAGGTATCAAAAGATGAGCGCAGTGATGTGGAGAGCAGCTCTGATGATGATGATGTGACTTCAAACAACAGAAAAGGAATTCTTAACTCTCCAAGCAATGATCGCAATCGGATAAATGGCCATGTAATTAGTGACCAATGGGCAGAAGAGTAAAAACGGGACAGCTGCCCCCACTCTAAAGATTTGAATTCAAATACCTAGAAATGCCCCCCCCCGTTACAAGAAATTTTTAATCAACTGCCACAACATTCCAAATCCTCCAGCGAATCTGAAACAGGTACAGCATGGGCAATTTTGCACAGGATGAAGAAGCTGATTACTAGTGCAAAACCTTTTTCGACTTTAACTTTTTAAAGAAAATAAGCCATTTTGTATTTAATGTTTGTTGAAGTATGTAAGAAAGAAGGAGAGAAAGTAGACTTCAGAACATTTTTTCTTTGTTAAGCTTGATCATTAACGAGTTCTGTCTGCTTTACTACATTCCAGGGTATTTGGACAGTCAGTCCATATTTCTTGTAGGACCTACTTATGTTCTAGGATGCTAAACTGGGCTACACCTAAACAACCTGAGGATTGTGGTAGAGTGAAGGGTTTGCTTATTAGTGCATGGCATATCAATGGTAAAAAATTTTTTTCCTCATGTCATCTTACTGAGCGATAAGAAAGAGAAAGCTGGCATTTATTATTTTTCTTGAGTGGTTCAGCATCTCCAAAGTCTTCATTGTGCTTTTTTTTTAAACAAACTCTGGATTTGAGTTCATGTAAGAATTACCAAACAAAACGAGTAGTTTTCAGCAATAGGGTTATAGATAGGGATGACCAGTGTTTGTTGCTGATTGTCCCATAAAGATAAGTTGTGAACGTACCCACGTTTTGAGAAGAAAAGTGATATCCCAGACAAACCTCAATCTTGCGTGAAAGTGCTGGGAAGCAGTGGCTGTCTCAGAAGGACTGGATGGGTCTCCTGCCCCCACTTGCCTTTTATTCAACGGTACGTCAAAGGAGATGGAAAATAGGGAAGTGTCGTTAGGACTTGGGCTTTGGAAATCCCCTGAATTATCATCATTTTATATTATTGTTTACTCTGTGATTAAAAAGTGCTTGATGAATAGGATCTATGCATTTTGTTTTACTGAGAAAGGTAATTTTCACTGTGGTCTTGAGTTCTATTTTACTAGTTTGCTGTTGTTAAGATTTAATGACGAAAAAGAATGATCATCTTGACACTGCAGAAACAAATAGCTCATGTTTGTGTCTCAGTAGGTATGATTGCTGATCTAACCCTAAGCATGACCTGCTGTTGGCATGATGATCCTACATTGCCTCTTAGACTGTTTAAATATAATTTTCTTCATTACTTTTTATTTTTATTCTGGTGCAATGCAAATGGCTGGCAAAATCATCTGCATGCTAGGTAGCACATATATAGATTTAAAGAACTGATGGAATAGAAGGATCTACCTATAATCAGCTGAAGAATGGTCAGGGAATAAATCATCACATGCAAGAAATTCACATCTTTCAAAAGCTACTTAAACTATTCCTTATGTCAGAATAAACAAGTTGTTTTGAAATGTGAGATATGTTGTTTTAAAATTGGGACAGGAAGTTGGTAAGAATGAAAACCTTACTCTGGTTTAATGACTTGATTCTATTTGAGGAGGGGGGTTTTTTAAGGCCAGAAAGAAATGAAAACATGGCAAGTTATCTGTAAATAATTTTTTTAATAGTTGCTTCACAGTTTCTATTGTAGGAATGAGAGAAACTGTGAACGAAGAATCGAACGACTATAGATCCATACAGATATTTCCACTTTTTCAACACAATTTGAAATTCACATTCCTCATGGCAAAAATCCCAGAAGTTTCTGATAAAGCAAACCAGTCTCCCATTTATTACGCATCCTATGAGGTGTTGAGTGTTCACTGCTTAGTATCATCAGCATTTATCCCTTGCTCCTTCAGTCGCTTAGTTCTCTGATAAGCCTGATATACACCACCACTCAGGAGGTAGCCACCATACAGAGTAAGAAGCATCATGGAGCTCGAAAAGGTCTTGTAGCCAAAGTCAGCCAGCTGCTTTGCAGAAACCATTTTTGCTGCAAAGAAAGCAAAGAACTTAAATCATAATTAAGACACCTTGAGGGGGGACAAATGCAACCCTTTTAAATATATACATTGTATAGAACTTGTTAAAAGACTAGTGGTACAGGGATGTTTGGAGTTTAGCTGAATAGAGCAAACCAAGTTAATGAAGGTTAAAAAAAACTAGAACTACCTCCTTGATCAGAAAAGAGAGTTCTCTATTACTATCATGATCTGGATCTCCTCCACGATAGTTGATAAAAAAAATGCTTGAAATGTTATCTTTTCTTATAGCAGCATAGATACATAAAGTTCATAAAATTACTTCACAGAAAGAGTAGGGGAAGCTTGACACCAATTTTCAGCAGAGGTGGGTCAATCATCAGTAACTGAGTTTAAACATGCTTGGGACACATGTCCATCATCTGACAATTTAAAAAAAAATTAAGAAAAATTCAAAAGGCAATGGAACGCTCATAGGTTTTTTTGCCATGTTTTCTATGTTTCTAAATTCTGAAAAACATTTAAAATCTGCTGTCCTTCCTTAGATCGAGTGCAGCATCTCATTCAGAACATGAATGAGTTCAGGGCAGCATTTTTTAGACAGAAGTCATACATGTGCTATAAATAAGAGTTATGATCCTGTAACAATTCAAATGTTTGTGCATGAATACACTGAAAAGAGATTTAAAAATCACCTCTCTTGCAGCCCGTCTCTTAAATAAGTGCTGGTCTGACGCCGAAATGAGTTTTGCAGGTTACTACAGGACAAAGATACTCAAATGAGCTTCCCAATGTCCCAAAGGTGCTTTTAAAAGGCAAATTTCTTGGGTTTTTTTTCCCCTTGAAAATATTTCGCTTCTCATCCAAGAAGCTTCTTCAGTTCTTGAACTGAGACAACCATGACCTGGATAATTGAGAATCTCCATAGACAAGCCTCCCAATGGGTTATAGTGATGTCAGGGCAAAATACTCCTCATGCAAAGACAGTTAAGAAAAGATAGCTAACATTTTTGCCTTTAAAGCCACATGTATTGGCTGGAGGCCTAATAGATGCACACAGTGTCTCCACTCAGCAGGCTGGTAGGAAAAGAAAGTCAAAGCCACCACCCTGTCATTTACCAATGTTGAATCAATTGTTGATTTTCTGGAAGGTCCAGCAAACAGCCAGAGTCCTCTCAAGATAGAAGCTAAAACAGTGGTTCTCAACCTTTCTAATGCCGCGACCCCTTAATACCGTTCCTCATGTTGTGGTGACCCCCAACCATAAAATTATTTTCGTTGCTACTTCATAACTGTAATTTTGCTACTGTTTGGAATCGCAATGTAAATATCTGATATGCAGGGTGTATTTTCATTGTGACAAACTGAACATAATTAAAGCATAGTGATGAATTACCAAAACAATATAGCAATGCTCACTGGAGAAGCTTACGCTTCCTTGCTCAAAAATGTTGGGAGGGAGGGAAGGGGAAGGAAGGAAGGAAGATTGAAGGGGAAAGGAAGGAGATGGAGAAGGAAGGAGATTGAAGGGGAAGGGATGGAGATGGAGATGGAAGGAAGGAAGGAAGACTGAAGGGGAAAGGAAGGAGATGGAGAAGGGAGGAGATGGAAGGGGGAAGGAAGGAAGGAGAGATTGAAGGGGAAGGGATGGAGATGGAGATGGAAGGAAGGAAGGAAGACTGCAGGGGAAAGGAAGGAGATGGGGAAGGAAGGAGATTGAAGGGGGAAGGGAAGGAAGGAGAGGGAGATTGAAGGGGAAGGGATGGAGTTGGAGATGGAAGGAAGGAAGATTAAAGGGGAAAGGAAGGAGATGGAGAAGGAAGGAGAGATTGAAGGGGAAGGGAAGGAGATGGATGGAAGGAAGGAAGGATTTTTTCCAGATGGTGATGAACTGCAACTCCCAGCATTCCCCACTCTTCCACAGTGCTTTTTAGGGCTGCTGGGGATGGTAATCCAGTAAGGTCTGGAGACACACACAGATGCCCTCTGATGGCGAGGGAGGCAGGCCAGGCGGCGCGGGGGAGGCTCCGGTGCGGCGCAGAGGGCGGCCGGGGGCGGAGCGTGGCTGGGCAACCAGGAGGCGGGACCGGCTCGGCGCCACACCTCAGCTCAGCTCAGCCAGCAGCAGCAGCAAAGCATTGCCCGAGCAGGGCGGGAAGAGAGGGGGCAGTGGTGGCAAGTCATGAAAGCAGCGTTCACACATTCAGGGTGCAAATGCCTTGGACAGTTTGGCTCCCCCACCCCTTTATTTACTGATCTGCCACAAGCTCGTGCAAACAAACCCCAAGGAGTTCTGAACGAGCGGTCATTTAAAAAAAAAAGCTTTCAGCAACGAGGCAGAAAGGGAACTCGCTCACGGCTCTTTTTTTTCCCTTTCTCGGCAACTGGGAAGGCAGCAGCCAGAGAGGCCGCTGCACAAAGGGAGGCAGAGAGAGGGGTGAGGGGGAAAACCTCACTCAACTTTCGCCCTTATCAGACTCGGTTCCCTTCTGGTCGACACCCACCCACCCCCTTCACCTCCCGCTTTGGAGAGTCATGTTTTCCCAAATGGTGATGAACTGCAACTCCCACCATTCCCCACTCTTCCACAGTGCTTTTTACGGCTGCTGGGGAGCCCCCCATCCTCATCCCGGCACCTCTTGCCCTCTCCCAGCCGCCCCCCCGAGACCTGCCCGCCCCTCCAGCCTCTTGAGCGCCATCGTAGCAGCGGGATCGTGGGAGCCCCTTTCCACGCTGCGCAGCCCTTCACCGCCAAACCCTTCTCCGACTTGTCACACGCGAGGGGCGCAGCCAGAGCGCCAGCTCCCGCTCAGAAGACACCACTTCTCCCCTCCCAGCCTGTCCAGCTAGCCTCCGACGCACATGCGGGCATCACCCTCTTCCCTGCCACCTGGCCACTTCTGCCCGGCAAGCCACAAAGGAGCCGCTCCTGCCCGCCAGCCCCAGGGCCACGCTGGGTGCCAAAGGGCCGAGGCGGCCTCCAACGGTGAGGAAGGTGGGTCGGGTAGCGTGGGGGGAAGCTCTGGCGTGGAGGGCGGCTGGGACCGGAGCACAGTTGGGCAACCAGGAGGCGGGACCGGCTCGGCGCCGCAACTCAACTCAGCCAGCAGCGGTGGCAGCAGCGGAGCAACCCAGCATCAACGCCAGCAGCAGCCCAGACCCGGCTCGGACCAGCCATCCCCGCCCCCATCCCCTCGCCTGCAGCTGCCTCGCCTGCCCCACCGCTCACCCTGCGCAGCCCCTCCGTGTAGAGCGGGCTCCGCAGCTCCCACAGCATCAGCTGCACACCACACTGATGGTGCAGAGCTTGCGGTTGCCGAGCCAGATGCCAGTGCAGGGCGGCGGGAGGGTGCGGGCTGCGGGCAGGCCGAGGCGGCGGCAAGCGTCGTGGGCCAGGCGCTCTAGGGCAGCCATGTAGGCACACAGGGTGAGGCAGCAGCGGCGCAGGTCCAGCATCGGCTAAGCCACAAGCTGGCCTGGCCAAAGGAAGGTCCGCCGCGCACCACGCGCATCACCTTCGCACCCAGCGCCCCCCGCTGCCCCACCAGCAGCATCTCTGCCACCACCTTTCCTGTGTAGCCCCACTTGTCAAGCAGGCCCCACGGCTCCCACAGCAGCCGCCGCAATGCACATTGATGGTGCACGAGGTGAGCACGAGGCAGGCGAGCACATTTTCCATGCTTCAGTGCCAGGCTCTCCATGCTGCAGCGCGACCCTGGAGAGCCTGGCTGACACGGGTGAGCACGAGGTAGGAGTGCACATGGACTCCGCTTTTTCGGCAGGGCAGAATTAAGTGCTGCTCCCCACCTCCCACCCCTGGTCCTCTTTTACTTACAAGTAGGAGATGGCGTAGTTGCTCAGCAGGGAGAGGTGAAAAGTTCCTGCAAACTTGCCTTTGCTGCAGACAACTTGCATGTGCAACATTTGCAGGCTGGGTCTTTTGGCGCGCTCAGCAGTGCAGAGACAGCCATTAACTACCAGGTCTGGACAATTCCTATTGGCTTTCGAAAGCCAATAGAATAGAGGATGTAGCACAGCTCATGGAAAAGTTGAAAAAATCCATCAAAAAAAGGTGCCGGAACGCGGTTTTGAGCGTTCTATGAGAAAAAAAGCCCTGGTCTTAGGCGACCCCTGTGAAATGGTCATTCGACCCCCAAAGGGTCGCGACCCACAGGTTGAGAACCGCTGCTCTATGGTCTCCCCAAGATACACAAAGAAGGAACTCCACTTAGACCCATAGACGGCCCAAGGAGCAATGGCACAAGCAGAGCAGCAGCAGGAGAAAAGTGAACAAACAGGTGAAGGAGAAGGAACTGCTAGAGAACAAAGGATTACAAGATCGACTAGGCCTAAATATAAGTAATGAAAGAGAAAATGGAGAAAAAAATGAGATTTTTTCGGTAAATGTAAATGGACTAAATTCCCCAATAAAATGAAATAAAATTTTTAGGAAACTCCAGAAATTAAATATAGATATAATTTGTTTACAAGAGACACACATAAAAAAACAACATTACAAATTTTTGGAATACCCCAAAATGGGGAAGCTTTATTATTCATCAGCACAACAAAAGAAACGAGGGGTGGTGATATACGTTAAAGAGACAATAGACTCTAAATTAATATATTCAGATGAAGAAGGAAGAATTGTTATGGCTGAAATATATTTGCACCAAAAACATTGTTAGTGGCAATTTATGCTCCAAATGAGTCAAGAACAATTTTATCAAAGATTACACAGGAAATTAATAGAAATGGAATACCAAAATATTTGTTTAATAGGAGACTTTAATGTGATAGTAGATGGAATAATGGATTACAAAAGCAGTAAAACAGGAAAACTTGGAAGAAGAAGATTACCCAAGACATTTTTTGACATGGCAGAAGAAATTGGAATTCAACCCTCAAAATCGACAGTACACCTTTTACTCAAATAGTCATAAATCTTGGTCAAGAATTGATATGATTTGTATGACTCCTGAATTAAAGATGGATATACAGGAAATTGAGATAGAAATAGGCACATGGGCGGATCATAACCCTTTAAAAGCGACATGGAAAGGAGTACAAAAAAAACCAAGATGGATTTTAAATCAATCTATACTAAAAGATAAAGAATTCATAGACTTGGCCAAAAGAGAAATGGAATTCTTCTTTAAAGAAAATAAAGAAGACACATCACTGCAAAACGTATAGGATACAGCTAAAGCGTATTTTAGAGGCATAGCTATAACGTATATGGCAAAGAAAAACAAACAGAGAAGACAGCAATATTTATTATTAAAAGAAGAATTTAGAAAGTTAGAGACAGAATTACAACAAAACCCACAGGAAAAGACTTTGAAAAGAGAAATGGAAATAATAAAACATAAGCTGAATTTGTTGGACTCAGAAAAATTGGCGGAACAAATAAAGAGAGCAAAACAAAATTTCTTCGAAAATGCCAACAAGCCAGGAAGATGGCTAGCCTATAAGCTTAAAAAACAGAAAGAGAAGAAAATAATACATAACTTAGTAGACGGGAAAGGTTGTTTACAATTTAAAAAGGAAGAAATAAAAAAGATAATCAAGAATTATTATATGGAATTGTATGGCAAAGAGGCTGCAAAAGAGAGAATTGTTCAATATTTAGAAGTAAATTGCCAATGATTCCAGAGACATTCAAAACTATGTTAGAACAAAGAATAACAATGATGGAGACATTAGAGGCTATAAAGCGACAAAAGAACGGGAAAACACCAGGCCCAGACGGGCTACTGGCGGAATTTTATAAAAAGCTACAAGATATATTAAGTGAACCGCTGAAAGAGGTTTGCAACGGATTATTGTTAGAGGCCAAACTTCCAAATACATGGATAGAAGCAAGTATCACTTTGATACCAAAAGAAGATTCAGATTTGATGTATATTAAGAATTATAGACCGATTTCATTACTCAATGTGGATTACAAAATTTTTATTTCAATAATGGCAGAGAGACTGAAAAGATACTTAGTTGAATTTATACATCCAGATCAAAACAGCTTTTTACCAAAGAGACAAATCAAAAATAATTTAAGGGTGATAATGGACGTATTAGAATATTATAAATTACACCCAGGGAAACAATTAGCATTAGTGTTTTTAGACACCCAAAAAGCGTTTGATGATGTTTCTTGGCAATTTATGGTTCAACAATTACAAATAATGGATTTTGGAAAGAACTTTACAAATATGATAAAAACAATATACAGTAACCAGACAGCAAAAGTGATAGTGAATGGAGATTATACTGAGAGCTTTGAGATAAGAAAAGGCACAAGACAAGGGTGTCCACTATCTCCATTATTATTTATCTTTACTTTGGAAGTATTAAATAGAAGGATAAGACAAGATACAGAAATTAAAGGATTGAAAGTAAAAGATGAAACATATAAATTACAAGCATTTGCCGATGATAAGAACATAAGAACATAAGAAGAGCCATGCTGAATCAGGCCAAAGCCCATCGAGTCCAGCATTCTGTGTCACACAGTGGCCCACCAATTGTACATGGGGATCTTGAGCAGAAAGAGAAGGCAAAACCCTCCCTTTCCCTTGACCCCCAACAAATGGTACTCAAGGGAATCCTGCCTGCCTCAACCAACATAGAGGCGGCACATGGACATCCGTTTTAATAACCACCGATACACTTGGCATCCATGAATCTATCTAGCCCTGCCTTGAAGCTGTCAAGGCTGACAGCTGTCACGACCCCTTCTGGAAGTGAATTCCATAAATCAACGACCCTCTGGGTGAAGAAATATTTCCCTTTATTTGTCCTCACTTTCTTAGCTATGAGCTTTAGGGAGTGCCCCCTTGTCCTGGTATTATGTGATAGAGAAAAGAATTTTTCTCTATCCACCTTTTCTGTCCCATGCATGATTTTATACACTTCGATCAAGTCACCCCTTAAATGCCGTCTTTCAAGGCTGAAGAGACCAAGGCGTTGCAATCTGGTTTCATAAGGGAGGCGCTCCATTTCCTTGATCATTCTTGTTGCCCTTTTTTGCACCTTTTCCAGTTCCATTATATCCTTCTTGAGGTGCGGTGACCAGAACTGTACACAATACTCCAAGTGTGGTCTGTACCATCAATTTGTACAGAGGCAATACAACACTTGCTGACTTATTTTCGATTCCCTTCCTAATCATGCCAAGCATGGAATTTGCTTTTTTTACTGCTGCTGCACATTGGGTTGACATCTTCATCGAGCTGTCCACCAAAACCCCAAGATCCCTTTCTTGGGTTGTCTCAGAAAGTTTGGTCCCCATCAGTTGGTAAGTATAATTGGGTTCTTTGCCCCGATGTGCATAACTTTGCACTTGTTTAGGTTAAAATGCATTTGCCACTTTGTTGCCCACTCACACAATTTCAAGAGATCCTTCTGGAGCTCCCGACAATCAGTTTCACTTTTCACAACCCGGAACAATTTAGTGTCATCAGCAAACTTGGCTACCTCACTATTAACTTCTACATCCAGATCATTGATGAATAAATTGAAAAGTAAAGGTCCCAAAACCGAAAGTATTTATTTTGGAAGAACCTTTAGAGATGATTCCTAAACTATGGGAAAAGATAGAAGAATATGGAGAAGTGGCAGAACTAAAAATAAATAAAGATAAAACTAAAGTAATAGTAAAGAACCTCACAGATAAACAAAAAAGGCAAATACCAGAGAAAACAGAGGCACAAATAGTGAAAAAAGTGAAATATTTAGGTATTTATTTTTCAGCTAGGTGTTCGTCAATAAAAGAAGACAATTATATAAAATTATTGAAGCAAATAAAGCTAGACTTGGAAAGATGGAAAAATCTCCAACTATCAATATTAGGAAGAATTGCTAGAGTAAAAATGAATGTGTTGCCAAAGATTTTATTTTTATTTCAAACGATTCCGATAAAACATGAGAGAAAATTATTTCAAAATTTAAATTCATTGGTTTTGAATTTTATTTGGCAGGGGAAAAAAGCTAGAATTAAGATGCAAACATTACAAGATGCTAAGGAAATGGAGGTTTTGGGTTGCCGGAATGGACATTGTATTATCAAGCATTGGTGTTAACATGGGTGAAAGAGTGGATAACACTTAGAAATAAAAGGTTATTGTATTTAGAAGGACATTATTTACAATTGGGATGGCATGCTTTTTTATGGTATGGGAAAAACAGAATCCATAAGTACTTTCAAAATCATTTTATAAAAAATGCCTTGTTAACAGTATGGGAAAAAATTAAAGCTAAAATATATTTAAAAATTCCAGGGTGGTTATCAACGATGGAGGCATTTATACATCCGAATGTGGTAGATTTTGAAAAAGTATGGACATATAAAGATATTTTAGATATTGATGGGAAATTAAAATCTAAACAAGAATTGGAAAATTTAGGAATTAATCTGTCTTGGTGGGCACATTTACAGATACAACGTAAATATGAAAAAGATGTAAAAATGTATGGATTTTACAAGGATCAAACTGTGTTTGATAAAATTTTGTTAACCTCAGATGAGAAATTAATTAAGAAAATGTATAATTTTTTGTTAATTTTAGATATGGAAAGTGAACATGTGAAAGAAACAATGATAAGATGGGCAAAATTTTTTGGTTATAATATAGAATTAGAAAAATGGCAAATGTTATGGGAGAGAAAAAATATTGGGTGAACAAGTGGATTTTAAACCTGAACTTTTTTTACTAGGCATTATGTCTGAAAAGACCAATAAGCAGAAATTATATTTAATTCTACATATTACCACAGCAGCAAGAATAATTTTTGCACAATACTGGAAAAATGAAGGATTGCCATCAGAGGAAGAAATAATCAGGAAGATATTGAAATGTGCAGAGATGGACAGACTAACTATGAGGCTGAAAGACAAAGAAGATACAGACTACTATCAAATTTGGAATTTATTTTATTCTTGGTTAGAGAAAAGAATGATGGACTAGGAATTGAACATGTATTAGCTTAGCAAACGTCAGACCAGTTGTTGATTGGAAAAATTAACATATGTTGATGAAAAAAAATTAATAAAAAAGATTGAAATAAAAGTGTACAATGGGTGAAAAGGTTGAAAAGCCCTGAACTACAACCTTCTTCCCAAAGCAGTTGCCATGTTTATTCCCAGCTTGGATGAACCAGGAGGAAGACTTTTCTTCCAACACACCCCCTTCTCTTTCCTAGCTGAGGATTATGAGACCTTAAAGCAGGGGTTCTCAACCTTGGCAACTTTAAGACTTGTGGACTTCAACTCCCAGAATTCCTCAGCCAGCTTTGCTGGCTGAGGAATTCTGGGAGTTGAAGTCCACAAGTCTTAAAGTTGCCAAGGTTGAGAACCCCTGCCTTAAAGGCACCTTTAAGCCTAGAAACCAAGAGTTCCTGAAGCACACAGCCAACTGGGTGACCTTGGGCCAGTCACTCTCTTCTCAACCCTTGGAAGGAGACAGGAGCAAATCGTTTGCAAGATGTTGACCCTCTTCCCCACCCACCCACCCCCGCAAAATCTTCAGGGACTTAATACTGACTCAAAGCGCCCCCTCAAAAAAGCCTAATAGAGCTTTCTGGCCGTTACAAAGACGGATCAGAAGCGCCCTCTTCCTCCCCTCCCCCTCCGCAAGCTCCAGAGAATCACGAGGACGAGCCCGGGCAGGCGTCCCTACGTCTCGTGACGCCCAGGCTGCAAATGCCAGCAGCTGCAACCTTCTCGCCGAAGTTCTCTTGGGCTCTGAGAGTGATTTCTATAACGCTTTAACTTCAGCCGTTATTATACCCGCCAGTAATAACATACCCGCAAGGCTTTCCTCCGCTGCTTGGCTTTGCGGCGCGCAACTCAGACTTCTTGTACTTCCGAGTTCAACGCGGCTACGGAGTAACTTTCGCTTGGCTAACTCCCCTCCCCTCAGGAAAAGAGATTTCCTATCAGGAGGACCTCGGTGCGTAGACATAGGCCAGAGGTAGGCAATCGTGGCTCTTTCATGACTCGTGGACTTCAACTCCCAGAATTCCTGAGCCAGCCATGCTGAGGGGAAAGGGAGAGGTTTCCAAGCTGAGCCATGCTGGCTCAGGAATTCTGGGAGTTGAAGTCCACGAGTCCTAAAAGAGCCAAGGTTGCCTACCCCTGACATAGACGTAGGAAAAAGTTGAGACTCCAAAACCTGGTCTGACAACGGAACGCGTCCGAGACTCCGTTCGCCTTTTTTTTTCCTCCACCTTCCTCACGAGCGAGAACGATTCCTCTAAATGACCTGGGTTAGGTTTCATGCTCTCATGCAAACTAAAAGATAGCAACCAAGAGGAGAATTCCTGAGATTGTCAGTTTGGGTTTTACTTTATGAGGAAATTCTTAGACGCCGGAGCCGCTACGATTTGAAAAGCTGTAAGAGAAACCAGCCTTTTGACTTCCTCAGCCCAACCTTGCGTTCCACGTCCGACGCTCCAGATCGTGAAAATCCAGCCTTCCGCGAAATTGCATCGAAACTCATGTTTAAGGGCCTTGCAACGTTAATCGTGCCATCGAGTCCTTTTCCTGACGACCACATAGCTTTTTCTCCACGATTACAACGTTAAAGCAGCAATGTATTTAAACCAGATTATAAATTTTAGCCAGGAGGCAAGATGCGATGCTACTCGATGCATTATTTAACTTTTTATTTATTAGGTTTATTTGCCTCCCATCTCGTTTCGATGCGATTCTGGACGGCTTGCAGCATTAAAAGTATTTTTATAGTCAGAATCTAGATCTATAATCTACGGTATCTAAAGGCGACGATACATTGTATTCCATGTGTGAGTCTTCTAAGTGCTATAACCCTATGCGTGCCGGTATCGCTTCACGAGGCTTGTCATGGGGGGGGGGTCTGCTGATGCTGCGGTGCATACTGGGGCTTGTAGTTTTTAATGAGTTTCCTTGCCCTCACGATCTCCGTTTCCATGGGGGGGGGAATGTGTTCAAATAGGGCTACTGTACCTGACGTGCAAAGTACAGACGGTCACGAGTTGGTAATAGATTTATTCGTATAACCAATGTTTGTCCCTTATTGGTATCTTTATATTTTTCGCAATATAAATAGCCCTATGTAAGGGTGCAGGGCAACCTTGGCTCTTTTTATGACTCGCTGGCTCAGGAATTCTGGGAGTTGAAGTCCACGAGTCATAAAAGAGCCAAGGTTGCCTACCCCTGGTCTATACATATGTTGTATTAGTATGTATATGTTATATATAGTATGTTTAGGTGTGTGTCATGTATGTGCTCACTTTGAGAGCGGGCAACTAAATTTCATTTTTGATGTGTGTCGTTGTGCCCACAGTAAAAAAAATGACAATAAATGTTATCTTAGTTAAGGGTCGTAATACCGCTGGAGTGAGCTAGAGTTTATATGCGATTAGAAGTGGAGGGAACAGAGGGACGTTACCCTTTTAGGACCACGAGTTAAGGAAGACCAAAACGAAAAAGGAAGATCTACTGAAAGCATCGCGTGGGCTGTTTTATCCCAGTAAGTAAGGACTTCATTATGCTGAGGTATCTTCAAGTCGTTTTCGACTTCTAGTAACCACGTAGGTAGATAGATTTTCTCTATGACACTTTATCCCTAACCTGGTCTTCCAGGTCTCCCCAACAGTGCACTCATCGCCACTGTAACTGAGGTGTGAAGAGTTGGTTCACGTTTATATTAAAATAAAACGGATGCTATTGCCATGATATTTTTACGGTTACTTGTGGATTTTCCTGGTGTCACTCAGTAATAGGATTACGGCTACGTCCGTGTTGGGGCTGCAAAAATCCGGATGCTGCAAGGACATAAGAAACGCTTTGTTGCCATCATGTGGTGGGTGTGAAGTTTTCGGTGGAAATAAGTTGCTCTGTTTCTTCCGAGCCACTTCCGACTGAGCCTTGAGAGTGAATTTTAATAGTCATTTCATATTTAATATTCTGGCTGCTATCCTCCTGTGAGCAAAACGACATCATTTAAGCCATGCTTTAAGAGTCTAGACCATTCCTTTTGCTTATGATGAGATATGGTTAAGATATGTGGAAAATGCACTATCTTCAAATGTATTAATATTGTGACTTATCTTTAATGGGGTTGGGAAAAAATTGATGCTATTTACATTAGTACAATCTTCACGCACTACAATCTTAAAGCACTAGGAATAATATAAAAGTAGAAGAGTTACAATAACTTTTTAAGTGAAAGCTGAATATTCCAAGAATGTTTTTGTTACAACAGTCTAATACTGTCACATCTCTAGAAATTAATAATATACTGAGGAAGTCTTGATAAGAGCAAAATTAGACATGAGATGCCACTGCCTTAAGTTGGACAGTGAAGAAATAAGTCAGCAATAAAATCAATTCTTCAGAATTACTTGCTGGTGAAGGGTGCAATGGGTACCATTGTCTGCTGGTGAACAAATCAAACTTTATTGGAGGAAATCAGGCTTAAACATATAACAATGCTATAATTTTTCTTTTTTTGCACACATGATGCAAAAAGAAAGGTTGTTAGAGAAAGATATTGTGTTTAGAAAATGCAAAAAAGGAAAACCAGCAAGGTGATAGATGCCATTCTAGAAATAATTACCCATAGGGCTACCATGTTTTGACAGCAATTAACAGCAATAGAGTATGTCACATCTGACACCTTGTCTCCCATTATCTAGTAGCCAGCCCCATTGTAACCATAAGGGCTTACCTGACTTTTGCATTGCACTATAAAGGAAGAGCTGAAATAGTTTAATAAAATGAACTTAGTGCTACCTCCTATTCCAAAAATGTATTCAAACTCATATTTGCAAAGTCAATACAAATAGTCCTTGCTTGCAAACCACTTATTTGGTGATTATTCAAAGTTATGACAGCTCTGAAAAAAGGAGATTTATGACTGATCCTTGAACTTGCAGTTGTCGTAGTGTCACAGTAGTCATATGATATGGATATTTCACAACCCGTGTGCATCTATGATATCCAGAGTGTCCCACAGTCACACAATCATCATTTGTACATAATTTACTTGTAATTTTTATGATATCCTATTCCTGGTACTTTTCTTTATTGAATCTTTGAATCTTTCCTCTGTGTATGCTCCCTCACCTTGCAGCAGCCACCTATCTGCCCACTGGCCTGCTTGCAAGCCACCTGGGACTTGCAGTTTCCCACAGGCTTCCCCTTTGATTTTGCTTTTTGAAAGTTATGAGGATCGTCTGGTTCAAGCAACACAAGGGGCGTGCCAGGTTTGCTGTTGCTAAGCAATGTGATTGTGTGATCTCACACTTTATAACCACATTGCTTAGAGATGGAATTTCTGGTCCCAGTTATCATTGTTAAGCAAGGACTACCTTTAGCTACCCTAAAAAATTTATTTTTTTTGCCAATCCAGAGTCATTCAATAGACCTCTAGCAGTTGAGATGCATAACCTTTCAGCTCAGTGACATAAATGAAAGGGATATGGTGGTTTGGAAAGAAGATTGTTAACATACTTTGCTGCAAAAACCCATCTCTGGACCCCCATCTCTTTCTAAATACCATGTATATCTACTTGGAAGAAGTCTTGAAATTACACGTATAGGATTGAGGGATACTTACTACATCTCAAAAACTTAAGGTCTACATTCATAATTGGGAGCATGTAGTTTTGCTTATGTGGCTTGTATTAATTATCTCACTTCTGTCACCAAGGAATTGTTACGGAAGTATAAGGATTTTTTTAATTACATGTTGACAGAGAACAAGATCTATTTATGCTTGTTTACGCACACTTCTCTGGATCTGTTCTAGCATGATGCTTTCTTTTAAAGTCAATTTTACCTATTCTTCCTCTTGGAAACAGTGAGAGAGAGTAATTTTGTCTTCTCAACACTGTTTTTCATTAAACAGATCCACACATTCTAAAAAATATGTAGTCTTGTGATGCAGTTTTTGCCTGACTAAACAATCATTTGCAGATTCCGAGAACTGCCTGCTTCTTTAAGGACGGGATCTAACTTTGCTGCCTTTATCCTTCCAAGTCCAACAAATACTGGATTGTCTAGCTTACACTGTCCGTTTCTTTTCAAGACTGAGAACAGTCCTTAACAGACTGCTGTGCTGGCAGAACATAATTCCAAATACCGTAGCAAAGGGAAGACTTTTTATAGCAACAGCAAAGGGCAGGAGAATTGCCATCTAGACCTAGGAGTATTTCAGAGCACAGCTTTCTCAGTTTGGGCAGTTCATCATCTCTTTTAAGTAAATATTATTTCTCAGCTGTGGTCAGCATTAAGATAATTTTTCTCCAACTACTGTTACAACTGAAAGCCAGTTATAATTGTCAGATTAAAAGGCAAATCTCCTATAGCTTTCATAGCAGTGAGTTCTAAAAGAATTTGGGAACGTATCATTGCGTGGTTCAAAAACATATATACTTACATCTTAAATCCCTGTTCTACATAGATAGTTTTACGGTAGTAGAGAGATCCCTTTCCAACTGACCACCCTAAATACTTGTATGATATCCCTGGTGCCTTGTTCAAGACAAATATAATAACAAACATCAATTGGATAAGTCATTTGTGAGCATGTTTGGAAATATTACAGACATTAACAGCCAGTCACATATTTCTATATTGTCTAAAGCCTGAGATATCTAACTAAATGATTTTGCCATTTGAAAAGAAATTCACACCTTGTTTTGTGTATTCTATAATGTTCAGGAAGGTCAGATTCTGGACGATATATAGCTAAAGTTACAAATATTAATCTTGTTGATGTCTACACTGAAGCCAGTGTAGAAATGATATTTTCACTTGAGATATGTTTCAGGCTACTTCCTTTGAATAATAACCTAGTTGTTCAAGTTCCATATAAAAAGGTTATTTGATTGTTCATATTTCATAAGTTAATTGGCTCCAATATTCTTCAGTACTTACCCAAAGACCCAAATACAGTTGGCATGCAGGGAGAAATTTGGTATATAAAAAAATGTCTATTTTGTTAAAGAATAGAAGCAAATGTCTTCCATTTGGTATTTTTGAAATTTTGATAAAAAAAACCTCTTTGGGGAAGGACGGTTTTATGGTTCTGTGAAAATCCCATATATGTTTTCTGAGCTGCATAATAAATACGTTACCAAGACCTGCTTTTAAATGCCATTTGGAAAAATGATTCACCAAGGCTGTGTTTGTTCTAGATGTGGGAGGTCACCTAGTGGTTCCCTACAAAAATGTTATGCAGAAGTGTGCTTTGCCCTTTTGCTAAACCAGAAGAAAGAAAGAAAACAGGCTGAAATTAAGAATGCCCTAGGCTGGTCCTCTGTGGACCATCTTACTGAAAAAGCACGGCTGAAATTTCTTCATTTGGCAGGAGGTTCTCCTCAAGCTAATTACCTTGACTGTTGTCTTTTTCATGGGGGGAAAAGGAATATTTTTTAAGATAAGTTGGAAGAGCTCCCTCCAGCATGGTTATGGCTCTTTGGAGGTGCTATAAGAATGGTATATATAATCCAAATTCCCTTAAGTTCTCATAGCATGATGTTATATTATTTCATACCCTCATGTACAGGGTTTTTACCTGATTCTCCTTGGGGGTGTGTAGAATTTATTTTATTTATTTATTTTACAAAAATATATATTAATTGTGCTTTCAATTACTCTAGAGAAGTCCCATGAATCGTACGAATCCACTGTGGCAGAAAATATGAGGCCACAAATATTCTTCCCCCTCCCCTTTAATTTAATTCTTTTAACTGACTGATTAGAAAGGTCAAAGAGCGTCTTGGGTGTCTAATAAAAGGCATGACTTCTGCCGCATCAGCAGATTAAATTGCTGTGGGGAGACAGGCAGGATTGGAAAGGTCACTTCAGAAAGAGGAAAGACATCTAGCAAAAATGGTGGGAAAGCCTTCTGCCATTAGTAAGGTGACCCACCATCCTCCTTTAGGGAGGACAGTCCTCCTTTTGTAGGTTCTGTCCTCCCTCGAAAAGTGTCCTCCTTCATGTCCTCCTTTTCGATATTTGAAGACTAATCTGCAGGGCTTTTTTTTTCTCATAGAACGTTCAGAATGGCGTTCTGACACCTTTTTTGAATGGTTTTTTTTTCAATTTTTGTATGAGCTGTGCTACTCCCCCTATTGGCTTTCGAAAGCCAGTAGGAATTGCTGCTGAGCGCAATTTTATTTACAATTTTTTTTTCTTCAATTTATTTGTGTCCTCCTTTTCATTGTAAAAAAGTTGGTCACCTTAGCCATTAGGAAATAAATCCACCTTCTACTCTCCAGTGCCAACTCTGGAGCCTAAAAGCTTCTGCCTTGAGAACTTTTCTGGCACAAAGTTAGCAGAACAGGAAGTATCCAAGGAGTTCATGTTCTCTTTTGTTCTGATCTTGGAATCATGACAATCTCCATTTTATGTAAGGTGGCCAACTTTTTTACAATGAAGAGGAGGACACAAATAAATTGAAGAAAAAAATGTCACAAATAAAAGAAACATTTTATTCATTGCAACAATAATACAGATAACTTGCATGTGCAAAGTTTGCCGGCTGGGTGTTTTGGCACGCTCAGCAGCAATTCCTATTGGCTTGTGGGAGTAGCACAGCTCATGCAAAAGTTGAAAAAAAAAAACCATAAAAAGAGGTGCCGGAATGCCGTTCTGAGCGTTCTATGAGGAAAAAAAAAGCCCTGCAGATTAGTCTTCAAATATCAAAAAGGAGGACATGTAGGAGGACACTTTTTGAGGGAGGACAGAACTTACAGAAGGAGGACTGTCCTCCCTAAAGGAGGACGGTTGGTCACCTTTTTTTATAGGAAGTAGAGAAAGAAGGAAAGTGTCAGGAAATCTCTGAAGGAAGAGCATTACTCTTTTGATTAACTATAGTATTTCAGAAGATCCCTGATACTGGGTGCTACCAAGTGAAGAAAGTATAATAAGTACAGTACATTTTTAAGACTTACTGTATTTAATAGGACGTTCTCAAAGGTATGTATGTATGTATGTATATGTGATTTCAGCCTCCAGAAATACATGTTAGGGCTATTTTCACATGATCACTGAAGAGGACACCCATTAAGTTGCCAAATGCCTCTCCTTCACTTTCCCACCTCTCGTATAAAAGACAGTTTGAGCACCTGTATAAAGATGATCTACAATTCTAGTGCTGGAAGTGTTCCTTCTATATTGATTCTTCCTCTTGTCCTTTCAAAATCCATGCTGTGGATATTTCAGTATCATCCCCTCAGTCTTGGCCTGTATATAATCCAGAGGCCAGCAATCAAACATTTCTCATTTTAAGATTTATTCTTCAAAATAACAAGATTCACATTCACAACAATATTTCCCATACCTATGGATATCAAGAATGCTGAGATCTCACATGGTCTTGAGTAAAGAACCCTGAAATTAGTGTTAAAATATGGCTGGTACAGTACTTCTGATCTGAGGCGCAAACTATCAAGAATCTAGTTTGAACCCAGTTAAACTCAGGGCAGAGAAATGGAACAGAGATGAGGCAGCGCAAGGAAATGTTTCTTTAAGGGAAGATAAAAGCCAAAGCTTTGGCTGCTGTAGATATTACAAGAGGAGGGGGGGGGATTAATCTAACAAGAAGTGAGACCTAATGGGACAGGCAGGATTGTCAGCCTAGAGACAATTCAGCAGATACGGAAGTCGGGCCTGGTAAAGGACAGGAATCTCCTCCTTTGATCCAGAGTTCTATGGTTGGTGAGCACTGGATGCCTTGCAACCATGCTTTGCTTTGGACTGCCATGGTCTGTGTTGGTTCTTTTCCCTTCTTGGGGTGGCAGTCGTGAAGTTGGTAGGGAGAGATGTTTCTACTCCTTGCTGGAGAGAAGTTAAAGGCAGTCACAAGTGTTCAGGGTGGTCCTGAAGACATGTAATGAACTCAGAAACAGGCTTGTTTTTGTAGCAGATCTCATAGACAGCAGTGAAGAGTGGGAATCTGCAAGGGAAAAGATCGGGTAACAAACTGAAGAAAAATTATTAAAAACAGACCAAAAGAGAACCTTTCTTAAACGTTCCACCCCACAAGAAAGGTCAGACTGAAAGAACAAAATTATTTTTTCATTACAAAGTTATTTTGAGGGGGGGGACTAGACTTTCTTTCAGGTAAATACAGTTATAGTAAATAAACCAGGATGGCATTTCCTTCTATATAGAAACAGTAACTTTTGATTATTAATCAAGATAGTCTGCATATCTGTAATCTAATGCTAATATCCTGAACGATCGACTAATCAACGAAATAGCTGGTAACTGTAGTTGCTAGTCACACATTATTTAACTGCCTAACCATTCCAAGAACTAGCCAGCCACTCTTACCAACCATAACACAAATTTGCAGGGTGTCAGCATAGCCCAGATATTGATGCCAAGCGAAATGGGAAGGAAGGCTACTGAACTTACTTGTCTGTCAGATTCCTGTGCTTCAGAATGTGATGCAGCTCTGCTGATGTCTGAGGACCCTGCAGTTTCTGTCCATGGAGCATCTCATTTTCCAGTTGCTCGATAGACTGTGAAATATAAGACAAAGCCCTACTTGTGAGTGATGGTCTGGATATTCCAAGTAGCTTTTATTGAGCCTTTCTTAGTGATTCCCTAAAGGAAAAATTTACAGTGGCTTCTCTGGCCTTCGACAAATCTAAACTCCATATGTCTTCATCTCTCATTAGGGCAGTGGTTCTCAACCTTCCTAATGCCGCAACCCCTTAATACAGTTCCTCATGTTGTGGTGACCCCCCAACCCTAAGGGCTCTCCAAGCGCGCACCGATGACGCCCACTCACCCGCCGCCCCCGGGGCTCAGCGTGCCTTGCCTGTCCTCGCCTCACTTCTGAAGGTTGCCGGCCTCCCCGGCTCCAGCTGGCCGGGGAGGGGGCGCAGGAAGGCCACTCTGCCGGCTCTGCCCAGCCTGGTTGGAGAAGCGCCCAGGCGGGGAGAGGGAGAGAGAGAGAAAGAGCAAGAGAGAGAGAGCGCCAAGAGGGCAACAGCGCCGGCAGAGTTTAGTTCAGCCTCCTCCGCGGAAAGGGCCGCGAAGCAGCGCAGCCTCCCTTAGGAGATGTCGACGGAAACGAATCCGGCACTGCAATGGCCCCCAGCTCGAAGCCGTGCAGAGACGGATAGAGGAGCGGTGTCTCGGTTCCTAAGACCATCGGAAATATGTGTTTTCCGATGGTCTTAGGCGACCCCTGTGAAAGGGTCGTTCGATCCCCAAAGGGGTTGCGACCCACAGGTTGAGAACCACTGCCTTAGGGCATCCTGCAGTCTTTGGTTTAGTAATCAAAAAGTGTGCTTGCATGTATGATCCAGATCAGGGGTGTCTAAATTTGGCAATTTTAAGACTTGTGGACTTCAATGCCCAGAATTCCTTGGAGTTGAAGTCCACAGGTCTTGAAGTTGCCAAATTTGAAGAGCCCCAATCTAGAGAGCACTAGAGTACAGGTTTTGGCATCTTTAGTGACTATGATTCCCAGGATTGTTTGTGAAAAGTCATAGCAGAAGTGCAACATAAGACAAACATTAATTATTATTATTAATTTAATTTAATGGATAATAACTCTTCTTAGAGTTGTCAACCTAAAAGTCAGGGTTGCATAGAACCATAAATACCATGTGCGCCATCGCTCCAGTCCCAGTAACCATGAAAATTGCAACATCATCCTAAAATAGTTTTAATATAATTTAAATATGGAGACATGGTAAAAAGGAAAATCCCACCCCCACCTAAATGTATAATCTAACCCTACTAGTCTCATTCTAAACCCTCCTCAGTGCAGGTCTCCTTCTCCTCAAAAATTAATACATGTGGTCTCCAGCCACCCAGAGATTGCACATTGTTGCTTTATAGCAGATCAATGTTTCTATTTTGGGGCTTAAAAAATAATATTGATGAAATTAGCCAATGCTCTCCATGGCTGGGGTTTAGAATTACTTCTTATTTTGAGCCAGCTCAAAATATGAACTTAAGTTATACTATAGTTTCGGAAGACATGATACAGGATTGCTTTCCAACTTCTGCAGCACTGCAAAGAAGCTGACGATATGTCACCACATACTGATTCACAAACAGCCTTGCTGCATGAAACAAAAGGTGTTTACTCTTTCGGTGCTTTTAAGCCACTTTTGATTGAAGCCAAATGTTACTGATCTTGCAATCCAGTTCCAGGCCTTGACCTTTGCAATTCATACTTGACATAAACTCTAGCTTTTGTGAAATCCTCAATGTTGCAATCAAGAACGAACACCGCCACAATTAATTATATATTCCCAACGCCCTTGGCAAAATGCATCAATATTTTTGCAGAGCAAGTACTGCAATATGAACCTCTTTCTGAATTATTCTCAGTAAATACTTGCAAACTGCAAGGGAGAAAAATCTCCATTTCAGCCATGATTACTCTCTTTGGCAGCCACTGAGTTTCATACATATATCTATCTGCCTGCCTACCTATCTACCTACCTGGAATCTGTTGAGCTGTTCTCAGCTGTTATAGTATATCCTTCCTGTCCTTCATGCCCTTCAACCCAAAGCTCTTCAATTCCAGATAACGTTTTCAAGTTCCTTTTGTTTCCCACTGTGCGTTTCTACCTCCCAATAATTCCGGTTGTTCCTCTCATATAGTATTTCATTTTTGACTGAGCTGAACTATTATGCCATGATTTCACCAGGCCTTTCCCCATAGTTAGGGAAAGCCCTCAGGAACCTCAACTATTTTTTCAACATTGCTGTTTGATCAAGGTATGACATTCTGGGTCCAGATTGTAAGGTCATCCCTCAAAGACCCCATTTAGAAATAGGCCTGTTCCTAGTCAGGGGCTGATCCTCTGAGATGTTGCTGCACTTGGTGAAATGACTCAGCTAGGTTAATGCATCTGTCCCCACAAGCTAGGCCACACTAGTACAGTCATTCCAAAGAGAAGAGAAAAGTTTGTGGGAGGAATTGATTGGCCCCCTGCCATCCTAACAGAAATCAGGGTGTGAGGACACCTGGAAAGGTGGCAATGAACATAAGGAAGTGTGTGATGGAATTGTGTCAAAAGTCCAAGTAAATCCTGCCGTGTTTACCAGCAATCATTCCCTGATACAATTGCTGCCTCAGACATTTTGGGGTGGACTCAGCCAACAGAGATTTATTCCAGAAACGATGACTTATATAGTCGTATCTTACCACTGAATCATAAAACGACCTTGATGGCTTGCTTACCTTGCCAGTCTTGGCAAACGCCTCGGCTACTTTACGGTTACGGCCTCCATAGCAGGTGGTAATTAGATCAGCAATCCCACAGCTCTCTAGGAAGGTGGAAGAAGTGACAGGGCCCTTGCAAAAGAGCTTGGCAAAGGCAATCATCTCCATCAGGCCCAGACGGATGACAGCCGCCTTGGTGTTGTCTCCAAAGCCCAACCCATCACAGAACCCAGCTCCAACAGCCACCACATTCTGGGAGAAAGAAGGGACACAAATGTTGATAACCAGAAAGCTTTGGCACTTAGCTAGCATTGCAAATCAATTCAACACAGCAGCCTTTGGTGGCCAGAGTAAAATCACAAATGAGCCCACTGTGGTGACATTGTGCTTGAGAACCCCACATTCTAGTTAATCGTGCATCTTCCCCTACCATTTCCAGGCATGGTAGAAAAATTAGTGGCCTTAACCAAACTCGTCCTGAATGGTAGTTTGAGATTGCTTCTGGCCATTCCTCTGTCCCCAGAAGGGGGAAACTAATACCTTTACCTTGAGGGCACCACAGAGCTCTACTGTGTCTGCTTCCTGTACCACCGTGATTCGGAAGTTGGGTGTTTGCATTAGTTCCTTCAGAATCTGTCCATGCTTGACATTCTTGCAGCCTAAAAGAAGCAGGAGTTTTGTTTATTGATTTATTTGTAAAATTGATTGGCCACCCCTCTTACCCCAAGGTTACTTTTGGTGGCTTACAATTTTAAAAAAAGATAAAAACTATACAAAAACTAAAAAATAAAGATAAAATTATGCTGTGAGCCGCCCTGAGTTCTCCGGAATAGGGCGGCATAGAAATTAAATAAATAAATAAATAAATAAATAAATAAATAAATAAAATACTGTGAGGATCCAAATACTGCACCCCAATTAACAGATCGGGAGGGCAGGAGTAGGATGAGGGGAAGAGGGATATATATTTAATGTATCAACCACCTCCAGCATGTTACTCTCCCATTGGAGACCCAAGCCAGCTGATACATCGATGTTCTTTATGTGTCTATTGATGTGGCTGATTTGTCTGAGTGCCAGGCTTCCAGGAATTCCCTAGCATTTTTGGATTTGGCTTGATCCAGGATGCTTACTGTTTCCCAATTGAAACTATGGTTAAGTCTGTCCATATATGTTATGATACCGTATTAGGGAGCTTTCATCATGTGTTCTAACTGCTAATTGGTGTTCATGGATGCGCTCTGCTAGTCTTCTGCCTGTTTGTCCTACATAGTGGCTGTTACAGTTCTTAACTGTATGTTGTAGACTCCTGCCTTTTCTTGGGGGGGGGGGGCTGCTGGTCTTTTGGTTTACTTAGGATGTTTTGGAGGGCTTTATCCTTTCCACATCATCCTTGTGTTGGTTGTGACATAAAGAAATAGATATACAAAGTCTTCCAATAAAATAGATACTCGTTTTTGATATTGACCACTCAATCCAATATAGCACGAACAACACAAGTGGTGAAAAGTATAACATTGCCATAGGTAAAAAAAAAAAAAACATCTCAGAAACCACCAACAGACAATAGCAACCACATGGCATCACCGTAGCACACAACCCAACTAAAGCCCTCCAAAACATCCTAAGTAAACCAAAAGACCCAGCAATCCCGGAAGACAAGACAATGCTAGAGAAAATAGGGTGGGATTTACCAGTGACAGTCAAGGCTCGGCTGATCACATGTACATAGTTCCCCCAAACAATGGGAAAGCACAGTTACATAGTGGCATGTTGAAGTTGGAGCTTTGCTCTATCATTAAGCCGTGGTTTGTCCCTTGGACAAAGGTAGAGAGAAGTGCTGTTGAGTCCCTGAGATCCAAGGAAAGGTGGGGGGCAGAATAGATTCATACATAGATAAAGACATCTTGGATGATTAAGGCTGCTTTTTTTCAGAGATGAAATAATGATATTTACCAATAACAGAATTTGAAATGCAGCAATGAATTCCTCGACACCACTCAAGGCCAGCTTAGGAGCTAATGAAACATGCAATCAAGATGATGTTAGCCACTGATTTCTGCACTGGTTTCCTCCTTTACGCCAAACAAACTGATCTGTTAGACCAGGGGGCTTTCAAACTTGGCCCTTTTACGACTTGTGGACTTCAACTCCCAGAATTCCTCAGCCAGCGTGTCTAGCTGAGGGATTCTGGGAGTTGAAGTCCACAAGTCATAAAAGGGCCAAGTTTGAAGGCCCCTATGTTAGACTAAGAGATACTATGGGAAAACAACCTCTCAAGAAGAGGAATAGGTGAATATCCAGACACATAGTAGCGTTTGCTTTATAATGGTGAATGGTTCGGCAGAAGGGCATTTGGGTCAACAATGAATCTTTGTTAATCCTGAAAGTGCTAGAAGTCCTTGTTGGGGGAGGGGGAGCTACAACCAGCCTAAATATCACTCTGAAAATTGTATTGCATTGCACTGCACTGTGGTGCCTTGGCATTTCCTTTTTACAACAGGATCTCCAATGTGATCAAACTGGTTCTGGAAATTATGTATGCAGCAGTGCAAGGTCTCATATTACTACTGCCTTCCCTTGATATCAGATATGTAGTAAGAGAGAAGGTGGCCAGGGCTGTTCGGTTCCCAACCTGTTGCTGTCATTTGCTTTCTAGCTGCTATGCGACATTATCTGGATGCCTGCGTACCAGAGAAAACGAGGAGGAAGATGAGTGACAGAGGAGTGGAAGCAAATCTCTGCACAGCCCCCAACTATGCCTCACAAGAATGGGGGGATCTCTCTAGGTTGCAGGTGTAATCTAACGTAGACCCAGCCTCTAACGGGTCTTGAGAGAAGACTTTCTCTACTTTCTCTACTAGCCTGGCAATGTCTCTTTATTTGAACTATGCCTGGTTCCTTTCCCTTTTAAGAAAGCAAAGCAAAGCATTAGACCATGGAGAACATTCTGTATGTTCCTTGTTCACCAGATCTTCTCTACTAGGAGAAAAGTGCTTTGTGAAACTGTGCAAGGTAGTTTCCCCTGACCTGCATGACATTCTTCTCCTTACCACTTACCCACAGCAGGAGAGATGGAACTAGTGCCATCTGAATGGGAGACTTAAAAGTACACAGTTAATATATGGGATAGTATGTGGCCATCTTATTTTCCCAGCAGCAGGCAGTAATATGTCTGGGTGGAACTGCAGTGTCCGAATACTAAAGTTAGCAAGGAAAGGTGGAGGAACATCCTATGAACGTAGCATAAAATTAAAGTACATATCTAGAGAACTGATCTCCAGCTTGCCTCCATATGAATCATAAGCTCAAGTCCATTACCAATGGTGGTCTCACAGAACTTCTCATCTGCCACTTCATTGGCTATATTGGCTCCCATCAGCACACTCATTTCAATGCTTAGCTGCTCACGGATGATGTCTGAGATCAGCTTCAGCCCATCAGGACCTTCGTCCACACCCTGCAAGTGATGTCAGATCAATTAACTTGACTAAGGGACTTTGTAATAGTCCTGCTTGACTGAACTCAGTGCCGCTCCAGTAATGAGATTCAGGACTTAAGTACATTGCTAGGCACTCAGTTAATGTAGGATTGTAAAGGCAGTTCAATTCTTGCAATCATATCATTTGCTAAAATCGTTAGGATGCCACTAAATATCACAAGTAGACCTCACTCTGCATGAAATAGATTGCCCTTTTCACATCTGTGGCCACTTGATCTCACTGTTCAGAACTTTCGCACTCTTTGACTATATCGGTATGACTGCTTATAAAGAATATAATATACAGCAGGGCTTTTCAAGCAGTGGTACGGGTACCATCTGTGGTACATTGGCACCAGGCAGGTGGTACACGAACATCCTAGGAAAGTGGTAGCGGGAGAGGGGAATGGTCTGAACCAGTGGCAGCACCGCACAAGCCTGAGTGAGAGATGGCTGGAGCTGCAGGGCTGTCAGGGCTCAGCGGAAGCGCCAGGCTCCTGCTGGAGCTCGGCGCTGATCCTTGTGCTTCTGCTGAGCCCAGAAGAAGCGCCGATCAGCTGGAATGTTGAAGCATCTCCAGGGGCTTGTGATTTACATTCAGATGCTTGGCAACTGATTCATATTTATGACGGCCAGAGTGTCCCAGGGTCATGTGAAGTGACCAAAACCTGCTGCAACCACCCAGCAGACGGGGGGAATAAAAACCAAACACCCCCCCACCCCACCCCCACTGCCAATCCTCAAAAGAAATGCTCACAACAATGAAAACCTCGGACAGGAGGAAGAGCGCCGCCGGGCGGGCAGGCAGGTGTCTTGCTCGGTGGTGGCTTTTTTCAGTGCCATTGTAACTTTGAACAGTCACTAAGCGAACTGTTGTAAGTCGAGGACTACCTGTACTTCATCACTTTTTTCCTTTTTTTTTTTTGGGTCATCAAGTTTTTGACACCTTGCTAGGCGACTGGTAGTACTCGGATATTGCTATATCCTAAAAGTGGTACAATGGGTGAAAAGGTTGAAAAGCCCTGATATGCAGCATATACTATAATAAACCTACTTGGAAAAGAATAAAGGAGAGAGATTTGAGCCATCCATTAATTGATATGGATAAGCGACTGCTGAGAAACAATAATGGCTTTTCTGATTATTTGTAAAGGGATGGTTCCTTTAAATTTGAGTTTTCAAGTTATCTCTACTATTCATTTCCAAAACTAAATGTTGCACCAAATTGGTATGATGAAAATATTTTCATCTGCCTTGGCATTTGAGAACTCATGGTAGACTAGTTGAATAGTTTCTGGAACAGCGTCTTTATGTTATTGCATTTAAATACAATCTAATTAATCTAACTGGCAGGAGAGAGACACCAGCATAACAGAATAGAAATGTTTTAAATCAATAAAATGAAATCATTAAAACAAATTAGCCACTCCCCTGTTTAACCATGTGATTGTCACCAATGTAACAATGGAGAGGAGAGAGACTGCAGAAATGGTTCTAGATCTAGCCATTCTTCCTTTCCATGTGAAGGAATTAAAATAAAAGGCATTTTACTGAGAGGACTGTGTCTTTGCCGGATGCTCAGAGATCTGTAACAGATCAGAGCTCAGGGCAGAACCATGTAGTCAAGTCAAGCTCTCTAATAAAAGAGCATCCTTACTGAACTATATGTAATTGCAGGTATCGCCCTCTTTCTTTCCATTCACATGGTGGTGAAATGTCCTCTCAGCAAAGCCTGGTCAAGTCTTTCAATTACGGTACTCCTTTAAAAGGTCATACCAGCTTATCCCCCAACCCTGCCCTCAGCCACACTCACACCTTGATGAGCGAGATGCCTATTGCTTCTTTCTTGATATGTCCCTTCATCTGTTCACAGAGCTTCCCGATGAATTGATGGGGCACCACAAAAATGAGGATGTCTGCATCAGTGGAAGCTTTTAATACATCAGGCACAGCCACCTGCAGCAATCAAGGAGCCAGGAAAAAGAAATCAGCTTGTAGGCCCAGGAGGGAACTCTTGTTTTCATTCAGATGTAAAGAGAGGGAACTAAAAATGGGCTCATCTGGTGGACACTTGCATATGCTCAATATATTTGTGAAACCCTCTACTGCAGGCATGTCAAACTCGCGATGTCACGTGACCTCACGCTATGTATCGGGACTTTTCCCCCATTGCTGGCAATGGGGCGGGCGCGGTTTCGGCGTGATGCATCTGGCCCGTGGGCCGGCAGTTTGACATGCCTGCTCTACTGTATCACTTTTGAATGCTGGCCTGCAGAAAAAATGCAAATAAATTTACGCAGCTTGCCTGCAGTTATTATGTGTCTATCTGCCATAGTAATGAATAGCAGGGAGCTCAACAAAATTGAAAGCCTCAAGTCAGAAAGCAGCTCCACTGGATTATGTTTTTGCTCACACATTGGAAGACCATAAATGCAAGACACTTGTTTCTTAGCCTGATCCTCCTTGAAAGCCACAGCATTCTGGTCCTATCATCCCAAAGACTGAGTCCCAAAAGAAATTGGGCCCATAGAAGAATACAGGCAGTGTTGGAGGCCACATCATCTGCAACACCTTTCAGGAGCTTAGTTGCCAGACCATTTTATCCAGATTGCTAGCAGTGATGGCATGCTGGAATTCTACCGGTAGGACAAATCCGACATGAAGTCCATTCCAGCCAGTTCTGTCTCCCAAGCTAGGAAAGAATATTGATAGGCTGGAGAGCTTTCAGAGGCATGTTACTGGGTTGCTAAAAGGAATCCTAGAGTGCAAATCCAACTTAAGAAATAGGAAGAATGGAAGATCCTTTTCTGTGTTTGCCCTTCCTAACCTGATGTCCTCTACTGATCCATCTATCTCACTGGTAACATTTATTATCATCAACAGATCCAGTCTATTAGCTTAATATTACCTATGTTTGCTATCCAACATTTCTGGCAGGAAAGTTTCTAGTCTTCCTTGGAGATCCTGAGGACTGAATGCAATATTTATGTTCTACCCCAGTTTGTCAATACCAATGATAAGAACACGAGACCGGAACACTCAGAAAACCAGGTGCACAATGTGGCAAAAGCTTAGATGCAATGCCTTCCTCTTTTTTGCAACTGGGCTTCCTGACACACCAGGAAAATTAATTGGTAAGCAGTGACAGGTTTATTTATTACTTTTGTTACCAAGGCAACATCTTCCCAGATCTTCCTTTTGCTGGAAGAAGCACAAGTGTGCTTTGCTATTGCCAAGGCATAAAAAAGGATTTTGGGATGGGGACAGGGTGGGTGAAGGGGAAGCAGGCTCCTTGAGTGTGTCATGCAATCCATACAAGTTAAATAGCACGCACATCTTTTTTATTTCAATGTTATTTGTAAATTTCTGTTCGTTATTTTTAACGAAATTGCAGATCACCTCAATAAAGCAAAATATTAAAAGAAGCAAAAACCAGCTCATATTAAAGGTCACGCAGAACTGCTGTAAGTATAAAGGAAGTGAATGAAAGCAACAGCACAAAAGGCAATCTGAGAGGGTCCTTTTTCTGCAGACTCTTGCAAAAACGAAAGTGAGGACCCAACATGGGTTCCTTTTAGAGAAAGTTACAACCATGATGGGGCTAGCCATCTAAGGTCATGCTCCTGGCAAAGCCAAGGCCTCACTGCAGAAGATAAGCCTTGGGTAGGAGTTTACCAGAAGCCTTTTAATGGCACAGAAGAAGTGAACAAGGATGCCTCGAGAGAAGAATATGTCTAAATTTTGGAGACTCCCTAGACAAGATCCTGTAGTTTGCTGAGCAAGGTATTTCAGAAATTGTTTGCCATTGCCTCCTTCTTAGGGCTGAGAAAAAGTGAGTGGCTCAAAATCACCCAGCTGGCTTTGTGCCTAAAGTTGGACTAGAACTCATGCTCTCCCAGTTTCTAGACTGATGTCTTAATCAGTGCACCAAACTGCCTAGTGGTTAAGATACCAAACTAGACAATGGGGGAGGCGGGCTGTGAGTTCTAGTCCTGCCTTGGGCCCAAAGCAAGCTGCGTGACCTTGGGCCAGTCTCTCTCCCTCAGGCCTAGAAAGGAAGCCAAGAAAAACACTTCTGAAAAATCTTGCCAAGAAAACGGCAGGGACAATTCCAGGCAGTTGCCAGCAGTTAAGACTAACTCAAAGGTTCATGCACATACCCCGAAAACAAAATATAAAACAAAACCTACCCCAAAGTTTCAGTATACTAACAGAACCTATAGTTCAACACACTAAGAAGGCATAGAAGACTGGAGAAGATGAAGTAGACAGAATAAAAAGTTTGATATTCCTAAATAGTTTAACTTAATTTTTTCCTTTCCTAAGCAATTTTCTATTATTGGTTAGTTAGTGGAAGCTTCCCAAAGGTTAAAGTCTGTGGCATGTTCCCATATTAAAGCACGGGCAACTAACAAAATAAAAAAAGTAAAATTCAGATAAAAGTTTTTTTAAAACAGCTCTGTTTAAACCAAGGATCATCAGCAACATAAAACTTCGTATTGCAGGTGCAAAAGCTTGATTTTAAAGGAATTTAAAATAATCTAGAAAGACAAATGACAAAATCGCACCAATATTGAGTCATCTGAAATTTCTTGCAATCAATCTCTCTCTCTCTTTTACCCTTTTGTATTTATTATTATATATTTTGCATAATAATGACTAAAAGATTTCAAAAAGCCACCAGGGCTTGAAATGCTTTGGCAAAAATTCCCTTATTCATCTTTAAGTAGGAGAGAAAATTCATGACCCTGGCCAAACTCCAGCCCGACCCAAGAACGCTCCCCAGATTTCAGTTAACTAAGAGATGGTTAAGCATCTGTTTTGATTCTTCTCTAAAAATGCGGAGTTTAAAAGTTATGCAGCTTTAGCAGGATTTTGTCTATTTTAAAGATGATGGGAATATCTCAAATTGTTCCTTTAGACCAGTGGTTCTCAACCTTGGGGTCGCGACCCCATTTGGGGTCGTGAGACCATTTCGCGGGGGTCGCCGGGCACCGCCGGCCGCCATTTTGTTTTTTTTATTTTTGTTTTTTTATTTTTTTTTATTTTTTAAATTTTTTTTAATTTTTTTAATTTTTTTGGGCGTGCGCGCGCCGCGCACGCTCAGATCCGCCCGTCGCGCTGGAAATTTTTTTTAAAAAAAAATTAAAAAAAATTAAAAAAAATTAAAAAAAATAAAATAAAATAAAAACAAAATGGCGGACCGCAATGGGCGGATCCGCGCATGCGCAGCGCGTGCGACGGGCCGATCCGCGCAGGCGCAGATCCGCCCGTCACGGCTGCCATTTTGTTTTTTTAATTTTTGTTTTTTAAATTTCAAAAAAAAAAATTTTGCGCGCGCGCGCACACGCGCACACCCCCGGATCGGGGTCACGGCGTGCATGGGCGGGGCAAGTGGGGTCTCAACCTCAGAAAGGTTGAGAACCACTGCTTTAGACATTATAGGATAGATGACATTGAAAAAGAGAGATTTTTCTATGTATAGTGCAACTGCTGAATAGGACTCGAGCGGATGACTGTACTTCTCAGCAATAGCTACAAGGCATGTTTTGCCACTGCGAAAATGACTGTAATTAATGACACGTAATTAAACAAGAGCTAGTAGTAATTTGAGACATGGTTAAATCGCTGAGAGGGAAGGAGGAAGGTATACACTCACAGATGTCCATCTGATAATCTGAAGTCTACTATGTACAGTGAAGCCATGGCTAATTCATAGAACACGTCTTTTAAATCTCAAAGCTCTATATTCAGTCCCAGCATCTCCTCAGAGAATTGGTTGAAGATTTTACTCTCTCTGCCTGAAATCCTGAAGATACTGCTGATGGTTTGGGTAGATCCCATTGGCTGGCTGAGCCTCATGTTCACTGGTCTACAGTAAAAGCCCCCTTCCTAAGGTTCTGGACAATACAATAATATAAATATAAACACATCAAGTGGACAATTTCACAGCACATCACCTTCAAGCTTTTGGGTCATATGTAAGACCAGGCTTCCCAGTTCTGGAGATGCCCCAACCAATGTCAGTTATGCACGACATTAATGACATTAATGACATTAATGACATTAATGACAGCCTCATTAAGGAATTGTGCTTTTATTTTAATTTTTAAAAGCATATTGTTTTTATTTTTATGTTTTATATGCTTTCACTTTTCACTATTGTAAGCCATTCTGAGCAGTATTGGGGTATACATTTAATTTTTTAATTTAATTTAAAACTTTACTTTTAATTTTTAAGGAAGCTTTATATTACTGACCATGAGCACCCAACCCCCAGGATTACATTTTGTTTTGTCATAACCCCTGCCCTTTGTATACAGCGTCTCCCAAGCAACAAAAAACATGATTTCCTACCAATTTTTAGTAGGGGAAACAAAAAAAAAACACTTTGTACTGAGTTTTCAGATATTGTTAATGCACTTAGGGAAGCCAGGAAGAGCGGAGGGGAACAGGATGCCTGCAGTTTTTCAAAGCAGAAAAATATGGCCCCCAAATTCCATCCTGCTGTCCTTGGTGGCATCATGAAGCTACTGCCATGCCTTCGGTGAGATAAAAATAAATATAAATAAAAAACTGCCCAGTGACGCTCTAATTTGAAAAGCAGGCCTCAAGAGAAAATCCATGCTTTGCTCTAGCTTAGGGCACAGTTCCCCCCCCCCAAGACTCCCCTCCAGTGTGCCAAACCCACCACGTTGGGCGGAAGTTTATGGCCGGGCAAATACTTGACGTTCTCATGCTGTGTGTTGATGATCTCGGTGAGCTTCTGGCCAGCAATCTCCTCTTCAAACACCCACATCTTCACAGTGGTGTCAAACATATCCAGTCTGGCTGCGTTGCTGCCCACAATCTTGGCAATTGCTGAACCCCTGCAGCAGGAAGAGAGACAGAGAGACAAGCCTCCTTCTTTCTTGGGTTACTGTTGCCCCACATTCTTCTATTGTGACACCAGAATTCGAGCAAGGGTCTCGGCTTGGAGGGGACCCTAACATAAAGACTGGACCCCTGAGATTATTGGCAGAGTTCAGCTCTTTCACAACTGGAAGTACCATTCCATCTAGCAGCCTTTCCAGCTATCTATTTTGGCTGTGGCTGCAGGGACTTACAAGTGCTGCCATGCCTGGGAGGCCCAGTGTGCAAGAATATGCTCAAAGCCAGCTGGGAATTCTGTGGTGGCCCGCTTGAGTGGCTCTTGCATGGAAAAACAGATCCAGATTGAAATAACAAGAATAAGAAAAAGCAACTATTTCATGAATTAGTGACAACTTTCTTTGGCCATGAACGGTGACTCCCTTAGCCAGTAGGTCATATACCTGATGGAGTGGATTTGAATGTTATAATTAAGTGCATTTGCTTTTCAGATGCCATAAAAGTCTTCATTGTTTTTGCTGCAATACACCAGCAGAGCTCTACACAGGGAGAAAACTCCAAGGGCTCAAAACTAAATTAAAAACAGATATTCCAATATCTGTTCCAATATCTCAGGGGCTGCCACAAACAAGAAGGAGTGAAGCTATTCTCCAAAGCGCCGGAAGGTAGGACAAGAAGCAATGGATGGAAACTAATCAAGGAGAGAAGCAAGCTAGAACTAGGGAGAAATTTCCTGACAATTAGAACAACCTGCCTCCAGAAGCGGTGAATGCTCCAGCACAGGAAGTTTTTAAGAAGAGATTGGACAGCCATTTGACCGAAATGGTATAGGGTTTCCTGCCTGAGCAGGGGGTTGGACTAGATGACCTCCAAGGTACCTTCCAACATTATCTCATCATCATCATCATCATCATCATCATTATTATTATTATTATATCCATCCCATCAAATCATTCATATCAAGCAGCTATATTGAGGAGGACTCTGGAAACATATACTTTCTACGGTACTACTTTTGAGAGAGTTTTCAAGCAAAAGCAGATACACATTTTTTATCTACAACTTCACATAAACAGTGGCTATCTCCACAACTCTACACATACATATATTTGTGTCAATGGGAAAGAAGAATGAGAACTGCCGATTGTTTGATGCTTGAGAGACAGGCTGGATTTAAATGTTCATCTTCCCCTGTCTCTGCTTACTAAAGAGTGCAGAACCTAAAATTTGGCAGAACTGAAGGGCAATCAGGGAAGAGGCTAATCCAGCTGGACTGCCATGACTGAACAACTGGCAGAGAGGATACAACTTGACAGCAACGTCAAAGCCACTCTGATAGGACACTTAGTTCATCCAGACAGAGATATCCTCATGAGCAGACGTTGAGAGACTCTCAAGACTCTTCTGTTGTACAACTGCGTGAAAAGATTTATTAGGGTTACCTGGTGGGAAAACTACCTGCTCAATAATGCACTGCCCTATACTGAATAAAGACAGTGAAGCCAGCGGCTCTGCTAACCCAGGATGAGGGCAGTTGCAACCGAGAAGACGCTTATGTATTTGGAAGAAAGGCGCTGGGTTGGGGAAAAACCAATTCTGCTGGATAGAACTACAAGCCTAGAACACGGACGAATGCATTAAAACCGCAAACGGGAGCTGTGCTGCCTTGAAGCTGTACCTGTAACTTCTTGTCAGAGAAATGTAAAAAAAAGAGGAGAATCTTATCCCGTGATATTCCACCCATAAGCATCTCGCAACAAAACGCACAAAACCTAAGGCATGTGCCCTAGAGCAGCAAAAGAAAAAGAAACAAGCTCCCGTTAGGGGCTTAATGTTTCCGCGGCCAGGGGCATAAGAGGAGCAGCCCTTGCACCGCGTTCCCCGTAGTTCGAACTGCTTAGTTCTGCAGCCTGCATCTCTCAAGACGCCCGTCTCTCGGTTACTGGGCGTCGATAACCGAGATCCAGCCGGCGAGAGAGAGAGAGAGAGAGAGAGAGAGAGAGAGAGAGAGAGAGAGAGAGAGAGAGTCCCAGGGGCGCCAACCGCTCCGAAAACCCGACGGGTCTCGGTCTCCGTCTCTCGCAGCAAAAGCGAGCCTGCGCTCCTCCGTGGCACCCTCCATTAAAACATTCCCCAGCCTCCACTTCACCAGCTTGCACGGAGGGCCACGCTAGTCCGCGCAAGCCGATTACGCCCGAACAAAATGCGGCCGTCCTCAAGGCGTCACTGAACTCTTCGTCGCTCTTGCGATCCGGTCCCTAGTTTACGACGGTCCCCAGCAATTCCCACCCCCCCGCCCCCACCGCCTTCCTGTTCTGAACCGCTGCTCTCTCTCGCCGTCCCTTCCCTCGTTCGCCGCCCAGGCCCGGCTCGGCCCAACGCACCAGTTGCCGGAGCCCACGATGCAAACTTTCTTTCCGCCCATGGCCGTGAACGCTGAATCCCCAGCCGCGGCAGCTGCGCCCCGGCTTCGGGAGGCATTATAACCCCTCGGGCTGGCCCGCCCCGCCCCCCGCCCACCAGCTCGTCGCCCAAACGGCGCTCAGGCGGAGAAAGGCGATCGGGCTGCGGGGGCCGCCGCGAGGTGTGCGCGCTGAGCCTTTGCTGGAGGCCGCCTGTCCTCGCCAAGGACCCGCCGTTACGTTCGTTCCCCGTTTCCCCCCCCCCAAAGTTTAGGCAAAGCGGCGGGGAGATCGGCGCGTTTGCAAAGGAGTTCTGCGTACCTTCCAAGTCGGTCTGACAGGTGGGACTCCCGCACAGCCGCACTTCGGAACGGGGAGCCCCTCGTTTTTTTCAGGTTCATTCCGCGTTCTGTGTGCACCCCACAGCCCGCCTCCCCCCCCGACCATTGCCCTTCTCAAGGCGGGGTGCAAAGAGGCAAGCATTGGGTTAGGGCAGGGGTCTTCAAACGTGGCCCTTTTATGACTTGTGGACTTCAACTCCCAGAATTCCTCAGCCAGCAACGCTGGCTGAGGAATTCTGGGAGTTGAAGTCCACAAGTCATAAAAGGGCCACGTTTGAAGACCCCTGGGTTGGGGTTTCGGAGAATCTTACGCAGAGAAGGAAACGGAAGCTTCTCCAAATAGCCAGGGACGAGACTGCATTCGTCAACTAGGGTATTGAACGTTGTTTAAGAGGAAACGGACGTCATCGTATTGGCTACTGCATCAGTAAATGATGATTACTTTAAAATTAAATTTTGTTTCCACCGGCGCCGCTCGCTTTTTGGTCCAGTCCCAGCAGGTTTCTGCAACGCCCCCGAAATGGTACTGCGGCTCTACATCTTAAATCCTAGTTCTTCCCCGTGAAAAGAACTTTTCGCCGCTCCTTCCAAGTTCCTTGCTGCTGGCGGGACGGGGTGGGAGCTTAATCAGAGCCACAGTTGGGCTGCTGTATTAACATCTGCCAGAAATCCATTGTCAGTACAAGCAAGGAGGAACGTGAAAAAAAGGTCTTGCGGCGTAAATGTCGCCCCCCCCCCAAATATGGTGTTCCAAATCAAATGTCAAGATTCAGGATTGAATATCTCTGACTTGGCTTTTAAGCAAATATTTAATAATAATAATAACAATAACAACAACAACCTTGGAGGTCATCAAGTCCAACCCCCTGCTCAGGCAGGTAACCCTATACCATTTTGGACAAATGGCTGTCCAGTTTCTTCTTAAAAACTTCCAGTGTTGGAGCATTCACCGCTTCTGGAGGCAGGTTGTTCCACTGGTTAATTGTTCTAACTGTCAGGAAGTTTCTCCTTAGTTCTACGGTAGGTTGCTTCTCTCTTTGGTTAGTTTCCACCCATTGCTTCTTGTCCTGCCTTCAGGCGCTTTGGAGAATAGCTTCACTCCCTCTTCTTTGTGGCAGCCCCCTGAGATATTGGAACACTGCTATCATGTCCCCCCTCATCCTTCTCGCCATTAAACTAGACATACCCAATTCCCGCAACCGTTCCTTATATGTTTTAGCCTCCAGTCCCCTAATCATTTTTGTTGCTCTTCTCTGTACTCTTTCTAGAGTCTCAACATCTTTTTTACATCATGGTGACCAAAACTGGATGCAGTATTCCAAGTGTGGCCTTACCAAGGCATTGTAAAGTGGTCCTTTGTTGTATTTGTATCTTATTTCTCTTTTAAAGCAGCATATTGTATTCCATTATAAGAGGCTTGATGAATTGCTTTTCAGAACTGCCAACTCCATCATCCTTCAATTAAGTATTAGGACTATGGGACAATTGAAGCCAGAGAGCCCTTATAACGTTATGTTCACATTTCACATTTCAGATCCCCAGGGATCTGAGGGCAAGGTTCAGAATACCATGTTGTAACAGATCAATAGTCAACCTTCTTTCATTCTTCATTTGGATGTTGTTGAAATCCTATGCCTCAGTTTCCCGTGTAAAGAGAGAGAGGCTCTATCCTGAGTAATTGTGTTGGAAAAAAAATTCAGTTCAGTGGCACAGATCAAGATTATTTTCCACATGAGAAAAATAACTCCTTACCAGGGCCATAACCATAAATTCCTGTCTGAAATGACATTTGAAAATAGCATATAGAGGCCCATAGTTTTGGCAGCTTGCCAGCTACAAAATTAACACTCTGGACTCTGCCTTTCTGGCCATGCTAGTTTAATGGATTTTTTTGAAAAAAAAAAAAATCATTCACATGCTGTGCAGCCAGTAAATCTGTTCTATACAGAGCACAAAAGTCCATCAAGCTGCAATCTTATGTACATCTACTAAGGACTCAGTGGAGCATGCTTCTAAATAAGCCAACAAAGGACAGCATTGCCAGTTGGCCATCTGCTTTGCAAAATTAAAAGAAGCACCAGCCAGGGTTTAGAAGAAGAGGTGGCTACACGGATGATCTGGTGCTTAGAAACCATTTTTGAGAGAGACAGGATTGATAGTCCTGCTCAGTTAATGACGATATAAGTTGGAAATATTACGAAAAAGACTCCATAGGGCAGTGTTTCCTAAACTTTTCCCTTCATTATCCGGTCCTTTTTACTCAATGTAGCTAAAACCCTTTAAGTCAGGGCTTTTCAACCTTTTCACCCATTGTACCACTTTTAGGATATGGCAACATCCGAGTACCACCAGTCGCCTAGCAAGGTGTCAAAAACTTGATGACAAAAAGGAAAAAAGGAAAAAAGTGATAAAGTACAGGTAGTCCTCAACTTACAACACTTAGCTTAATGAGTGTTCGAAGTTACAATGGCACTGAAAAAAGTGCCCCCTAAGCCACAGCTGAGCAAGACACCTGCTGCCCACCCAGCGGCACTCTTCCTCCTGTCCGAGGTTTTCATTGTTGTGAGCATTTCTACTGAGGATTGGCAGCAGGGGTGGGGTGGGGGTGTTTGGTTTTTATTCCCCCCGTCTGCTAGGTGGTTGCAGCAGGTTTTGATCACTTCACATGACCCTGGGACACTTTGACCATCATAAATATGAATCAGTTGCCAAGCATCTGAATGTAAATCACAAGACCCTAGAGATGCTGCAACATTCCAGCTGATCGGTGCTTCTTCTGGGCTCAGCAGAAGTGCCAGGATCAGTGCCGAGCTCCAGCTGGAGCCTGGTGCTGATCCTGGTGCTTCCACTGAGCCCTGACAGCCCCGAAGAAGCACCAATCATCTGGAAAGCGGCACTGATCCTGGCGCTTCCGCTGAGCCCTGACAGCCCTGCAGCTCCAGCCATCTCTCGCTCAGGCTTGTGCGGTGCTGCCACCAGTTCAGCTCATTCCCCTCCCCCGCTACCACTTTTCTAGGATGGTCGCGTACCACCTGCCAGGTGCCAATGTACCACAGGTGGTACCTGTACCACTGGCTGAAAAGCCCGGCTTTAAGTCACTTTAAATGTCCCTGTTATGTTTGGGTAATTGGTTTGCGTGTTGTTATCCAGAGCAGGAGGGGGGAAGACCTATTTGCTAAATTTTGGGTAATTTGCCCTTGTTTGGGAAGCAGTACCTTAGGAGGAAAAAACAGTAAACATTCCTTCAAGATGAAAAGAAAGCAGTAGTTTAGTTTGGTCTAGATTTTGGGCCAAAGTTAACTGCTTTGGAGAAATACTAATAAGAGGATTGGATTGGCCCTTACTATTAACACAACAGGAAAGAAACAGGCTCTGCTCCACTAAAGAAAGATGTGCAGCTCCCAGGAGACAATATCATTCTGAAGGATCCCCCAGTGATGTGCTGACATGGCTACAGTGCCTTGGCTGCCCAGGCAGTTTCCATGGTCACCTTACAGTGCCTCATTCTGAGCCCGCCTGCAGGATGATGCTTGTAGGGTTGCAAGTTAATTATCTCCTGGCAGAGTCAGTGGGAAGCAGCACTACCATTACTAGGGAATGTGTGTATGTGTCCGAGTGTCATGTTCTCTTATCTGGGGCAACAACCTCCCTTAGTTACAACCTGATCTTAATAATAAAATGGGGTGTGGGGTGGGAGTTGTGCTTTTGAGTAAGTTTTAATTCCTGGTGCCTACATGGAAACGTTCCTGCAATTGTCTTGACAAGTTCGGAAGTATTTCTCCCTTGCCTCCTTCTCAGGGCTAAGAAAGACGGACTGTGGCCCAAGGTCACCCACACTTAGACTTTGTATCTAAGGAAGATTAGAACACACAGTGTCCTACTTTCCAGCCTGGTGTCTTTAACCACTAATCAAAGCGGTGTAAACCAGGCACATTAAAATGACCAGGAGAAAATAGAGTGAATGCAATAGATCCGTTATGGCTAAGAGGAGAAAATAGAGTGAATGCAATAGATCCGTTATGGCTATCAGATTCAAGTTACAAAAATCCAGGCTATAGCTATGCTACATGGTAGCCCCGAGGAAGGAGAAACTCCAAATTCTTTACTGCTATCTAGATTTTTGCAGGGTTGTCTAGGATTAATGGCTTCAGCAATTGCCAAACATCACAGTAGGCCATAGTTTATTGGAGTCCCACAAGTGAGCAAAGTTGTTTGGCTGGTTCCTGGTTTTCACTACCCTTGTTCTGCATCTCTGTGGCACCAAAACCCAAACAAGAGAGGAAATTACAAACCATGCATTCCTGATTGCTACATGATTTCAAACTGATTAGCAGCACACCGTGCAATACACTGGAATTTTTATTTACAAGATTTAACATATTAACTTCTGTTTTTGTTGCTCCAAGGCTTTTTCAGGATGCAACTTGCTTATTCCTTCTTGTTTCTCATCCGTTTCTGTGGCACACCCAGGCTTAACTATATACAGGCAAATTAGATTACTGCAAAGCTCTGGGATCATAAGACACACACCTTGAGAGAAATATGATTTGTGGAAGTAATTGTTTATTTGATGGGACAGAGACTGTTTAAAAATGTAACTTTTTCAGTTACTGTCTGAAATGGGAAATTCCATGCCATTCTATCGCCTCTATTCCCTGGTTCTGGTGCAACATACAGATCAACATTTTGAGTAAGGGTGGTCCTCAACTTATGACCACAATTGAGCTCAGAATTTCTGTTGCTAAGTGAAACATTTGTTAAGTGCGTTTTGCCCCATTTTAGACTTTTCTTGCCATATTTGTTAAGTGAATCACTACCTCTGGTAAATTAGTAACACAGTGATTAAGTGCAACTGATTTCCCCATTGATTTTGCTTGTCAGAAGGTTGCAAAAGGTGATCCCATGACCCTGGACACAGCAATGAGTGAGTTGCCAAGACACCTCGGAGTGAAGGTTGGTGGGAAGTAGGGAGGTGGTAGGAGGAGGGAGGAGAGAGAGGGAGGTAGAGAGGTTGGGGGACAGAAGTAGAGGGAGGGAGGATGAGGGGGATGTGGTGGTGGGGGTGCCGTCGAGCAATACCCATAGTTACTTGGTATTTTAGTTAAGTTTTTATGTTTTGTTTTTGGGTTGGAAAAAGTTGTAAACGATTTTATTCAGTTGAGTTTTTTTTATATTGAATTTTTTTTGTTATACTCATAATTATAAAATTAATAAAAAATTTTACAAAAAAAAAGAGTTGCCAAGTATCTGAATTTTGATTATGTAACCATGGGAATGCTACAGCGGCCGTGTGAAAAAAAATTTCAATGCCATTGTAACTTTGAACCGTCACTAAATAAAAGTTGAGGACTACCTGTATCTAAAAAGATCCCATTTTGCTATAAAAATGACTGACAGAAATGGTTGAGGGCTGTATGTAATACTCACTCTTGTCTGGCTGCTCAAAAGTTGCCAATAGCTTTTTTTTTTTTTAAATTCTTCCTGCTTGGTCTCATTTTCAGTGGCCTTCAGTTTTAGCTCCTACAGACAAATTCCATAGAGCTGGGTTTATTGTAACTGACTATAAAAAGAACGAACACTTTTTCCTCTGCACCTTATCTGCCTCTTCTGAAATTTAGTTCATACATTTCCTGAAATAAAGATCTGTTTCCTTTTTACTCTTGTGAAAAGACTGGTATAGCATGTTATGATTTAAAGCAATTTTTGACTATGCTGATGTAAGGAAAAGTTGGCTCTTCCATCCCCTTCCTTGAAAAATCCAGGCACCTCTTTTCACCACATTGCCAAATTTTAGTGGAGCAAGCATTATACAAAATCAGAAGTGTAAGTCCTAATATAGCACAAAGTATTTTCAAAATAAAAGACCCCACTCCTCCAAACCCCAGGAAAAAAAAAACCCAACCCTACTGCATGTAAAGTTAACTCTGGCTGCTTTACTCTCTCCTCAATATTAACTGTGATCCCAGGTACCAAAAGGTTGCTCATTCTTATACTGGTTATCTCACTATTGCACACACTCTCCAAAATTGCTTAAGCAGGCACACAGAGGCAGAGTTTTCTTAACACTATCCAAAACTTTTTCCCTTCAAGCCAATGAAAGAGCTTTCCTCCATCTAGCCTTTTTGGCCATCAGTATAAAGTCTGAAGGATTTAAAAAAAAAAGAGGCTATTCTGTCACGATAGTTTCCTACTGAAAGTATAAAGAAAAGACAGCGCTGTATTACAAAAGGACGGTGAGAGAGCTTTCATTCAGAGGCAGCTTTTATTAAAATGGGGCGACATCTAAAAGGATACAGTACAAAAAAAATTGGTCCAAGGGGGAAGAAGAGAAAAACCACAGAATGCAAAGCATAAGGAGCAATTTAAGAAGTCTGCAAAGACAGCTGATCTCAAGAGTTTAGTTCACATATGCTTGCCCTGAGAACCAGTGAGAACCACCTAAGAAACCAGGGTTCTAATCCCCCAGGGTCACAAAGCAAGGAGGGGCAAAAGGGCAAGGTGCCTTTCGTATAGCAAATACAAGTTTGAAGAGTCAGAATCTCTCTCTGAAGGTGGACATATGAGCGCGCACACACACGCCACTAGGGTTCCTGAATTCAGAGCAATCCCTAGAGCTTCATTCTGGACATGGAGGAGGACGGGGGGGGGGGCTTGTCAGTAACTTGATTCTTGCAGATAGTGTCAGAATAGAAACAGCTGGGACCTGTCCAGCTGCATTAGAGTTTCCAAAATCAGCCAGCAGAAGGATGCAACAGCATCCCCACCAAGTCCTACCAATAGGTACCCAAGACTAAGAAAACACAAGACTAGAAAGGAAATGTCTTTTTTGCACACCAGACATCTGCTCCGCTGTGCCTCGGTGACACCTGCTTGCATAACTCCGCTCCCCACCTTTCAATTTGCCCCAGAAACCTGCTCTGTGCAGTCAGGCGAGGAAGTCAAAAGGAGAATAACTCTAGTCTGAAGGGAACAATCTTCTACCAAGCACTGTAGAGACAAAGAATTAGTGCTGGGGAGTAGGGGTGGAGGGTAGAAGAAGAGATAGGAATTGGATTAGAGAGGCTTTCTTCCCCCAGAAGGCAGTGACTTGGGATATTCAACTGTGACCAAGAAGGTGGGCTAGGACTACCTGGCACCTCTGCCAGTAATTACCTCCCCTTTAATAAAACACCCACGCTGAAACAAAGGTGGTGGTCCTGGATTGCAGCTCCCGGAAGGCCACACATAGGGAGAGTCCGTTCCTTCCCAAAAAATGGATCTGTATTGGACTTCCCATCTGCCCGTCCCCAGGAGAGGCTAGAAAGTGTTAAGAAACCTGCCTCCAGTTTGGGCCCTGCCCTGCCCTGCCCAGCCGACTGTTCTGGGGGCGGGGGGGGGGGAGAGAGGAAGAGTTCCCGGGCTGGCATACTTGGCTCTGAATGGAAGCTGTCTCAAGTGTGGAAGAACTTCAGGCAGAGCCAGACCTGGGGAGTGTGGGGCTCAAAAGAAAGGAGAGCCAGGCTGAAATGCAAGACCTTGGCCTGGGTACCAATGTCACCATCCCCGATGATGAGTCCATTGGATCAGCGGAAAGAAAAGATGTCAGTTGGAAATTAGTGGAAGGTTCTGTGCTGGAATAGGAATTGTATAGGCCTGAGCAGTGTTTCTAGCCATTAGAGATGCTGCCTGTTGGGAGGCCTGCCCGTTTAGGTATTGCGGATTCCCAGAGCTTGTTCAAGTTCTTGCCTTCTCTGCTGAACCTGTGAAGGAAGCAAGGCAAAGACTGTCTTTATGCACAGATAAAAAAAAAAAAAAAAGAACAGAACCGCCTCTGGTATTTTCAAGCACCGGGAACACGCATTAGGGCTCCAAGCCAGAAGCTCAAGTCAAGCTTTTTCCAACTTGCAACCCAGCACTTTCCATATTTATGGCAATCGCCCCCACAGCCAAGGATTAGTACTGCCAGGACCGCACATTTGGAAGTCTGCTTTAGTCTGAGCAGCACGGGTTAGGAGCAGGAAGGAGTACTTTTCAACTCTTCTGACTCCCATTTGCTATGCAGTAGCAGAAGAAGGATATCTGTCCACCATTCAGCAGGGCTGAAAGATCCCGAATAAGCTGTTGGGTCCCACTCCAGAAACCCATTTAAAAGAGATCCCACTGGATAGATCCATTTTACCTTAGAGTAGAAATATCTGCATACAGCCTCTTGGGCCCAAGGCTGGAAGTAAAATTCAGCTCGGCGCTCTTCTTCTGGGTTCCCAACAACATCCGTCATAGCCTGAAGGTGAGCAAAGTCTCCAATTACTCATCTTGCTCTCCCTGAAATACCCGTCTTGGCTCTCAGCTCTATCCCTCTGGCAGATGATTATTATTATTATTATTTTTAAAAGGAAGACACAGCAAGTGTTCCCCCTCTCCCTGCCCCCCCCATGTCTGTATTCTCCTCAAAGGGGTCTCACCTTCAGGTCTCGACACTGGGACTGCAGCCAGTCATTGATGAAACCCTGGGGATCTCTGGCAAAGCTCAGCATAAATTCACGCTGGGTCTTTAACTGGTTAATGGTTTCTATGGTCTCATGGATCTGAGATGAAAAAATACCGCACAAATACATTGAAAAAATAATGGGGTTATACTCTACTGAAGTGGGTTACTGGATGCAGGCACTGGTTTATATAGGTGGTTTTGGAAATGCACATGGAGTAAGACTACAATAAGAGTCCTTCCCATTTATTTACTCTCTTGTACTTTTTACAAATCAAAGTACATCTACTTCAGAGATACAAACCCCTATGGTTAGACTGTAACTCCTGACCTGGAGTCAACCAGCCTCTTTAGTTACAATCTTCTTCCCTTCCTTGTATCAATTCAACCATTAGGTCCTACTGTTCTTTAGTTTTATGGCTTCAAGAGCAGAATAACTTTAATACCAACTCATGGCATTGTTTTCATGATCAGTAAAAGAATAAACATTATCCAAAATATATGGTTTCCATTTCATAACCAAAGAACCTTGAATATTTAAAACTATTACCCAGAAGTAGAATGACACGAGAGCCCTGATTTTATGCATCTATACAAGGCAATTGTCCTATATTAACAGTGAGACTTGTTCATAGTTTACGCAACAAAATTTTAATCCGGGGGATATTCAGGTTAAGAAAAAGGGCTTTATGACTATAGAGTCAACCCAAATATGTCACATCCTCCCTTTCTTGTAAGCTCTTTCTGTTCTGGATAAAGGAGTGGATGTTTCAACTGTTGCCTGGAGTCAGAATCCTACAGCTAGGAATCTGCTTCATTTAATCTTTCAACGCCTGTCACTGGGCAATCTTCCCAGAGGCAACAAAATGCTCACTGCCAGCCTGGAGCCAGAGAAACTGACCTTAATCTATAAGTCCACTACAAAACTGTGAAAAAAAGAAGACATCCTCCCAGTAGCATTTGAATCTTCTGGCAGCCATACATCTATCAGCTTTTAATATTAACATTTACAATATACATACCTAAAAGTTAATGTCCAACTTTCACAGGCTACACTGAGAATATAATTAAAAAACGCTATGTTCTTACTGCTGTCTGAAAAAAGATGCCAATCTCTGCTATATACTTCGCTTGGAGAGAAAGTCCACCGAAGGCAACAGATGTACTCTGAATAGACCCATATAGGGCCAAACCTCATATTATAGAAAGGGAAAGAAAAACTATAACCAAACTAAACCAAAATTCACAAAGGTCTATTCTTGATTCTTTGGGTAAATTACTGGACATTTTAACCAAACCTTGGTACTATTTGCTACTTTAACATCTAACCACATAATGAAGTCTGTCTGGGGGGAGAGGAAGTGTTACTGCTCAGACATCCCACACAGAGACATTACCAAAAACCTGTTTCCAGGAACGCGCACCTTGTTATCCAGTGCAGCTATCTCCTGCTGGCTAGCTGTGGAAAGCAGGAAAGAATTCATTTGGGTTTTCAAAGTATCATCTACTTCTACATCAATGTCATAGCAAGCAGTTTTCTTCTGATCGTTTGGATCGACACTAGGAAGCAAGACAAGAAAGAAAATGCTAGATTCAGAGCTTGGTTCAACAAAGCATCCCCCCCCCAACACAGAGCCTGTGAGGCAATGGTCTAATTTTTCTTAATGTAGAGGTTTCAATTTTTCATACATTCTTCACTGCTTTCAAAACTTCTCTCTATCCAGGGCCAAATGTCTGGCCAGATATTGCCTTACTGTCGCCCCTTCCCTTTCTTAAAGTGATCCAGAATGTTACAATTTCTGGCAATATTTGAATAGGGTTTTTTTTTCCCCCAATTCTGCTGCTACATAACTATTTTGGAAACACTAAAATGAAACACACTTTAAAATTCTAGTCTGTGATATAACTCAACAGCAGGAAATAATATTGAAAATAGAAAGCACGCACTGGAACAGTTGTGTTTGCACAGTACAATATTCAGCAGAGCTGAAATAATATTTCATGAGTTCGTGCTTCAGCCCTAAGACCTCACATCAAGCACCTTACCTGATGACATGGTTAATAATAATTGGCTCGGGAGGCATAAGTAACGCGTGAAGCCGCTGTGGGATCTCCGAAAACTTCATTCGCTGAGACTCGAATATCTGTATGTTCGAAGAGGAATTCACTTAGAAAGAGTCAAGCTTCAGCACGCCAGCAAGGGTTGGGGTCTGTGCCCTTCCTTTTACCTGCTGGAGGTACTTATCACAGATGACATACTCCCGTTCATGGGGGTCCTGCAGCTTGTGAGTCTTGATATATTGCCACAGGGCTTGGATGATCACTGGGCGGGTCTGGGTGTGGATTCCCAAGAGACGAGCCAAACGTGGGTCTAGTTTGAACTGTGGAGGCTGCAAAGAGACAATACAAACTCAAAAGAGCAAGAATAAACATTTAAATATTTTCTTTGGGGGAAAAAAGGTAACTAGCCTTAATATGTAAAGTGTGAGTTAAGAATGTTTTGTATTGTAGGAGATGTAGTTAGCCATATATTAACTTTTATGTCTTCTTGTATTTATCTAACATTTTTACCTCTCGCTATGTTATTTTTTTAGTCTTTTGTTTTATATACACATTTTGAAAACGTACCGTGTTTCCCCGAAAGCAAGACACCCCCGATTGTCAGACGTATCGGGGTGTCAGGGGAGTCGGCTAACGTAAGCCATCCCCCGACCGTAAGACGTGTATCTTGCTTTCGGGGAAACACGGGGGCGGAGGGGGAGGGAAGATGGACGCGCTGCGAGCGGAGCGTGGCGGGGGGGAGCGGAATCCAGAGCTTTGCGTCGCTCCCCTCCCCTCCCTTCCCCGCCCCGCCTGGAACCCAGCGCTGCACCTTGGCAAGTCACATCACGTGCGGCGGTGGCGGCGCCTTTAGCCCTTAAACTGGAGCGGCGTCGGTACCAGCGGCGGGCAGGGGCGGTCTCTCTCTGCCGGAGTCCCCCCCCTCCCTCCCCGCCTCTCTCTCTCCCCCTCCCGCGGCCGCAGAGGCGGGCAGCGCAGCCCGGCTTTCTTCCCTTCCCTTCCCTTCCCTTCTCTCTCCCTCCTCTCTCTCTTTCACCCTTCCTCCTCTTCCTTCTTCCCCTTCACCGCAATTCGGAGCGCAGGCCAATTGCTCCCCCCACCGCCGCCCCCGGAGCCCTTTCCTGCCCCTGCCGAAGGAGGCGGCCAGCCGGAGCCGGGAAGGGACGGAGCTCTCTCTCTCTCTCTTCTCTCTACCGTAGTTTCTCTCTCTCTCTCTTTCCCCCCCACTCCCGTCTTCTTTCTCTGCCCCCCCACCTCGCTCCTGGACGCCCTTCCTCCCTCACAACTTACGGTAGGATCGCCGCGGGGGAGGCGCGCCAACTCCGGCTCCCTCGCGGGCTCCTCTATTGTGCCGCGATGCGGTGGGCGAAGGGCTTCCCCGGATCGACCCCCGCCTCCTGCCGCCGCCTCCTCTTCTCCGCCTCTCGCTGCTGCTGCTGCTGCTGCTGGCCTCGTGGCCGGCCCGTTGCAACCGAAGCTGCAGCAGCGAGAGGCGGAGAAGAGGAGGCGGCGGCAGGAGGCGGGGGTCGATCCGGGGAAGCCCTTCGCCCGAAATCTGACTGCACGGAGCGAAAGGCAGTTTACTTCAAAAAGCGAGGTGGCTGAGGAGAGACAAACACGAATGAGCGATCCTCCCAATTTTGACTACCGGTAAATGGAGCCATTTCCCGCCAGCCGCTTATCTCAAAGGGCGCCGTCAGAGTTCGAATGATGCACGAAGAGAAGAATCGTTTCGTTTCTGCCTCAGATTCCGGCGGAGTTTTACATTAACTTGATCCTCTATTGTGCCGCGATGCGGCGGGCGAAGGGCTTCCCCGGATCGACCCCCGCCGCCTGCCGCCGCCTCCTCTTCTCCGCCTCTCGCTGCTGCAGCTTCGGTTGCAACGGGCCAGCCACCAGGCCAGCAGCAGCAGCAGCAGCAGCAGCAGCAGCGAGAGGCAGCGAGAGGCGGAATCTGAGGCAGAAACGAAACGATTCTTCTCTTCGTGCATCATTCGAACTCTGACGCGGAGCCGAGGGGGGCAGCCGGACCTCCCCGCGCAAGCCGCCAAGCGGGTGAGGCGATGGGGCTGGCGTGGCGGGGGGGAGCGGCTCCGCTCCCCGCCCCGCCGCCGCTCACCCGCTTGGCAGCTTGCGCGGGGAGGTCCGGCTGCCCCCCTCGGCTCCGCGTCAGAGTTCGAATGATGCACGAAGAGAAGAATCGTTTCGTTTCTGCCTCAGATTCCGGCGGAGTTTTACATTAACTTGATCCTCTATTGTGCCGCGATGCGGCGGGCGAAGGGCTTCCCCGGATCGACCCCCGCCGCCTGCCGCCGCCTCCTCTTCTCCGCCTCTCGCTGCTGCAGCTTCGGTTGCAACGGGCCAGCCACCAGGCCAGCAGCAGCAGCAGCAGCAGCAGCAGCAGCGAGAGGCAGCGAGAGGCGGAATCTGAGGCAGAAACGAAACGATTCTTCTCTTCGTGCATCATTCGAACTCTGACGCGGAGCCGAGGGGGGCAGCCGGACCTCCCCGCGCAAGCCGCCAAGCGGGTGAGGCGATGGGGCTGGCGTGGCGGGGGGGAGCGGCTCCGCTCCCCGCCCCGCCGCCGCTCACCCGCTTGGCAGCTTGCGCGGGGAGGTCCGGCTGCCCCCCTCGGCTCCGCGTCAGAGTTCGAATGATGCACGAAGAGAAGAATCGTTTCGTTTCTGCCTCAGATTCCGGCGGAGTTTTACATTAACTTGATCCTCTATTGTGCCGCGATGCGGCGGGCGAAGGGCTTCCCCGGATCGACCCCCGCCGCCTGCCGCCGCCTCCTCTTCTCCGCCTCTCGCTGCTGCAGCTTCGGTTGCAACGGGCCAGCCACCAGGCCAGCAGCAGCAGCAGCAGCAGCAGCAGCAGCAGCAGCAGCGAGAGGCAGCGAGAGGCGGAATCTGAGGCAGAAACGAAACGATTCTTCTCTTCGTGCATCATTCGAACTCTGACGCGGAGCCGAGGGGGGCAGCCGGACCTCCCCGCGCAAGCCGCCAAGCGGGTGAGGCGATGGGGCTGGCGTGGCGGGGGGGAGCGGCTCCGCTCCCCGCCCCGCCGCCGCTCACCCGCTTGGCAGCTTGCGCGGGGAGGTCCGGCTGCCCCCCTCGGCTCCGCGTCAGAGTTCGAATGATGCACGAAGAGAAGAATCGTTTCGTTTCTGCCTCAGATTCCAGCGGAGTTTTACATTAACTTGATCCTCTATTGTGCCGCGATGCGGCGGGCGAAGGGCTTCCCCGGATCGACCCCCGCCGCCTGCCGCCGCCTCCTCTTCTCCGCCTCTCGCTGCTGCAGCTTCGGTTGCAACGGGCCAGCCACCAGGCCAGCAGCAGCAGCAGCAGCAGCAGCAGCAGCGAGAGGCAGCGAGAGGCGGAATCTGAGGCAGAAACGAAACGATTCTTCTCTTCGTGCATCATTCGAACTCTGACGCGGAGCCGAGGGGGGCAGCCGGACCTCCCCGCGCAAGCCGCCAAGCGGGTGAAGCGATGGGGCTGGCGTGGCGGGGGGGAGCGGCTCCGCTCCCCGCCCCGCCGCCGCTCACCCGCTTGGCAGCTTGCGCGGGGAGGTCCGGCTGCCCCCCTCGGCTCCGCGTCAGAGTTCGAATGATGCACGAAGAGAAGAATCGTTTCGTTTCTGCCTCAGATTCCGGCGGAGTTTTACATTAACTTGATCCTCTATTGTGCCGCGATGCGGCGGGCGAAGGGCTTCCCCGGATCGACCCCCGCCGCCTGCCGCCGCCTCCTCTTCTCCGCCTCTCGCTGCTGCAGCTTCGGTTGCAACGGGCCAGCCAACAGGCCAGCAGCAGCAGCAGCAGCAGCAGCAGCAGCGAGAGGCAGCGAGAGGCGGAATCTGAGGCAGAAACGAAACGATTCTTCTCTTCGTGCATCATTCGAACTCTGACGCGGAGCCGAGGGGGGCAGCCGGACCTCCCCGCGCAAGCCGCCAAGCGGGTGAGGCGATGGGGCTGGCGTGGCGGGGGGGAGCGGCTCCGCTCCCCGCCCCGCCGCCGCTCACCCGCTTGGCAGCTTGCGCGGGGAGGTCCGGCTGCCCCCCTCGGCTCCGCGTCAGAGTTCGAATGATGCACGAAGAGAAGAATCGTTTCGTTTCTGCCTCAGATTCCGGCGGAGTTTTACATTAACTTGATCCTCTATTGTGCCGCGATGCGGCGGGCGAAGGGCTTCCCCGGATCGACCCCCGCCGCCTGCCGCCGCCTCCTCTTCTCCGCCTCTCGCTGCTGCAGCTTCGGTTGCAACGGGCCAGCCACCAGGCCAGCAGCAGCAGCAGCAGCAGCAGCAGCAGCGAGAGGCAGCGAGAGGCGGAATCTGAGGCAGAAACGAAACGATTCTTCTCTTCGTGCATCATTCGAACTCTGACGCGGAGCCGAGGGGGGCAGCCGGACCTCCCCGCGCAAGCCGCCAAGCGGGTGAGGCGATGGGGCTGGCGTGGCGGGGGGGAGCGGCTCCGCTCCCCGCCCCGCCGCCGCTCACCCGCTTGGCAGCTTGCGCGGGGAGGTCCGGCTGCCCCCCTCGGCTCCGCGTCAGAGTTCGAATGATGCACGAAGAGAAGAATTGTTTCGTTTCTGCCTCAGATTCCGGCGGAGTTTTACATTAACTTGATCCTCTATTGTGCCGCGATGCGGCGGGCGAAGGGCTTCCCCGGATCGACCCCCGCCGCCTGCCGCCGCCTCCTCTTCTCCGCCTCTCGCTGCTGCAGCTTCGGTTGCAACGGGCCAGCCACCAGGCCAGCAGCAGCAGCAGCAGCAGCAGCAGCAGCGAGAGGCAGCGAGAGGCGGAATCTGAGGCAGAAACGAAACGATTCTTCTCTTCGTGCATCATTCGAACTCTGACGCGGAGCCGAGGGGGGCAGCCGGACCTCCCCGCGCAAGCCGCCAAGCGGGTGAGGCGATGGGGCTGGCGTGGCGGGGGGGAGCGGCTCCGCTCCCCGCCCCGCCGCCGCTCACCCGCTTGGCAGCTTGCGCGGGGAGGTCCGGCTGCCCCCCTCGGCTCCGCGTCAGAGTTCGAATGATGCACGAAGAGAAGAATCGTTTCGTTTCTGCCTCAGATTCCGGCGGAGTTTTACATTAACTTGATCCTCTATTGTGCCGCGATGCGGCGGGCGAAGGGCTTCCCCGGATCGACCCCCGCCGCCTGCCGTCGCCTCCTCTTCTCCGCCTCTCGCTGCTGCAGCTTCGGTTGCAACGGGCCAGCCACCAGGCCAGCAGCAGCAGCAGCAGCAGCAGCAGCAGCGAGAGGCAGCGAGAGGCGGAATCTGAGGCAGAAACGAAACGATTCTTCTCTTCGTGCATCATTCGAACTCTGACGCGGAGCCGAGGGGGGCAGCCGGACCTCCCCGCGCAAGCCGCCAAGCGGGTGAGGCGATGGGGCTGGCGTGGCGGGGGGGAGCGGCTCCGCTCCCCGCCCCGCCGCCGCTCACCCGCTTGGCAGCTTGCGCGGGGAGGTCCGGCTGCCCCCCTCGGCTCCGCGTCAGAGTTCGAATGATGCACGAAGAGAAGAATCGTTTCGTTTCTGCCTCAGATTCCGGCGGAGTTTTACATTAACTTGATCCTCTATTGTGCCGCGATGCGGCGGGCGAAGGGCTTCCCCGGATCGACCCCCGCCGCCTGCCGCCGCCTCCTCTTCTCCGCCTCTCGCTGCTGCAGCTTCGGTTGCAACGGGCCAGCCACCAGGCCAGCAGCAGCAGCAGCAGCAGCAGCAGCAGCGAGAGGCAGCGAGAGGCGGAATCTGAGGCAGAAACGAAACGATTCTTCTCTTCGTGCATCATTCGAACTCTGACGCGGAGCCGAGGGGGGCAGCCGGACCTCCCCGCGCAAGCCGCCAAGCGGGTGAGGCGATGGGGCTGGCGTGGCGGGGGGGAGCGGCTCCGCTCCCCGCCCCGCCGCCGCTCACCCGCTTGGCAGCTTGCGCGGGGAGGTCCGGCTGCCCCCTCGGCCAAGCGGAGAAAGGCTGCTCCGACAAGGAAGAACTTGTACCCGGGCCGGGAAGGGAGGGGAGAGGAGCGCCGGCCGCCCCTGCCACACAGGGTCCAGCCACCAACGCCTGGGAAACGCCGCTCCTCGATGCACCCCCACCACGCCAGCCCCATCGCCTCACTCACACGCCGCTTCACTCGCGCCGGCGACCAACCTCCCTTTCTTTTTTGAGGTTGGTCGCCGGAAAAGGCAGCGCGAGTGAAGCGGCGTGTGTGTGAGCGGGGGCGGAGGGGAGGGAGGCGTCGAGTGAGGCTTTTCCTCAGGGCAAAAAAAAACGCTAAGCAGCCGGCTGGCGCGCGCGCGCTCTTGGTGTTGCCGGAACGCCCGCTTCCCCCATGGGGGGCTGCGGCTGCGGAGCTTTTCCCTCGCTCCAGTTCGGAGCCTCGACGCCTCCCTCCCCTCCGCCCCCGCTCACACACACGCCGCTTCACTCGCGCTGCCTTTTCCGGCGACCAACCTCAAAAAAGAAAGGGAGGTTGGTCGTCGGCGCGAGTGAAGCGGCGTGTGAGTGAGGCGATGGGGCTGGCGTGGTGGGGGTGCATAGAGGAGCTCCGAGGAGCGGCGTTTCCCAGGCGTTGGTGGCTGGACCCTGTGTGGCAGGGGCGGCCGGCGCTCCTCTCCCCTCCCTTCCCGGCCCGGGTACAAGTTCTTCCTTGTCGGAGCAGCCTTTCTCCGCTTGGCTGGGACTCCGCCACTTCTTCCCCATCTCCGTGACAGACAGAACCCGTGAGGCATAAGTTGAGGCTTTTCCTCAGGGCAAAAAAAAACGCTAAGCAGCCGGCTGGCGCGCGCGCGCTCTTGGTGTTGCCGGAACGCCCGCTTCCCCCATGGGGGGCTGCGGCTGCGGAGCTCTCACGGGTTCTGTCTGTCACGGAGATGGGGAAGAAGTGGCGGAGTCCCAGCCAAGCGGAGAAAGGCTGCTCCGACAAGGAAGAACTTGTACCCGGGCCGGGAAGGGAGGGGAGAGGAGCGCCGGCCGCCCCTGCCACACAGGGTCCAGCCACCAACGCCTGGGAAACGCCGCTCCTCGGAGCTCCTCTATGCACCCCCACCACGCCAGCCCCATCGCCTCACTCACACGCCGCTTCACTCGCGCCGGCGACCAACCTCCCTTTCTTTTTTGAGGTTGGTCGCCGGAAAAGGCAGCGCGAGTGAAGCGGCGTGTGTGTGAGCGGCTGCTGCGGGGCGGGGCGGGGAGGGGAGCAGAGCAAAGCTCTGGATTCCGCTCCCCCCCCACCACGCCAGCCCCATCGCTGGCGCGATGAAGCGGCGTGTGTGTGAGCGGCTGCTGCGGGGCGGGGCGGGGAGGGGAGCAGAGCAAAGCTCTGGATTCCGCTCCCCCCCCCACCACGCCAGCCCCATCGCTGGCGCGATGAAGCGGTGTGTGTGTGAGCGGCGGCGAGGCAGGGAGGGGAGGGGAGCAGAGCAAAGCTCTGGATTCCGCTCCCCCCCCACCACGCCAGCCCCATCGCTGGCGCGATGAAGCGGTGTGTGTGTGAGCGGCAGCGAGGCAGGGAGGGGAGGGGAGCAGAGCAAAGCTCTGGATTCCGCTCCCCCCCCACCATGCCAGCCCCATCGCTGGCGCGATGAAGCGGTGTGTGTGTGAGCGGCGGCGAGGCAGGGAGGGGAGGGGAGCAGAGCAAAGCTCTGGATTCCGCTCCCCCCCCACCACGCCAGCCCCATCGCTGGCGCGATGAAGCGGTGTGTATGTGAGCGGCGGCGAGGCAGGGAGGGGAGGGGAGCAGAGCAAAGCTCTGGATTCCGCTCCCCCCCCACCACGCCAGCCCCATCGCTGGCGCGAGTGAAGCGGTGTGTGTGTGAGCGGCGGCTGCGGGGCGGGGAGGGGAGCAGAGCAAAGCTCTGGATTCCGCTCCCCCCCACCACGCCAGCCCCATCGCTGGCGCGAGTGAAGCGGTGTGTGTGTGAGCGGCGGCTGCGGGGCGGGGAGGGGAGCAGAGCAAAGCTCTGGATTCCGCTCCCCCCCACCACGCCAGCCCCATCGCTGGCGCGATGAAGCGGTGTGTGTGTGAGCGGCGGCGGGGAGGGGAGGGGAGCAGAGCAAAGCTCTGGATTCCGCTCCCCCCCCACCACGCCAGCCCCATCGCTGGCGCGATGAAGCGGTGTGTGTGTGAGCGGCGGCGAGGCAGGGAGGGGAGGGGAGCAGAGCAAAGCTCTGGATTCCGCTCCCCCCCCACCACCCCAGCCCCATCGCTGGCGCGAGTGAAGCGGTGTGTGTGTGAGCGGCGGCTGCGGGGCGGGGCGGGGAGGGGAGCAGAGCAAAGCTCTGGATTCCGCTCCCCCCCACCACGCCAGCCCCATCGCTGGCGCGATGAAGCGGTGTGTGTGTGAGCGGCGGCGGGGAGGGGAGGGGAGCAGAGCAAAGCTCTGGATTCCGCTACACGCCGCTTCACTCGCGCCGGCGACCAACCTCCCTTTCTTTTTTGAGGTTGGTCGCCGGAAAAGGCAGCGCGAGTGAAGCGGCGTGTGAGTGAGGCGATGGGGCTGGCGTGGTGGGGGGGAGTGGAATCCAGAGCTTTGCTCTGCTCCCCTCCCCGCCCCGCCCCGCAGCCGCCGCTCACACACACACCGCTTCATTGCGCCAGCGATGGGGCTGGCGTGGTGGGGGGGGAGCGGAATCCAGAGCTTTGCTCTGCTCCCCTCCCCGCCGCGCCGCCGCTCACACACACACCGCTTCATCGCGCCAGCGATGGGGCTGGCGTGGTGGGGGGGGAGCGGAATCCAGAGCTTTGCTCTGCTCCCCTCCCCTCCCCGCCCCGCCGCCGCTCACACACCCACCCCTTCATCGCGCCAGCGATGGGGCTGGCGTGGCGGGGGGGGGGAGCGAGGGGAGCATTCCGCCGGCACGGGCTGCATTTGTGGGCGCTGGCCGCGTCCTGCCGGCCTCTCAACCCAATCCCTGCCGCTGTCGCCTCCCCATCCACCGGGCAGCAGAGCGCGCGGGTCTGGGGCGGTGCGCAGGCCTGCTCTGGGCTGGCGGCGGCGGCGGGGCGGGGAAGGGAGCGGAGCAAACCTCTGGATTCCGCTCCCCTCCCTGCCCCGCCGGCGCTCACCCACCCACCCCTTCATCGCGCCAGCGATGGGGCTGGCGTGGCGGGGGGGGAGTGAGGGGAGCATTCCGCCGGCACGGGCCGCATTTGTGGGTGCTGGCCGCGTCCTGCCGGCCTCTCAACCCAATCCCTGCCGCTGTCGCCTCCCCATCCACCGGGCAGCAGAGCGCGCGGGTCTGGGGCGGTGCGCAGGCCTGCTCTGGGCTGGCGGCGGCGGCGGGGCGGGGAAGGGAAGGGAGGGGAGCGGAGCAAACCTCTGGATTCCGCTCCCCTCCCTGCCCCGCCGCCGCTCACCCACCCACCCCTTCATCGCGCCAGCGATGGGGCTGGCGTGGCGGGGGGGGGGAGCGAGGGGAGCATTCCGCCGGCACGGGCTGCATTTGTGGGCGCTGGCCGCGTCCTGCCGGCCTCTCAACCCAATCCCTGCCGCTGTCGCCTCCCCATCCACCGGGCAGCAGAGCGCGCGGGACCGGGGCGGGTCTGGGGCGGTGCGCAGGCCTGCTCTGGGCTGGCGGCGGCGGCGGGGCGGGGAAGGGAAGGGAGGGGAGCGCCAGCCGCCCCTGCCACACAGGCAAAGCTTCGTGGCGCCCGCTGGGAATGGAAAGATTACCGGTACGTACGCTCCGAAGGCGGGGCCGGCTGAGTGAAAAGCGGGCAGAAATTGACGGGAGGGGCAAAGGTCTTGCACAGCAAAAGTCAACGACAAGCCCAAACCACCAAAATATTAATCAGTCCTGAAAAATTACTTTTTAAAAAGACAGGAAAGTGGCCAAAATAGACCCACGTTGTTCGCTGGATAAACGAATAATTAATCATAAGGCAGTGTATCTCCGGCTGGTTCGCCTTTACGTGGGCTTACAAATTCTCCCTCTTCCTCCCCACCACTCTCCTTACGATAAAACAAAAGTACATCTGATTTTGTTAACCCTAACTTGTCAAGTTCAGTTATTCCTTGGCACCCCACTTGAACTGGCCGTAAGCATTTTGTGTATTCAAAAAGCTTCTACCCTTTTGGCTGTGCTACCGGTAATTGCCTGATTTACAATTGTTCAGATCAAAAGACTGCTCAACTGTTGGCTTACACAAAAACAAACAAATCCTCAGGCTACCGTATATGTTTGAGATAACTGAAGTTTACAATCTGAAAGAGACACCAAATTAGCCTACCGTAAAATCACACCTCAAGGATTTACAGATCTTTGACAGTTATATTATCTTGTAATTACCGTATCTTGTAATCTCCTGACCTCCTGACTACCGTAAGCAGGAGTTATATACCGTACATATGACATGCCCCGAAGGTAACACGTAGTGGGGGTTTTGGGGCTAAAAAGAAAGTGTGACGCTGTCTTGCTTTCGGGGAAACACGGTATTTGTTTTTTTAATTTTGTGTAATTTTTTTTAGTTTTTTTTTAAAATATTGTTTATATCCCACCCTCCTTATGCTGATCTACGACTTTAATAAAGATTTTGACTTGAGGTACAATCTGAATCCAGTGGGCACGGAGCAAAATTCCTCCCCTCAGGAGGAATGCCACCTACCTGGTAGTCCAACATCAGGAGGACAGTGCAGCGCACATTCACATCGCCAGGCCTTTTCACCTGGAACCCATCAGTCTCTTGGGTTGTAGCAGTCCTGTGCCACTAGTAGGAGGGAAAGAGCATAAGAAGGGGAAGTAAGGAAAGAAGTAGGCGTTCCATGAGAAAACCAAACATGGGAGAACCAATCCTGCATAGGGATGGATTCCGATCTGTGAAATAAAAACTTTGGAATGCGTAAACATGGAACCCTACGAGGAAAAGCACTCAGGAAAGAGGAAGCTGACATCCCATATATTGCCTTGAGCCTCTTCAAAGGGAGAACATAAAAATAAAAGGATGTTTGAAGATCTGCATAAACCTAAATGGATCTTTTTAATAGGTGACATTCTGTGCTCTGTATGAGAAGGGCACAACTTGAAGCCAAATCCAGCACGCAGCTCCCTAAATTTTGCCCCTCCCTAAGAACCCCAAAAGATGCTACCAAACTATTAAGCCTGAAAACATTAAAAATTAGTTTTGTCTGACATTTTTCTGTCAGAATATCTGGGGGCAAGAAAAACTGCCCAACTCTGCTATAGATGAACCCTCTCACCTCCACCAAGTGATTATCTGGACCATAGAGGTCTTTGTCCAGCTCAATCACCAGAGATTTAAAGAAGGACGAGAACTTTCTCTTCTGCTTGGTAGCATCATACTTGGAGAGAGCAGACTGCAGGAGGAAAAAAAGGGGAAAAAAAATCCTTTTACAGATAACAATACCAATAGCCAACAGTCGGTTACCAACACAAAGTAAAACTGTGAAGTATCAGTGATTTTTCTCCAGGGGAAAGGGAATGTATAACATTATATCTAACGCTGATCACCATTTTGCATATATTTCTAACATCTTATATGCCCAAGTCCCCCTGCCATAGACCCTTTCTTCAATAATGTAGGACCAGCTAAGATTTCTTACATCTTACCATATTTCAAAAAATTAGAAATCCTTCACTTTTTTTTTATCAATCTCCAAACTTCAAAATAACGTGGGGGCTTTCTGAAGAAGGATCGGGCCATCCAAAACTATACTAACCAATAGTGTTTAAGAGGAGTGCCTGGGAAAGCTCTTACATCTAATCTCTCTACTACAATGAAGTTCCGATCAGGAGAACGATGTGTACAAAGTAAAGAGCACCTTTACTGCAGAGAGATCTAATCTGTGGAATTGCTCATTTCAGAAAATGATATGACAATTTGTGCAAAAATGCTTCTTTGGCCATGCTTTTACCCTTGCCTAAACGAAAGCCCGTACTGCTCTCTCTCCATCTTATCTAGTTCCAAGACCATCAGGAGTGAATGATTCAGCTCTGCCACATTTCTAAACTCTGTACAGGGATACGTGGTGGTGTTAATTTCCATTCCTCACTCACATCTTCCAATAATCGTCCTTCTACTCGAAGTTCCCATGAGGCTACGGTGCCTTCTCCATCTTCTGCATCTGACTTGGCTGGATTAAAGGTGTTGGAGATAAAAATGCGCAGTTTTCTTTTTTGCTAAAAAGGAACAGAATCCCATAGGTGTGAAAACGAGAATCAACACTTCAGATTGCTACTATTATCCCCTCACCCTCCCGAACAGCAGTATTTCTACTCTCACAAATCTCTGCATCTGAGCAAGATACATATCTAAGGCATTTCTACGACATGAAAGTGTCCAGGAAGAAGCTCTAGAGCAAGGGTGTCAAACTGCCGGCCTGCAGGCCGGGCGTGTCATGAGGAAACCATGCCCACCCCATTGCCGACAATGGGGAAAAAGTTCTGAGACGTCACGCGACGTCACGAGTTTGACATGTCTGCTCTAGAGAAACAATGCCTAGGCCAGGGGTAGGCAACCTTGGCTCTTTTATGACTCGTGGACTTCAACTCTCAGAATTCCTGAGCCAGCTGGCTCAGGAATTCTGGGAGTTGAAGTTCATGAGTCATAAAAGAGCCAAGGTTGCCTACCCCTGGCCTAGGATATAACAGAAATCACTAACCTTGGGTCAAGAAGTTAAAGACATTACTCTGCAGATCAAAAGTAAGAAGGCGTTTGCAGGCCATCCGTCAGGGACCGTATGCTAATAACAGATGGGCTGCAAACCACAGAGGGATGTGTGTGTGCGCGCGCACACACGTGCATGTGATTCCTTCTTTTTGTTTTGCTTTGCTTCCTAACTGCCTACAAGGCAGGTTGAAGAAGGATAGCTGACTCTTGTCAGAGGTCTGAAGTAATTGCTTCCAAAGGTCTTTTGAGGTAAAACTAAGGGCTGCAGGTGATCTTAAGGCTGCCAATTGCCCAGATATAAGAGAAAACTACTGAGATGGGGGGGGAGGGTAAGGAAAAAGGATATTAGATAATAAAAGGCTAAGAGAGGAAGTGATTCAGAAAACTGATAGAAAAGCTATGAATGCATCAGAAAATAGCTTAGTAAAATTAAAGTATCAGAGACCTATGCGCCTCGTGTTTGTAGCAGCCACAACCTATTCAGTAGAAGCAGCTGAGTCAGAGGAAGCCTAAAAGTTGCTACACATTTTTCTGCCTGTTTTGTGAAACCTAACTGATTACTGCTATCAGCAAAAATATGAAGCAAAAAGCTTGCTGTTTTTGCAGATACAGATTATGCTGGAGATTAATGAAGAATCTTGACCTGTCTATCATTGGGCCTCCAAAGCAGCAAGCTTCATACTGGTAGAATAATAAAGTTCCCTGGGACATAAGACAAACTACTTCAGTGGGACCCTGCAGTGGGTGGGAGAAAAGAAGGCAGTATCTCCCAGATGTTTCTTCCTGCTATCAGAGCCCAGAGCCTGAGTGATGCATGGGTACCCTCTCAGCCACTGCCACCACCACTACCCTTCCCCAACAGAGTATATAGGTAGTGGTGGTGGCAGTGGTGCTGACTGAGGCCACAGCTGCCTCAGGAGATGGGATAATAGTTAAAGTAGCTTCTCACTCCCACTTTCCCCCTGCAGCACTTCTCACTATGATTATTGGCTTCTTGTGATTATATACTTTTTTAAAAGACTGAAGGCCTGGGATAAATGGAGTGCAGGGCTCCATCACTGTCACCACCCTGCCTTCACTATGCATGTGCCCCTTGCTCACATACCACGCAAATCATAATGTGATTTGTTGATCTTGGTATGATGAATCCACATTTGTGAGCTGTAAGATTATATCTTAGGTATATTATGTAAACTAGGGATATGTAAAACATTCCGTCATGCAACGTTCCAATCCCCCAGCTGGGCTATTAAAATGAGACTGTTTGGAGTATTCTGGAAGTATGTTGCACCATATTTAGAATCCTTTTTAGATTCAGAACATTTCATAATGAAGCCAAGTATTGTGGTTCATTCAACCAATAAGTTGAAATCTAGCCAATAGTGCTAGGATGATGTATGAATGTAGCCAATAGGTTTAGTTTTTTTAGGAAAGCTATAGATATGTGAGTTTCAAACTTATCCACCCTTCCTCCTTACCTTAATTGGCCTTTTCAAAGCCTCCTGAATATCCAACCGTTTCCGCATAATAGTCTGGTCCAGCTTCCTCTCAAATGCCAACAAATCCATGTATGCCTGAGACTCGGGTACTAATTCCCGGATCTAGAATTCAATGCAGCCAAAGTCAATCAGCACAGCCGTTGCTACCGGTAACTGACAAACAAGACCCAACATTTCACTTACCCGCTGAGGTAGAATTTTGTCTGCCATTTTTTTTTTCTTGGCACTGCACAAAGACAGAAACATTGGATGATAAATTTAATTCTTGATACATGTTTAAGAACATCATTGTTGATTTTGTATCAAAGAAAAATTCTACTGAAACTAAGGTTGTTTTTAGGCACATAGGAAAACAGATGTATTTGGGATTGTATTTTTTTTTTTTTAGCCATATTGGGAAAATCTTTCTTGAAGAAGTCAATATTAGGAACCAGAGTGTAACCCTAAGCATACCAACCCAGAAAAAAGCTCCACTGATTTCAGTGGGACAGACTCTTTTAAGAAATGCAGAATGCAGAATTTGGATTTTATGTTAATAGGGGAAATCATTCTGCATCTGTATGGTGCAGAGGCTTAACGTATGTTTTCAACACATCAAGATCTGCGAGTGACCGAAAACACTAACAGATGACTCTGTTATTTTGGATCTCAAAATAAGTAACACAATGCAGTCCATCTGTACAAACCACATGAAAAACAGAGAGTGCTCTGTGCAAATACCTAACCAAATGCTGAGGAATTACAGTATGAATGGATGAGTTGTTCAGGAAGAATAGGGAAAGGAATTATATCAATATATTGATACTTAGATTTCATTAAATTTTGTTTCTAGCTTCTTCAGCTTAATGAAAAGAGCGTTGCTAAAAGACTGCATAAACATCTCTGTCAGTATGGATGCAGCTGAAACTTCTCTTTTTATACACTGCATTTGTCATTTAAGTTGTCTTTATGAGGTGCATCCTCTAATTTTGAATGAACTATTTGCAGAAATCAATACACAGGATGATATCTCAAAGGAGATACAGTGGTATTTTGGTACTCATCATTAATTGGTTCTGGGAGGCACGATGAGTACCAAAAAGGTTTGATACCACACACATTTTTCACATAAGGAATAATGTATTGAGTCACAAGGCAGCCAATATTGACAAGTTGTTATTATTATTATTATTATTAATTAAACTTATATGCCGCCCTCCTCCCAAGACTCAGGGAGGCTCACAACAAGAATCTAGCTTGTGAGTTGTGTACCAAACAAACAATGAGTACCGGAATAAATTTTTTGCATCAAAATGCATTGAGTAACAAATTCTATGAGTTCCAAATCAGTTGAGTACCAAGGTACCACTGTAAAACTTTCTGGCTTAAAACAGAGCATTTACACTGCTGAATGCTAGGATGCCTATAAAAGAAAAGAGGAATCTCTTACTTGTGATTCCGGTTTTGTACTGATTGTTGCTGAACCTGCTGAATCTGCTGAGGAGCTGGCCTTTTGCGAGACTGGTCCATTCCTGACTGAGCCATCCCAGGTCGGACAGAAGGGCTCCCGCCATAACCTGGAGGTCCCATTGCAGGTCCTTGAGGAGTCATGCGGCTACCAGGCAACATTCCAGGACGCTAGGAAAAGAAACAAACTGATTGTTGCCGTGCCTAAGAACTCTACTGCCGATTCTTGTTCTCAGCTGCAACAGAATCAAGTCGCATCACTGCTTTTAGAGTGCACCAATTCAGCAGCAGAAATTGCTTGTACCTTTGAAAAGAATCCTGAAATAATTTTCTTTTTAAAAACATCTCATAGAAGATCCAGTATTCCCACTTGCCAATAAGTAATGCTTGATGGGGGAAAAATAAAATAAAATCCCCTTTCTTATTTGGGAAGCACATAGCTGCGCAACTCCTGCTTACAGGAGTATGTAATTCAGGAAAAGTGTTATTGTTACCCTTTGAGAACAAGCAAACTAAATTTCATTTTTAATGTGTGCCGTTGTGCCCACAGTAAAAAAATGACAATAAAGGTTATCTAATCTAATATCTAATATTCAATTTGCCATCACCTTCCGATTTATTTTTGTTCTCGAATTTGGATCTTTGATGAGATAGGCACTTTTACTCCTGTTTCTCAATATATTATTTCTGAGGTTTGAACGGGAAGCAACAATATGCAATAACAAAACCAAGGAATATTCGTCCACCATTAACCCAGAGCCACACAATGTCTTCCCCGCCCCCACTCCTCTAGGTCCATTCTCTCATTCTTTTCTTTTCTCCCGCCCAGCAACAAAGCTAGACTGTTCCTCCCGACGCCCACAGCCCCCCTAGCTCTCTCCTCGCACCCTGCCCTTGCAGCCTCACCCCCATAGTCCCACTATTTGTATTTTTTTTTTTTATGCCGCGGATCCCCCTTTCAGCAGCCGCCTCTCGTCCTCCATCTTTCTGGAATGGCTCTCATCCTCCTCTTCCCCTCCGAGCCCCGCCCACTGCAGCTGAGCCGCCTCCCCCCCCCACCCTCGACCACCACCAGCCCCCTCAGTAGCAGAGCAGCATCTCGCGCTCACGCCTGGCCTTAGAGCTCCGCCCCACACTAAGGACCGCCCCTTTTTCAGCCGGGCCGGACCGGTACCGGGTATGCAGCGCCGGGCAGAGGGGAGCGGTACATTCCTTGTCCGGGAGCCGGGCCCATCCGCACGGGAGGCCCGGCCGTCCCTGGTCCTAGCGGTCCCGCCCCAGGGCCGGCTCCACTGCCGCCACCGCTCGGAGCTACAGACTGGAAACCCGCCCGCGCCGCCATCTTCCCTCCCTCAGCCGTACAAAGCAGGCGGGAGGGCGGATGTGGGCTTTGGATGATTTAGTAAGGCTTTATCATAGACACGCGGTCTGCGGAAGATAGAGCGTCGCCGGATTCTCGGCTTCGCGGGCAAGGATGGAAGCGCAGGAGAGCCTGAATGGGGCTCGTGCCTGCTGTTGCAGAGGCTGTAGCTGTTGCTCGACCGGAGAGCACCTCGCTCGTGGTGCAGAGGGCTGAGAGGCAAGTCTCTCGTAGAGTTACTTCCCTTTTCCAAATAAAGGGGAGTACAGTCAGTTCAGAGTGTAAGACGCTAAGAAAAAGATGCAGGCATGTCTTGAGCAGAGGTTTGAAGCTGCAGGACACAGCTTGACAAACTCTGAGTTTATTCCTTCTTATATACTTGTTAAGTACATAGGCTTTACCATTAGATGCTGACATAAAGTTTTCTAGTAACACATTACCTGATCAAGAGCAAACAGGAGAAGGAACTAATTAAAGGCAGGAAGAGATAGGAAGGAACTTAAGCATATTATCTATAGGAAGAGATAGTAAGTAACTTAATCATATTTAGGTAGGTGAGACATTAAGTCAAAAGTGGATGATCTTTTGTCTGCTTCATTAAGACAAAGGGTATCAAAAGGTTATGAGGTTTGTGGGGGGGAAAGCATGGCAGTTTGCTGCGCGTGCATTTTTCCTCAAATCAGAGAGTCTCAGTTTCACTGCTGGAGTGTATGGCTAAAACTACAGATTTTGGGAACCGGTTTAACTCAGTTAAATTAAATCCAGCGAAGAAACGTTCTGCCATTGAGGCAGGTGAGCAAGCCGGTCCCCATGTGATGGATCCATTAATTCCCAGGATCTTGTGCGGGGATTATTCACTAAAATTCTAGTGATCTGCTATTAACATGGAATCAGTTTTGGAAAGTCTGAATACTGCAATGCCAAAAGTAAAAAAAAAAAAAGTTTATGTGATGTATTACAATAGGGATTCAGTAACAGAAGCTAAAATCGAAAGATAATTTTGGTATTGCAGAGGCAAAAGTTGTTTTGAAACTACTAGTGTACGCCTTCACATTTCAGTGGGGTTCCTTTTATTTTAAAAAGTATGTTGAGACACACTTTCTAGTAAAAACACTGTACAGATAGTCCTTGACTTACGACCACAACTGAGCCAAATTTTTGTTGCTAAGTGAGACATTTGTTAAGTGAATTTGGCCTCATTTTATTACCTTTCTTACCACAGTTGTTAAGTGAATCACTGCAGTTGTTAAATTAGTAACACAATTGTTAAGAATCTGGCTTTCCCATTGACTTTGCTTGCCAGAAAGTCGTAAAAGGTGATCACAGAACCCCAGGACACTGCAACGGTCATAAATGTGAGTCAATTGCCAAGCATCTAAATTTTGATCACATGATCAAAATCACATGACAATAAAGGTTATCACATGCTGCAAGGGTCATAAGTGTGAAAAATGGTCATACATCACTTTTTCAGTGCTGTTGTAACTTTGAATGGTCACTAAATGAACTTGTAAGTCGAGGACTACCTATATAACATGCTTCATGAAATTTACCATTTTGCTTCAAGATGTGTGTACAGCTGCCAGATTCTTTTAATCTGAATTCAGAAACAGACTTCATGGCCACAAACTGGCCTAAATTTAAGACATCTCAATAATCTCCAACTTTTTGGTTCTTTGGAAAACTTGAAAGGTTGTGTGCTTTGGGGGATAGTTTTCAATAAAAATACTATCCAACTGTCAATTTGGATAGCAATTGATATGAGTAGTTGTGTTCTTTAATTTGGATTGATTTACAAATCCCAGTAATCCAGATAAATAATGCCCATTGGAAATCCCCATTCTTTTTGGCACACACTGAACATATTTGACATACCAAGAATGCTCAAACAAAAAAACCCGCCATGATACATTCACACACACATACCAGAAGACTTGCCATTCTCTCTCTCATGTAGTCTTCTCTGCCAGAATACTCTCAAACACTAAGATATTATCTTTGGTGACAGGCCACATTTACAAGGCAAACACTGGGTTGCATCTATATTTTTACTGAAATGTGTACAGATGGCAATTCACTTTGTGACTTACTTTCAGTGAGCCTAAAATGCATGAACAGAAAATACACATAGGTAACAAACTCAGGATCCTTGCATCCTCTGTTGCTTATCCTGTTTACAAAAAATACATGTGATTGGGTCTTGCTGTTAATGTAGTTCTTTTGTGACTGTTCAGCTTTATTTCCACCTTTTTCTTGCCACATGCCTGTCCCACTGCATTCTAGCTTAGAGCATTTCTTTTGTTAAATATCTGCTTGTTCTTGTCATCTGCCAAAGGCAGTTTAGGGAGACTAACATCACTATTTGGGTACATATATTTACATCCTTATCCAGATGAGTTGCAGCAAGTTTCTCTAAACACTTATTGTCGTCTTGATTGAGGTTGATGGGAATGGTACTCCAACATATTCGGAAGGCACTTGATTAGGGCAGGGCTTTTCAACCAGTGGTACGGGTACCACCTATGGTACATTGGCACCTGGCAGGTGGTACGCGACCATCCTAGAAAAGTGGTAGTGTGGGAGGGGAATGAGCTGAACTGGTGGCAGCACCGCACAAGCCTGAGCGAGAGATGGCTGGAGCTGCAGGGCTGTCGCTTCTTCCATTCTGGTGCTTCTGCTGAGCGCTGAAGAAGCACCAATTGACTGGAAAGCAGCACTGATTCTGGCCCTTCTGCTGAGCCCAGAAGAAGCGCCAATCAGCTGGAATGTTGCAGCATCTCCAGGGTCTTGTGATTTACATTCAGATGCTTGGCAACTGATTCATATTTATGATAGTCAGTGTCCCAGGGTCATGTGAAGTGACCAAACCCAGCAGATGGGGGGAATAAAAACCAAACACCCCCACCCCATCCCTGCTGCCAATCCCCAACAGAAATGCTCACAACAATGGAAACCTCAGACAGGAGGAAGAGCGCCGCCGAGTGGGCAGGCAGGTGTCTTGCTCGGCTGTGGCTTGGGGGGCACTTTTTTCAGTGCCATTGTAACTTTGTGCAGTCACTAAGCCAACTGTTGTAAGTCGACTATCTGTACTTTATCACTTTTTTCCTTTTTTTTTTTTTTTTGGTCATCAAGTTTTTGACACCTTGCTAGGCGACTGGTGGTACTCAGATGTTGCCACATCCTAAAAGTGGTACAATGGGTGAAAAGGTTGAAAAGCCCTGGATTAGGGAATGTTGAGCTGTAGAAGAGATTGTTGAGTTCTGGAGCAGCAGAATTTGTGGTTAAGTTAAAAAAGATGTGGTTTTTTTTTTGTTAATCTTGATTATGTAATGATTTAACCATTTCATCTGAGGAGCTTTGCCCCAATCACCTTAGCTTCTACTTTGTTACTGCAACTACCAGTAAATCAAGTATGCCTAACTGATACACTGATAGATTTTTCTCCTTCTTATTTCTGCTTCTGTTTTCCCTTTCCTTCCTCTCTTTTCTCATATTTTGTAAAACGTGAATGGGATAATAATAGGATAAACTTAGGCTCCCATTTCAGGTTGGAAATGCATGTAAATAGAGGCCATGTAAAAGGGACATAGTGTGCAGTAAAGATGTGAATTTTCTGGCACATTTTTCTTTGTAAATAAGTATGAATTAGCAAATTTGTCTCAGTTTCTGTAGCCTTTATAAGCATTTGAGCTTATCATCTTCATACCATAGTTGGCTGCAGTATTTGCGCTTCGCAGTTTTCTTTTTATTTCAGTGACTTCTTCATAAAAATGCCACACATGTATCAGGAATGTTTAGCTTAGGCATTTATGACTGGAATTGAAATGGGAACTAGAACTTGAAACAAATTGCTTTCCAGCAGATAATCAAGGATGACTATGGAGAAGCCAAGATTAAGACAGTGCACATACCTAATATACTTGAAAAGCCATCTTTGGCTTCAAGTCCTCTCTGTGACAATATCATTCACTCTGGGCAGGTAGAGGCTATAGATAAAAATACTTGTATCATTTTTCTACAATTAGCTGCTTCCTCTTCTCTCTCCTACCTGTTGAAGCCAGTAAGGAAACCTTTGAAATGGCTGTTTGTCCAGTTTTCTGGAACAAAATGAAAGGCAAATGTGCTACTTTGAAACTGCTAAACTTGCCTGCAGCATTCGTTTTCCAGCCCACATCTCTAGAAAGGCATTTGGATCTTTGGGAGGGACACTGTATGTGCACACATCTGCTGTATGAATTTGCCAGTGCTTCCAGGAGAACTTTTGAGGCCCTGATGGCAGGTGTACTGGTTGTGTGTGTGTGTGTGTGTGTGTGTGTGTGAGAGAGAGAGAGAGAGAGAGAGCAGGGGTTTTCAATCTTTATACCCATTGTACCACTTTTAGGATATGGCAACATCCGAGTACCACCAGTAACCTAGCAAGGTGTCAAAAACTTGATGACCAAAAAAAAAAAAGGAAAAAAAGTGATAAAGTACAGGAAGTCGACTTACAACAGTTTGCTTAGTGACTGTACGAAGTTACAATGGCACTGAAAAAAGTGCCCCCCAAGCCACAGCCTAGCAAGACACCTGCCTGCCCACTCGGTGGCGCTCTTCCTCCTGTCCGAGGTTTCCATTGTTGTGAGCATTTCTTTTGAGGATTGGCAGTAGGGGTGGGATGGGGGGATGTTTGGTTTTTATTCCACCCGTCTGCTGGGTGTTTGCAGCAGGTTTTGGTCACTTCACATGACCCTGGGACACTGACTATCATAAATATGAATCAGTTGCCAAGCATCTGAATGTAAATCACAAGACCCTGGAGATACTGCAACATTCCAGCTGATCGGCGCTTCTTCTGGGCTCAGCAAAAGCACCAGGACCAGCGCCAAGCTCCAGCTGGAGCCTGGCGCTGATCCTGGCGCTTCCACTGAGCCCTGACAGCCCCGAAGAAGTGACAGCCCTGCAGCTCCAGCCATCTCTCGCTTAGGCTTGTGTGGTGCTGCCACCAGTTCAGCTTTTTCCTCTCCCCTGCTACCACTTTTCTAGGATAGTCGCATACCACCTGCCAGGTGCCAATGTACCACAGGTGGTACCCGTACCACTGGTTGAAAAGCCCTGTGTTAGAGAGAGAGAGAGAGAGAAATCAGGTTGGAACATGAGAAATAGGCTCCTCATTATATATCTGCTCTACAGCACAACTTCATCTGGAATGTCTATGTGTGAACCCATCAATTTAAAACTTCCATGGGCTTTAAAGACTTAGTTTATTTTTTCCCCCAAAATTTTATGGTGATGCTGCTTTAGATGCTATATGGAATACATGTGCTGATTTGTAATGGCATAATGTAGGAATTGTTATTTTATGATTGTGTATATTGTGCTTGAATGTAAGCTCCCCTGAAATAATGATTACAATGACATGGATTGGCTAAACACATTAAAAATAATGTGTTGATTTTAACCTTGTGATTTCCATTCTGTAAGTTTCTTGATTAGCACTGTAGTTGTCATGTGGACCACCATCATGCAAAAGGACTGCAATTTATTTATTTGTGTCTCTCTTTTTTTTTTTGCTAAAATCTTTAGTTGAATCAGGACTCATATTTTCCCAAACCTATAAAGGTAAGAATATCCTGGGCATGCAAAATTGCCTCTTAATTCACTCTGCTTTAGCACAGACTAAAGCTGAGCCAGCATTAGAGAAGGTTTGAATGCAGAGTAGGATCATATGGGATTATCAGATTTAGCTCTTGGGTTGGCTTTTTAGTAAGGCAATGTTTATATACTCCTTCCAGAGTATAGTATTGATTTAAAATCTGGATAGCATAATTTTTGCCTGCAAATTACCATTTTTAGTTCATGTGAAATAAGACTTTGTGCATATCTATTCAGATGAAAGTTCACTGTTCATTAAGGGGTTAGAGTTTAAGCCAAACAAAAGTTCATAGGATTGTAGGTCTAGTTTATCTCATTCCATATTTAAGTTGCAAAAGTAATTACACAGACTTGGAAAGAAACGATGAAAATGCCTTTCAGCCTCATAGACTGAATAGAAGGAACAGTGGCTTCTCTTAATGCCTATTATATGTTAGCTCTAGAGCAGGGGTTCCCAACCAGGGGTGCGAGATGATATTCCAGGGGGTGCAAAAACTTGGGTTTTCAAAATTATAGTGTATATGCATAATTCGTTGCTATTATTTCAAACTTTTATAAGGGGTGCGAGAATATATCAGAAGTGTTCTAGGCATGCGGGGTATAGAAAAGGTTGGGAACCACTGCTGTAGAGCAATAGCCTCTCTTAATACCGTATCACACTTGATTGTGATTTCCACAGCCTTTATCTGTGCAGAAGTAGAACATATATGGCACTCTAGATGTTTTTGGAGTTTAGTTTCCATCAACCCCAGCTAGTGTGGCCAATGCCTGGGGTAAGTTGTGGGCAAACTACAACATCTAGAGATCAGATATTTTCACTGTCCTCAGACTGTTTTTATTAGTAAAATATTTTCTCCATTCAACTGTGTACCATAGGACAACACTATTAGGTTATTTTATTTTGCTCAGACATGCAGCTGGTGAAAAGTAGGAATCAGTGCTTTGGAAATGATGGCCCGAAGTGTAACAGCATAAGCATATAATATAAAGACCATAAACAGGATAGAGCAAAAAAACAAACAAAACCCCAGCAAATTTATAGCTGAATAGCTTGAGGAATATGAAAAACGAGGAACCCCAGACCTGCATTTTCTTAGTCAAGGATCAGAAAAAGCAAACTTTTAAGCAAATGTAGAAGCATCTTTATAACTGGCGAAGAGAAAAAGGTGCAACTTGAATTAACAGCTTATGCATGAAAAAGATAAAAAATTGGCCTAGAATCACTAGGTATTGAGGACATGCCTTATCAAAATTTTAGTATTAGCAAATGCGACCACCTCATTGTCCATTTGTAACTCTAGGGTCTAACAGTTTACATAATCAGCCTCCAAGGATGGTAAGAATAGTGGGTTTTGTTTGGGGCATCAGACCGAATCTGAGTCACGGTTCTGAAAACTCTTTGTGGAGAAGAGCACAAGGAACACCACTAATAATATGAGATGTCCTGAGTTAAATGTAGCTCATCATCAAATAGTTCAGATTGGCAGGAGACTCAAGATTATCTGGTTTTAGCTGTTGCAGGCAAGATATTAAAATTGGAGGAATTTCAAGAAACTTACAGAGGTGCTATTTATTATATCCATTTCACTATTCAAGTCATAAAAGTTGTGAAAAACAAATCCTAAGATTCTCAGCCTGCATAGCTCATTAACTGCAGATGGCATTAAGTTAAGGAAGGCTCTCCCTGTTCTGATCCTGCTTACATTAGCCTGTGTGTGTTCTAAGCTACTAAGTGGGACAATTAATTCTGAGTGGCAAATTGCAGTGAAGATTCAGAGCACAAAGTAAAGTCATTAATGATATCAGTTGATATATAAATGGTGATTGCCATTGCTTGGGCAGTCTAAATGTGTTTTTATGAGGATGTGTGCTATGCCAGCAACCTACAGATTTTCCACTTACAGTACTGTAGTGATATAAAAAATACAGCTGTCTCCGAAAAGGATGACATTAGCGTCAACTTGAAAACGAGAGGGTACATAACAAAAATCTATGTTGAATCAGATTTATTCAGGACAGCATTTTGTTTTCCAGAATGACAGATGACACCATGAAGTGTTCAAGATGCAGGTGAAATGATCTCCTTCCATTAATGTTCCCATAAATTGGTACTAATCAGTATTGGTATTGCTAATATGTAGTCCTATGGTTGTATGCACATGACATACATAAAGTTATCATCATTTACTTATTGTAGTTTTCTGATAAACATCATACCCTGAATGTTAAATTAATAATTTGGGTTGGATTTGCCCAACACATTAAGCTAAAATGTAATGGTTAATTTGTGTTTCAAAGGTTTTGCTGATGACTTGCACAACTGTTCTTAAAAACTGACAAATGTTTTCCTAAATATATCTGTGGTTCATTTTTTTTAATATTCTGCCATCTTCTCTAAGATGATGATGCTTATAAAAAGGAAACTAGCTCAATGCATCAATGGAGCTTTGCAGTTTATGTGTTTGTAATTCTGTGAGCAAGGACTCTGAAATTAAAATAGTAATGGGTGACCAAGCATTTTCAAATAACTCTTTTGTTCTGACTGACAACATATATAGATGGAGGTGCCATTGTTCAGATGTAATTGAAATAATTCCACATATTATACGCTGAAATCTATTCACGCATCCACACACACACAAATACACATAGTGAGAGACAATGTTCCTACATTACACTAAGCATTATTGTGCTTTACATTTTGTGAGAACAGCCATTATGGTTTCTGGTTTGTAAAATACGATTAATGTTTGTGTTGCATGAACTCTCTGACGTATTCAGTAAACATGGTTAAAGTAGTTGAGCATGGTACATAAACTAATCAGAGGTTTTTTGAAAAACTTACCTAGTACCATTTGAATCAAGGCTATTCTGCTTTGCTGCTGAAGAGTTTCAGCATTACATATTTTGACCGAAATTGTTGCCTTAAAAAAACTGCTATTATTTTGGTTTTGCTTGTTGATGCTTGTTGATCTCATCACTTTATATTAGTATGGTGCTGTCACAGCAGAGTTATCTGCTGGGGTGGAGAAATCACAATGTCAGCCACAACTGTACAATCAGAGAGAGCCCTGTCTTGTTTAGTTATGTTGTATGTGGTACACAAAAAGGGACAGGGATTTGATTGCACAGTTGCTGGGGCCATCTTGACTTTTTCATCTCTCTTCTAGATGTTCCTATGTTGGAAGATATCAAAACATGAAGAAAAAAAGAAGGAAGGAAGGAAGGAAGGAAGGAAGGAAGGAAAAAAGATTGCAGAAAAGTGAAAGAGGAAAAGGCTGAGTCTCCAGGAGTTGGTTTTGTCCTTTATATCATTGTTAGAGGAGCAAGTTTTGATATACAATGCGTTTTTCTTCTTCTTGTGCTTCCTATGAAAATGTGTACATAGTACATATACCAGAGAGAATTCAACATTTTATACATTTGAAGGCATTCAGAGATTGGTAATTTGGAAAAAAGTTATAATGGCACAATATCAAGGCTTTTGATGCTACTGAATGGATATATACATAGACATGACATATATATGTGGGTATGTGACTGTGTATATGTATGTATATATACATATACACACGTATCTGTATGTATATATATATGTATATACTGTATATAATCATATTTTATATATAAGAAATATAATATGAGCATGAAATAGTAAAAATGGATAGACAAATGGGAGACAGAAGGTCAAAATGTAAGCCCTATCTTCAAAAGTTTTCAAGCAATAAAATACAATGAAGCCAATAAAAACTGCAGAATAAACAAAATGCTTTTGGGCAAAGCACACTTTAGAAGGTTTTGTGGGGGGAAAAATTGGCCGTGGCAGATTATAATATCTTTGGGAAATCTGTTACACAACAGCCCACCCAATGAACAAATACATTCAATTCTGGAATGATCAGGATCCAAGTAAAGTAAAGCTTAAAAAAAAGAGCAATTGTATTGCAAAAGCTCTTAAAGACAAGGAGAACTTTGGCCCCAGGTGCTGCACATGAAGCAGGTGTAAATTAATATTATTAAGAAAAGAAGGCTGGATGTGCCAAAGACTGGGGCAGGCACTAGATACTATATGTGTGTGACCTAGGCTGAAAGGCGAATGAGTTCCTCTAAAAGTGAAAACAACAACAACAACCCAGTAACCACGGGCTTCTCCCCATCTGGCAGCTTTGAGTCTTAGAGGCAGTTTAAATACAGCTTGTTTATATGACATAGAGGGTGGGAAGTCCAAGTACCATCAAGATCCTTTGGTGTTGTGAATGGACACCTGGAAATACACAAAGGCTTATTTCTTCCTCAGTCCTTGGAATTAATTCTCTTAATGTAATCAAAAGGCCATTTGCTTCCCGTTTCTCTTTATACTTGTAAGCTCATAAAGCACAAAGTATAGACCCTATCTCCTAGCAAGACTGCACATGCATCAGTACATCAGTACAGATGAGCCCAGATAATCCAGGCTCACTTTTCTTGACTTTTTTTTTTAAAAAAATATTTCTCCCCAAATGTAGCCTGTCCAGATACCAGTGGGTGTTTATCACAGTTTGGACAGCTCGGTTGGTTTGGGCTCCTTGGAGAGTGGCTGAATTAGCATCAGTGGAGAAGAAAGTATATTAACTACATTGCTACCGGAAGCAAATTTCAAATGTTAAAGTGAGGAAGACACACTGCTGTTTCTGGCTCCCGTTCTTATCGAACTGTAGCCTATGACAAAATTCTGAAAGGCTTTTCACCAAGATGGCTTGGAATGCAGTAAGTGGAACACTCACAAGACAAGGTCATATTAGTTCATTTTTGGAGAAGGAAATGTTAAGACAAGCCTTCACTGATGGTGATGTCAGTCTTTTGAGTAGGCTGTGGGACCACACATCCAGGCTCTTCTTAATATGAGTTGAAATGGTGCCTATTCAGGAATTGGGGGGGGGATGGTGGAAATCAAACCTCCATTCTGATGTCTCTGCCTTTCTCAGGTGGAGAAGTATCAGGCACTATGGACCGGTTGTATAGGAGATGTAAGACAAGACAAAAGCAATGGCTACAAAAAGGAAGCTCATGCCATCCTCCCTGACCCGTGGCTTTGCTAGAATGCTCACCATCATTCCCAGTCTGCAAATGCTCCTTCCCAATGCAAACCATTCATCTTGGCTTGACTATTGGTATCATGGCTAGATGGCTGAAAAACCAACTAGTTGACTGTGACTGGGATGTAATAGTGACTGCTATAAAATAGGAGAAAACAGGGAGTCTGACTTGACAATTTATTCCAGTGAAACGTCTTTCCCGTAACTGTTCTTTTGTTTTGCAGTATGCTGATGATGTATAATAAGGAAATGCCTTGCATCATTCGTATGCATTTTGCCTGGAGACCCTCTGTCTATGTCTCAGAGTGGTATCTTAATCGTTACCTATGAAATCTTGGCTGAAAGTGATAAGGGACTATTTCTGCCCTTAAAGACCAAGGGGCAATATCATTTCTACACTGTACTAAACCAAGTTACCCTTATCATTGCCCTCAAGGTCCCTTCTGTTCTTTCTTGCTAAAGCAAGCGCTAAGCTTCTGCCAGCCAAAGTAATGTTGGTGCGTTATTTTTGCCTGCAGGAATACCCTAGATGTTGCCATGTTACCATGGGAAATAAAGAGGGAAGCTCAAATCAAGAGACAGGCGCATTGCTTTCTTCTCTTATTGGTAGCCACAGACCCTGAAGCATGACTTCTTTGGAAAATCCCTTTTGTACAATATAGAGAATTCTGTGAAATGGTAGACTTGTCTCGGAACCTCACTACTTTAAGAATTGTCACGTCTTTCTTAATAACATGCACAGAAGGGGCCCAGGCAGCTCATCATGCGAATGTTGTAACCTTTGGAACAGCTTTGCTACCTGCCTTTCTCATGGAGGGCTGAGGTGATGGATGGAATAGGCAAGGGCTCAAAAGAAGAGCAGAGTCCAGGCCAGGTCAAATGAGAAGCTGCCAGTTGGATGAGATGAGCAGATGATGGCACATCCTATGGAAGTGGCTCTCCCAGTTCAATCGCAGTCTTGCTCCAGGGAAGGCTATGACCACTGGCCTCCCACAGTGCACAGTCAGAAGGGGAAGGGAAGAGAACTGAAGCAGCACTTCCTTGGATAGATAAGTAGCCTCTACAAAGAGAATGCCACAGAAACAGTCTGGCTCTTATCTGTTCCTATAGATTCTTCTTGGCATTCGGGTTAAAAGAGAGAGGGGCGGGGCTTTGCACACAATGACCACTGCCACACAAGGCTTGCTGTGGTTAGGGAGCATGACAGATACAGAAGGAGAGACACATAGTTAAGACTTCAGTGTTTGTGGACTGGAGAAGGCTGTGCCCTCACCTCCATTGAATACTGCAGGGGGTGTGGGTTGTTCTTCTAGCAGCACTTCTGTTATATTTAAAGTTCAAGGGCGTCATTGGAACGAGCGGAAACTGGAGTGGATCTGGCAGCTAAGCCTCACCTCTGTCCAGCGGGCTCCATGTGCGTATCGCTGCATTGGCCTGGGGCGGATGGATGAGGAGAGGCTGGATTCTGCTGCCTCCCCAGTTGTCTTGAGATAGAGGCCCTGCAAAAGGTTGGCAGGTCCACGGGCTGGGCTGGGCCAAAGCTGCTCAGCATGGCCCCTTCCCTTTGGTAGTGTTAGTTGTACATCCAGTTGTCAGTTAACAGGTAAAATCCTCAAAAGTTCCTCGGGCTGGGTGGTGAGGTAGGATGTTGGCTGCGTATGTCATGCCTGCTGGATGGCCTCGGATATTCTCACATGGATTCTGGAAAGGTGGAGAGGAAAAGCAAAAAGGAACATAAACAGAATGGACATGAAAGTTGCATGGTAAACAAGAAACATTGATAAATCGCAGTTGTTTCTCAACCTTGACAATTTTAAGGCATGTGGACTTCAACTCTCAGAATTCCACAGCCAGCAGTGGAATTCTGGGAATTGAAGTCCACGTGCCTTAAAATTGTCAAGGTTGAGAAACACTGGATAAATGGGACCCTAGGTCTAGACTCCGTGGCATGGAGAGGAAGATGGTGTAGGAACTGAAAAAAACAGCTAAACTTCTGGAAAGTAATCAGACTTGGAATAAAGACATCTCCCTAGGCATTCCTCATCATCTGTCACAGAAGACTTTGAGAGATTGGTCTTGTTTCATTAAAGCAGCCCAAGAAGATAAGATACTTTGCTGCAGATAGCTTCCTGTCTCTACCAATGCTCCAACTAGGAATCATGTTGCTGTTCCCCAATTGGAATTTTTTTGTTACCACTTGGCACAGTTTGTCGAATGCTGGTGCTAGTCAGGAGGGCAGAATGGCAGGGTTTTTACATCACATAGTTAGAAATCTGACATTGCGAAAAGACTTCAATTCTTGCAGTGCACATTATAGGAGAGGTTGTGGTAATCCATTCTTAGAGGAGGCTGATGTAAATGGCCATGGAACCATATTAGTAGCCTGCCTCAAATTGTATAGATAAAGGGAATAAAGGCTCTGGATACTCCCACAGCAGCAGCATCTTGTAGGACCCAGGAAATCTACCTTCTTGGTAGCTGCATTTACCCTGTAGAACCGCATTCCCCTTGAGGTCCACATGGCTCCAACCTCTTGAGCCTTTATACAGCTGTAACAATCTGGCTCTTCTGTCAGGGGTAGCAACACAGAATATAAACCCTTCAACTGTTGTATTTTTGGCATGTTATACTAGCTCTTAAAGACAGATTTGTCCTGCAAAAATAAATACATGCTAGATGTATGTTTGTTGTTAGCTTTCAAAGTGATTGGGTAAAAAGTTAAGGGGCTCCGTAGATAATGGTGGGCAGAAATCCTTAGCCACAATTAGCCACCACAAGGCAGCATGGACAGGTGTAGAATAGCTGAATTGATAATTGAACTTTTAAATGGCTTCTGGTTATTTACTGAATTTATTGTAAGGTTATTTATCCTGAAAGTTAGGGGCATAGCAAACGTAACCTAATATTTAATTAATATTGTAGATATAAATAACTAGAATTGGATTCCCTGTTGTATGGGATTATGGGAAGTGGAATTCTGCCAGAGGGCAATAGTAATAGTCAGGATTCCTAAAACAGAAATCTCAACTGCTTTACTAAACTGTAGATTCTTTATTGGTTGAGAGAGCTTGGCACAATTAAAATGATACAAACTCAGTGATCCTAGAGAGTGTAGCCAGGCCATCCACTTGGCAGACGAGAAGGGAATGTACTACGTTATGAGGTGTAGACACTTACATGGCGCTTCACATCATCCAGGCTCAGGGCAACACCCTTGTCACTGTTATTCCCTTTGTGTTTCTTCTCACACTTGTCACGGCGACAAAGGTGGAACTTAATAACCTAGAGATTGAACAAGAGGAAATGTTCTTCATTGGGAACTATTAATTGGGATTATTTAGAATTCCTATGTACACACAGTATGTCAGTGAATAAAATTCCATATGATTGAGCTGTAACACTAATTACCACATTGGAATGAGCTTTAGGTAGGTGACCCCTACCATAGAAGTGAAATTCTGAAAATGGTGTATTTCAGTGAAGTGTGATGAAGAATCACTTTCCTATTGACTCAATTTATTGTTAAAACTTAAAACTTTTTTCTTACTGAAGAGAACTAAAAAGTTTGCTTCAGAATTGAATTACAGCATATGTTTACTGGATACCTTCTTATAAGCCATAAGTTGTGTTCCTTTCCCTCATGTTAAACAGTGACCAAAACTCACCTCATAGGCATAGTCAAAAAGCTCAAGCACAGTCAGTAAACTGGCCCCAATAAACAGCCCCATCTGTCCCCCAATGTCACCTGCATGGGAGAGACAGGAAGACATATGTCAGGTCTTTAGATGCATCCCAATCCCTAATCTTGGCATGCTCCTTAAGTAGAATAATTTCCCTCTGGGTAATCCCCAGTTATGCCAACCCACTTTGAGGGGAAAGGGGGAACATGAAGATGTTGCATTACATTGAAGTCAGCCCCGAAGGTCACCCCTGCCCTGGAAGTCTGGCATCTATAGGATCTGCTCCAACTAGCAGTCAGAAAAAAAGTGATCTCACCCAGCAGTCCAGCTACTTCATATGCTTTCTTCTGCTCGATAGTTTCATAGTTCAAAGCCTCAAAGAAGATGTCCAGAACCAGGATGTTCTCCCTGCATACGATGAAGGGAAGTGAAAGGGAGCCAAACTTTGAAATCTGCCCACCAAAGAATCTAGATCCTATGCCCAGGTTTGGAGTTTTGACTAGTGACCAACTCAGAAATACAAGCATCCATTGCTGCAGAAGTGAGAACAGATACACACACTTGCATGTATAGACTTAAAAGACACAAATGGTGGTTATAGCTTTTTGTGAAATCATCACAGGATATGTAGAAGAACAGGATTGACCCCAAAAAGAGATGGGAACCCTATCTAACTTTCTATCAATCATTTTCTCCCTCCCTCCCTCCAATATTAAAAACAATAAAACCATGAGAAATATTACTAATAACAATAAAATGAAATTATAAGCAAAGATGGCAACTCTGGTGGCTCACAACATTAAAAACAATATTACTAATATTGAGAAAATATTACTAATAACAATAAAAATACAATTATAATTAAAGATGGGGAGGGGGGCAAGTTGTGCGAGGGGGGAGGTGGACTCTTCTATTGGTTCATCAACCACTCCAGTGTGATGCTCCCCCAATGGGGCGCCAAGCCATCTGGCAGAGCCAGATCTTAATCTTTTGTGGAAGGCTGTCACCTTGCAGGACAAGATGTTCCAAAGGGCAGGAGCCACAGAAGAGAAGGCTCTTCTCCTGGACCCTGCCAGCCAGAATTCCTTAACCAACGGGGTTTGCAGCATGCCCCTTCTGCCAGCATGGGTGAAGCGGGCCAGTCCCACTGGGGTGAGACAGTTCCTCAGATAATCTGGACCCATGCCATGCAGGCTTTAAAGGTGATCACCGACATATTGAATTACACCTGGAACCAGACTGGCAATCAGGGCACTCTAGGAGTCTTGAAGATTGCCCACGCTGCCATACTCTGCACCAGTCGTAGTTCTGAATGCTCCTCAAGGGTAGCCTCATGTAAAGTGCATTGCAGTAGTCCAGGTGTGTGATGACCAGAGCTTGAATGATTGAGCACAGGGATTCCTGATCTAGGGAGGGGTAAAACTGGACATAACATGAGTACTCAAATGCCTGTTCACCAGCTGGGAAAGGAAGAAATGTTCTCCTGGAGTACTTCCACTTGCTAAGAAAATTGTTTTTAATAGGAAGGAAGGGCGAAACAGTGCCTTCTTCATTGCATGGCTGTCTTATCTGGTCTTTCCTCATTTGCCTCTCTCCAGCGCTGTCCCTCAGTTCTAAATCTCTGGGCTATCTCTACAATACTTACAGATTTGCCCTGATGGTGGATGCTGGTGTCTTAATTGTTTCTATTTTGGCCAGTTAGTGAGGACAGGAAGGGGAAGTGCAGAAAAACATGGTAATAGATGGGTTGGACAAAACCCAGCGGGGGGTGGAACTCACCCAATGTACTGTTCACTCTTGTTGTATTTCTTGGCCAAATACTTGGCTGAGGCCTTGCTGGGGATCTTCACCATGGACAGCTCTTTACCATAGCGTGTGACGTTGCAAGGCATCTCACATACACAATAATCATTGTCTCGCTCCACTAAGAAGTCTGGAGATCCCAAAGAAAGGGAGAAGTCACAATGGTTTCAAATAACAAAATACCAAAACAGTTCATAGTATGTCATTTTAAGAGACTTGAGAGGTGATGTTTATTGGTCCTTACCAAGGGCAGGATCTGCACATTCTTTGTACTGCTCAGGGGTGCAGTAGGGAGCATCACCTACAAAACAACATGAAGTGATGTTATGCTTTGATGTGAGCAGCTATTTAAGGCAGAGTTCATTCTTGCCGAATTTCCACGCTTAATATCTAAATAGGATCTCTCTCTCTCTCTCTCTCTCTCTCTCTCTCTCTCTCTCTCTCTCTCTCTCTCTCTCTCTCTCTCTCTCTCTCTCTCTCTCTCTCTCTCTCTCTCTCTCTCTCTCTCTCTCTCTCTCTCTTTCTCTCTCTCTCATTGTTCTCCACATTCTTGTTCCTTTTCTTCTCAGTGCAACAAATCTCTCCCCTCATCCTTCTCCATCCTGCTTTCCTTCTGCTGGAAGGAGGGAGGAAAGTTTTTACAAGCATGTCTGAAAGGTGCAAATGATTGAGAGAATCAAATAATTTTACAAACAGGGTGTCTTATTTTAGAGTCAAACAATTTAAGTTATTTAGTTTAAATCTTCACTTGTTTTATCTCACGTCTTGTGTTAAGGAGCTCAAAGTGCTGAAGGTTATTTTATCTTGGTATTCTACTGGCATTCTATTCTATTCTATTTGGAGTGTGGTGTATGGCAGGTTATATGTACATTCTTAAATATATGCACATCTACATACAAGTTATGATATGGGTGAGCAAAAAAGTGTATGTGTGTATAAACATAAACCATATACGTATTTCTGGATACTTACGGGACCGCCTTCTGCCATATACTTCCCTACGACCGGTGAGAGCGCACAGGGTCGGCCTCCTCCGGGTCCCGTCAGCGAAACAATGTCGTCTGGCGGGTCCTAGGGGGAGAGCCTTCTCTGTTGTGGCGCCCACCGTCTGGAACCAACTGCCTCCTGAAGTCCGTGTTTCTCCCACTCTCCTGGCCTTCCGAAAGAATTTAAAAACCTACCTCTGCCGGCAGGCCTGGGGATGATTGTGGATTGTGGCGTGATTGATGAGTATGTATGGGGTTTCATTTTTAATGTTTTAAAATGTTTTAATGTTGTTTGGATTTACATTGAAATTGTTTTATGTATATGTTGTGAGCCGCTCCGAGTCTTCGGAGAGGAGCGGCATACAAATCTGAACAAATAAATAAATAAATAAATTTCTATCATCACCTTTTGTTGAGGAACCAAGTCAATTTTTCCCCTTTTGGGCTAATAAGATAATACTTAGGGGTTTTAATGATTGTCCTTGTATTATATTATGCTGTTGGAGTTTTTCAATGTATGATTTGGTAAGTCTTGAATTATTGTTGATGTTGTGTAGCTGTATTTTTATTAGGTCAGCACCATAGTTTAAAGGGCCAGTACAACACTTACAGAAATGGATTTTATGAGAGGTCTAACACCTATAATACATAAACACTAGAATAAAAAGGAGGAGAACGTATATTTGGAACTATCTTGATTTTGTTGCTATATTTATTTCTAGAAATGCCTCTCCATCTTTCTTTGTGGAACATATTTAAAGCTGAAATATATTTACTAGTTGAAATTAACCCTGTCCCAGGAATTCACAGTAGAAAATGAGAGAACTGCCACTCATTGGCACGCCATTTTTTTTCATGTATCATTTTTTTTCAGCCCCAGCGATTAAACCTGGACCGTTCTGTGCGCAAAGCAGGTCTTCTATTATTACTGGGCTACGAACCTTCCTTTAATGTGACAGTGAGCCTTACAGTGTCTTCTGTTGCTTTTATATCTGGAATATCCAGGCAATGGAGAAATTATTTGCCAGATTCCCTTCTCTATGAACCTTCTATGTTCCAGATTCTGTATTATAGCTAGAAATAAGAGAAAACCCTTTACTGTCCTAAGTACAAAGGGCTGGTCATAAAGCTATTTTTTCAACACTGTCGTAACTTTCAACAATCACTAAACAGTGAGATTATTAAGCGAGGTCTACCTGTAGTGACATTATTCCCGTTTCCTAAATTCTAGATATGGGGGGGGGGGGAAACACCAAGCAGAAGAAAATCTAATCTTAGTGCTTTCCATCCTCACACTTTGAAAAAGGAACACATTTTCCTTCTTAGGGGATGTATTCTAATACTAGGTATCCTACTTAAAATAATCGAGGGAAAGCTTTAGAGCTGAGCTGCTCTGGTTATAGAACTGGTCCTCAATTTTCCATAGAAAGCAAATGTTGTTTTAATACATTATGCAAACAATGTATCCAATTAATAATGGTAGAGTATTCACTCTGGGAAGTTGGGGGGGTAGGTTGGGGGGTGGGTGTAATAATGTACTCAACTGTAATCTCATAATATATAAGAAAGAAATACTTACTGATAGAAGAGGGGTTGCTCGGGCGGTACCTCCGTACTACATCTGGAGGGGGTTGTGAGGGAGGAGTGAAAGAGGGGGAGGAAGTAGGATGGTTGGAGGAGAGGAGGTTGGAGAGGGAAGGAGAGAGGTGTCAGGAGGAGGGAAGTAGGAGATAGGGAGGAAGAAAGAGGAGTATGTGGTAGGGGGGGTGCCGCCGAGCAACGCCCATAGTTATTTATGCATTTAAAAGAATGTATGTTGATTTTTGTTTAGTATGGGAGAAAGTTGAAAAAGAATGTATTAAGTTGAGTTGTATTTAATTTTTTGTTGTTTAAAATTATAAAATTAATAAAATATTTAAAATAATAATAATAATGGTAGAGTTAATGAAGATATTGTCAGTGGCTGTATTTTCTCTGCATCTCAAGGTAACCCTTTTAGACAAAACCTACACTAAATCTGAATACAGTGTTGCATTATACAAGCAAAACTGAATTCAAATCTCTGCATTGATCCATGTCCTTACTTGTCTATCATCTATCCAAAATAATGATACCATATCAATTTCTAGTCAGGTTTGAAATGTAATCTGAAAAATACTCGTCTCTCATTTTCTCATCATTTGTCTATGCTATTCTGCCTACTCCTCCCTATGAGATGCAGCTGATGAAATAATTAATTCACTTCCTTATTATAATTATGCTAATTACATATTTGGAAGAGGTATTCTCATTAACAAGACAGACTCTGTACAGATCAAGGTGGAGTGGTTGAAAGAGCCCTGGGATCTGTTAAAGCATGCCTTAGAACTAGAGAATGGGGGTGGCTCAATTAGGGAAAGTCATAATTAGAGGTGAAACATAATAAGAAGCACTTTTAAAGAATATTTTCAGCAACTGTAAAAAAGACCTTACTTCCATTGCTTTGGGGCAATGTTGGTAATTTCTTCGAAAATAAATGAAAATATTCATATGTTGAGAAAATAGCATTCTGAATATAGATTATTGCACAACCCTACTTCTATGAAGCTAGAGCTATTTAGGTGCATAGCACAGACTAGGTAGACTACATATTATCATACAAATTAGCATATTATTCTGTGAGGACATGGTGGAAATTGTGATGAATTATGTGGAAATCAACAATTTGAAAAAAGCTAACCCATGTAACGATATGATTTATTTCAGCTTTTTTTTAGGAATGTTCACATGACTTCAACATTTTTTTGTTCACTTGTAGGTGGTTCAATTTGAGCTTAATTATGTCATCATGCACCAAATTGGACTGTTTATTAGATGTTATGAAATCAGGTATACAATACTGATTTGCCAGCTTTTCTCATATGAAGAAGGTAATGCAGTAAAATGGCTTAGAAGCAGCAACAGAAGATAGTTTCATATTTTTTTGTACATTGCCCTTGGTTCCCAATATAAGAGGAAAGATGGTATATATATCATCATCACCATCATAATCATCTAAGGAATTGAAAACCTACAACAGTTAATTCCACAGCTGAATATATTATGCAGATTAACACATGGCACATTCTTATATTGGTTCATCTAGTGCAGAGGTATCAAACTCGATCACATCTTATAATGTATCGTGATGTATTGCAACTTTTTTGCGGAGCTGGGATAGGCATGGCCTGCATGTGATGCATTCGGCCTGCAGGCCGCCAGTTTGACACCTCAATGCAATATTGTTTTTGATTGCAACAGTAATCCTACTGCTGCTACCTGAAAAATTTTAAACTGGAGGCCCAGTTGAGTGTTGGGTAGTGCTATGGCTAGAGGTTAAGACACTGGGCTTGTCAGCTGGAAAGCCAACAGCCTGGGTTTGAGACCCAAGCATCATGCAACAGGGTGAGCTCCCATCTTCGCCCAGCTCCTGCCCATCTAGTAGTTTGAAAGCATGCAAATGTGAGTAGATAAATAGGTACCACTTCGGTTGGGAAGAAACAGCGCTCTGCAACATCATGCTGGTCACATGACTGCGGAAACATCTTCGGACAGTCAGTGGCCTTGAAATGGGGATGAGCATTGCCCCCTATAGTCAGCAACGGCTAGCAGAGTAAAATCTGCAGGGACTCCTTTTTTTTCCAACTGAGGAACTGGGACCTTCTGCACCAGGGGTGTCAAACTGCCAGCCCACGGGCTGGATGCCTCATGCCGAAACTGCGCCCACTCCATGGCCAGCAATGGAAAAGAAGTCACGAAATGTTGAGACACGTCACATGACGTTGCGAGTTTGACACCCCTGCTCTACACTATAAATCTTGTTCTTTATGACTCAATCTGATTTTTGTTTCCTGCTTATTAAACTGAAACTGTTGACAGGGTTGTAATTCTGGACTGTGGTGTTTGCTGGGTATTTGAGAGTTAGCAATAGCTCACGCCACTTCGGTCTGCAAGAGGAGCTGTCCAGCACTATCAGCAGTCAGCTGACTTGGTTAAGAATTGGACTGAAGCTGGGCAGAGGATTCCTAGCCTATGCAGAGTTTCAGCACAGCATCTGCTTGACCCCTCTCTACTGATGTACTGGTATCTCCAATATGACTACACTTAACTGTCAATATTCATTTCCCATCCCCCATCCCCACCTCATGCCTCAAACTGAATCTTAACTTCAAGGGGCTCGACCTTATTTCATTACTATTTTGAATTCAGAACAGTGATTCTGGAGAATGCAAAACTGGGAGATGAGTCCAACTGAGGAATATTATTACATTTATTACAGCCATATAATTGTTCTCTACATTCCTGATTCATTCTAAAGACCACCCTAAAAAAGATACCTAATCCATCTTTAGCCTTGGGCTCTGCAGGTATTAACACAGGCAATCTATTGTTATACAAGTAAATGTGACATGCTAGCCCACCATTTAATAATAATAATAATAAAGTTGGAAGGGACCTTGGAGGTCATCGAGTCCAACCCTCTGCTCAGGCAGGAAACCCTATCAAAATAGTGTTTACATGTGCTCCATACATCAGCAGAGAAATCCTCATCTTGTAAAGGGTTCAATAATTCCTTTTAAGAAGATGATTTTTCTGTATTTTTACAACTGCTATGGACTCTGGTCCTTAGCTTCCCTTCAGATCAGTCCTTCCTTCTTACCAGGCATATGCACCATACGACAGTTGCAGTTCTCTACCAAGTAGCGGGTTTCACAATCTATGCGGCAAGCAGTGATGCTATAGGTGTCATAGAATTCAGACTCCACTGTCACTGACTTGCATTCACCCCAAGGTGGAGGAAGGTAGATAAGCTGAACAACAGAGGATAGAATGAGAGGGTCAATATCTCCTTAATCTTTCCTAAGACAAAAAGAAGAGCTCTATTTGCCTGTAATGATAACATCATGTATACAGATTCAGTAGAGTTTACAAATGAAATAAGGTAGCAATAAACACATAACATAATACTACTACTAGATATCCCTTTGTAGACAAGGATACAACTCTAAAAGTCACTGCGCCTTACTCAGTAGCACTAGCCCAGGGGTAGGCAACCTTGGCTCTTTTATGACTCGTGGACTTCAACTCCCAGAATTCCTGAGTTGGCTCAGGAATTCTGGGAGTTGAAGTCCACGAATCATAAAAGAGCCAAGGTTGCCTACCCTTGCTTAGCCATTTGAACTCAGCCTGGATTCCTTGATCAGATTCCAGGGATGTTTCAATCTAAGCCAGGAGGTCCTCAACCTTGGCAACTTTGCTGGCTGAGGAATTCTGGGAGTTGAAGTCCACAGGTCTTCAAGTTGCCAAGGTTGAGGACCCCTGTTCTAAGCCATTCTTTTCAAAGGAGAACGGAAGAAAAAGCATTGCAGGACACTTCTGTTTCTCTCCTCCCCCCCCCCCCGCATCAATTTACATTCACCCATTATCCTGCTTTTCTTCCAGAAACTCAAGGCAGCGTATATAATACCACCTTCAATTTTTATTCATGATAAAATATGAATAAAACATGTTTTATTCAATAAACGTATCTTGTGAGGTAGGTTGTGCTGAGAAATCATTCAGTGAGTCTTCCATGGCTGGGGATGGATATGAACCCAGGTGCTCCTGCTCCTAGCCCAGGCCCTTAATCATAAAACCATTCCTGCGCTTTAGTATGGATACAAGAAGACTTTTTAAATAGAGTAAATGTGTCTTCAACTGACCCGCTGCTCTTGGCAGGACACAAACGTCTGGAAGCCAGGTGCCACTCCAAATCCCAGCTGGTCAATGAAGGGCGGCTCATCCTGGCTGTGGATCTGCACTTTAATCCCAGCTTCAAAGGATGTCTCATCTGTGGCACGGAGAAACAGAAAGCACGGTAAGAGCAAGTGAGATGGGCTCTTTCTTTCATTCGGACACCCTCCAATCCCAAGGAACATCAAGAGATGTGTCCATTCATCAAGGAGAAACATGATGCTGAGATTACAGGGCTATCCTCCTCTCAACACACACCTGCCATAATTTCCCCCTTGTGTTAGGGATTAACAACCTTTCTGGGCCAGTGAGTGCCTTTGGGGAGCCTCTTTTGGGTGTTGTCACAAAATGGCTGCAAGGATAGATGAAATCAATTGCAGACATTTATTTACCAGCAAATGGATGAGCTTGCAGCCTGAATTTTGCTCTAGGCCAGGGGTAGGCAACCTTGGCTCTTTTATGACTCGTGGACTTCAACTCCCAGAATTCCTGAGCCAGCTGTGCTGGCTCAGGAATTCTAGGAGTTGAAGTCCACGAGTCATAAAAGAGCCAAGGTTGCCTACCCCTGCTCTAGACTTACCCTTTGTTGTTGTTTTTTTCCTGAGCAGCTGGGCACTCTTTTCAGTAAAACATTGGGCTAAATCCCCCTCCTGTTTTCATTGTCTAAGGAAGCCCAGAGGCCTTCTAATGAATAAAGATGATCTAGAAATTGAGCGTTTCCTTTGCAGCACACCAGCTTTCCATGTATTTCTTTAAACTAAAAGATGTGATAAAACATTAAAGTCGAGCAGAAAGGGGTGGCTGGTAAATACCAAAATAGATGTTTCTGGCAGCATGTTGTTCCCCATCCCAATCCTTGATCTATTATGCAGCAGTTTTAGGACTGTGATTGACCACAATCAAAATACCCAAAGACTCACAGAAACCAGCCTTCCTCTTCTCTCTCTCTCTCTCTGTCTCTCTCTCTCTGTCTCTCTCCCTCCCTCCCTCCCTCCCTCTCCCTCTCTCTCCCTCCCTCTCTCCCTCTCCCTAGAAATTGAAAGCCAGATAGGAATGCAAACATGTTTTCCAGGTAGCCTCTTGATGACCTTTGATTAGGGACTCTGGCTTCACCAGCTCCTGCAGTTTGAAAAACACATTTTTCCCTTAACAGAACAAAATGCTATTTCTGGATAAGAAGCTGCTACCTGTTTGGCATTGCTAAACTGGTTGCTATGGTGAGCAGGACAGGAGCCAAGAGGGGGAGGCTGAGCAACAGGTGTGGAAAGGCAAGATGAGGATGCCAGGAGGTTGTGCAAGTCTAGAAGATGATTGAGTGGAGGGAGACTTGGGAGGAGGGGAGGGGGAGGTTTGGCGAACTGAGGCTGTCTAGGGATGGGTAGTGCGGACTGATGTGTGAGGGATTCTGTCACGAGGAGAAATGAGAAACTGATGCAGGGATAGGAAAGGAGGGAGCGCTTTTACCTGTCTCTCCCCAGACTGGAAGGTATTCATCCTGTTGAATGTCCAGCATGATCTCCAAGCCATTGCCGGTGCCCCCCTTCATGGTGACCAGGGGTGGCTTGTCAGACTGGCCAGAATTGAAGGTGTAACACTTTCCGTAGCGAGTAAAAACCTGTGGAGGAGAAAAAGTAGGGTTAGGATAGGAGCCTGACACTTCCTCTGGAGGCCAGCGGGCTCTCCTAGCCTTGAAAACCAAGAGTAAGCCTGCAGGATTGTCACATTGTGTCTTTCAACGAGTCTAATAAGCGCACTCTTTGGGCCCGGTGGACACATCTGGAACTTGGGAACATATTGTGGCGCTCTTGCAAAATGGCTGCTGGGGGAAGAGGCTTGCCCAGTTCCAGAATGGTTGCCACAAGCATTGATTTGCTAGAACAGGTGGGGGACCATGGCCCTTTTATGACTCGTGGACTTCAGCCAGGATGTCTGTCTCAGGAATTCTGAGAGTTGAAGTCCACAAGTCATAAAAGGGCCATGGTTCCCCACCCCTGTGCTAGAATGATATCAGTCACTCTCTTCAACCCCTTCAGACACATTAGAAAGCTTTTGAGGCCCATTCTGGACATGCTCACAGTGATCATATGTTCTTTATTATAAAGGACAGTCTTTGCTTTCCTGAAAGCTATGCTTTAAATTTATTTATTTTTCAAAAGCTCATTTTTGTCCCTTAATTTGGTCATTTAACTTTTACCACACAAATGGTTCCACTTAATGCACAGTCGTTCACATCCAGATAAAAAAATATGGAAATTGAATTGTCTTTTTAAAACCAATAGGTATATTCTGTTTGATTTTAGCTGTATTTGTTATAATATGCATTTTTGTGAAGTTTTTCTTCATTTTGCACTTGAATTTTCCTTTGTAAGGCAAAGTTAGAAATATAAACAATTTAATTTTTTTATCCTAACAAACCTCTTTCAGATTTGTCTCCTTTTCAAGTTTGCCTTTATTTTTTTCTAAGAAAACATGGTCTCTGTAGGCATACTTGGAAATAAAAATGTTGGGTCCCAACTCTTTCCTTTGCAATATCTTGCTGCCAGCTTCCCTTTAAAAACATTATTCTTTTTAAAATGCCAAGGAGCGAAGGAAGAGATGTCTGAGGGCACAGTGGCAATCTGGATACCACCCTAGGGACTCACCTTCCTCCCTTTCCCACTTCCTCCTACTTTGGAGCCAGTCAGTTCAACTGTGAATAGTGACCAGTGAAAAACAGTTAAGAATTAAAGACACAGGTTACTGAAAAAGCATATCCATTTGCTTGTTAGGCATAGGGAATGTGCTGGATTGGAAGTCAAAAAGTGCCATGCATAGAAGGAGCAGACAGGATTAATTTACGACTCAGGTAGCTATCTCTGATGAATTCTCTTAAGGAAATGTAGCCCCAGTGGTGGTCTTACATCCTTCAGTATGAACAACAACAATAACAACAACAGCAAATCACAGTGAAAGTGAACAAATGCAAGCTCTGCTGAGTGTATTCACTGGTTGCAACCTCCATTAAAGGACAGACTCTGCCCCGCTGGCATTTACACTCATCTGCTGCTGGGTAATTCATCTTTTACAGGTGGCCAAATAAAAGTCCCTGCCAAGCAATTCATATAACAAATAGCCTAAGAAATAACATTTGGCAACTTACTCTTGTTTCTGCCTTGTTGGCATATCTGAGCCAAATTCTTGAAAGAATAAAATTCAGAGACAGACTGGGACAGACCGTTCTGCATAAAGCCACAAAGGAAATATGTAAGGTCTCTTTTCTGTCCTCCCAAAAAGGCACAGTCTGTCTATTTATCTGTATATATGTGTCGTAATTTGGCTTTTCCTTCTGCCAAGTTCTATAGAGTACTTACAGTATATCACGTTGCCATAGAAAGCCTGCTTGGTGTAATGCTTAAGGCACTAGGCTGGAAGCCAAGGGACTGGGAGTTCTAGTTCTGCCTTAGGCGCAAAGCCAGCTGGGTGACCTTGGGCCAATCACTTTCTCTCAGCCTTAGTATGGAGGCAATAGCAAACCACTCTGAAATCTTTGCCAAGAAAATTTCCGGGACTTGTCAGGCAGACTCTTAAGAATCAGACACGATTGAACAGAAGGGAAAAAAAGTCTGATTGAAAAAGTAAAGGAAGAAGGGACTTTCCCCTCACATTTAGTATGCGCAATCCTTGTCTTCAAATTGGTAGTATCTTGGTTACTACATGTGATAGAGAAATAATTCAACTAACTGAACCCTCTTTTTTGTATTTTTCAGGTTTCTGCCCTGCAGAATTAGCTAATACTTTAAATACACTGAGTTTTTAGGAAATAGCGAGCTGTACTATGTATGGCATCGGACCAGGTTATTTACGGGACCGTCTGCTGCCCCATAAATCCCAGCGGCCGATTAGGGCCCACAGAGTCGGCCTTCTCCAGGTCCCGTCAGCCAGACAGTGTCACCTGGCGGGGCCTAGGGGAAGAGCCTTCTCTGTTGCGGCCCCGGCCCTCTGGAACCAACTTCCCCCGGAGATCCGTGTCGCCCCCACCCTCTCCGCCTTTCGTAAATTACTTAAAACACACCTCTGCCGGCAGGCCTGGGGCAGTTAACATCTTGCCCCAAGCCAGTGTATGTCTGTGTGTATGTTGAATGATTGTTTTTTTTAAATTAAGGGGTTTTATATATATGTATTTTTAAATGTTGATTTCTATTATGTTGTGAGCCGCCCTGAGTTCTCCGGAATAGGGCGGCATAGAAATTAAATAAATAAATAAAATAAATAAATAATAATTTATACTCATAGAAGAGAATATTTATAGCCCAGGATTGAATTGTGGGGTCCCTGTTGCTCTCTGAGCTTAGTTGTTTTCTTGCAGATGTTTCATTACCAAACTAGATAACACCATCAGTGCTACATTGATGATGTTACCTAGTTTTGTAATAAAACATGTGCAAGAAAACAACCAAGATCCGGAAGCCCAAGGACCCCATAATTTATACTCATTCTTGTCCTTTTAATTAATGAACATTTAGACAGCCGAAATTTTTTTAGTAGGATCTTTCTCTACACAAATGCTAATGCTTGGCTTTCAAGTAAACAAAATCTAGTATCTTCCCATCCCCTCAAAAACCCCCATGCCCTGCACAAATCAGCTGGTATTGACAAAATACATATTATATTTGTATACTCAAGTGTACATTGGTGCTTCTTAGTTAATCCCAAATTAGCATGTTTCATTCAAAGCAGTAAATAATAAGGCTATGCTGTATTTTCAGTCATTTAGGAAAATGTGTACTTGCACATTGGAATGGTAAATTATGGTGTAGTTATGAATGATGCATAAATTATAGCAAATATTTAAATTAATCATTTAATTATTAATTATTGAATTAACTGCTAGCTAGTGACTGCTGCATTTAGAAAGCATTTTCGCTATTATTTTTTGGTTATGCTTTTAGGATAACCAGTATGGGGAAAAAAAGATTTTCCTTCTTAAGGAGGTTCAATTGAAATTTTGTGTAAAGGTGAATGCAGTGAAAAAGAAGATATCCCAGCCAGACAGCGTCTCAAGGAGACGTTTGCCTTGACTCTTGAGTATGTCATGTGACATACCGTACTTAGAATTGCAGCATCAGTGATAATGAAAAAGCAGTTTACAGTATTTCAAAAGGGTTTGTTGCTTTTCCTTCAGCTATTATATTTGCTGAAAAATGGAAAGTGGGGAGAAAGGTATTACAGCTCCGTGTATCTTTTGAGGAGGGGTCGTATGGTATATTATATTTTAAGTTGAGGAATGGCTTTGGCTTGTCCTTAGCCTATTGCTATAAAAGATTGTGGTTTGGGAGTAGGTAGACAGTATGATCTCAGAAGCTCCTTGGGCAGGAAGGATCTGTATGTCAGGGATAGGCAACCTTGGCTCTTTCATGACTCGTGGACTTCAACTCCCAGAATTCCTGAGCCAGCCATGCTGAGGGGAAAGGGAGAGGTTTCCAAGCTGAGCCATGCTGGCTCAGGAATTCTGGGAGTTGAAGTCCACGAGTCATAAAAGAGCCAAGGTTGCCTACCCCTGGCATAGGGTATTTGTTTTCCCGCCTGACATTTGCATGAGCTACAACTAGGACAAATTTGAATAACTCTGTTGGGAAAAAAATAGACAGGAAGATTCAGGGCAGCCTATATAGATGATAAGGAGGATGAAACATTTTTAGATGTCAGGCAGGACAGGAGAACATAAAAGCTAATGTCATTTTCTATGCTGAAAGAAAAGAACAGGAATGGGAAAGAGTAGAATATATTTAGACCACAGTTCAACTTCAGAAACACAGTCTACATAAATGCACTGAAATGCATTTTTAAACCAGACAGGAAAAATACTCAGATTTATTTATTTATTTATTCGGATTTGTATGCCGCTCCTCTCCGAAGACTCAATATTACAATATTTAATAATTTAAATGACTCACGTTTTTGATTGGCAAATTATGGAATTTTTTGGGACAGGGAACATTATGTATTTCTTTAATCAGTGGCTGACTGTACCACAGTCACAAGATTCAGGCCTGCTAAAAGTACTTGTGTGTGTGAATTGGTGACAAGTCTCATCAGGTTCTCCTTCCTTTGTGGCCATCTGGTTTTGCTTTAGAACAAGCCACAACTGTCTATGATGCTGGTGCTTGGGGAGCTATGGTTTGTTTTAGTCATAGCTATGTTCAAGCATTCTAATCTACTGTGTAATTGTAATCTTTGTTTTCACTGTCAATCAGTCTCCCCCACAGACCTCCTGAGATTGGAGAGTGAACATCTGCAACAGGAAACTGCCATATTTGTCTAGGTTCCATATACAGTTTGAATAATAACAGTCCTGGTTTTACAATGTGTATGAAGTCTACATCATGAGGCCTAGTATAAGTTCACCATTCAATCTTATCTATATGCTGCAATCCCTTTCTCTTTGTTGCTCCATTAAATTGCCATCCACCCTCTTAGTCAAAGGTTCACTATTCAACTCTATGAATTTTTATTTGTTTTGTCTATTCTGCTTCTAAACTTCAGGATTGGAAAGGAATTGGAATTCCTGGTTAGAACTAGAGAAAGTAACAACACTGAAATGTATAGAAGAATAGTATAGCAAAGCCAGGTAGCCAGTATACAACTAAAGTGGTAAAGGCCAAAAGGCTGTCCAAAATACTAATATATAAATTCCAAATGCCTGAAGATTAAAAGACATGCTGACCTATAATGTATCAGCTACTGGCTGCGTGTTTTCATGACTTCTGTTCATGCTGAAATTCAGAGGGTACCCATTTCTATACCCATTCCAATTTCAGTAATCGCAGAAAGAAATAGCAGACACAAAAAAGACTAAAACACATATAATTCTGACCCTTTCCTTTCCGCTGGATCCATCAAAATGACAAAAAAAAACAAACCATGGTTCAAAGAAGAAGCAAAATTATTATTTTATGTACTCCCAAGTTTCAGATACCACTTCTCTTTCTTGCTCTCTTCTCAAAAGAGCAGGCTAAATTATTTTTTCTTTTTCATTTAAGTTAACCCAACTGTTAGCAAAGTGCAATACAGTCCCAATCTTCTTTTGTAAGTCCGACTCAAAACACCATCCTGAGAATTAAAAGGCTTATTATTTTCTGTCACACAACTGGAGTCTTGGGAATGAACTGAACATATTTAAAAGGCTTATTATTTTCTGTCACACAACTGGAGTCTTGGGAATGAACTGAACATATTTTTTAAAAAAGAAAATTCCCAAACTTTTTGCCTTTGAATTGGCCATTTGCCTTTTAAAGGATCTGGTTGTGATTTCCTAACTTAACATATAGCTTTGTTATTCACTGAGAACTTGCATTCCAAACTATTGGCTGAACCTGCTTAATTTATTAATCTAGATAAGGGAGGCTACCATCTGCTCAGGCTTTCTCTAAAACCAGTGAAAAAATTCACTTCCTAGCCCCATCCATTACACGCATGATCCCAAATACTTGCATCATTGCCAGACCATTACAGCCCTTGCCTCCTCCCTAAAATTAAAAATGGCTCCTGAAGATCATTTGATCGCCTTATACCCAGTGGTGGGATTCAGCCGGTTTGCACCACTTCGGCAGAACCGGTAGCTAATTTTTTGTTGTCCAGGCCCAGAATGGACTTCTGGAAGTGGCATCCACACATAGAACCGGCTGTTCACCTATTTGAATCCCACCATTGCTTATACCCACACTTCAGTAGTCTGCTGAAATATTAACTTTGCGATTGCAGGACCCAACAGTTGTCAAGCTGTCCTTATCAAGAGTCCCCTTTCCCCATCCTGACTTACAGTAGTGAAGTTGTGGGGGCCACAGTGCTCACCCTGAAAGTGGCAGGAGAGTAGCATTTCCTCGAGCTGGTGGCCCAGCCGGTCCAGCAAACGCTGTGTGGATTGCTCCTGTGTTGGCAAGGGGGGCAGATAATGGGAGAAGTCCAGCAGATTCCCCAACCAGAACCACTGGGGATCCCACAGAAGGGTCTGCACAGCAGGCACTGGCTGCAAGTTTCTGTTGAGGAGACCAAGCCAGTAGCCACTGAGGTGGAGATCCGCTCGACTCATACGACGCAGCAGCACCAGATTGTTGTTGCAGAGGGTGACAGCAGGGAAGGTCAGGTTGGGGGAGTAGAGAATATGCAGCTTGGTGTGAACAGGCCAGGAAAGCAGATAATGGATGCGGTTGGAAGACCAGGTCAACAGCAAGGCCATGGAAGCCAGGACAGCCATCAGCCAAAAGGCACGGTGTGGGCAGGACAGGTGGACTGAGAAGACCTGGTGAAATCCGTGGAACTTGATTTGCTTCAGGGAAAAGCGAGGTGGGTCTACCACACAGCCACTCCTGCTATTTTCCATGTTAGCAGTTGGAGAGATGGAGAAGCCAGCCTGGGTCGAAGGATGTATCTCTTTAACAAGCTGTATTCTCCTCGTCATCTGAGCTCAGATTCTGCTGCTTTCTTATCTCTATCTCAGTGGCTTTGGCCGGTACTGCAAAGAGGTGGGGATGCTGTGAGAGCTGGCCAAAGGATCAGTAGCCTCTCCTAGTTACAGAGACTGTGCGTCTAGGAGCCTGTCTAGCTCGTGTACCCATAGAGCCACCTAGAGCACGCCAGAGCCAAGACAGGCAGGAGGAAAGCAGGCAATAAAAGGAGATAGGGGGGGAGGAAAGGGGAGGGGAAGAAAGAGAAAGAAAGAGGAGAAATGGGGGTGTATGGAGATGATTCAGAGGAATCAGCTTGGTTAAGAGGAGGAAGACTTAGTTTAAGAATAGAGGAAAGCACAGAAATGAAAGGGGTGTTGGCTGAAAGAAAGAGGAGGGAGAAAGACAGAAAAATAGCACAGAGAGAAAAATGGCACCTAGTTATTTAGAAAGAAATATGCCCGACAGGCAGCAAAAGAAACACAAGTGAAGTTTGGCTTCGATCAGTTCAGTTCATTGGAAGCATATGTTAAACCACCAATTGTCTTTTATCCAGCATCTATGAGCAATATCTATTCAATTCTCCCCCTCGCCAGTTGCCTTGCACTAGCCACCCTCCGCAGCGCTCTTTGGAGCTGCTTTCCTGAAAAGGGATGCAAATATTTTAGCTGGATTTGCTTCTTTCTGGGCATGCACAGAGCTCTATGCCTCTTTTGTCTTAAAATGTGTAGAGGAGGAGGATGTGGTGGTGAGTGGCTGTTTACATCCCTAACATGGAAATAATGAATAATGTAAAATTGCACAATGCAAGAGTGATTTTAAACAACCGGGCAACAGAAAAACACTAGAAAGATTCTCCCAATGGAAAGGTAGGCATCTTTATTCAGACATAAATCCTATTCTGCCCAATGGTTGGTATTGGATCTTCAGCAAGTATTTAAATACATAGAAGTTCCATTCTCAAAGAGTTTCAGCAACAGCAGAGGCTGAATGTAATATATATCAAAACTATTTTATAACTTCAAAAATATGAGGTAGAAGCAGCTTTTGATCCTGAGACAAAGCTGTTCTTGGCCATCTGAAGATGGAGCTGACAGGAAAGTATTGACCTCTCCCCTTCTGACTAGAAGGCAGGGTTCAAATGTTTCGCCTTCCAGCTGTATTTAACCCCTGCGCCATCATCTAACCTTAGCTTTGCTTTCGGCAACCGAGGAAGGCTTCCCGTTAGCTCCATTTTAGGCTGTAGGATTAGAAGAGAGAAAAAAAGGAAAGAGCGAGGGAGAGGGAACATTTAGCAAGAAAAAAATGCAGAAACCGAAGAGATATAGCATAAATGCTCATATGCTGGTCTGGTGAACAGGGACAAAGACACCAGCTCCTTTGTCACAAGCATGGACTGGTGGGGCAGTAGAAAGGAGAGCAAGACAAGGAAGCTGTAGCTAGGTTCTCTTCCCAGAGCAAGCAAGGATAGGGAATTCATGGCTGTTTTTCTGCCACCCCGTTTTTCTCCCCAGCAGACTCACTAAGCAGCACCAGCTGCATACAGCTTAGGACCAGCTGGAATGAGCAGAGATGCCTGCTCCCTTCTCTCTCAGAAGCAGCAGAGTGAAGTCCAGCCACAGTTCTACCCTCCAGGGTGAGGCTGATAATGAGACCTGGGCAGGTAAAGGAATGGGTTGCTCCAACTGGGGTGCCTCCACCCCCAACCCCTCCAAAGACCTCTTTGAGCCATCTCAGACTCCTCCAATGTGGATGTGAGATATTATTGGGATTCTGGGAAAATAGCGAGAGGAAGGTTAATTGCAAGAGAGGAGAATGTCCTCTTATAAATGGCAGCTGCAACAAGCCTGGGAAGAAGCGATTCAAATTGTTTAGAGCTACTTTGTCTTAATGAAGTCTCTAATAAAGGAGGACTGGAAGTTATTGCAGCAGGTTCTAAGAAGCTCAGCCCTGGATTTGGGTATACAGAAAGCTACTACCAATAGCACCAATAGTTGGGGGAGGGGGAGATGGAACACCAAGTTATCTTCCCCAACACTTCTAAGCTAGGTTTGAGATTGCTAAACTTTTTTCTAAAGATTTCCTTTGTTAAAATATCAGCAAGCAATGATTAAAACTAAAAAAGCACCAAAGCTTGCATTCTCCATTTTATCTTCTATCCTGGGAGACATGGAATGGGTAGCTGCAACTAGTGCTAATGACTCCATCCTGGGTCTTTGAATCAGTCACCCCAAGGGCTGATTATCTCACAGTATTGATGGTGCATAAAGCGTTCACTAAGGTGGGTGCGTAAGACAACGTTACTGGCTATCAAGATAGATGTAAAGCGTAGATTGTGCACACTCTTGTTCCGGGAGCTGGAACAGTATTCTAGAGCTAGCATTGTGGACAAGCCTTATGGAAGGAAGAATCTATTTGGGAGGTCCATTGATCCCATCCTAGAAAAGAAATATTCCCTGGCACCTGCATAAAAGGAGATGCTCATCTTCCAGGAATTAAAATTTGTGGTAAGTTTGGAGTGTGATGCAGGGAAGGAGAAACTTGGGCTCCTTCGGACATCTATCAGCAGTTGAATCAGACAGGGGTAAGTTTCAATACAAATACTCCTCGGATTGATGCCATCATCTCCCAGGAAGATGAATGCTTGCAGTATTTATTATTTGGGCATACCTGAGAGTTTACTGGTAAAGACAAATGAGTGTTGGAAACAGCCTGTATAATGGCAAATCCTGGGATCCTGCAACAGTCTGAATAAGCTATGCAATGAAATTCAAAGCAAGATCAGGGGTCAAATTCTTACCAAGTGTCCCACCTTAAAGAGCAGAGAGAAACAACAAAACATGAAGGAAACAATAGACCATGTACAGAAAATTAGCAATGACAGGAAGGCGCCAACTCAGGAAACAAAATCTACCCTGTGCTTTATTCTTTGTCTATAGTGCTGAAGAAGAATGGATCTATGCAGAATCTTCAAGCTTCTAAACAAGTTCCATCAGAAACCAGGTGTTCAGGATGGAGACTATGAGATCCATCATACCAGGCATCCAGAAAACATCCATAAATCTGTTGGATACTTATTGGCACATCTCTATCAGATGGGCACATTAGAGACTCCTCAGATTCAAGGTTGGACAGGAGCAACAGCAGTTTGAAGCTCTTCCTTTTGGTGTAACTTCAGCACTCTGTGTTTACTCAAGCGGCTGCAAATCTGATAGACAACCTGAACACTTAAGTGTTTGTAATGTCTGCTTATCTAGATCAGTGGTTCTTAACCTTTTTGAACAAATCGCCCCCTTGAGCTAATGAGGAAGTTGTCATCGCCCCCTCCCCCAACATAACCTCTCAATCACAACATAGGAAATAAGTCTTCAATTTATGCAAACACTTTTTTTTATTTTCTTTAAAATTGTCATCAGGACATATCGATGCAAATAATTTATTTCCAGTCTTTTCCCCATATCTCAACTGTGTGAAAAATTTTGGTGCCACCCGTCACATTTAATGATTGAATTACAAGTGAAATTTAAGACGCACAAAGAAATATAAAAAGGGCACAAGAACAAACAGCAATGCAGGAACTAAGAATTTCAAGACGAAAACTCTGAAACCAAATTAAGATTCGAGGAAAGTATATATAGTCACGCACACTGTAAAAAGGATTAAAAAGACATAAAGAAAATATAATATCAAACTGGAGTGCATGCTAAAAAAGTACAATACAAAGAGACACAAAATGTTTTACAGAGCACAACAAAAATTCAAAAACGAAGCCGAAAACTCAAACTGGAACGTAAAATCCAATGCAAGCAAATACAACAATAAAAGCTCAGACAATTATTAACGAAAAAATGTATGTACACAAAAAGCAAAGAAATAAATAAATCAATGGCTGCCTTGTGCTTGGTGAGCTGATGCCAATTTCTTGATATCTGGAACCATTTTTGTTAATCGCATTCTTAAATCACCGCATTCAGAGATCTTCAACATTACAGCTGACATTACAGCTGACGTCACAGGGGACGGCCACTCAGCATGCGATGTTTCGAAAGAAGCGCTCCCCCCTCCATCACTGCTCATTCTGGCCAATGGCGCGCCACTGTATGGGTAGAGGATGCTGCTCAACGTGCATGAAGATAAACAATGTGTATTCACATATGTACGGCGTTCTGTACCGAAGCTAGCTGGAGGAATATTTGAAAACACAATTCAATCCACTAATAGCGAGCGATCTGATGTTTTTGTACGACATACAGCGATTCACTCAAAAGTGTCCCCAAAACTTCTCGCTCCATCGCCCCCATATCGCCCCCTTTTCATTCCTTCGCCCCTGCATCGCCCCTTTTCATTCCATCGCCCCCCCTGAAAAACGAAATAGCCCCCTGGGGGCGATATTGCCCAGATTAAGAACCACTGATCTAGATCAGTGGTTCTCAACCTGTGGGTCACGACCCCATTTGGGGTTGAACGACCATTTCGCGGGGGTCGCCGTACACCACAGTCCCCCATTTTTTTCCCCGTTTCCCCTTGGCCGTCGTGCACGTGCTGCGCATGTGCGGTTCGGCCCGTCGCGACGTGCATGTGCGATTCGGCCCATTGCGCGCGTGCCACGCATGCGCGGTTCAGCCCATCGTGCCGCACATGCGCGGTTTGGCCCGCTGTGCATGTGCGGTTCGGCCAGCTGCGCTGCGCATGCGCGGTTTGGCCCGTTGTGCCGCGCATGCGCGGTTTGGCCCATCGTGTCGCGCATGCGCGGTTTGGCCCATCACGCCACGCATGCGCGGTTCGGCCCATCACGCCACGCATGCACAGTTCGACTCGCTGCGCATGCGCGGTTCGGCCCGTCATGCCACGCATTCATGGTTCGGCCCGTCGCGACGCGCATGCGCGGTTTGGCCCGTCGTGCCGCGCATTCATGGTTCGGCCCGTCGCGCCGCACATGTGTGGTTCAGCCCGTCACGCCACGCATGCGCGGTTCGGCCCATCGCACCACGCATGCGCGGTTCGGCCCATCGGTCGGGGTCGCGCTGCACATGGGCGGCGCAGGTGGGGTCTCAGCCTGAAAAAGGTTGAGAACCGCTGATCTAGATGATCTGCTCAGGGCTTTTTTTTGTCATAGAATGCCCAGAATGGATCTTCCGGCACCTTTTTTGGATGGAACGTTGTAGAGTAGGCAAGGCGGGTTGTATGACATGTGTTAGTTCTGGCACCTTTTTTTTTTTTTACAAAAAAAAGCACTGCTTATAATATGTTTTTTTTTTAAGAAACGTAAAAGATTTTATTTTAACCACTGATGTTTAAAAATACAGGACAAATTTTAAAACAGGAAGCAATTTTTCAGTCCCCGTCGTTGGCACGAGGCTCCGTTCGAAGCAGAGACGGCGGAAGAACTTGAAACATGGGTTACTGTATGACACTTGTCCTTCCTGGCAGTTAGGCCGTTCGTTTCTTCTCTCGTCTTTTAGAGCTCCATCTCTGGTCACCTTCCAAGCAGGGCGGTGGGTGGGAAGAGGGAAGAAGAGGTCAACCTCTTTGGGAATTCCAGCAAGAGGAAGGGGCTAGGCTGAGACTCGCAATCCATGAACTAGGGAGGGTGGGGGTATAAATTTGGTCGTCTCCTCCTCCAAAGCAGTTGCGGGGTGCTCCCCCTGCAGCTTTGGGGCTTCAGAAAGTAACCTCTTCAGCTGGGACAGCCAGGGGAACGGAGCTTATCCCAAGCCCTGATCGATGCCACGGATCCGTCGAGCTAACTGGATGTCCCTGGGATGGAGAGTGACCCGCTTGGCGTGGAGGGTGCACAGGTAGGCATCCTCCATGATATGCACCAAAAAGGCTTCAGCTGCCTCCTGCAAGGCAAGAAGTGCCATGCCCTGCCACATGATGTCAACCCCTCGGGTATATTCCAGGCAGATCTCCCGCACCACATGAGCAAAGGGTAGCTTGGGAATAAGTAGATTAGTACTTTTTTGATACTTTCTGATCTCCTGCAAAGCTCGGAAGCCGGGCCGGTATCTCCGTCTTCTCTGACGACCTGCTGGTGCTTCTCGTGGGGGGCGCCTCGGTCCAGAGCGATGGGGAGAGGCTTGCCTCCCGCGTGGAGATCCTCCAGATCGGCTGCGACAGGGAGGAGTCGAAGGGGACCTTGGAGAACGCTGCATCATGCCTGGTGCTTCTCGTGGGGGGCGCCTTGGTCCAGAGCAATGGGGAGAGGCTTGCCTCCTGCGTGCAGATCCTCCAGATCGGCCGCGACGGGGAGGAGTCGAAGGGGACCTTGGAGAACGCTGCATCGTGCCTGTGAAGCGGGGGGCTGGGGAGGGAGAGAGAAGGGTGGCGGCGGCAGCGGCGGGCCCACGAACGAGCCCCTTCCTCGCTCCCTTCCACCAACGTTCGTAATTCGCTTATAGTATGTTTTTAAGGGGAAGGACAATGAACAGCATAAGCTTGGATGTTCCGATCCTGAGAAATCACAGATTAAATCAGAAAAAACTCCCTCCCTCCAAGCAAATGCTGTACCTGTATCTACAGAGAAGAGGCAAGCTGTTCCTATCCCCAGAACAGCTAACCTGTCTATGACAGCAAGCAACAGGCAGATGATCCTTACAATAAAATTGAGCACTGATGAGGAGCGAGTCTAGGCTGGCTGGCACCTGGCTTTACATTTTATCTTGTTTTTTAAGAGGCAATGTATTAGAGAGTTCCCTATGTTTCATATACCTCTTGCAGAATAATTTGTTTTGCATGAATAATAAAACTGGTGTGTTAAGAAGCATTTACGCTGATGAACCAGGCCCAGAGTGATGAGTGTGCATGCTTTACAGGCCTACATCAGCTATTGTTAACCTTGGAAGGAGATGCTGATGTCAGGGACAGTGTGCCATGTGCCAGATGGAAGCAAGGCCATCTGCATTGTGGGGAGGGGACGCGGAGGCAGCGTTCACAGAAGCACATACATTGCTGAATGGATCACAGGCATGGTTCAGCGTGGCCATATGCCATTTTTAGAGGACAACCCTGTTTGAAGCTGTATGCCTGGGAGGATCTACTTTGACAAAAAGAACACAGATACAAAGCAGAAAGGGCCACTGGAAGATCCTTTATTGATAGCAGCAGGCTGAGCAAGAATATAGAACCCAAATTTCTCCAGCTTCCCATGGAGTAGGGAAGTGTGGAGGAAGAGAAAAGACATAGTTCTGAAGCTTGGGTAGTTTGTCTCTTTCCTATCACAACCAATATTGGCAGTACAATTCTATGCATGTCCAATTCTTAGGAATAATTTCCTGTTGAACATTGTGGCGTTTTCTTCCAGGTAAACAGAAGAAAATTATTTTTAAATTTGGAGCCCAAGCTTTATTTTTTCACTTTTTTGCATTACAATACTTTGATTTTCCTATTTTACAATCTTAGCACCAATTCTCTTTTTCTATGTACATCAAATGTACACAAATGTACAAATTTTTGCACACGCTTAAACACATTAGTGAAGTCCTAGCAGCAGAATTCACACACCATATTAAGCTCAGCTAGATTTAACCTTGGTTAGGATTTAATATTTTGCAAAGAATCCAGTCACTTCAATGACTTTAAGGTTTGATATATTGTACAAACTCAGAAAATGCGTCAGTTCAATAATTAAGCGTGTTGGACACTGAAAGAAAATAATGCTTATCGTCTTTGAGGAAACAGAGCCATTTACAAAATCTTATAGTATAATAAATCAATTAAGACTTTTAAGACACCTCAGGACTCTATTACTGTTTTTGTTACAGAGTAATACCATCTAGCCTTCACTTTCAAAATTGCAACCATAAATCTAGGGCATGCCTGGGGATCAAGGGCATGTAGTCGTGAGCCCAGGATGGGGATTGTGAGTGGAAAAGATGCAGCCTATACTTAAAAAAAATATTATAAAAGCAATAATTTGTTTTTTCCTGAAAGTAATGCTTTTATTTGCAGAAGCAGTGATTTTTCCCATTACTCTTCTTACACACTAATATATTTCTTGGGCTCTCATATATTTCTCTCTAATTACACATTCAATCCTACGGTACTCTAGAGAATTTTTCAGTAAGCATATGTAAAACCTACTATTAATGATTACAGATATTACCTGTTTAACAAAAGTGCAATACAAAGTATGGTCTAAAATGTCAAAGCCTTAAAGATATTATAGAAAGTATCTGGAAGACGCCAGATTAACTATTTAGGTGCTCACAGAGTAACTCCCCCACCTCATCCTGCATTATTTAAGGCCCCACAATCCAATTAAATGCAACATTCTGCAAGCAGGAAATTTTTTCTTGATTGGCAACAATTGCCTATCGAAAGCTATGACAAATCTAGACAGCACACTAAAAAGCAGAGACATCACCCTGCCAACAAAAGTGCGTATAGTCATGGCCGTGGTTTTCCCAGTTGCAATGTATGGCTGTGAAAGAAGGACCATAAGAAAGGCTGAGCGCCAAAGAATTGAGGCCTTTGAACTATGGTGCTGGAGAAGACTCCTGCGAGTCCCTTGGACTGCAAGGCGATCAAACCGGTCAGTCCTAGAGGAGATAAACCCTGACTGCTCTTTAGAAGGCCAGATCCTGAAGTTGAAACTCAAGTACTTTGGCCACCTAATGAGAAGGAAGGACTCACTGGAGAAGAGCCTAATGCTGGGAAAAATTGAGGGCAATAGAAGAAGGGGACGACAGAGAATGAGGTGGCTGGATGGAGTCACTGAAGCAGTAGGCGTGAGCTTAAATGGATTCCAGAAGATGGTAGAGGACAGGAAGGCCTGGAGGAACGTTGTCCATGGGGTCATGATGGGTCAGACATGACTTCGCAACTAACAACAACAACAACAAAGTGGTGAAAGCAATCTTGGATTTTTTAAAAATTATTCTTGATTGAGTCAGGACCACTGCAGGCATACAAAGTATCCTTCTGCAGAATCTCACTTAGTGTCCCACCTTAAAACCTTTGTTTTAAGATTCACTTTCTATTAAATATAATTACACAACAAAAGTTATGCAGATTCCCGATGAGTCACAGGTATAGGTCTCAGTGGCCAAGAATGCACATGCAAAATCAACATTCTTGTATGGCTGATAGCATATTTCTTCTCTCTCTATTTTATTTGCAATTGGTGCTCCCTCCCTTATGTGCCACTCCTGTGTGATACGCAGCTTGCATAACTGGTTGTGGCAACCCTGATTGAGCCACTGTTCAACACTGCAGTAAGCCCCAGCTGAATCCAGTTCAGGATTCTTGATAGAGTAAGTAAAAAGGACTCTAGCAATGACTCAGGCCAGAAGTTATGCAGAAAAATATGTCTGACCTGCCCCGATCTTCCTAAATTCTAATATTTCGGGTTGGCAGCCCACCACCTCTTTCAATACTAGTTTGATCTGCAGCCAGGAGCAGATGATGATCGCTTACTTCCTGCCACAACAAGCCTTGCCTGCTGATTTTGCAGAGGAGACTGCTGTTAAGGTCCTCAGGGAATATTTCACCCCTTCCCTTGGCAGCTCCAAAGCGATTAGAGAGACAGCGAAGCAAACTTCCATTTGCTGAGTCTGACCACAGCCATTTATCCTCTGATAATGGATAGCAACTTGTCAAGGACACAACGTAACAGTGCTGAGCTCAGTAAAAGGAAACCTTAAAAGGTCAACATATCCTTGAGTCAAGCTTGGCTTCTGATGAAGGCATTTAGGCACTTTTGTTGGTCATGTTATAGTTTAGCGCTGCATTTTTTTCAACTTCCCAGTGTAGTCTGGATGCAATAATATATGGTGGAAACTATTAACAGGATGATGCTCCATCATAGTGCCAAAATCATGGGGAGAGAGGAAGGTAGGATTTTACTGAAATGTATGAGCTCTGTCCTCTGATTATCTGGAGATAAATTAAATCAGATCATGTTTGTTTTACACACACAAACACACACACACACACACACACACACATACACAATTTGAAATAAATTACATATAGAACTGTAACAATTTATTGTTCTAAAAACAATGCTCTTTTTTCTGCTGTATTTTTCACTATTTTTAAGCGTCTGTTATCTTTTTTTTTGATAATGCACGTATCTTTATGTTTTGTTCATTTTGTTTTTTCTGCTATTATTTAAAAAACAATAACAATTATTTTAAATAAACAATGTAAGTGTGAAAATACAGATTTGCCTTGTGACAGTACAGTGAATTTTTCATCATTTTGGCATTGTTGCCATTGGCTCCCTCTACTGTACTCTCATCCTGAATAAATCAAGCATCAGCAGACTTCACGTTTTAGATGAGGAAGGCCTGGAGCCCAGATCTGGGCATATTCACTTAGAAATGAAAAGGAATGGAGCATGGAATACACAAGACCATGGGTCAGCAACCCACAGCTCTGGAGCCGCATGTGGCTCTTTGAGCCTTCTCCTGTGGCTCCCAGTCCTCCTCCGCCATTTGCAGAGAGAGAGAGACAGAGACAAAGGGAGGCACTTGCGCTTCCCTTCTCTCTCTCTCTCTCTCTCTCTCTCTCTCTCTCTCTCTCTCTCTGTGTGTGTGTGTGTGTGTAAAAAAGAGAGTGGCCTCACGCTGTTCTCCGACAAGCTGACAAGCTTATTGGGTGGGGCTCCTGCCTTTGCTGTGTCTCCGCAGGAAGCAGCAGCATCTCTCTCTCTCTCTCTCTCTCTCTCTCTCTCTCTCTCTCTCTCTCTCTCTCTCTCTCTCTCTCTCTCTCTCTCTCTCTCTCTCTCACACACACACACACACACACACACACACACACACAGAATGGGGGAAGAGGACTGGCAGATCAAGGGCAGGAGAGAGCCAGCCCAATAAGAATGTGTGGCAGCTTGTCGGAGAACAGCATCAGGCCAGTTGGCCAAGTGAGCAGAAGATCGGAAAGAGGGGGAGAGGGGGGGGGAGAAAGAGAAAGAGAGGGAGAGAGAGGGAGGAAGGGAGAGAGAGAGAGAAGTCATGCACAGCAGCCTCTATTTCTTTTTAATTAAACTCTTTAATCAAGCTCCCTCCTCCTGCGTGGTTCAAGTGGCTCTTTGAATGTTTAAGGTTGCCGACCCCTGCACAAGATGCTTCTCTGTCTGAGTCCCTGGGATGCTACTGCCAATCAGGATGGCAAAACTGCAAAGACAGATGAAGAAGTCCACAGGCTCGGGATTCAGCTTTTGATAACAGTACCGGAAGTCCTTGACTTGTAACCACAATTGAAATTTTAAACAAAAATTCTGTTGCTAAGTGAGACAATTGTTAAGTGAATTTTGCTCCACTTTACGACCTTTCTTGCCACATCTGTTAAGTGAATCACTGCAGTTGTTAAGTTAGTAACAACACTTTAATGGCTGTTAAGTGAATCTGGCTTCCCCACTGACTTTGCTTGTGAGAAGGTCACAAAAGGTGAACAGGTGACCCTGGGACACTGCGACCGTTTTAAATACTGTCAAGTATCTTGAGTTTTGATCACATGACCACAGAGATGCTGCAATGGTTGCCATTATAACTTTGAAACTCACTAAATGAACTGTTATAAGTCAAGGACTATCTGTAAACTCGTACTATGGTAAATGGGTCTTTTTCTTCTGTTGGCATCAAGGGTGTGTTGTCAAATGATTAGTAAGGGGCTCTTTAAGCACAGATGTAGGTGAAGGAAGGCATGACAATTCTTTACTAGGTAGTCCCAAAACCAGGAAATAAATATGTATTTCCTTTTATTTGACTAGAATCATGATGGTTGTGAGAGAAGAGAGTGATGAATGCTGCCAAGGCCCCCCCACCTTCTGGTTTCCCCTAGGGCTGTCTCCCCCACTGGCCACTCTTCACATCTCTTCCACTTCAGTGAATATGCCCAGGCCTGTCTGAGCTAACCTTCCCTGGCACTCCTCTCTGTAACATCTTGAGCAAAGTTTAGCTCACGTTTTTCAACAATAACGCTCCTCGGTTTAACAAGGCACTGGAAACAAAGTTGTAGTTTCTAAATCAGCGGTTCTCAACCTTTTCCGGGGCTCGACCCCGGCCCGCATCGCACATGCGCGGCGCGATGGGCACATCGCGAATGCGCGACGGCCCGCATCGCAAAGGGGAAAAAAATGGCGGACCAAAAAAAATGGCCAACCCCAAAAAAAATGCCGGGCCCGCATCGCGCATGCGCGGCGCGACGGCCCGCATCGCAAAGGGGAAAAAATGGCGGACCAAAAAAAATGGCCGACCCAAAAAATAAATAAATGGCGGACTGCGGTGTTTGGCGACCCCCGTGAAATGGTCGTTCGACCCCAAATGGGGTCACGACCCACAGGTTGAGAACCGCTGTTTTAAATGATGGTAATTCAACGGAGATCAAGTTTCCAGTTTCAAAAAAGTAAGGATAAGTCAGACTCAAGTCTCATATGGTTTGCATTCTTTACATGTAGACACACAAGGAAGTTTCAGTGCAAACTCAAAGAATTAAATCTGATGAGCAAATCTCAGGAAGTTATAACTAGCACTTAGACTTACATACTGCTTCACAGTGCTTTACAGCCCTCTCAAAGGGGTTTACAGACTCAGCACATTGCTTCCAACAATCTGGATCCTCATTTTACCGGAAGGATGGAAGGCTGAGTCAACTTTCAGCTGGCCAGGATCGAACTCTGCGAGTGAGCAGAGTCAGCCTACAATACTGCATTCAACTGCTGCACCATCATGGCTCTCAATAAAGAACAGGTTACAAAAAGTATTACTAAAGTCCTGAAAGAAAGGGCTTCGGCTCCTGGTTTTCTGTGGAAGCATTGCATTCCTCTTCTGTCAATCATCCTCCCCGCCCTTTAAAGTCAGAAATCGGGGAGTGCTCGAGCTACAGGAAAACTACCGGTAGAAGCAGGAAGCCAGATACCAGCAATACATCTCTTCTTTTTCTGAGAGCTCACAGATAAAGCTGTTCTGGAAAGACAGCCATCCTAACAGAGCACAGGACTTTTCGATTTTCAAGCTTGCCATCAATTCACGTACTTTCTCAAACATGATTTCCTACGGACCACATAAAACATTGACTGAAACATTCATTACTTTCATTCAATTCAACAGTAACGTGGTTTGCCCACTGTTTTCGTAATGCATTAACCATAGCAAAGGGGAAAAAAAAAAAAGAATAGAACAAGGATGTTCAGATGTTGTTACCCAACTCTTTGGGTGGCAACAGCCACCTATAGGCCATTGCTTCATACAGCTGGGACTGTTGCCCATAGGAATTAGGATGTCTGTGAGTTTTGGCTGCTACTGTCCTTCTTATTCAAATACCTAGTCTCGGTTATGGGTTTTCCACTGACTGTTTTTCTTCCTCATGAGGTTCCTACTATTCCCTTTGAACGTCAAGACGTCACATATCAGTGTTTGGCCACTTATGAAGCAGAGCTTCCAGCCGCTCCAAACTTGACCCGGAAGCGGTGTACAACACTGAATCCTGCAGTCTGCTTCCTGAGACTACAGCCAGTCCTCAACTTACAACAGTTCATTTAGTGACTACTGAAAGTTACAACAGCACAGAAGAAAGTGACTTAGGACCATTTTTCACACTTACGACCGTTGCAGCATCCCCATGGACAGGTGATCAAAATTCAGACGCTTGTCAACTGACTCATATTTATGACAGTGGCAATGTCCCCGGGGTCAGTGATCCCCTTCTGTGACCTTCTGACAAGCAAAGTCAGTGGGGAAAGCCAGATTCATTTAACAACCGTGTTACTAACTTAACAACTGCAGCGATTCACTTAACAACGGTGGTCAGAAAGGTGATAAAATGGGGCAAAACTCCCTTAGCAAATGTCTCACTTAGCAAGAGGCATTTTGGACTCAATTGTGGTTGTAAGTCGAGGACTACCTGACAGATTAAGGAAGGAACCAACGTGACAATTCCTGACTTTTTTTCTGGATAGACATTCTTTGGTGGTTGACGGAGACCATTTGACAGAGACTGCAATTTTTTTTTTTAATCTGCTCTGCAGAAATCCCCCCTCCCTTTCTTGGGAGCCCACACAGCTGAACCTATTGCCTTAACTGAAGCTTGGGACAGAGACAAAATTGTTAACATCTCTGCTTATCTTAAGAATGCTGGTGGGATATGCCATGCTATAGGAGCCTTCCGCAGTCACAACATAAGCCTAAGACTGAAAATCAGGCTTGTCAGATGCTATATTTTTTCTATCTTGTTCTATGGAGTAGAGAGTTGGTCTCTGACAGAAGGCCACCTGAAGAGACTAAAAGCATTTGAAATGTGGATTTACAGGTGGCTCTTACGTATAAGCTAGGTTGACAAGATCAGAAATGAGGAGGTGATAAGCCACCTGGGAAAGCCAATCATCAAAACAATTAAAAAACGAAAATTAGAATATTTCGGACATGTGATGTGACACCCAGAAAAATACGGCATACTCCATTTAATCCTCCAGGGAAAGATTGAAGGCAAACGAGGTCCAGGCAGAAGAAGAACATCGTGGCTTCAAAATCTAAGGGATTGGTTTGGACAAAACTCAGCAGCACTTTTTTGTGCGGCTGCTGATAAAAACATGATCGCCAACATGATCGCCAATGTCCGATAACGGATATGGCACAACAAGAAGAAGAAGATAGAAGCGATGTCTACTCAAGTGGCCGAGACCATGTGGGCAGACAAGACAGAGGCCTTCCCCCTTCTATGGAACGGGGCTACCCTCCGCCACATGATTCTTACAGCAGCTCAAGCAGCGGAGCACCCAGAGGTGGCGGCCGGGGAGGGAGCCGCTCGGATAGAGGCGGAGACAGAAGCCGATACTAAAAATCTTTGAAACTCATGGACCAAATCAAGTTTTTTCCTTCTCCCAACACAAGGAATGTGGAAGTTTTATTTCGAGAGGACTACCAAAACGATGTTTTTAACTTTTTTTAATTGTTGCTTGTTAAGTTCCCCTTCATTATTGATGTTTTTTGTGAGGAAAGCATAAAACATGTTTAATTTCATTTCAAAATTGTTAATAATTTCTCTCAAAAAGCAGATGTTAATGTATGCTATTTTGAGCCTATGTACTAGTGTTGTAACCTTTTCAAAGTAAACGTTAACCCTGAAAAAAAAGAAGAAGAAGAAGAAGAAGAAGAAGATAGGAGCCTTATGGAAACCATGGGGGTTCATTACTGCCAATGGTTCCCAAACTGCTGCTGGTCTCTTGGCCTTGGCTCTTTTGAATGCAGTCCAGCTTCTTTCCCTTATCGTGGTTGTCTGTTGCTCTGCACAATGACTCCATGGTAACCAAGGGGAACTCTTACACTGATGTTGTGACCACAGGAGTGGCTACTTAAATTCCCTCCATCTCTGTTGCAATTCCAGTATTCGTCTTCAATCACACTTATATTGTGTACAAGAGTTTTTGTTGGAAGAGTGGAGAAGAGTAGAAGACGAAATCTGAAACAATCTTTTTGGATGAAATGTGAAGAGTATCCGCTGGCCAATTTATAGCTCTACAAAAATAGCTTCCCAGAAATAGAGCCACAAAGGGGGACAACCATAGACATGAATAATTTTTTTCAAAGGGCCTTCATTATTTTGCCTAGCATGAGATGTTTTACAGTATGCCCTTGTTTGTAGAGATTAGCTGGCTCGTTGGATTGCAGCTTATCCATGATGTTGTGTTACAGTCATGGAAACAGTCTGGGAACTGAAAACTTTATTAGGCAACTTCTGCTTTGAAACTCATTTAAAAATGGCCCCAAGTATTACCTATTGTTTTGTTTCATTTATGAGTTAGACCCAGAAAGGATTGTGGGTTATCACTATTTGAACTGTTGTTTGAAAGATTACCAAATACCACTGAGGGTCTTGATCTGGGTACCCTAACTCTGTGTAGGGGAGGGGCAGGACTTGTCTTTCTTCTGCATTCTTCACGGCATCATCAGACTTTTTGGAGGAATAACACCCTGTTTCAGTCCATCCTTCCTGGAGAGAATTTGCATCCTTTTGATCCTTTCTAGATGATTGGGATCCAGCAGTTTAACAGCTGTTCTCTCCAACCTAGGTAGGTTCTTCTAACTACCCGTCAAGATAGCAGAACAGCCTGGATTTATCATACCCATACTGATGTCTGTAGTAATTGACTCCAATCTACTTGTGGACAACCCAGGTTAGTTCCCACCTATATGACTAACATGTGACCCAGATCAGCACCAGGGGAACATCATCTGCTTGTGTGGGTTTAACCAATTCACTTTACTTGCATTGGACCTAGTTATTTAAACTGAACAACAGGGACAGTGAGTTAATTGACACAGAGCATTCCTGTCTCTGGCAATCTAAAAAATATAGGGTTATCAGTGCATGTAACATAGATGTGTGTGTGGACAAGAATATCAACCTTGCTGTCAAGCAAAATCAAGCTTTTAATAGCGATTGCCACACAAAGTGCACTAATCAAACAGGTGGTAAGAAAATAGGGGAACTCAGGCACCACACAGGTTATATAGAAAGTAAACACAGGGTTAGTCATAAAGGACTCAAATATCTATACACCAACGCACAGAGCATGAGCAAAAAACATGGTGAATTAGACATTCAGGTAAATGAAGGCAGATACGATATTGTTACCACTACGGAAACTTGGTGGGATGAAACCCACAAATGGAACACACAGCTAGAGGGATTTAAATTATTTAAAAGAAACAGACCAAATAAAAGAGGAGTTGATTTCTATATAAGAAATAACTACATCTCTACAAAAATAGAACACAACAATGATGAAAACTGTCTTGAATGCATTTGGGTCAATATAAAAGGGGGAAAAAAGACATTGCCATAGGTGGGGTTTCCTGCCTGAGCAGGGGGTTGGACTAGATGACCTCCAAGGTCCCTTCCAATTTTATTATAATTATTATAATTATAATTATTATTAAATCTCATTTTGTACTTTTATAATTGTTAGCCTGTAATTATAATTTATGCAAGCTGTCCCTTCCTATGCAACCTGTCTCTTTCTATTGTTGACTTTTGTTTTATGTCCTGTGCCTCTAAACCCATTGATTTACAATGCCGTGTTTCCCTGTCCACCTGAGGGAGGGTGTTTCTCTGCTTGGTACTCCTCTGAGTTTAATAGCACTATCTTTTTTTTCCTCTTGTGTAATTCATCTACTACCACTGTAAAAGAGAAACTAATAAATATATGGACCTTTACTTGAATTCCTTGACCAAGGAAATATGCACTGTATTTCTAGAATGCAACTGATTGCATATTGATTTATTTGGTTCCTGCTCACCTAAAATCCAGAACAGTTCTACAAACTATCTGGATTTGGATATGTAGATATACAGCATATATAATATTTTACCTTCTAGAAACAATTAGCATTAGTGTTTTTGGATGCCCAAAAAGCGTTTGATAATGTTTCTTGGCAATTTATGGTTCAACAATTACAAAATATGGATTTTGGAAAGAATTTTATAAATATGATAAAAACAATATATAGTAATCAGACAGCAAAGGTGATAGTAAATGGAGATTATACTGAGAGCTTTGAGATAAGAAAAGGCACGAGACAAGGGTATCCACTATCTCCTTTATTATTTATTTTTACTTTGGAAGTATTAAATAGAAGGATAAGGCAAGATATAGAAATTAAAGGATTGAAAGTAAAAGATGAAACATATAAACTACAAGCATTCGCTGATGATTTAGTATTTATTTTGGAAGAACCTTTAGAGATGATTCCTAAACTATGGGGAAAGATAGAAGAATATGGAGAAGTGGCAGGATTAAAAATAAATAAAGATAAAACCAAAGTAATAGTAAAGAACCTTACAGATAAACAAAAAAGACAAATATTAGAGAAAACAGAGGTACAAATAGTGAAAAAAGTTAAGTATTTAGGTATCTATCTTTCAGCTAGATGTTCATCAATAAAAGAAGATAATTATATAAAACTATTGAAGCAAATAAAATTAGATTTAGAAAGATGGAAAAATCTTCGATTATCAATATTAGGAAGAATTGCTACAGTAAAAATGAATGTGTTGCCAAAGGTTTTATTTTTATTTCAAACAATTCCGATAAAACTTGAGAGAAAATTTTTTCAAAATTTAAATTCATTGGTTTTGAATTTTATTTGGCAGGGGAAAAAAGCTAGAATTAAGATGAAAACATTACAAGATGCAAGGAAAATGGAGGTTTTGGGCTGCCGGAATGGACATTGTACTATCAAGCATCGGTGTTAACATGGGTGAAAGAGTGGATAACACTCAGAAATAAAAGGTTATTGTATTTAGAAGGACATGACTTACAATTGGGGTGGCATGCTTTTTAATGATATGGGAAAAACACAGTCCATAAGTATTTTCAAAATCATTTTATAAGAAATGCCTAATTAACAGTATGGGAAAAAATTAAAGGTAAAATATATCTTAAAATTCCAGGGTGGTTGTCAACGATGGAGGCATTTATACATCCGAATCTAGTGGATTTTGAGAAAGTATGGACATATAAAGATATCTTAGATATTCATGGGAAATTAAAATCTAAACAAGAATTTAGGATTAAGAATTAATTTAGGAATTAATCTATCCTGGTGGGCACATTTACAGATACTAAATAGATACAAAAAAGATGTAAAAATGTATGGATTTTATAAGGATCAAACTGTGTTTGATAAGATTTTGTTAACCTCAGATGAGAAATTGATTAAGAAAATGTATAATTTTTTGTTAATTTTAGATATGAAAAGTGAACAAGTGAAAGAAACAATGATAAGATGGGCAAAAAAATTTGGTTATAACAGAATTAGAAAAATGGAATATTTTTCTTACATGTTTACAATATGTTTAAATTAAGTAATGTCTTTGTATAAAAGCTGCTTCTCCATTAGAAACAATACAGACACTACCATGAAGCATATCTGTATAAAGGAAGATATATATCTTATGCCTAAAAAAACAAATTTGTTTTAGCTCTAGATAAAGAGACATTTATTTAGCTATAAATAAAGATGCAACTGTTCTATCTCTAAATTAAGGAAATCTTTGTTTGTAAAAAGTTAACACATTCCATTCCATTGATAAGGTTTGGCCAAATTTCTAAACTTCAAAGTATAAGGCAGGGCTTTTCAACCTTTTCACCCATTGTACCACTTTTAGGATATGGCAATATCCGAGTACCACCAGTGGCCTAACTGTCAGAAACTTGATGACCAAAAAAAAAAGGAAAAAAGGAAAAAAGTGATAAAGTACAGGTAGTCCTCGACTTACAACAGTTCGCTTAGTGACTGTTCGAAGTTACAATGGCACTGAAAAAAGTGCCCCCCAAGCCACAACCAAGCAAGACACCTGCCTGCCCACCCGGCGGCGCTCTTCTTCCTGTCCGAGGTTTTCATTGTTGCAAGCATTTCTGTTGAGGATTGGCAGTGGGAGTGGGGTGGGGGGTGGGGTGTTTGGTTTTTATTCCCTCTGCCTGCTGGGTGGTTGCAGCAGGTTTTGGTCACTTCACATGACCCTGGGACACTGTGACCATCATAAATATGAATCAGTTGCCAAGAATCTGAATCATAAGACCCTGGAGATGCTGCAACATTCCAGCTGATCGGCACTTCTTCAGGACTTAGCAGAAGCACCAGGATCAGCGCTGAGCTCCAGCTGGAGCCTGGTGCTGATCCTGGCGCTTCCACTGAGCCCTGACAGTCCTGAAGAAGGGCCAATTAGCTGGAAAGCGGCACTGATCCTGGCACTTCCGCTGAGCCATGACAGCCCTGCAGCTCCAGCCATCTCTCGTTCAGGCTTGTGCGGTGCTGCCACCAGTTCACCAGTTCCCCTCCCCCGCTACCACTTTTCTATGATGGTCGCGTACCACTGGTTGAAAAGCCCTGGTATAAGGGGTACCTTGCTCAATAGTAGTAACTGTGAGAGGGATCTCATACTCCTAGTGGACAATCACTTAAAAATGAGCCAGCAGTGTGCTGCAACTGCCAAAAAAGCCAACACAGTTCTAGGCTGCATTAACAGAGGGATAGAATCAAGATCACGTGAAGTATTAATACCACTTTACAATGCCTTGGTAAGGCCACACTTGGAATACTGCATTCAGTTTTGGTCACCATGATGCTGAGACTCGAGAAAGAGTACAGAGAAGAGCAACAAAGATGATTAGGGGACTAGAGGCTAAAACATATGAGGAACGGTTGCGGGAATTGGGTATGTCCAGTTTAATGAAGAGAAGGACGAGGGGGGACATGATAGCAGTGTTCCAATATCTCAGGGGCTGCCACAAAGAAGAGGGAGTCAAGCTATTCTCCAAAACGCCTGAAGGCAGACAAAAAGCAACGGATGGAAACTAATCAAGGAGAGACGCAACCTAGAACTAAGGAGAAATTTTCTGACAGAACAATTAATCAGTGGAACAACCTGCCTCCAGAAGTGGTGAATGCTCCAACACTGGAAGTTTTTAAGAATAGACTGGACAGCCGTTTGTCCAAAATGGTGTAGGGTTTTCTGCCTGAGCAGGGGGTTGGACTCGATGACCTCCAAGGTCCCTTCCAACTTTATCATCATCATCATCATCATCATCATCATCATCATCATCATCATCATCATCATCATCATCATCATCATCACTGGAGGGACTGGCTACAAGGCCATTGAAAATTTAGGGACTCCCTTACAAACTAATAAAGGTTTACCCAAAAAGTTCATATACTAATTTACATATAATTGGATACATTTCAAGATGATTTTGTTGTTAATTGTGAAGTGTCCGACCCATCGCGACCCCATGGACAACATTCCTCCAGGCCTTTTGATGTAAATAAAAATAGAAAACACCTCACACAGGGAAGCCAGGTGAGGTTAGATTATGGTCCATATTACTTTCTGCTGATCAATAGCTTCTAGTATCCTCCCTGCACTCTCTTGTAACTGTTTCCCCCTGGATACTTTAAAGAGTATCAACAAACAGAACACTATCCGGTGATAGCTCTGCAGAGAGGTCATTGTGCTGTATTATGGCTCTGAAAGCTTACGAAATCATTAGGGGAAAAAGTGCTTTGGAGCATGCTCATGCCTTTTGTTTACAGACATCTGCATGAGCCTGAAAAAAAGGGGAGTGACTTAAAAGTCACATTAAGAACACGCTGCTTTAATGAGCTGATCAATACATTTGTTCAGATTCATGTGGAAGCTTGGAACAAAAAGATGCTGTAATAATAAACAGCCGAGAGTGCTTGTACAAATCTGCAAACACTCCTTTAGTTGAAGATGTAGTAGAACATTATTCAGTTTAGAACAGGTCAAAGGACGATACCACTGCTTTCCACTTACTGTTTGCAGGTAAACATGCACTCTTCCTTAGCATTTAAGAAAAAGAAACTATAGTGCTGAGTTTGTTAGGAGTTGCTGCCACCTACTGATCAGAGAGTTTATATTGTTATTTTGCCAATTCTGGATGAAGAAAACTGCAGGATACAAGAATGTAGTTGGGCCAATAACTGATCTTTTACATAAAACTTTTATTTTTACTTGGGAAAACCTTTTCAAGGACATATCTCACACAGAAGACTTAATTCAGGTGGCAGGATCAGTGTATGAAAAACCGAATGAAGATGCTTATTCTTAATATTTCTATGTAATAAGAATTGAAATAAATTGGGGAAATGAAACAAGCAAATGATCTTTAACTAACTGGTTAGTCTCTAAAGCAGTGATTCTCAATCTTTTATTCACCAATGACCCTCTTTTATGGCCATGGACCATGGCCAAGGGTCCCCAAGACTTAAATCAAGATTTAAATCATAACATTTCTTCAAGCCTTCACGGACCTCCTGAGACGACATCGCGTCCCCTCAGGGATCTGCCAACCACAGGTTGGGAACCACTGCTCTAAAGAATTTAATTTGATTCTTCCCGTTCTGAATGCTGCCTTTAAAAAAAACAAAACCAAGGTGTACTTAAATTAAAAGCACCTGATTTGGCAAGATGACACTTTTCATTTTAGACTGAAACTATACTAACAATCCTCATGAATCTTGTTCAGCCTGGTATTCCTGAGAATTACAGCCTCAGTTATCATAAGAATACCAGGTTGAAGAAAATTGCCGTGTGCTTGTGGAGACGCCTGCATGAATATGTGGATAGCAGCTGCCTCTGGCAGTAAGCAAGCAACACAATTTTTGCTCGGTCAACTTAACATTCCGACTTCTACAGAGATTAACCAAAAGTTCCTGAGTTTTTCTAGATTTTACATTTAAAACATCAGGAACATTTTGTGGGCCACTCCAGGAGTCAGGACGCTACAATAAATAACATGACTGAACAAACCTTTTGTTTGTTTGCAGCTGTTTTCTAAAGCCATCTTTGATCATCTTTTAATAAATCCTTAGTGGCTGACAGTTTATCCTTCATCGGTACCTTATTACCTTAAATCCATCGTTCATTTCTTTAGCGGTGATTCCAGGTTTGGAACTCCCTTGACAGACATAGGCAGAGTCAGGAGAGGTCTTACAATTATTTTCATTAGGATGTGGCCAAGGCATACTCTGACTTTTCAGTTATCTGATTAATTATAGAAATTAAACAAATTATTCAGATCAGAACCGAACCTTGCACACCCTCTCTTGTTCCTATTGTCATTTATTTGTTCTTCACATTCTACTTTTAGTCCCATTTTTTTTCACTCTGCTCCTTGACTTTTTATTACTGAAGCTTGCAGATCCTTTGCAGTTTTGGCAAACAAAGTTAGGTCATCGACACAGCACAGGTTATTCATGCATCTTCCTCCAGTCTTAAAACCATGCTCATCTTCCAACCCAGATTCCCATAATATATATTCAGCATATAGGTCGAATAAATAATGCTATACAGTCTTGTTGTACTTCTTTGCCAACCTGGAGCCAATCTGTTTTGTTATGTTCTGTGGCTTCCTGACTTGTGTATAGTTTTGCACAAAGACAATGAGATGGGTTTCCATTTTGCTAAGCACCTTCCACCTTCCACAAGTTAACATAATCCATATAGTTAAAGGCCTTTCTATAATTGATGAAGTACACGCAGTGACTTCTTTTTGGCATTCTTTCAGTTTCTCAGTTATCCTCGGTGTTCTCTAAAGCCAGCTTGAACCTCTGGCATCTTTTTTTACCATATATGCTTTAATCTGTGTGGGATAATCCTATCCATTATTTTCCTAGCAAAGGATGCTGTACACTAGCTTGAACACTCTGTTAAATCACCTTTCTTTATTGGAATAGAGATTGACCTCTTCCGAGCTGTTACGTTTTTCCTGGATTTGATGGCACACCTGAATTAGAATACTCCTGTAAGTATTCTATCATTTCCTGTAACCTTGGTAAGACCCAAAATGTTGACCTAAATTCATGTTTTAGTGCTAGACTACATTGCTATTTCATTACTGTTTCCATCTTCAGATGCTTGATAGATGCTGCCGCAATACTTCTAATTGTTTCTTCTCCAAAATCATTTGTTAATGTCCTTTGTCAGATGTTTGTCATTATTGGGTTTATCCTTTCGCAATTTTCCTGTTTTGTTTTGATATCCAGTTTCTTCATCTTTGATGACCTTAATGATTACTTCTAGTTCATTGCACAATTCCTCTGGTTCTCTGTCAATGAGATTTATTAATGAGATTATGGACTTAAAAGTGATTTTTGATGTTCTCCTTGAAAAAAGTAGGTAAATGCTCAAGGTCATATTGTGAAAACTGGTTGGCTTGCTTTTTTCTCTTTGGCTTAATTTGGAGCTTGCACATGAGCAGCTCAGGATCCGTTCCAGCCAGGTCCTTTATCTTTTAATTCAGCTCCTCTCATCTAAACACTGGAGTGGCAGAAACTAGTAAGTTCCTCTCCTGCTACATTTTGGCTTCCTAAACCATGCAGTCCAAGTACATTTTCCTTCCTAATATTTTCACCTTTGGCATTCCAGTCTCCAATCAAAAGCAGCATACTTTGCTTGTGTGTTCTATTTCAAACTGAACGCAATCATAAAAAGTATCAATCTTCTTTTATTCTGCACCAGTGGTTGGAGCATAAATTTGGATGTTCATCATATTAAAGGGTTACTTACAAAGTCTACTTGATCACTGATTGCACTGTAGCTGAGTACTCTTCTTGCTGTACCCTTCCTAACTATAAAGGCAACATTGTTTTCTCTTTCTAATGTCCTGAATAATAGTGTAATTTTCTCACTGAAAATGTCTAATCCTGATCCAGCTCAATGCACTCATGCCTAAAGATGTAAATTTGTACCAATTTCCTTTCATCTTTTGCCATGCTCTTTCCCGTGTTCATGCTTCTTACATCCATGTTCCCATTGTAATTCTGTTTGAGTAGCGTTGAATTTTCTTTTCCTATATAACGCCATCAGCAATTAGACATCTTGAAGGCTTTAATTTAGCCATGTCATAAATGCTATTAGTACTCCAGAAGATCCTCAGCTCTTCCTCAGTGGCATGTTGAGTAAAAGCTGACCTGAGGGGCATTGTGTCATCAAACATATTTCCTATCCATTTGGATTCCTGGGTAAAAAATTCAGGAATGTTTACCATTGCCTTTTCCTGTGCAGTATGAATTGATGTCTTTGCCTTGTCACTAAAGGGATCATCTGCCTCTAGCATCTTCTTATATTGTGCTATCCAACATAGGGACCTATTTGCTTTAGCTGGGCAGCTGTGATGACCTTCATGCTTTGGGTCACTCTGCTGGGAATAGCAATAGCCATAGCACTTAGACCAGCGGTTCTCAACCTATGGGTCGCGACCCCATTTGGGGTCGAACGACCGTTTTGCGGGAGTTGCCGGACACCGCGGTCCGCCATTTTTTTTGTTTTTTTTTGTTTTAATAAAAGTTTAATAAAAGAGCATTAAAACAACTTTTTTTTTAATATAAAAATTCTTTTATTAAAACAGTTAACATTGAGCATAAAAACATATTATGCAGCAATCATCATGACACCTGGTATACAATACTAAGTATTAGTCTTTGAAAACGTCTGAGTTAGTAAGCCTTTTTCCCCACTCCTCGTGTCTAGCCTCAACTATACTCCTGTTACATTTTATTTTGATTGGTGTTTCCCCTATCCGTTTCAATATTAATGTGCTCAACATTAAACATAAGATCCTATTGCTAAGCAATCATCCTAGAACATAGCATACAACATTAGGTATTAATCTTTGTAAACATCTGTTTTAGTAGACGTTCTTCCCTCCTCCCTTACATCTTCAAGTATACTCCGAATACATTTTGTTTGATTGGTGTTTCTCCTATATATGGTCTATCTACTGTATCTAGTCTATCGCATATTGTGCGTTTGCGCTTCTGAGTTGACTTCATCCCATTACTAGTGCAATCTTTTATGGTCCCCAACCCGAGATCCTGAGGTAAAAGTTTCATGTCCTGAGGTAGAGATTCAGTCTACTTTAACAATATTAAAGCAAACAACGTTAGTCATAAGGTTATGTTAAGAGGCATTAGTTATAGAACATATACATTCAACGTTGGGTGTTAGTTTTTGTAAACATCTGATTTGTTAGCCCTTCATCCCTCCTCCCATCGATCCTTAGCTGAACGCCAGCTGCATTCTGTTTGACTGGTGTCTCTCTTGGATATAGTCTATCCACTGTTTCCAGTCAGTCACAAATTGTTCATTGGAGCGGTTTTTCAAGTATGCTGATATTTTTGCCATTTCCGCCAAATTCGTTACTTTCACAGTCCATTCTTCAATAGGCAGTATTTCCAGATTCTTCCAGTACTGTCCCACCAACAATCTTGCTGCTGTAATTAAGTTCAAAAATAAATTTGTCTCTGAGGTAGTGATATCCTTTGTGATCCCTAACAGAAAAGCCTGAGGTAGAAATTCTATACGCTTTTTGAAAATAGTTTGGAGTGTCCACCATATCTTCCTCCAGAATGCTTTGATTTTTCTGCATGTCCACCATATATGAAAGTAAGTAGCCTCCCCGTCCCCGCACCTCCAGCATTTGGGCTGGGAGCCCGGGTAGATGAGTGATATTTTTTTCGGGTCTAGGTGCCATCTATAGAACATCTTGTAGAAGTTTTCCCTTAAGTGTTGCGATTTCGTGAATTCTACATTCCTCACCCAGATTTTCTCCCACGTGTCTATGGTGATAGGGTGTCTGAAGTCTTGTGCCCACTTTATCATACAGTTCTTGACTAGCTCGGTTTCAGAGTCCATTTCTATCAGAATGCTGTACACTCGTTTGATGTGCATAATCCCCTGTTCTCTAATCTGTTTAATTAGATTCTCGTCGGTCTGGGAGAAGCCCTTCTTCTTGTCTTTACGCCACCTTGATTGTAGTTGTATATATGATAGCCAGTTACTTCCTATTCCTCTGTTTGCTAGCGTTGCTTGAGATTTCAAGAGAAACCCGTTTTCTTCTCCCAGTACAAGTTCACTGTAGGGCACCACTTCTTGCCCTTGGGATGTGTTCATATCCCCTGTTGCGTGTCCAGGGATCGTCCAGATGGGAATCTTGTACCGCGGTCCGCCATTTTTTTGCCCATCGGCGCGTGCTGCGCATGCGCGGATCAGCCTGTCGCGCCGTGCATGCGCGGATCGGCCCATTGCGCCGCGCATGCGTGGATCGGCCCATCGCGCGCGTGCCACACATGCGCAGATTGGCCCGTCGCGCCACGCATGCGCGGATCAGCCCGTCGCGTGCGTGCCGCACATGTGTGGATCAGCCCATCGCGTGCGCACCACGCATGCGCGGATCGACCCATCGCACGCGCGCCACGCATGCGCGGATTGGCCCATCGCGCGCACACCACACATGCGCGGATTGACCCGTCGCATGCGTGTGCGGCGCGGGTCGGGGTCGCGCCGCGCATGGGCGGGGCAAGTGGGGTCTCAACCTGAAAAAGGTTGAGAACCACTGACTTAGACTTATATACTGCTTCAGTGCTTTACAGCCCTCTCTGAGCAGTTTGCAGAGTCCACATATTGCCCCCAGCAATCTGGGTCCTCATTTTACTGAGCTCGGAAGGATGGAAGGCTGAGTCAACCTTGAGCCCCCCCCATCAGGATCGAACTCCAGATTGTGGGCAGAGTTTGCCTGCAATACTGCACTCTAACCACTTTGCCACCAGGGCTTCAGATGTGTTTGAATATTAGTAGCTCGGGTTGCTAGCCGGGCTGTTCGTTTGATCTCCGGGCTGGGTAATTAGGTTGCAAATGTTCCGTCTCCGCTCAGGGGGGACATCTTCAGTGCGGTTTGAATTGTGTTGTTCGGTTTGTTTGGAATGTTGCTTCTGGTATTTCAGTTGAAGCAGCTCTCTCGCTCTCAGTGGTTGGTAGGCGGGGTCGATGTCAATTTGTCTGTTCACTGGTTGGTTGGTGAAGAACCAGACCTCGAGGAATTCTCTTTCTCTCCTTGACTTTGCTTGGATTATAATTGCGGTCCCGGTTAGATCGAACTTGTGTCCTTCTGAGTCCTCGTGGACGGACATGAGGGACAACAATGGCTCGTGTCTTTTGATAGCTAGGGAGTGCTCGTGCAGTCTGAATCGGATGTCTGTGAAGATGTTGATTTTTTGGTAGGTTTGGTAGATTTGGTGGTGCTTGATAATCATGAAAGTGTCATCCACGTAACATACCCATAGCTTGGGGTTTATTTGTGGGAGTACAGTTTCTTCCATTTTTTGCATGATGACTTTTGCATGATAAGGGATCCCCCATATCTGGCCTGGTCGCAGAAGTCATCATGCAAAAAATCAAAGAAATTGTCCTCCCCAAAATAAAACTCAAAGCTATGGGTACATTACGTGGATGACACCTTTGTGATAATCAAGTATGTATGTGAAAGAAGATTTCTTTCTCCCATATTTGGGCCAACAGGGTGCATCAAAAACCACTCAAGGTAAATCTCCTCCCCCTGTCTCTTCCCTCCCTGATACAGCTGACAAAGTGAGAAAGAGCCTGTGGCCTAGAGGTTAATACAGCTGCCTAACAGGCACACAGCCCAGGTTCGAATCTCAGAAGGGTATGTCTGGCTGAAGAGAGTTAATATATATATATACTTGTGGCTCAATAGGTTAAAGCATCTGCTTAGCATGCAGACTGCCCAGGTTCGAATCCCGGAAGGGTGAGTTCTGACTGAAGAGAGTTAAGAAACTCGAAATAGCTATATCAGAAATCCCTTATTTCTTTGTCAACAATTTTAAACAACATATATATATTTGTGCTTGCAGGATGGCTCTGGGTTGAGCTGAAACAAGCAAAAGGAAAGAATGATTCCTTCCTCCCATATTTGGGTTTACAGGGTGCAATCTAAAAAATAAACACTTGACACATATCCTT